>CM021102.1:611775630-611886194 GCA_007115665.2 Sequoiadendron giganteum
TTCTCCCATGTTTGTCTGGTTCAACAATTTATCCAAGTCAGAAACACCTTTTTTTATGCAGTTGAATTCATATTGTACCAATCTATGCTTGATCCATCACCTTTTTACCACCAATCTGCATGGTAGACAATGTAGAAGAAGACATTTTGAAGTTTCTACATTATTTTACATTATCTGAGGTAATATATTCATTTCGGTAATATTGAAATGTTTATATTTAGTATATTTGTTTATTTTGACAATATAAACTAAATTTCCTTAATGATTTTATTAATCACAAGAATTGCACATAGAATTCAACATTGAATTAGATGGGATTTGCATTAAAAAGTTCAATTTTTATGAGTTTGAAGAACAAAAAAATTAAAAACATGACATTTACTTAACATAAATTTACTTATGAATTCTATTTGGATTCCTTATAGTAGTCCATTTCCAGCATGGCTAGTGGAATTCACTATATTTCATTATTTCTTCAACTAATTTGTAAAACCTAATAGCTTTCATCAATTTTAATGCAAGTGTCCATTAATTTTTTTGTTCCATAAAAAATTCACCTTCATCACATGTGCTTAGAGAAATTAAAGTGATTTGACATAGTTTTTAATGCAAGTTTCCATTCATTCATACCATTTACCTTTCTAATAAATTAAAAAATGGGAATTTTTGTGTAATTGAGAATGCTTATTGTCTTTATAAGTTACCTCATTGCCAAAGAAATAGTGAATAATTATAAGATATAGCATAACAAACCGTTCTTTGAATTCATATTCTTCATGACTTCGTTGACAATCAAAAATTTGGTTTTGAGAAAAATGAACACAAGATTATCTAGTTTTCATTTAGGTGGCAATAACTTATACCCTAGGTTTGTGATGCAGAGCAGGGAGACAAAACCTTCAACAATCATAATTATATCAATTTCAAACAATCTTCAATCTCAAAAACCTCAATTCAATGCTGAACTGACCAATTCACATTCACTTCCTTGTTGCATTCACAATGGATAAAATTGTTCATATCTTAGTCACTGGAACCCTCTCTAATTCATCTAAACACTAAACCCTTGCTTTAGGCCTTTCTATTCTTGAAACAAGGAGGGTTTATTCAAAATCAACGTTCCAGGCCTCTAGTACAGGAGCACCTTGTAAGCTAAATTTTGTCAAAAATATCATCTTTAGTGAGCATAGTCAAATGCTAGGATTTTATTTAATGTTGAGTATATTGTGTTCAGTAAAGTCAATTAGACCATTTTATAATGTATTTGGAGCTAAGGGAGTTCAGTTGTGTCATAGCTTGCAATTTGGCTAAATGTGTCCAGAAAAGTTGCTAAAAGATGCAAAAGTTGTAGAGTTTGAGGGAGTTGGAATGAAATCAAAATATGTATAATAACCTTCAATTCCTTGAAGGAGAGGTTGTTGGTTGATTTGTATCCCATTTTTATTATCAAGAAGAACGTTATTTTCTAGAAATTTACTAGTTTCTCTCACTTTTCTTGTTGTTGTATGGCCTATACAGACTCTAAGATGATATGAAATCAGTTGGATGTTGTAGATTAATTAATTATCTTTCATTTTCATCTATTTATAGGTTCTAACTCTTTGTATAGTGAAAGTTATATTGTTTTTACTATTGCTACCTACTTTCACAATGTTCTTGGATTGAAGGGTTTCATTATGTAATTCGACCCATTACACTTTTTCTGCCTACTGTAACTTGTGGAATGGGTCCTCTAACTTTTAAAACACATGCCTAACCTATTCATAATTTTGTGGGGTCAAGGTTGGGTGTTTGGGATGATGTTCTAGGACTGTAGCAGGGTCTTTTCATGGTGAAAATTAGGGCTTCAAGTGGTGTTTTGAAAAACTGTGGGAAGGACTATCCATGTAATGTATTATTCACCATGTGAAGGGTATGGTAAGTGTGTTTGGTGCTTTGTATGGGTCTAGAAGGTCTGGGAGATAGGATTTTCATTAAAACCTCAAGTATTTTCCTTGAAATTGAGGGTTTGGTGTACTAGGGGTCTAGAGGTCGTGGACCTAGAAACAAATCAGGAAATTGGAGCTTTTGACACATAAAATACTACTTTTTGATGATTTTGAGTGAAGATGTAGTTTTTAAAAGGTACTCTCTTTGTAAATTAGGCCAATTGAATAGCCTTTTCCAAGGTGGGTCTATTGGAAGTCAATGTTGGTCCAAAGGAGTTGATGCTAGGGTTTACCTATGTTTTATAACTTGCAAATGGGTATCTTAATCATCCTTGAGTTTGTCAAGTGTTTTGGAAAATATTGGTGAAAAGGCCCTTGAACCGGGATACCTATGCTACAAGGGAAAGCTTGGTAGAAGTTGGGATTTTCAGTTGAACATCTGATTGATTCTCATTGATTTGGTGTATTGAATGGTTTCCACCCCTCTCTACATCAAAAATGGTGTTTCTTGGTAAGTTAAGTGATCAAGTTGTGTGTAAGTCTATTAAGAGCCTTCCTCTAAATCTTTGAACAAGTTCATTGTGGATCCCTACATGTACTACATCAGCCTCTAGGTACTTTGCCAACTCTTCAAACACACTCAAAATCCCTACTCTAATATCTAACCCTATAGATATCTAGCTCCATCATGTATGAAAAATATTGTGTAGCATAGACATGTTTGATAATTCCAAACAACTCATTGCCTTCTTTCATAAAATGATTTGGTGTGTTTCATATTTAATGCAATGTAATTAGCGATATCAATATTTTTGTAAAATGCATTACTTACTTTTGTTCTATGTGTGTTTGTGAACATGTAGAATTCAAGGTCATGCCGATGAAATGAACAAAGCCTCTAACACCAAAAGAGCATGCAGTTAAAAATGCAAGGAGAAGAGAATCAAAAAATGTAGCTCATGAAGAAAAGGAATTGCAGCCCATGCAGCCAAAAATTCCCATGCAATCTAAGAGATATGTCAAATTGGCAAAACAAAGGGCACAAATGAGGAAAGTTTGTGGAAGGACAAGAATGGATACCAAATTTGGGGGCGAATCATCAACCATAGGTGAAGCTCAATGCACATCTCCAGTTGAAGACACATTGACAACAACATGTAGTATTCCAGGTACATCAGAAATCACATCTCCAATTGAAGACACACCATCAAAAACATTGCATTTTGAAATTACATCAGTAAACACATCTCTATTTGAAGGCACTCCACAAATGACATCTCAAGTTTGAGGTAAAACATCGTTTACATGTCAATCTCAAGGTACGTCATCAATTGCACCTCCAATTGAAGGTACACGATCTATCCCCTATGTTGTTGAGCTTCCCAATATTGACACAAATTTACATTAGAGAACTCCTAGAGTTTTGCATAGAAAACCTACATTTTTGATTGATATTGATTCCAATGTTTTGAAATGGATGCCTAATAAGATTCCAAAATGTACATGTCAAAGATATGCACAAAGGATATGGAGTTTTTTATTTGCAAGAATGTAACATAATGCTTCCACCTAAATCGTCAAGGAAATTTTTGTCTTCCATTTTATGTGAAAGAGAGGATGGTCAATTTTTTTACAAAAAATCATGTTTGGATGGCACATGTGATCATTGTGGTGGCATGCAAAATTTTCCAACACATGGCTAGTACACACACAATTGGAGACAAAATTGTGGAATTTGGAAAATATAAGATAGTGGCATACAGTCTAAAAGATGGAAAAGAAGCAAAGAAGTGTGAATTGGTCAGTGATAAGATTCCAGTGTATCAGTTTATGGGCATTTTTCATGATCAGGTGGTCTATGATTATGCAATGTATACACATAGAGCACAATGGTTGGACTACAGTCCAAGTTATGCAAGGACATATTTCCACTTCGTCATATCATTTCAGTTGTCGACTTCACTGAGAACTACACACTACAACCATAGAACAAGGTGCAATCACAGTACTACAACTCCATGCAGGTTGCTATATTTGTGCATATAGCATTCATTCATGCAAATGATAGTACAAATAAAAATAGGAGATTATTGAGGGAGTATCACTTTTACATCAGTGATGATCGCACACATTCTATAGAGTTTGTGTAAGGTTTATTTTATATGTTCTATGCTGATCTAGCTAGCAGGGGCATATCATTTAGTCATCATATCTTATGGTCAGATAATTGTACATCACAATTCAAGAACTCCATAATGTTTTACTAGTTGAGTAGGATGCATACGATTAGTGGTTTTCAGCATATGTGGAACTTCTCAGAGGTCGGGCATGGAAAGGGGGAGCATGATGGAGCAGGTGCATGTATCAAAAGAGCCCTAGCACGAGAAGAATTAAAGTACACAAATAGTGTAAAGTTGACCGATGCAAGATCAATTGTCCAGTGGTGCAATGGTGCAATGGGTCCAGGTAGTGAAGGTAATTCTTTGGTTCGTAGATTTTTTCATTTAGTAGATGATACTAACATTGCAAAATATGAGGATTGTTGTACACTAACAGGATCGAGTGAGCTACACTCTTTTAGAAGCTCCAATGCAGGTACATGGACTATCCATACAAAGAAGATGACATGCTTTTGTTATGCATGTACACTTCAATCATGGAATGATTGCGAGTGAACAGAGTGGGTTGACAAATGGTCTGTAAGAAGTCTAACCCCACTTGACACTTATCAGCTCCCGATGGCTCTACAAATCATGAAGATGCAATCATCCATTGACTTTGATCATGTATCAGACCTACTAGAACCAGATAATATATCTTACTTACAAGTTTTATTATGCTGCTCAGTAAATACATCTAACAAGATGAACATATCAATGCAGGGCACGTTTATGTGGTGATTGCATATGAAGACAATGAAGAGGGTACAAATTATTACCTATTCCATTGTATTGACGCCAAAAAGAAATTGGAGTCCCTAGTTATAGACGGAGAAAACATAGAATATCCTACAGGTTTGGTGGTTGTTACTGGAACATGGCTTTGAAGGTATCCAATTAACAATTTTGCAGTTTGGTTGTTTGAGGGCTTCGACACGCAACAAAAAATTCTTCACTACTCGAACCTTGTCGTCACCACCAATGTTCATTTGATCAAATATAAGGGCAGATCTATGAACAAGAACTTGTGGAAAGTGTGTGAGTCTGACCACAAGGAAATACTCGACACAATAAAGAGTAGAGAAGACCCAGATGGTTCCCTGGATTGATTTGTAAGTATGCACATTGAATTTGTAAATTCATGTTATTGATCACTCTTTTGGACCAACACCTTGCAATAAGGCTTTTTCACCATTAGTGTTTGATGTCATATGCATTTACGACTGTCATTGATCATTTTCTAATTGTGACTATAGGTAATACTGAAGTTTGTCAAAGTATATAAGAAAAGAACAAAATCGGTTGGTGGTGCAATTGTTCAGTGGTATGAGAAACCATCGGTTGCTAGTGCATTTTCTCGTTGTCAATATTCTCTTTATTTTCCATCTCCTAGATTTATCGAATTCTTATATGCTACATGTTTTATGTTAAGCCTCTTAGTGATATATTTGAAATTTATACGTAGGGTCATCGAGAGATGATAAAGTAGCAAAGGGGCACATCACCATTGTAGGACCTTCAATCGACCTCCTTATCTATCATGCATGAAGGTGATAGTAGGTCTCGTCAGCTATATATAACCCAAGAGGTGGTGGTAACCCATGACACAAATTGACACAACTTCTCTCAAATATGCCAAGCAAGACATCAACTTTCAATTAACTCAACCTTGTAAAATAGAATCAAACTCAACAAGCACCCTACAGAGGTTGTCAATATCCAAGAAATGATAATTAAATCAACTTTTCATAATCCCCAAGGCAGATTCATTGAATTCCTCAAAACTCACCTTTTGTCAATCCTACCGAATTGGCAAGCTAGTGAGCTCACTGGCTTGCCAAATCCATAGTGTTGAAAAGGTAGGGGCAACGTATTCCTCATAGAAATTGATGCAACCTAGGTCATCTCTAACATACCTTAGGGTATGACATTCAACCAAATAACTACTATGGACCAATCTACAACACCACAAGGGGACCTAATGAGGTTGTTCCAGATAAGAACCATGATGTAGAGTGGATCAACCAAATAGGAGAGATGACACAAATTCTCTCAAATATTCCCACTTGTACATCAATTCACCAAACTAACAATAGGGTAACCTTGCCACTTGACATGGGATTTTGGCCAATCAGACTAAGACAAAGGTTTAGACCAGATTTGTTAGGTCCAAAGTGCAAAAAGGAAACAATATTTGATAGGGTATTAATCGTAAACCATGGTGATTAAAAAATATTTGTCTAAACCTATGAGATCAAGTTGGGCCCCTCTACAATAACCTCTCTTGGTTTTTTCTATCTCAGAGGCATTTTCCTGTGGTGGCGAATTTTCACTCGGGGAAAAAGTTGTCAAATGCAAGTAGTTGAAAGTTGCAAAGTGGTGCAACTTTTGTTTTGCATCTCATGTGACAAAATGGATTTTACAATGCATCTGAGGGGGTACGTTTACACTAGGAATGGTCCTCTTTCACACCCAAACATGCGAAATCGGTTTGAGCTACGTTCAACTGGATCGATCCCTTAAGGGTCCAAAGTGCAAAATGGTTGCGAACTTTAGCATGCTAGTATTCAAACACCATGAGACTTAGAAAATTCTCATTTGAGCCTATGGGATCATGTTGGGCCCCTCTACAATAACCTCTCTTGGTTTTTCTATCTCAGAGGCATTTTCCTGTGGTGGCGAATTTTCACTTGGGGAAAAAGTTGTCAAATGCAAGTAGTTGAAAGTTGCAAAGTGGTGCAACTTTCGTTCTGCAGCTCATGTGACCAAATGAAACTATTCCAATGCATTTGAATAGGTGTTTTTATGCTAGGCATGGTTCTTTTTCGCACCTAAACACGCGGAATCTCTTTGAGCTATGTTCAATCGGATCGATCCCGTAAGGGTGCAAAGTGCAAAATGTCTGCAAACTTCAACATGCTATTACTAGGACACCATTATGCTTACAAAATTCTTGTCTAATCCTACAAGATCATGTTTGGCCCCTCTACAATAACCGCTCTTTGTTTTTTCTACTTGGAGGCATTTTCCTGTGGTGGCGAATTTTCACTTGGGGAAAAAGTTGTCAAATGCAAGTAGTTGAAAGTTGCAAAGTGGTGCAACATTCGTTCTGCAACTCATGTGACCAAATGGATTGTTCAAAAATGTCTGAGTGGGTATGTTTATGCTAGGAATGGTCCTCTTTTTTACCCAAACATGCGAAATCACTTCGAGCTACGTTTAACCAGATCGATCCCTTAAGGGTCTAAAGTGCAGAATGGCTATGAACTTTAGCATGCTAGTATTCAGAGACCGTGATTCTTAGAAACTTCTCATCTTAGCCTATGGGATCCAGTTGGGCCCCTCTACAATAACCTCTCTCAGTTTTTTCTATCTCAGAGGCATCTTCTCGTGGTGGCGAATTTTCACTCAAGGAAAAAGTTGTCAAATGCAAGTAGTTGAAAGTTGCAAAGTGGTGCAACTTTCGTTTTGTAGCTTGTGTGACCAAATAGATTGTTCCAATTCCTCCAAGTGGGTATGTTTAAACTAGGAATATTCCTCTTTCACACCCAAACATGCGGAATCGCTCCGAGCGACGTTCAATTGGATCGATCCCTTAAGGGTCCAAAGTGCAAAATGGCTACGAACTTTAGCATGCTATTACTCGAACACCATGATTCTTAAAAACTTTTCATCTAATCCTATGAGATCATGTTAGGCCCTTCTACAATAACCTCTCTCAATTTTTGTTATCTCAAAGGCATTTTCCTATGGTGGCGAATTTTCACTTGGAAAAAAAGTTATCAAATGCAAGTAGTTAAAAGTTGCAAAGTGGTGCAATTTTCGTTCTATAGCTCATGTGACCAAATAAACCATTCCAACACATCTGAATAGGTATTTTTATGCTAGGAATGGTCCTCTTTCACACCCAAACATGGGGAATCTCTCTGAGCTACATTCAACCGGATCGATCCCTTAAGGGTACAAAGTGCAAAATGGATGTAAAATTTAGCATGCTATTACTTGGACACCATGATGCTTAGAAACTTCTCATATAATCCTACAAGATTGTGTTGGACCCATATATAATAACCTCTCTCGGTTTTTGCTATCTCGTAGGAATTTTCCCGTGGTGACGAATTTTCACTTGGGGAAAAAGTTATCAAATGCAAGTAGTTGAAAGTTGCAAAGTGGTGCAACTTTCGTTCTGCAGCTTATGTGACCAAATGAAACTATTAGAACATGTATGAATAGGTATTGTTATGCTAGGCATGGTCCTCTTTCACACCCAAACACGCAAAATCGCTCTAAGCTACGTTCAACTAGATCGATCCCTTAAGGGTCCAAAGTGCAAAATGGCTACAAAATTTAGCATGCTATTACTCAGACACTATGATGCTTAGAAACTTCTCATCTGATCCTACAAGATTATGTTGGGCTCATATACAATAACCTCTCTCAGTTTTTTCTATCTCAGAGGCATTTTCATGTGGTGGCAAATTTTCACTCGGGGAAAAAGTTATCAAATGCAAGTAGTTGAAAGTTGCAAAGTGGTGCAACTTTTGTTATGCAGCTTGTGTGACCAAAAAAACTATTCCAACACATCCAAATAGGTATTTTTATGCTAGAAATGGTCCTCTTTCACACCCAAACACGCAAAATCACTCTGATCTACATTCAACCAGATCGATCCCTTAAGGGTCGAAAGTGCAAAATGGTTGCGAAATTCAACATGCTATTAATCGAACACCATGATGCTTAGAAACTTCTTGTATGATCATAAAAGATCATGTTGGGACCCTCTATAATAACCTCTCTTGGTTTTTGCTATTTTGGAGGATTTTTCCCGTGTTGGCGAATTTTCACTTGGGGAGAAAGTTGTCAAATGCAAGTAGTTGAAAGTTGCAAAGGGATGCAACTTTCATTTTGCAGCTCATGTGACCAAAAAAACTATTCCAATGCCTCCAAATAGGAGGTTTCATGCTAGGAATATTCCTCTTTCACACCCAAACATGCAAAATCACTCCGAGCTACGTTCAACCGGATCGATCCCTCAAGGGTCTAAAGTGCAAAATGGCTGCGAACTTCAACATGCTCGTATTCGGACACCACGATGCTTAGAAACTTCTCAATTAAGCCCCTCTACAATAACCTCTCTTAGTTTTTTCTATCTCGGAGGCCTTTTCCCATGGTGGCGATTTCTCGCTTGAGAAAAAAATTGTCAAATGCAAGTAGTTGAGTGTGTAAAAATGACTTTATAGGCATTCCGTCACCATGAGACCACATTTATTTGAGGCATCTTTTGAACTAGTTCACTACCTTGTCTATGGATTTTCATGGCATTCCATCATCACATTTATTTGATGCATTTTTTCAAATAGTTCACTGCCTTTTCTATGCTATTGCTTACTATTATGCTTTTGATATATTTTTTCGAAGCATCCATAACTTGTTCAAAATCACTTGTTTTAGGATTTTAGCCATAGAAACAAGGCAGTGAACTATTTGAGAAGATGCTTTGGTAGACATATATGAAAAATGTAGTAACATAGACAAGGCAGGGAACTATTTGAAAAAATACCTCAAAGAAATTTGGTCTCATAGAAAGCCATGATAAGAAAATGCAATTGGTAGCTGCTCCTAGTTATTAGTTATGCAATGTGAAGAAATTGCATAACTGCTTAGGTTGACTTTGTACAAACTATATTGTAATTGAAATTTCGTCATCTATCAACATCTACTTATTAGTGATGCAAAGTGAAGTAATGCTTTGAATTTGAAAGATGTGCAATGCAATGTAATCAATGATATGAATATAAACTACAGAAATCCATATTTTACAATTCATTAGTTAAAATATTTATTTTATTTTCTCTTTATATCTCTATACGCTATGGAAATAACTTTCAATTTTTTTAAAAAAAAGTTTTTATCTTTTGTTGTACAAATTTTCCTGATTTTTTCACAAAGTATTATACTTTTGGTTTGTCAAAGTTTTCCCCAAAAGATTTTTTCTGCTATGCATTGGAAGCATGAAGCATATATGTGAATACACACAATATAGGTGAAGTATACATGTGAATAAGTGAAGAATACATGTGAATAAGTGAGGCACAAGTAATTGAAGCATTCCAAAGGATACAAACCACCATGAATGAAACTTATTTATACAATACGCTTTAGATGGGGCTTATTGAGCATTCGACAATAATTAATTAAGCATTAGATGTAAAAAAAATCCATGCCTACAACATTCAAGCAAACAACTTACATGATAAACATGATAACATCATTCAAGAATGGCAGTAGCAAAACAAGAGTTTCTTTAATCAAAACTCTGAAAGGCTATACAATGATATATTGATAAAAGTATATACAATATATCCAAAAAAAACATATAGGCTTAGTACAAAGGAGCCATATGGACATCAAATATCACATATATATCAATAGTACAAAACATATGTTCCAAAATGCACCATAGGAATACAAAAAACAACACTAATACATAGTCATTTGCCTCTAGGGGAAGGAAATTGATCCCGTGTTGCCTTCAAAATTTGGCTGGATGGAGTGACTATTGCTTCTCTTGTCTTTCGAACACACTCGCTAGTCCTCCTCTCTTCACTCTGGACCTTCAACTGATACAATTAAAAGTAAAGATGTTAAAACATAGAAATTGAATTGTGGAATGACATATACCAAAATATATAATCACTTACCGCATACATATAGTCATCATGCACATTTACAACATCACCACGTCCATGATCTGGAGTGACAACCACCTACAACAACCATGAAGATAGAAATTAAACTACATAAAAGTATCATGAAAATTATCTATAATAGACCATAAAGAGAAAATATAATGTCAAATCGACTAATCTATTCCATACCTCTCTCAATAGATCAGAACTGGCTATTGTTGCAGAAAATCCATGGTCCATCATGCCACCAAAATCACTAGGACTATCTCTTGTCAACATCTACAAATGAAACAATATCTCAAGTATCATGTTGATATAAAGACCAAGAGGGGATAATGGAACATAAGGTGAAATAAGAGAGGGTAATGGGATGGGAATAAAAGGGTGGTGCAGAGAGGGGGCTCAAACTCATTCAAAGTGACAACTTTCATTCAAGAGACATCTAACAAGATTAAAATGGCCTATTAGAGTTATCCAAACAATCCTCAAAGCTTGACAACAACCTGGAGTCTAAGTTCTCACTTTCACCCATGTAACCTAGCAATAGTGCAAACTCAATTTTTGGCCTTTAATTCCTATGCTTTCCAAAACACTTGGCAATAAGAAGATGGATAAAAATACCCATTTCAGAGTTATACAACATATCTCTTAACCAGATACAAGTCTTTTGGACCAATCCCTTGAAATTAGACCCTCAACATTGTCCTAGGCCATGAATTAGGCCAGATTTACAAAGCAACATACCTTTAAACTTAACATAGACCCTTGAAACCTTGGGGATGCATTTTCTATGCCCTCAAAACTCTAAAACCACAATAAACACCTAGGGTTGACTCCTCCAACATAGAAAACTCCAAAACCCTCAATTTCATGCCAAGTCAAGAGGGTTTATTTAAAGTCCCACTTGCACAACCTCCCAGACCATGCCACTAACTCAGACATGTATATTCTAACCCCAATATGCTCAAAAGTTGGAAATAACTCCACACTCTCATTGATTTCCACAAACCTTAGACCCAAGGCTCCATCTTCATGTGTTTTTCTTCACAAAACTCATCGAGACAACAGGTTTATCTCCTTAGTTCCTTCTCCACAACTCTAATCATGAAACCTACAACCTAATCAAACTCCCTAGGGCCCATTACACTATTTACAATAGGTACAGTCAGTGTAAGGGACCTTAAATCATGATTGTGGTTACAAAACCCTCAAACAGTGTGTCTTCGGCCTGTCACAGGAAAAAAATGATATTTACCACAAATCACAATAGATCTCCCGCAAAATTGTTCCAAAAGAGTTTTAACACCTACCACCACAAAGTAAAATGATTTACATGGCACAATGAATCTGTACGGGCTCGTACAGGCCTACAAATGACAAGAAAACTCAGAAATTTGATGAAAAACGTAGATATTCTTATTGACAATGCTTCAAACTTCAAGCCAACGTTACAAAATGAGCTATCATGTCTTTTTAAAGGCTTCTCATCATCAAAACAACAGCCAACTATCTTACAACTAGTTTTTAAACCTCTCATGACCATTGCATTACAAATTTGTTGCATTTATGCAACTCACAAATTTAGCACTTTCAAGTTTTGACTCTTTATATTTTCCTAGACCCTCTTAAACACCTAAACTATTAAAAATAGTCTAATGAGACCTTATTCAACTAAGAAATAATGACTTACTCAAGAAAACATCATCCTATCTACCTTGACACCCCTTGTGAACTTTGAGAATTCATTCCACATGATTCACAAACCTTACAAGATGAATACAAAAGCCCCCCAAAGTTGATCAATTACAATAGAATGGTCACATTGGAATTTATTAAGACTCAAGGAATCAACTCAAACATCCTAACACACCTTGCCTATCTGATGTAGAGTGGCAAGGAAGGTAAACACACAACTATGATGGCAAAGACAGTCCAATTCAACACTTCTCTCTAATACTCTTACAAGGAGTCATAAACTCCATTATTCTTTAAATGATCAGCCCCCACACACCTAGGGTTCAAAACTTGGACCACCCACAAAACTTGAATGAATTTGGATCATGTCACATTAGGACAAAACAAGGTTCAACAACCCTCTAGCACTTAGGTTTCAAAAAACAACTATAACTATAGTGATTTAGACCTCACTCCCTCTTAATAGTGCATGCATATACTTTCCATCCCACCAGGATTTAGCAACTCTACAATGTGTGGATGGAAGAAACACCCATAATTCACTCAAAACCCTGATTTTGAGGGTTTTCAGACCACCTAGGAGTAAAATTAAGATATATCCCTTGATACTCAATAGAATCACATCACTCCAACACCAAAATAAATCTTATTCAATTACCTATCCAACCATTACAGGACTTGAAGCATGAAACAAAATGTACATACCGTACCAAGTACGGTATCAGCAATTTCTTCAAGAAAACACAAAAATCAGCAAACTCTTTATTGAAAACTTCTTCCAAACTTCAAGAACAGTTTTGCCTCGACCAAGAGAGGCATATATGACTTTAGTATACTTTACCTTTGGAAGTATCTCCTTCTTCAGGTGGGCCATCACCATAATCCAACCTTATATTGAACATCCATCTTCTTCAAATATGCTCTTTCTTTGTACTTCTCAACATTCTTTTGTAGAGTTTCCTTCACTTGTTGATGGATATCCCTAATTGTAACATAAAAGTCCTCTCCTTGAGCACTTCTCCTATCAACTTCTTCTAGATCTCTTAACTCATAGACCCCTCTAGTTTGGATGCCATAGACTACTTCAAAAGGGCTCCTACCAATGCTCCTATTCATGGAATCATTGTATGCAAATTCAGCCTGACGTAAAATAAGATCCCAAGCTTGTCCATGCTCCTTGGTATGACATCTCAAGAGATTTTCCAATTATCTATTCACCACTTCAATTTATCCATTTGTTTGTGGATGGTATGCAGAGCTAAAGGACAAGTTTGTGCCAAGTTTCTTCCACAAGGTCCTCCAAAAGTGACCTATGAACTTAGAATCACTATTAGAAACAATTCTTAAGGGAAATCCATGTATTCTAACAAACTCATTAAAGAAGAAACCTACTATACTAGATGAATCATTGGTGCATTTACAAGGAAGAAAATGAGCCATCTTACTAAACCTATCAACCACCACAAAAACACTATCAAAACCTCTTTGGGTTCTAGACACCCCCAATACAAAATCCATACTTACACTCTCCCAAGGCCTATTGGGAATGGGAAGTGGTTGATAGAGCCCTAAATTTGATGAAGTTCCCTTTTATCTTTGGCAGATTGTGCATCCTTCCACAAACTTTCTCATATCCACTTGCAACCTTGGCCAATAGTAGTACCTCCTCACTTGTTCTAAGGTCTTATCAAGGCCAAAATGACCTCCAAGACTCCCACTGTGTTTCTCCTTTATAATATTCTCCCTCATTGAGCATTTAGGCACACAAAATTGGCTTCCTTTGAAGACAAAACCATTCTACAACAAAAATTCAGAGTATTCACCATGAGAATTATTCAAATGCTGATCACAAATGTTGTATACCTCCTTAAAATCTGCATCTTCATGATACATGTCTTTCAATGCATCAACCCCCATGCTTTGGAGTTGGATCTCTTGCACTACAAGTGCCGTTCTACTAAGAGCATCTACCACCTTATTTTCTTGTCCCTTCTTATGCTTTATTGTGAATGTATAGGCTTGTAAATACTCCACCCACTTCATGTGCCTATGATTGAGTTTATCTTGTGCATTCAAGAAACTCAAAGCATTATTATCAGTATAGACAACAAATTATTTAGGTAACAAGTAGTGTCTCCACTTTTTGAGGGCTTGGACCATAGCATACAATTACAAATCATAGGAAGAATACTTCCTCTTTGCTTCATTCAACCTCTCACTAAAAAATGCAACCGGTTTGACTTCTTGGCTCAAGACAACCCCTATTGCTTGGTTACTAGCATCACAGTCAATTGTAAAAACCTTATCAAAATCAAGGAGAAAAAGTATAGGTTGTTGTTCTACTCTATTTTTCAGATATTCAAACCCTTTATCAGCCTCATTTGTCCAAGAAAACTTACCCTTGTTACCTACTTTGATGGTGTCCAAGATGGGTGCACAAATTTGACTAAAGTTCTTGATGAACTTTCTATAAAAGCTTGCAAGTCCATGAAAGCTTCTCACATCTCCCATGGATTTTGGTGTTTGTCATGTAAGAATAGCATCCACCTTTGAAGGATTCATCTTCAAACATCCCTTGGAGATGACAAATCCAAGGTAAACTAGTTCTCCCTTCATAAATTCACACTTTTCCATGTTGATCAGCAAATTCTCTTGTAACCTCTTCAATATCATGTATCTTAATGGCTCTTGATGGCTCTTGAATCAATGAAAACCCTCCAATTCCCATACTTCCTTGGTGCTAAGATAGTAGGAACAACACATGGGCTCAAACTCTTTCTCACTAGCCCCTTATCCAACAAATCTTGCACTTGGCTTGCAATCTCCTCATTATGAGCAGGTGTCATCTTATATGCAGCCTTATTGGGTAATGTAGACCCTGGAATTGGATCAATATGGTGGCTTATATCCCTAATGGGAGGTGGGTAACTAGGTAGTTCATTTACCGTTATGTCCTTGTAGCTTTCCAACAACTCTTGGACCTCTCTAGGTGCATCTTCCTTCTTCTTTGTGGGAAGATCTGTTTCACTCTTTGGCTTCATAATCAAGAAGAATCATCTTCCTCCTCCTTCCTTTAAGGTATTCATGAAATCATTCTCACCCACCATCAAAACACTAGGCCCTTCATGCTTTGCCTTGTCTTCTTCTATGAGAGGTTTGAGGTTGTAAGTCACCCCATCCTTCACAATGGAGTATGTATTCTTCTCCCCATCATGCTTGGCCTTCCTATCAAAATAACAAGGCCTCCCAAGAAGAAAGTGGAACACATCCATAGGGATGATGTCACATAGGATCTTGTCCTTGTATGAACCAATGTTGAATTCTACCCATACTTTCTCATTCACCAAGACTTGTTGTCCTTTACTAAGCCATGAAACTTTGTATGGGTTAGGGTGATAAATCCTTTTCAAATTCAATTTTTCTACCATATCAATTGAAGCAAGATTATAAGTTGATCCTGAGTCCACTACTATCCTACACACCTTACCTTGTACCTTTCAATTGATTCTAAAGAGTGCCTTCCTTTATGAGGGTTGTTTAGGGATTGGTGCCTTGAGCAATGCTCTCCTAATCATCAAGTTCTCTCCAACTTCTGATGTGATATTCACTGTAGGTGAGGTCACACTTTCTTCATCTTCATGTACCAATTGATTCCTCCTCTCTCCACCATGAGAGCTTGATCCTTGATTTTCAGGGAATTTGAAGGATGGATGCCCAGGCTAGTTGTAAGTGTAACATCTCCCTGAAAAATGATTGGAACTTCTCCCTCCATTAAATATGCCTCTACCATTGGGTCTCCTACCCCTGAATCCCCCTCTATTGATTGATTCTCCACTTGATTCATTAGGATTAGACTCCTCTTGATGTTTTTGGGACTGATTTCTGCCCCCAAAGCTGCCTCTACCTCTAAAATTCTTGCCACTTCCTCTATTTTTCTGCTCTTGTTTTATTCTTATCTTCTCTTCATCCTTATGTGCAATTTGTATGCAATCCTCCATGGTCTTGGGGATAACCAAACTGATCTCATATTCTATGTTGAGCCTTAGGCCATTGATATTCCTGGCCACTCTTTCATTCTCACTTTTTACATGATCACATCTCATACTCAACTTGAAGAATTGTTCAGTGTAGGATGAAACATCCATGTCTTTTTGCTTCAGGTTCTACCTCTTTTTGAACTCTTGCACCTCATGATCAGCAAGAAGGAATTGTTCCTTCAACCTATGCACCATCCTATCCCATGATTTGATCATAGACTTACCCATCTCCACCCTTTCTCCTTGGATGAAATTCCACCATATCAAGGCGGATCCCTTCAACTTTGTTTTGGAAAACTTCACCTTCTTGTTCTATGCCATTTCTTTATATTAAAAATATTTATTCAATGCCTCTATGAATTCCAACACTTCTTCCACATCCATCTTTCCACTATACACCAGTAGGTCAATCTTCACTTCAAAGGACTCTCCTCTTGATGCTTGCAATGCTTTAAGGATTCTTCTCTAATGAGGGGGTATCTCTTCCCCATGAGGGTTCTCTCCACCTTCTATAGGTCCTTCACCCTCTGGATCTTCTTCAAAGGAACTCTATTCCTCCATGGCCACTCCTCTTCTTCTATTTATTGCATTTAAGGCCTCTACCTCTTCTCTCAAGGCCTTCAAATCCTTTGCAACCACCGGTCCAGGTTGTTTTGGAGGCATGATGTCTTCCCTCCAATAATTACCTACAATCAAGATTTGATACCACTATGATGTAGAGTGGCAGGGAAGGTAAACACACAACTATGATGGCAAAGACAATCCAATTCAACACTTTTCTCAAATACTCTTACAAGGAGTCATAAACTCCATTATTCTTTAAGTGATCAACCCCCACACACCTAGGGTTCACAACTCAGACCACCCACAAATCTTGAAAGAATTTGGATCATGTCACATTAGGACAAAACAAGGTTCAACAACCCTCTAGCACTCAGGTTTCAACAAACAACTATCACTATGGTGATTTAGACCTCACTCCCTCTTAAGGCTTGTAGCCCTTACCCGGTAGGACACTTAGAATAAAAACCACATGGAGGACTGTCAAGAAATCAAACACATGGATTCAGACACCCCACATGGACCCCTAAAAAGTTCCAAAACCTTTCCTCTTGATTGTCAAGGCATAACTCACAATGACCTTTTCTACCGCTGCTCCAAGAGGCCTAAATCACAAACCTACACTTAGGTATTGAATATCTTGGCTCTCTCCTTCACCCCAAAGCCCAAAAAAAAACTCCTATAGGTTTTCCACATCTGTTACCATCTTTCCTAAGTTCCCCCCAAATAGATTTTCTAGAAACCAAGAAAACTCACTTTTTTGCTTGTTAATTAGGCTTGTCACATAGAGATGTCAAGCCAAGAATCTCACAACACTTCCTCCAATGAGCCTTTCGTTGTCCAAGAAATTGAGTAAATAATAGTACAGACATATACCTTCCATCCCACCAGAATTTAGCAACTCTACAACATGGGGATGGAAGAGACACCCATAATTCACTCATAACCCTAATTTTGAGGGTTTTCAAACCACCAGAGAGTAAAATTAAGATATCTCCCTCGACAATCAATGGAATCTCACCAATCCAATTCCAAAAGAAATATTATTCAATTAACTATCCAGCCATTATAGGCTTGGAGCATGAAACAACATGTCTAGACTGTACCAACTACGAGATCATAAATTTCTTCAAGAAAACACATAAATTAACAAACTCTTTATTGAAAACTTCTTCCAAACTTCAAGAACAACCTTTCCTTGACCAAGAGAGACATATATGAAGCCTTACAACCTCCTCCAACTTCCTCCAACTGAAATTTGAATCAGTTGGCCATTGGAAACACAAAAAGACTTCTTTTTTGACTCTTTAATGCCTAATTGAGGCAATTTAGCCAACTTTCAGCAACCCGACTACATAGATACCTTCAAATTGTGTGAAAGGCATCCAAAAATCCTCAAAATGAAAAATATGACTCCCCTCAGGTGTCTATCTACATCAAGGCATCCTTTTTGCTTAATTTTCCAAAATGCACTAGACTTACAAAGGAGGATGGAGACCTTGTTTGTACAAAAAGTTGGTCATCAAGACCAAAACTCCACCAAATCCCTAGGAGACCTATTAAAAAGAAATGAAATGGTCCATGAGACCTTATTCCAACATTAAACAAAGAAACAAAACATAAAAAATGATTCTAGGTCCCTTAGACCCATGTGTGCTCCTTCACCACTATCAGACACTTAATGAAGAAACATAGAAAAGAGTGGTGCCCCTGCACCAAAGGGATTAATGGAACATAGGATGGACTAGTTTAGATTGATGGGATGGGCTAGGATGGGATAAAAAAATATAGGGTAGAAAATTTGAGGTTAATGGGATGCGACTATTAGGGAATAATGCAACATAGGGTGAATTAGGAGGTGTCTAGGGTTTGACTATAGTACACAATGCGAACTTGACCTGTGTGTAGCAATAATAGAGAAGAGTTATCTAGGATGAAACATGGATAAATATGGTATAACATAGGATGATATAAAGGAACATAGGGTGGAACATAGGGCATCATGGAACATCTAGGGTGATATAATAATGGGTACAATAAGATGGGAGTAGGAGATAATGACACATAGCATGGACTAGAAGATATTAGTGGGATGGGCTAGGAGGGGATCATGAAAAATAGGGTGAACTATTAAATGTTAATGGTAAGGGATTAGGAAGGAATAAAGGAACAAAAAGTGAATTAGGAGAACATAATGTGACATGATCAAGGAATACTTGAATGCAATGTTTGTGTTTCTCATCAATTTTTTAGATTTGTATATACGCAAAATTACAAAAACTAGCTAGCATAGATTTAAAACACCATTAATGAATAAAGGCTACCTGAGTGTATGTTGTTTGAGGATATGAATCACGAGGTGTGGAGGAAGAAGGTGCACCAAGAAACTATTTGAAATCTGAAGCATGTTATGAGACAAACATTCAAATATAACATTCAACTGTTCAAATGCAATAATAATATCTTTAATACTAGTTGCATACCTATGGACTCATTGTCGAGAATGCATAAGGGTCCATAGGAATAGAGCATCCCTCATGAACAGTGCGACCCTAAAATTTAATCATGTCAAAATTCTACTAATTTAGTTATTCTTAAATTTCAAAATATATTTTAATAAACAACATTAAAATAACTTGCTAAATTTTACCTGAGTATCAATGCCGAATGTATCATTTAGAATATCATCTATAAAATCCATCACCTCTGCAACTGACGTAGGCTATGTAGCTACATCACAATCACCCTAATAATCGTACGTGTAGACAACACCACAAGCGCCACAATGGTGGGGTGGAGTTCGGGGCCTACACGTCTCCTCCACACCAGGATCTACTAGAGGACTCACACACTGTAAAATGGTCTAGGTGAGTGAGCCAATCAAATTCATCGTGCCCACCTCTACACTATCCTTAAAAATGGAAGGAACAACGACATGCTCCACCATGGGTCTGCCCAAGGCTCTCGGTGCCAACTGTAGATTACATCGTGCAGTAGGTCTATCGTGTGTGGAGCCCCCACCTCTACCCTGAAAGTCTAAGATGTCAAAATAGTTTGGCATTTTATTGAGGAAAAACTTGCAATAGAGTTTCCTCAAAAAGTATTGCGACACCTCATGGTTATTGCTTGGAAATTGGTCAAATACCATCCACCACTGCTCCCAAAATTTGTTTTTAATTAACTCATGGTGGCACCAATGGATGGGGAACCTCCTGCATGCATGGGACAAAGGTTCATTGGATTTTGGGTCTATAAATAGGGCACACAAGTCGGCTTTGCTAATTTTTAGCTTTTTGACATCTGCATATGACAAACCACTAGCATAAAATTGTCTCATCGCATGCCTCTTATTTGACCAAAAATTTATTTTCTCACTCATTTCTCCTACATGGGTTACAATTGACTTCAATGATTCATAAATCCCTCTCCTATAAGGGTGGGTTTCGACATGCTCAGTTAATCTTGCAATTAATTGTTGAATGTCTCCTTTTTTGTTTTCAATTTAATTTTGAATATTTTCTTGTGTTCTTCGAGGATGCCTATGAATTGATGGAGGGGTTTCGGGTTGTTATTTTATAGTAGGCTCTTCATGAGGGGGTGATTGTGAATTCTCAATGTTTCGAGGTGGAGATTCATTCCCTGAGAATTAGAACAAAATTTTATTATAAAAATCTATTTAAATTTGCACTCTAAATCAAATTCAAAATAAATAGAATAAAAATACATACCTCTTTGCAATCTCGGACCTCTCTGAAATTTTGGTGGCATCCTCTTGGACAATGGAAGAGATTTGGCGAGTGCGAGTTGCAGACCTAAAATCCTCTTCCTCAAGCTGCGGGTTGAAGACAAAATGAGGGTTTGAAACCCGATTTTTGGATTTTATGTCAAATAATTCATTTGGTGCACACCAAATTTGGTGTGAACCAAATGGATTTTAAGTCATCTGGCATGTGCCAAATTTGGTGTGCGCCAAATGGCTTATTTCGAAGTTTTTTTTAACGTTTTTTCAATTTGGCACCTAAATTGTGTCATAGATTGGTGCACTTACCCATTATATATTCATTAAAAAAATTATCCGAAAGAACAAGGATAAACTACATGGTGTTAGCTAATTTCTCACCGTTGGGATTTTTTAAATTCTAAGAAAAAGTTAATCAAAAAGGGGGGAATCCTCAGGCACTATGCTATTTTTTTTGATAAAAATAGGACCTATTTTTCCACCCCTTTTTGAGACCCTTAATCTTCATTAATTTCAAAAATTAGAGTAGCTTGGAAACTAGACTTGGAGCACTTTAACTTTTGTTCTTGTTGTATCTTGAAATTTTGAGCATAACTATCTTCATTTTCTCATGTAAATAAGATTTTGTTGATTTTAGAAAAGAAGTGGCATCTTCAGAGCCAAAATTGTGTCATAGATTGGTGCACTTACCCATTTAAAAGAGTCTTCGAATATTTGCATGACCTACCTCAGATTATTTCTTGTGTTATAATAGTAATATGATTGAAGATGAGTTTTCCTTTGATATTTATGGTTATGTGGATTCATATTGGGTGGGTGATATTGATAGTAGATGAACCACCAGTGCTTATGTGTTTACATTATTCAGTGGTGTAATTAGTTAAATGAGTAAGTGATAGGTTGTGGTTGCTTTTTCCACTACTGAAGTAGAGTATATGGTAGCTACACATGCTTGTAAAGAAGCTATTCTGCTTAAGAGACTATGTTTAGACATTGGAATAAAACAAGGTGAAGTGAACAATTTATTTTGACAATCAAAGTGTGATATACCTAGCCAAGAACCCAACATTTCATGTAAGAACCAAGCACATTGATGTACAATATTATTTTTAAGAGATATGGTCAAAGATGGTAGGGTGAAACTAGTTAACGTAGAGAATTTGATGAATGTTGTTGACACTTTAAATAAGCCTATGAGCATAAATAATTTTAGATGGTGTTTAGAGACTATTGGCCTCTTGGCCCTTAGCAATGAAGAGATGATGTTTATACACCCTCACGTTGCTATTGCAAGGTGTTCAACAAGTGGGAGATTTTTTTGGAAAAACGTGTCTCAACCTTGTAAATACATAAGGTATTGTTCAAGCATCAATGCGAAGGGTAAATGAGGGTACCCCACTGTGGGGATCCAGGGGCAGCGCACCTCAATGGGGGTTCGAGGGAAGCTCTCCTGAAATCAAAATTTTATGCATATTTTATTATTGTAAATCTAGATTATTCATCATTAGGTCTTAGATCTGATGGTCGATAATTTTTGGATTCACTTTCCCTAGATGGAAACCCTATTTTATGAGGGTGTTCTATTATGACTATGTATTATGATGCATTCTGAGAGTTTTATAGCAGTCATGTTGCCTCTGGATCTCTGGTTGGTGATACTCCTATGAGAAGCTTTCTCTACAAGTATATTGTGATCTTTATGATTTTTGAATAATATATTCAAAGGATTTTGGATTGTGGTTTTTCTCTCTCGAAATGGTTTTCCTCATGTAAATCATTGTGTTGTGGTATACATGATATTTATATTTATTTTTGTTTAAGTTTTTGTAAATGTTAAAGCTCTGTAAAATTTTTGCATTTTTCCTCATCTCAAGATTAGTGTAGGAAATTGTTCCACTACTTTAGCTTCAATACAAGTGGTATAAGAGCTTGATCACCTTTGGTTTCAATTGTAGGTTGTTGGGTTTTTTGAAGTAATCTAAATTTGAGAGGGATCTTGTGCAAAAAACACTTTATGATCTTGTTATGTACCAAAATTTTCAAATGGAAAGGTCATCAAGAAGAATAGAGGTAGATAAAATTTCTAGAAATAATTTTGAAATGTGGAAGATGAAGATGAAGGATCAGTTGATAGATCGAAATCTGTGGGATGCTTTTGATGAGAATGTTTCAAGGCCTGCATATACTACTCAGGCTGCTCAATATGATGTTATGGACCACAAAGCCAAGGGTCTAATTAGATTATGCTTGGAAGATACTCTATTTTAATAACTGTCCATGAAGAGATCTATGCACATAAACTGTTGAAGAAGCTTGGTGAGATGTATCAAGCCATATCTTTAGTGAACAAAAAGTAATTGAGGAAGAAAATGTATTCATTGAGAATGGAAGAGGGTGGATGAATTACAGACCACCTGGAAGCATTCAATATGTTGGTGGCATTGTTGGCATCAGTTAGTTTCAAAATGTATGAGGAGGATAAATTCCATATCTTGCTTTGTTCTTTTCCTGGTTCATGGGATTCTCTTGTTATGGCTATTGGGAGTACTTCTATTATATTGAAGACTGAAGATGTGGTGGGTTCTTTTCTTTCTAAAGAGATGAGGAGGAATGTATCCATCAATTCCAAGGAGGCCCTAAATTATAATGGAATACCAAAGGAAAAAGGAAAGAAGAATGAGAGGCATGATAAATCCAAGTCCAAGGGAAGATCAAAAACTCCTATAAAATCCAAACTATAATTTGTTGGAATTGTAGAAAGCCTGGACATGTTCGTAAGGAATGCAAAGAAGAAAAGAAGAAGAAAAAGAAGGGATTTGATTATGATTATGAGTTCAAGAAGGAATATGGTGATGCATTCATTGCAGCTTTGGCAACTCGTGTAGGTAATGTTGCATGGTTAATTGACTCAGGTGCATCTTTCCATATGATCTTTAATAGAGATTGGTTTTTTTAATATGAAGAATTTGATGGAGGTAAGGTGTAATTGGGAGATGATTCCTATTTAAATATTGTTGGCCATGGTAAAGTTAAAATAAAGTTTCCTAATGGTAGAATAAAAAGGATTAATGGTGTGTTACACATCCTTGGATTAGCACAAAATTTGTTATCTATGAGAAAACTAATAGATTCAGGTATGCAAGTAGTATTTTCTTATGCAACATTCAAGATGGTTAGAGGTGCTATGGTGATTCCTAGAGGTGTCAAATATGGTATAGCATATAAGCTTGATGCATGCACTTTTGAGTGCAATAGTACTTTTACAAAAAGAAAGCATGTGGCAGAAGTGAGGGTTTCACCTTCAATAGATGGTCATAGATTCTGGGTACCCAAGGGTGCTCTTTTTTCCTGAATCAAAGTTACTTGTAGAAAAAACTATGTTATGGCACCAGAGATGGCCACATTGGAGAAAAGGGCCTAAGGACCTTGAAAAATAAAAACTTGTTGAAGGTTTGTCTGATTGTAATCTTGAATTTTATTTATGTGAGCATTGCATTTATGGAAAACAAATCTGCATTCAATTTTACTCGATTTCTCATAAATGTTGTTGTGTATTAGATCTTATTCATTTTGATCTATTTGGTCCTATAGATGTTCCTTCATTTAGTAAATCCACATATTATGTTTCATTTATTGATGATTATAGTAGGACATAGGTATATTTTCTACAAAGTAAATATGAAGTTTTTGGTCGATTTAAATAATTTAAAGAAATGGTTTGAGTTGTAGATTGGAAAGAAAATAAAATGTTTTGAGGATTGATAATGGTGGTGAATTTTTATCTAATTATTTTGATAGATTCTTTAAAAATATTGTGGTATTTATATACAAAAGACAACTTTGTATTCTCCACAACAGAATAGAGTTGCGGAAATAATGAATAGAACACTAATGGAGAAGGCTAGGAGTATGTTGAGTTGTTCTTGTCTAGAACAAAGGTTTTGGGCTGATGTTGTTTCCACTACCTATTATCTGAGTAACATATCTCCTATATCAGCTCTTGTTGATAAGATGCCTATAGAGGCATGGTTGGGTCACAAGCCCTCATTAAGACATCTTAGAGTTTTTGGTTGCGAACATATGCACATGTGCCAAAGGAGAAGCGATTTTTTTTGGAGAAAAAGGCTATGAAATCTATCTTTATCTGATACAATTATGTCAAAAGGATATAAACTTTCGGATCATGTTGCATAGAAGGTAATACATAGTAGAAGTGTTATTTTTAGAGAAACTAAGACTTCCTCTATTACATTGCAGCTAGAAAAAAGTAAACAGGAAGATGTGATTCAATTTCCCTCTACACCTAAGAAAGTTGAATCAAGGCCTATAGATAGACAAGAAGTTGAGGAGAGCTCATCTACCTCTGAATCATCTTGTCCGTAGGTCTACAAGGAATAGAAAACCACCTAAAAGGTATTCACCTGATGATTGGTGATGTATTTTTGTTTGAAATATTAACATGGATGAACCCAAATTAGTAGAAGAGGAATTAGGTATGAATGATGTATAATCCTGGAATATTGCTATGGATGAAGAAATGACAACTTTGAAAAAGAATGATACATGGGATCTTGTACCATTTCCTGAAGGAAGAAAGCATGTTGGTTGCAAATGGGTGTTCAAGAAAAATATTGGTTTAGATGGAAGTATTGATAAGTACAAAGCAAGGTTGGTTGCAAAAGGTTACTCTCAAGTTGAGGGTGTTGATTATGGTGATATATTTTCTCCTATTGCAAAAATGAGATCCATTAGATTTTTGCTTTCTATTGTTGCTACTTATGATTTAGAGGTTGAGCAAATGGATGTGAAAACTAATTTCCTTGATGGTGACTTGGAGGAGAATATTTATATGACACAGCTAGAGCACTACATGGTGAAAGGTAAAATTAAATTGGTTTTGGGCTGGTGCAAGAAGTTGGGTTCATAAAAAGCTCAAAAAGTGGAAGTGCTTTTGTTGTTTTTCAGAATTTGTCACACTTGGACTGAAAATTTGAGGCACTTACACAATGAATCTTAAAAAAAGTCAGTAATATGAAATTTAGAATTTTGAATCTAGTTTCCAAATATGTAATTTATTCAAATACTAGAAATTAAATTTCGATAGGGATGTATACAAACCATATTTTAAAAGTCCCTATTTTTTTACCATACCATGCACATGTACAAACACCACTTTTTGATCCAAATAAAAGTATTTTTCTAATTCCTTTTGGGGAAAGAGAGCTAACAACATGAAGATTGACATGAGGAATTTTTTTTCTATATTTTTTTGAATATTTTTTTTATTGAATTTTTATTGGCCTTAATTGTTGTTTTTAAAAATTAACGTGTACAAACAACATAATTGGACCTAAACTAAACATTTTTTGAATATTTTTTTTTCATTGTGTAGAGAATTTTCTAAAGATTGGTGCCATATAATTTTTTTTACAAGAAATTTAACCAAAAGAAAGTTATTAGAAAATTAAAAAAAAACTGATATTTCAAGTTTAAGGACTATTTTTCTTAGAAATTAACTAAAAAATAACAAATATAATCCAATATTAATAAAAATTATATAATTGGAAAGTAGACATCATGTTCTCTAATGGGTTTTAATTTTATAAATTGATTCAAAAAAAATTCCATCAGCCATATTGCCAAAGTTGGACATTCTTCTTCAATCTGCCTTAGTTTTTTAGTTGCAGGTCAAAGGCTAAGGATCGGATTGCCAAGCCTTTCTTGAGCCTAAAACAAAGGCTACATGTGGGTTAGAGATTCAATTTTTTAATAATGCGTATGCATTTTTAAAAACACATATGCGTTACAAAACATGTACGCGTTCTTTATTTGTTTGATTATTTATAAAATTTAATGCTTTTTAGAAACACGTATGTTTTTTAAAATGCGTACATGTTCTGTGGTTCAAAACACGTACACATTTTGCGTTTCAAAACGCGTACATGTTTTAAAACACGTGTGTGTTTCTAAATGGTATTTATTTGTTTGAATAAATGACTTGTACATGTTATAAAACATGTATGTGTTATATAACGCGTACATGTTTTTTAGCGCATACACATTTTATTAGGTTCGGGTACCTGATGCATAAGGCATACATGTTTTTTAATAATGCATACGCTTTTTCTATGAGATTTTTTTTTTGGCTGAAACTTCCCCTCTTTGTGGACCCAACTTCTTGCTTTTACCCTTTTCAAATTGAAGAAATCTTTGTATGGCCTAAAATAGAGTCCTACGATGTGGTACCAGAAATTTGATACATATGTGTTGAGTTTGGGATTTGAGCATTTGGAATGTGATCATTTCCTGTTTATTGCATTATATTTTGATGATATGTTATTTATTGGTAGAGAGAAAGGTATGATCTCAAAACTGAAATCTCAACTTGCTACTAAATTTGAAATGAAAGATCTTGGTGTAGCTAAACACATTCTTGGGATGGAAATTAAAAGAGATAGAGTGAATAGAAAGCAATGGCTTGGCCAAAGTAAGTATGTTAATTCAATTTTGCAAATATTAGATAGGCAATATTAGACCATTGTGTCTTCCTGTTTCAACTAGAACAAATTTATCTATTTCAGATTTTCCAACATCCCCATCAGATATGGAAGAAATGAGAAGAGTTCCTTACTAGAGTGCAGTTGGAAGTTTGATGTATGATATGGTTTGTACTAGACCAGACATTTCCTAAGTATTGGAAGTTCTTTCTAGATATATGTCTAATCCTGGTAGAGTTCATTAGGATGTAGTTAAAAGAGTCTTCAGATATTTGCATGGTACTTCAGATCATTCCTTGTGTTATCATAGTAATATGACTAAAGACAAGATTTTCCTTGATATTCATGGTTATGTGGATTCAGACTTGGCAGGTGATATTGATAGCTGATGATCCAATAGTGCTTATGTGTTTGCATTATTTGATGGTGCAATTAGTTGGATAAGTAAGTGATAGGTTTTGGTTGCTTTGTACACTACTGAAGAAGAGTATATGGAAGCTACTCATGATTGTAAATAAGCCATTTGGATTAAGAGACTGTGTTCAGACATTGGAATAAAACATGGTGCAGTGACAATTTATTGTGACAGTTAGAGTGCGATATGTCTAGCCAAGAACCCGACATTTCATGCCAGGACCAAGCACATTGACGTATAGTATCATTTTTAGATGAGAAATCCAAAAATTGAAAATATTTAAGTAGATATGTAAATGTATCAAAAAAATATAAATTGAGAAAGAGGGTATTTTTTTGTCTTTTATCCATCATCTATCGAACACCTGTATAAGATAAAATTTATAATTGATTAGTTTTAGTATTGTTACTCTATTCAAGAAGGGGATAATTTCAAATGTATAACTTTGAGAGTGTGTGTAATTAAATTTACATACCTAAACATGCTATTGTGATAATATTGTATAGATTTTTTTTCATTTTAGAATAGCGATCAAAAGAGAATGTGGGATCTATGCGAAGGCCTTGTATGGATTTGACTCTAGACATTGTTGTAAATTTAAGGCCTTGTCTTTCAATTTTACCAATATTGATTATGGATTTATTTAGTGTAAGGCTTTGTGATTTGTGTATAATGATAGCCCATGACATGGATAGTGGTATTTTTCTATGGTTGTCTCGTGATATTGGTTGTATTGGTATATTTTTTGGGTTTGTTTCATCCCATGGTGGACCATTATAGTTTTTGAATGTTTATGTAACATATGTTGGTGATTTAGTTGGTTTAGATCCAGAAGGATATACAATATCTTTGACCTATCCAAGCAATCCATTTACAAGTCCAGCTTGGGTCCATAAATTTTTTTTAAGCATGACACATTGACATTTTCTTAGTAATACCTCTTGGGGAAGTTGCTCGTCATTATTATCGGCACCTAATTTAGATTGTGTATTTACTACACAACTAAGTGCAATAGGTTCATTTAGCAGTTTCAACATTTTTTGTTGTATAATTTTTCCAGCTCATTTGTAGCAAAGAAGTGTATCTCTTAGACAAAATTATCTTATTCAATTTTTTTTAGTTGCTTGTTTGTGCGAGTCATTAATGAGTCTCAATCATGTTGTATTGGTTCTGCATTACAAATGTTTTGTATTGTGACAAAATTTTATTTGAATTGGATCGTCACCTTCTTGTCTAAACATTGTTTGTAATGTAACAACTATATTAAATTTGTTCCATGGGTGTGTGATGCATAGATAGGTTTATCCATAATAGGTGGCAGTTTTGCAAGGTCTCCTACAAGAATTATAGAATGCCACCAAAGCAAGTATTTTGTTGATGGGGTATTGCTTCACATAACCTGCTATCAATTTTCAATAGAAGTTTTGGCCCAATGAAGCTCATCTCTTCAATGAGAATGTATTGTATATTTTTCATGTCCTCTTGTGTTATAACCCATTTTTTGAATAATTTAATATATTATGAAAATAAATTCAATTTCTAGTATTGTATGATTATTTGCAAGCTTATTAACAAAACAAATCAATAATAAATAAATAAACTTTGTTTATTTATACACATGGAACTGAAATGATTAAATAATATTTACTTATATATTTAATAAATATTATTTGCATGGATGAGGTGGGCGAGTATGCATTTATTTGTATGAAGGTGACATCTTTAATTTCATGTAGGCATTATATTGCATGAAGGCAATATCTTCCATTGCATGTCGATGATAGTTGGGTGCATTTAAGTGCATGTCGTTTATAAAATATTTTGTACGAACAAGTAAATGGTTTTGCTTGTAAGCACGTAATTTTATTTGCATGTTACCTCTGACTATTCAGATCATTTATATTTACTTATGAAAAGTGTATTCTATTCATTAAAAAAGGGTCTGCATTTTGCATAGGGAGCACTCTCAACCCACTTAATTTGGAGAGCCATTTATTTTATTTTTTACATGTGTGTTACTCTAATTCGGGGTCATTGGGTGGAAGAAGGGAGGATGCATCATCCAATTTTCATTTTCATGCATTCTTGTTTTCTATTTTCTGAGAGGGGGAAATCAGCTGGACCCTTCACAAGAAGGATTATGCTCCATAGTATTTTCATGCATTCTTGTTTTCTATTTTCTGACATCGATATTCACTATTATGCTCCATAGTCTATGAGAGGGGGAAATCAGCAGCACCCTTCACAAGAAGTATTGCATGAAGAAGTTCAGAATCCTATGAGCAGTAAAGTATAGGTTCAAGCTTTAGTGGTGAGTCTTTCTAATTTTCATTTGTAATTCCATTGTAGTCTCTTGATACGCCTATCAATATTTCAAAATTTCATCCTTCACACAATCTACCTTTTGGGTCTTCTTGGTGGAATATCTATGGTGTGGTATGCTCTATGACTCAATTTATTTACCCAAGTTCCTTTACCATTCTGATAGATTGCTAGAATGCAAAAGAAATAAAGAAACAAGGGAATCTGAACAAAGTCTAGTTGACATCAAATGATTTAAATATAGTCATGCACATTAACTACCTCACACCAGAAATATACATAGGGATTATGTTTATAATCCCATTGTTTGATAGGGTTTCATTAGATATATATAAATAATTCCTACAAACTCTACCATTTTAATAAGGTCTATGTGATCTGTCTATGTTTTTGTGTTTACCATTCATTGATTTTATTTGGGCTAAGGCAGAGAGGAGATTGGGATAGGCTGTGGAATTTCACCTTGTACTTGCAAATTACGTATATTTGAAAGTTACACGAGGCCTTTTATCGAATCGGTGTGTGTGCCTTAAATGCTTTTCTTATCTGTACATGCTTGCATTCCATGAGACCTCTATTCTTTTAGGAGTATTACCAACCTTATGCAGGCCTTGTTTATGTTTTCCTCTATTTGCATGCATGTTGACCAAACAAATTGTAGCTACTATATAAGCTAATGAAAGAATATGCATATATTTCCTTAGATACTTTTCCATCTTTCACCTATTGGAAGCTCTTTATGCAACATGGGCAGCCTAGGTTACAATTTACCCGTGTGTAAATTATTTCTGTGGGAGAAGGATCCCAAAATATTGTGCACAAGTGAAATTTCATTTAAGCGTAATGTTTAGAGAAGTCTGAATGCCAAATTTATTTCTTGTTTGTTTTTCATGACAAGAACCACTTATGCCTTTAATGCATCTAGTTTCCACATATTATTGTGTGGTTCCCCATTGATTCTAACTTTATTTAATATGCATGCTCATTTATTGGATCCTATTTATTTATTAATATGCATTTATGTAAGGAATATTGGAAGGTTTTCTTGCATGCTTACTGTAGACATCCAAATTTGATCACTTCCATATGATCAAAATCATCTACTCTATTCATCTATTTCATTAATAGTGATTAAATAATTTATTTAATCATTTTCTGCTTAAGGTTCCTAAAGTATGTAATTAAATAAATTAAATACTTTACCTTATCCCTTTTCTTCTCTAAATTAAATAAATATGAAAAATTATTTAATTTAGTCATTTAACCTATTTGGATTAAAACCAATTTTTAATTCCTCTTTTTCTCTCTCCTTGTCACATTCTCCATAATCCTCTTTTAATTTGGATTAAATTAATTAATCTGTGATTATGATGTGCACCACTTAGTCAAGATTAAGTGTCATATCCTCCATAATCTCCCACTTGCCTCTAATCTCTCATTAATTATCATAATCTTGTGTTTGCACAACCTTAATCAAAGTCGTTAGCCACATTTGGCTTACCTTTTTTGTCAACCTTTCCACTTGCCTTTCTTGGCCTTGACTCTCTTTCCCATGTGAATTTTTAATTCATATTTATTCACCCAAGGTTCCTCTCTTCCCCATGTGAATTTTTAATTCACTTTTATCTTTCCAAAGTCTTCTCCATCCCCATGCAAAATTCTAGAAGGCTTGACTTGTCACTTTACATGTGCCAAGGCCTTCTAGAACCTTGGACTTGTCACATCACCCACATGTGACAAATCTCTAGCTTTTTGGAGACCCTCTTTTATCCAATAAACTCTCCCAAGTATGTGAATTTTTAATTCACATTTATTTCTCCAACCACTTCCCCTTTTCCCATAGAGATTTTTGAGGAATTCTAAAATTCCTCAAATGTTTCTTTCCTTCTCATTTGGGGACAAGAAGTTCCTTTTTGAGGAAATATTCTTATCCCCCAAGGTACCTACAAGGTACTTGTACTTCATCCACCTCATGTACTTCTCTTCCCCCTCATGTACTTCTCTTCCACCTCATTTCCACATCATCCCACCCCAAGACATCTCACATTCCACATGTCAAGATGTGAGGGCTTGTGAGTCCTCATCTCACCATAGCCCTTCATCTTGATCTTGTTGGATCAATCTCAACCGTTGAATTCTCTAGAGAATTCCAATTATCCTATAAATACCCCCTCATTTCCCTCATTTTAGAGGGATCGAGTCTTTTGCTACCAAACTCTTACCAAATTATCATTTGCAGCACTTTAGCTTCTCCATAGCATTTCTCATCAATTCATCTTGCATCTTGCATCCATTTAACTCCATTTCCATCCAAGGAACACACAAGACATCCAAAGATCAAAGGCCAACTAAGGAAGTAGCAGCATGAAGGTATAATCAATTTCAATTAATTTTCATCTTGTTTTCATACTTATCTTGCCTTAGGCTAATTATTGAGGTGTCATTTTTTGTGTTATTTCCTCTTATTGCATCATTTTAGCATCTCACATTAGGACTTGACCTTTTAATAGGATCACATTTCTCGCACGCTCGATGGGACCCACAAACGCGTCTCTTTGCTTTCATATTTGCTATTGTTTAAGTTGGTTGTAGGTTCAGGTCGCAGAGGAGCAAATTTTCCCCACAGAGGGGCAGACTTGCCCTCCCGGGCATTGCGGAGGGGCGGATACGCCCTCCTGTTCCGACATTTTTTGACAGTTTTCATTGCAGAAGTGCGGATACGCCCTCCTGTTCTGACGTTTTTTAACAGTTTGCTGCAAAAGTGTGGATATGCCCTCCTGTTCTGACGTTTTCTAATAGTTTGTTGCAGAAGTGCGAATACGCCCTCCTGTTCTTACATTTTCTAATAGTTTGCTTTAGAAGTGCGGATATGCCCTCCTGTTCTGATGTTTTCTAACAGTTTGCTACAGAAGTGCAGATATGCCCTCCTGTTCTGATGTTTTCTAACCGTTTGTTGCAGAAGTGCAGAAGCGCCCTCCTGTTCCAACATTTTTCACTACAGAGGGGCGGATTTTCCCTAAACAACATGTTCGGGAAGGTAAAAAAGTTGCATTTTAGCTTCGTTTTTGCCTCTGGTTTTTATTGTTTTGAGCTCTAACCCTCTAACCCTGTTTTTTGGTGGGTGAAGTCATATTATTTATTGATATCTTGCAGTATTTTTCTGAAATTCACAAAGGACAAAAGATAAAATAGCTAACATTTGCTTGCAGGGCCTTTGTTTTATTCAGATTTTTGAAGTCTTTTCTTATTGTTTTCATTTAGACAGTTAGTATAATTAGGGGGAAGTAATACTTGTTGCTTGTTGTGTTTGTTTTTCTTTGTGTTACCCTAAGGGGGCATTAGTTTGTTTTCATCTTCCCCTTGCACTTTGTGCGGATCTGGGGGGGTAGTTGGAAATGATTAGTGTCTTCTTCTTAGCAGGACCTACTTGGGGATTTCATCACCCCAAGGGATGATCCCAACCATGCATACCAGTGGGGTATAAAAAGGGGGAGAGCCAAAGTTGTACCCCAATCCAATTGCGTCGTAATTAGTGGAACGTCGAAGCTAGGGTGATACCTAGATAGACGTGAAGAGTTGGTCCAAGCCTTTCAGTATCTTGCTAGTGTTCCTGACTCACGCTTGTGACAAACTGGTGTTCATGGTTGTGCCTCATGTACCGAGCGTATATCAAGGACTCCCTAGAAACCTTGTTCATCCTAGAGTAAGACCTTTGCTGGCCATACCTTTTAATACTAATCATAGGATTGTGCTTGTTCAAAGTGTCTTTCTATGAAAAATTAGTAAATTTTGATAAGTCAGCCTCATTGAGTCATTTCAAGTCCTTGCCATAATCTCATCATCTAAACCAAGTCATTATTTTTCTACAGAGGGGTGAACTTACCCCCCTGTTTCTACATTTTCCACTGTAGAGGGGTGAACTTGCCCCCCTGTTTCAGCATTTTCCACTATAGAGGGGCGAACTTGCCCCCCTGTTTCAGCATTTTCCACTGTAGAGGGGTGGATTTGCCCCCCTCTTTCAGCATTTTCCCTGCAGAAGGGCGGATACGCCCTCCTGATTCACTGTTTTTACTATAGAAATGCGGATACGCCCCCTTGAATGGATAGTTTCATCCATTTGACCATTCCAAACCTCTGTTTGAACTCCCAAAGCCTTTGCTTGACCATTTGATCATCCTAAACACTCATCTAACCAATCCAAACATCCATTTGACCACTTCAAGCCTCCATTTAGCCTTTCTAAAATGTCCATTTATCACATTCTCATTGATCATTCCACCATTTGGGATACCCATCTTACCATGTGACCTAAAAATTTGCACTTTCCAAAAAGATCACTTCAACAACACATCTTCCATTTGCATTCATCATCATCTCCCAATAAAAAATCCATTAAATCTTATTTTAGGAGTTATCTCCTGAATTGACCAAGGCGTTTAAGTTTGATCATTATCCTACATATCAATCCTTGTCTTCAACCTAATCAATCTGCTTCTATGTTGAGGCGGATTTGTGTTGTAATTCAATGTCATTGGCCCAAATCAATCCCCTTGTATCTCAAGGCAGATTCGATGTCGTGATCATTGATTTAGCTAGCTCAATCCAATCAACCAATTTCATAAGTCACTTAGGGCGATTTCCAAATCAGGTTTTAGGATCCCCTCCATCAACCAATCGTTATCAAAAATCATCAAATCAAATTGATACATCATCAAATTTGATCCAAACAATCCAATCCTTATCCAAATCATCCAATTGATAGATCATCAATTAATGCATCATCCAATCTATCCAAATCCAATCTTATCCAATTGATCCAAACAATCCAATCCTTATCCAAAATCATCAAATAAAATTGATACATCATCAATTGATCCATAATCCAAACCAACCTATCCAAATCCAACATCATCCAATCAAAATCATAAAAAAAAATCAATCCTTATCCAAAATCATCAAGTCAAATTGATACATCATCAAATTTGATCTATCATCCAATCAAAATCATCAAATTGATCCATCATCTTATCAATCGATCTAATATCCAGCAATCTTAATCCAATCCTTATCCAAATCATCAAATTGATACATCATCAATTGATCCATCATCTTATCAATCGATCCAATATCCAACAATATTAATCCAATCTAAATCAATCAATCCAAATCATCACCTAGATCATCCTTTAGAAGTTGCATCTTGAAATCACTTAACGTGCAAAACTCGTTCAAAAACACAAAAGCAAATGGTAGACCAACAAACTCAAGGTTCCCAACCAAATGTCCCTCAAGATCCTAATAACATTCCACATGATCCCCATAATGACGTCTCATCTCAATCGAACACCGACATCCAAAATATCACACCACCTAGTGACGAAAACATGGTCAATCAACCCGAAGTCACCGTTGTCGAATATCTCAGTAATCCTACCAATGTCCAAATGATAGATCATCTCCTAAATGAACATGGGGATAAGATCCTTACCACCTTACTCATGACGGGAGTCAAACCACCATCTGGTTTCAATACATCACAATATGCCCTTCCCACATTTGTTGATCCATAAACCTCACAAAATTTTCCAGAAGGTTCCTACGTTCCTGAAGGTGCACCCGCTGAAAAATGGTACAACCCTGAATTTGGAAATGTTGTCATCCATCAAGTCCAATAATATCCTCATCTTCCAACTGTAACATCTACTATTCCATGAGCCGATCCTAATGGTCCCCATACCTATGGCATGCCACCATACATCCCATCTGCTCCATCGCTTCCTCCCCCATATTCTAATATTGGGGGAACACCTACACTTACCAATGTGCTACCTCCTGCATTTCAACAACCTCCAAATAATCCACACCAATCCACCACACTACCAGCACCACCACAACATGCTGCTACTGTTCTAGCCTCATCTTAACCCTTGCATCCACAAAATCCGCAACACACTACCGTTCTCACACAACCATCACAACAAGTAGTGTAGCCTACCTCTCAACAACAACAACACATCTCATCTCACCCATCTCATCAACAACAACATATCTTATCTCACCCACCTCATCAACAACATCAGAGACCCCCACAACAACATGTACATATCCCTACACAAACACATCATAATCTACCTACTAAGTACCTCTATCATCCCTCTAGCACATACACTATTCCATCCCATCTCAATATGAATCCTCATTAGAATGTGCAAAACCATACACCTACCCAACCACCATCTTACACCAATCCTCCACAACCTCAACATCATCCTCACCAACAAACATCGAATCCATACCCATATGCCACACAACAACCCACCATTGCACAACAATACCAATCCTATCCGCCCTACTTTCAACAACAACCAACTCACCAACAGGGGGCACCTTATACTTCCTATTACCAAAAAACATCATCACATCTTCAAAGAGGCCCTACCTCCATGCATTAGCAAAATACTATGAAACAACAAGACCCCTCTCTCACTTCCTACTATCAACAAGTGGCTCCCACTCATCATAATCAATCATCCAACTATCAATCCACTTATAATCAGCAAACACATTCATATCCAACTCAACCCGTCTATGATCCGACAGCAGTAGGGCCATCCTCATCATATCCACAATACTACCCATACAATCAATCCACTTTGACTTCTACGACTCTCATCAATAAGGACTTGGAAGAAGTAAAAGAAGCATTAAAGGACCTACAATTTGGAGTGGGTAAACAATCATTCAAGTTTGAGGACATATGTCCTTATCCTTTTGATCCCTCCATCTCTTTGATTCCTTTTCCCAAACATTTTGAGATACCAAAATTTGATAAATACAAAGGAACCAGGGATCCTAGAGCTCACCTTCAAGAATTTTATGCCCATTTCCAAGAGGTCATGCATAATGACAATTATCTTATCTGACTTTTCCCAAAAAGTCTACAAGGGTTTTCCCTTAATTGGTTTATAGGTCTTGAAAAAGGATCTATCAAAACCTTTGCAAAATTATCCGAACAGTTTGTCTCCCACTTCTCTTTTAATCTAGAGGACATTGACACACTTGATCTTCTAAAGGAAAAACAATGTGATGGAGAGACCTTTGCAAGCTACTTGCAAAGATGGCGTGCCTTGGCCAGTAGGATGAAATCCCCGCCAATAGAAAAAGACATGGTCACGTTATTTATCAAAAATTACCATCTAGATATGGCTCATAACTTCCAACTCAATTGTATCACCACCTTTGCGGGACTTGTGGAGAAAGGCCCCATCTTAGAATGAGCCCTTGCTGCAAAAGGGCAAGTCAAACATTTTAATTCTGATAGAGAGAAATCCTTTGGGGATAAACCTCGTTATTGGAATAGGAATAAAAATGTTGTCAACGATGGTGTCACTGACACCAAACATGTTCAAGTGGCCACCACCATGCAAAAATACCCTCCTCAACAACAATCGTCAGTCCAGAATGCCATATCCGTCCCCCAAGGGGCACCACGACAACAATCCAACCAAAATAACCAAGGGGGAAACAAACGACAGTTCACTCAGTTGGGAGAACCCCTTAGCATGGTGTTTAACAAGCTTCTTCAAGATAATCATCCCATCACGTATTCTGTCACCAAACCTCTTGATACATCTAAACCCAAGCCTGCTTGGTTTAAAGACAATGAATATTGTGAATTTCACAAGATTAAGGGACATACCTTAGATAAATGTCAAGGCCTAAAGACCTACATTCAAGGCCTCATCGATCAAGGCAAAATCCATGTAGATGCCAACATAGCGTCCTTGTCCAATGCTCAACTCCAGATATATCAAAATGCATTTCCTAACCACAATCAGGGTCCTAGTACTTCCAACTCTAATCCTGGACCTAGCAACAATAACAAGCAAGGTAACAACACCAATAACATCAGCTATAAAAATGTGCCATACAATTACCAAGGTGTGGTCTCATATGAAAAACAAGTAGAGCCATGTGTATCCATGATACATGTCAAAGGAAAAGATCCACAATGTGTTGTTACCACTCGGCGAACTGGCATCACAGTCCCCGCAGCTCCTCCATCTACCCAACGACCATCCGTCAATTCACAATATAACATCCTAGACCACCTAGGCAAGACTGCAGCCTAAATATCCCTCGTAGATCTACTTAAGTCATCTCCCATGCATCAAGACATCTTGACTAAGGCTTTGAAAAACACACAAGTTCCTGATGATATTGACCCTACCCAATTCCAAGAATTGGTAAGAAATCTCTCCTCGACCTATTAGTTAGCCTTTAGTCAAAAAGACATGCCGCATCTTGATTCAAGCCACAACTGCCCCCTCCATCTTGAGGTCGGTGTAAATTGTCAAAATTTGAAAAGGGTACTGGTAGATAATGGTTCAGCCCTAAATCTTTGCACATTAAAATTCATACAACAGGTTGGATACACCTAGGCTAATTTAAGAAGTCAAGTTATCACCATCAAGGCATATGATAATGTAGAGTGGGATTCTGAAAGTATTGTTTTCCTCCATATTCAAGTAGGCCCCATTGTATAGTACACTATGTGTCATGCTCTGGACCTTGAAATTCCATACAACATCCTTCTTGGTTGTCCATGGATTCATTCTATGCAAGTCATCCCATCCACCTATCATCAATGCTTAAAGTTCCCATTTCAAGGAATCAAAGTTACCATACAAGCTGATCCCCAACCTTTTGAATATTGTCGTGCCTTGGAAGCTTCTTTTTCGCATTCACATTACTACCCAGGAGTCAAAATGGGGGCATCCCCAACATCTGATTCTGACCCATCCACTAATACACTAAACACTTCATCCCCACCATCATCCACACCTGCTTCCACTGTCACCAAGGTCTAGATCATAGACAAGGGATGTGGCGAATACGAAATGCATACCACACTAAATGTGGCAACCATGCTAGCTTTTCCCCACACATATGGACAACCAATTTTGCTAGTACCACAAGTGGAAGAAAAGACACATACACTCACCTCCAAGAACATGGGTTCAACAACATTCAATGATTTGGGATCCATTCAGGATCAAATGGATGAAGATATTAGTCAATGGGTTTATCGAGAGGAACCTGAGCCACCACATCCCCTTATCAAATACTTTCAAGAAGTTTATCCACGTGCCTCCAAGTTCATTGAAAAGTGTCATTACCAGGGTAGAGGCCTTGGTGCGGAAGAACAAGGAAAACACCAGCCCATTGAAGCAACTACCATCCGACCAAGAAATTTGGGCTTGGGTTATGATACTAAATAGAAGGGTCCTACAATATCCTCTAGCACTTATAACAATGTTAGTGTTGATGATGGTTCCCTCAAAGACATACCAGAGGAAGAGTCCATCTTACACACGTACGATGATTTGAATCATGTTGACCTCCCTGCCATGTTTGAATGCTTGTCTGTTTGCACCATAACCTTATCCCTTAAACATCCTAAAATTATAGATCATGACCTAAAAGGTAGCACACCTATCAACACATTTCCTTCAGAGGATACCTACGTACATCTCATGGGATTCAGGGAAGATGAATACCCTAACCACAAAAGAAAAAAGAAACAAAAACAAAATAGGTCATCAAGTGAAAACCTCACTGAGGCACTTTTTGACTGGGAAAAAGTAAAAACAAAGGGTGTATTTGACAGTGAAAACCTTGATATGGCACTGGAAGATGGGGACATTCATCTTCCCCTTGTAGGAACACAAATATTTGAGCAGTCTTCTATTCTCATTGAAGAGACACAAGAGGTAAATTTGGGGATAGAAGAAACTCCAAGGATCACCTATGTAGCCAAATCTTTATCAGAATAAGAATATCTCACCATTGTCCAAATTCTATGAGAAGGGGTTATCAATTTTGCATGGGCTTATTTTGATATGCCTGGCTTGGATCCTAATCTTGTTGTACACCATTTGGATGTTCGTCCAGATGCCAAACCTGTCAATCAGAAGCTCCAAAAGATGCACTCGCAGGTAGCACTATTAGTTAAAAAAGAATTGGAAAAATTACTAGATGTTGGCTTTATTAGGCCCATTGATTATTCTGATTGGATTTCCAATATAGTACCTATTGCTAAACCTAACGAAGACATCAAAATTTGCACAGATTTTCAGGATCTTAACAAGGCCTGTCCAAAATATGACTTTCCATTGCCAAACATCGACATGTTGGTCGACATTACTATGGGACAAGAGATGTTATCCCTCATGGATGGCTTCTCTGGCTATAATCAAATCCGAATTTCCCCTAAAGACCAACACAAAACCGCTTTTACAACACCTTGGGGTACCTTTTGTTACAATGGCATGCCCTTTAGCCTCAAAAATGCGGGGGCAACATACCAATGAGCAATGAATGTTATATTCCATGACCTCATCCACATTATCTTAGAGGATTATGTTGATGACTTGCTAGGAAAATCTGGAACCAGAGAAGAGCACCCTGCCATCCTGAAAAATATCTTCGAGCACTTGGAGTAGTACAAGCTAAGACTGAATCCGAAAAGTGTGTGTTTGGTGTCATGTCAAAGAAATTATTGGGCTTCATAGTCTCCCAAAGAGGCATTGAGGTTGACCCTGCTAAAGTAAAAGCTATCATGGATATGCCTCCACCCAGAAACTTGAAACAGTTAAGGAGCCTTCAAGGAAAGCTACAATCCATCCATCGGTTTATAGCCCAGCTTGCGGATAAATGTCAGTCATTCACTCACCTTCTAAAGAAAGACACCACCTTCAAGTGGAATCAACAGTGTCAGTTGGGTTTTGATATGATAAAAAAGTACTTGGCCCACCTGCCAATCTTGATGCTGCCTATCCCTGGAAAACCCTCTTGCTATACATATTTGCCAATTCAATTGCATTGGGGGAATTGTTGGCACAACATGATGAATCCTCAAAAGAATGAGCAATCTATTACATTAGATGAACACTGGTCGGTTATGAACTCAATTATTCACCAATGGAGAAAGAATGTCTCGCTGTGGTCTTCAATACACAAAAATTACATCATTATATGCTTAGTCATCCTATAAAGTTGATATCAAAAGTGAAACCCCTCAAGTACCTGTTATCTAAGACAACCCTAACTGGCTAAATGGATCATGCTTCTCAGTGAATTTGATATAGAATATGTGGACAAAAAAGCCATCAAAGGACAGGTAATAGTAGACTAGTTGGTTGATGCTCCATTAGTAGATGCCTACCTCATAGAAGTCGAATTTCCAGATGAAGGAGTTGTTGCAGTATCAGAAGCTACCACATGGACACTGTACTTTGATGGATCACACACTCATAATGGATCGGGGGTAGGAGTCTTGTTTATCACCCCCCAAAGTGATTACATAACAAAATCATTTAGAATGGCTTTTCCCTACACCAACAACATCTTCGAATATGAAGCCCTTCTCACAGGCCTTAGAATCACTGTCCAATGGCACATCACTCATCTGCAAGTTTTTGGTGACTCCTAGTTGGTTATAAAATAGGTCAATGATGAGTTTCTAACAAAAGATGAAAATTTGTTGCCTTACAAGCATATGGTGGATGACTTCAAGAAATATTTCACCTCCATTCAATTTGAGCAAATCCCAAGACTCCAGAATAAGGCAACGAACACTATGGCTACCACTGGTTCTCTCCTCGACATGCCAAAAGATCACAGAAAGTGTCAGTTCCTAGTCGAGCAACTCCTAATCCCAGCGTACGATATCCCTAAGAGTGACATGGTGTGTGCTATTGTAGGTCCTGAATCCCCTTGGCACCATGAAATTTACACCTATATTCATGACAACACCCTCTTGCCTGATCTCACGACAAACCAACATAAATAATTTATCCAGTGCACTACCTGCTACACCATTATCAGTGATACACTTTATCGACATGGGTATGATGGAACTCTCCTCCATTGTTTAGAAAAAACCAAAGCCCACACGACATTAACAAAAGTGCATAGCGGTATTTGTGGGGCCCATTCTAATGGTATGGCCCTAGCCAAACGGATTCTCAGAGTAGGGTATTACTGGCCTACAATGGAATAGGATGCTTGTGAATATGTAAAAAAGTGTCTTCCATGTCAACAACATGCAGATCTGATTCACGCTCCAGCATAAGAGCTCCAACCTATCACGACACCTTGGTCATTTTCACAATGGGGTTCCGATTTGATTGGAAAGATCTACCCTCCATCCTCTGATGGTCACACTTTTATCATCACAACCACTGAATACTTTACCAAGTGGGTGGAAGCTATACCACTCACTCAAATCACTGGTGTTCAGATCTCTAAGTTCATCCTCTACCATATCCTCTATAGGTATGGTATCCCCTCCGCCATCATCACCGACAATGGCAAGCCATTCAAAAATAAGTGTATGAAGCTCCTTTGTGACATTTATCATATCCAAAATCATTGGTCCACCCCCTATTACCCCCAGGGTAATGGAAAAGCAAAAGCCACAAACAAAACATTCATCAAAATCATTAAAAAGATGGTCAATAGCACTAGCTGCGATTGGCTCCTCCATATCCATCCTACTCTTTGGGCATACTGTACATCCATCCGCACCCCCACCGGTGCCACTACATACTCTCTTATCTATGGTGCTAAATCCATCTTTCCAATCGAATTTGAAATCCCTTCACTCTGAATATCCCTCAAGAATCTCATCAGTGACGAAGACACCCGAGTGGCACGCCTGGCACAATTGGAATTGCTGGATGAAAAATGGGTCAAGGCTTATAACCATCTACAAGCCTATCAACACCGACTCAAAATAAGCTACAATAAGAAAGTCTGCCCTTGCCAATTCAATGTTGGTGATTTGTTCCTTAAAGAGAATTAGCGAAATCAACAAGATCAAGAGAAAAAGGGTAAGTTTGAAGCAAACTGGTTGGGCCCTTATGTCATCACCACAAAGTATGGTTTTGGCACCTATAGGCTCTCCACCTTTGAAGGCGAGCCCTTGGAAGAACCCATCAACATCATGCACCTAAAGAAGTTCTATACTTAGGTTAGCCGAGGTATCCTTCCTGGTAAAAGTCAAAAATCACAAAAAAATAAAAAAAATAAAAAAAACCCAAAAATAGTAAAGAGAAATAATTCACCCTATGGTGAAAACCACCCATGCGTGGCACCTTGGATACGTACAATTGGTGAAAAAATGGCAATAGGAGCCTCTCATATAGGGCTTGATTATTATCTACCTCGCGTCCTAGTTACTTTATGGCTTATCCGCCGATTCCTCGATCCCCATATCCTCCCATCTACTTGCATCACCTCACCGCTTGGTATATCCTAGTTGAGCATTGGACAACTGTCATCCAACACCTTGAGCTTGTTATCCTAATTTGAGCTTGCATCATCTCATTTTTTTGGTTGTCTCCATCTGGGTTCACTCCTCGTTTCGGTCTCCATCTAGGTCTCATCGTGTCTCCTCTTGAACTACAATAACTCTGCGCTTGCACGTAGGCAAGGCTAATCTTTGGATCGACCCCTGAGGTATTTCATCCTTCATCATCTATCCTCATGGTCCACTTTTCGATCTTGTCCATCCTCGGTCTTTTGTCTTATCCGAACTACATTTCCTCTGTGCTTTCACATAGGCAAGGTTGATCTTTTGATCTGCCCCCGAGGCTTGTGTTTGTCTTGGTCATCCATCAGTTTCCATCAGTCCACTTTCCGCTCTTTTACCATGGTATTTTCCTGAACTACGAGGGCTCTGCACTTTCACGTAGTCAAGGCTGATCTTTGATCAACCCCCGAGCCCCTAGGTCTTTAGGTGGTGTGTTGTCCTCTCATTGTCTTGTTGTCAAGTATGTCCCTATCATCATTGATTCTTCACAAACAAGATCTTCTTGTATCAAGAAATCTGCCTAATGACAATTATCCTGCATCATCTAGGTCACTTTATCTTAATATCCATTTTCTGTCTTAACAGGATGCATCCTTCCTAATAGACCACATCAACCCCATCCATCCTTGGGATCTTATGGCAAAGGATGCTTGCAATTGATCATGATCTTTTGGTACTTTTGGATTTTGTTTATCATTTGAGCTCCCTATAATCACTAGTTAAGATCACCATGATCCATCATATTATGGTGCATTTTTCCTAGTCAACATAGGGGCATCTCTTGACTATTTTATTGTTGCTATATTCTAGGATGCTCCATGTAGTACCCACCAAGATTCCTCTCGGATCCCACATTATGTGGGGGCATCCCTTTGTGCTGGTGGTTATTCCAATACCTGGCCCGACCAAAGTCATCGTGACTTTGGGGTCTTGGGATAACTTTCTTGTTTGTTATGTTTGTTTTATGCATTAGACATTAATCCGTCTTGGTTTACATATCCTGATGCCCGATGTCTTATGCTATAGCAAAAATTAGTGCTCGAAATGATGGAAAATTGCATTCATGTTACATTTCATCTCATTGCATATTCCCCCTTCATCCAATCTTGCTCCTACATCTATGACTCCTGATTTTGGTTGTGCAAACTCTCATTCCCTCTTACTAACTTTTCTTCTTAGGATCCTTACGATTCTTGATAGGTACTATGCTCCACACACCCTACGCCTATCACCTACCCATTGATACCTATGTCTACATTCATTTAGGCTCATTTATCCATTTGCATCAATTCATTAGGTTCATTTATCCATATTTCCTCAATTCATTAGGTTCATTTATCCATTTACATCCATGCATTTATCCATTTACATCCATTCATTTATCCATTTGCATCAATTCATTAAGTTCATTCATTCATGCATTTATCCATTTACATCCATTCATTTATCCATTTGCATCAATTCATTTAGGTTCATTCAATTCATTCATCCATACATTTCCATATATTTTCATATCCACCTATGCATCACTATTAGGTCCATATTAATTACATCATATGTACAATTGCATTACCATTCATAAATCATTAACATCATCCATAATCACATCATCCAAACATGCATAAATAAATCATTAACATCATAACAAAACATCCATATCAATACAACTCATCATATAAACGTGCATAACATACATCATCTACCATAAAAACATCAATATAACACCATATGCATAACATAAATCATCCATCACAAAAATGTCGGCATAATATCAATGGGGACCATCACATATCATCATCAAAATACTACAATGTCCATATCCAAAATATAGTCACCACATAATCACCTACATATCATCCTTAAATAAGCAGCATAATCTCATAATATGTGTTGCACCTCCATCTGGTATCTATCACAACACCTGTATCCTATCGCCTATCCTCTGCCTTCCTTGAGCTGCCCACACCTGACCTCTGAGGAGAATCAGGTACCAGTCCCCTGCGTGTCAGAGTCCCCTGCGACTCATGTGCTGGAGTCCTGAATTGAGAAGGAGTTAGCTGAAAATCACTGTACCCCCTGGTCCATGTCCCTAAATACTGGGATGGTACCAACATCTATGGTATCTACCTAACATATCGTGCTATACGTTGCATCGGATCTGGCACTGCCTACTCATACACACCTCTCCAGTACGTCGCCTGGAACCGAGTGACATTCCACTCATACCTGTATCTATCCCACTCTCTACTAATGGCTCCCCGCTCCTGCTCCCATGCCTCTTGTGCCGCTATCAGTATTCATACCTGCTCTGCAACTAGCTCTATCCCATCACCCTGCACTCCCTATGACTGCCTCTGAGCAATATCCCTCTCGGCACTCTCAACCCGCACCACTATTGCGTCTCTCTGGAACTGCAGGATCTGGACGTGTCTCAGTACACTATCCCTCTCCCCCTGTAGTGCCTGCACCTATCCCTGTGCACTCTCTCTCTCTCTCTCTCACTGCACTGTCTCTAACCTGACCTCTGTGGCCTCGACCCTTGCTCTCATCCCCTCTAAGGATGCCTTTGTCAAAGATACCCTCTCCTACAGTGCTGTCCTCTCCTCCTGAAGTCCTGTCATCTGAACTCTCAGTGTCTCCATCTCCCTCTCAGCTCGCTAAGAGCACTCTACTGAGACTTGACCTCCTCCCCCTACTGGCTCTAACTAACCTCACATCTAAGCTACTATCATCGTTGCCTCTAACCTGTCTCGGTTCCATGTCACCCGAGCTAGCTCCCCCCATATTCTCTCTATCCCTACTTGCATCTCCTCCCTCTCTCTCTCAACCACTTGTATATTTGTCGTCAGATGACCCACAACATGCTCAAACTCTATCATCTCTGACTCCTTCACCCTCTGCACCTCTGCCTCTGCCCTCCTCAAATCCTCCTCTAACACCCATAGCCTCACCTGGGCCTCTCTCAATAACATCACTGGATCATCCACTACAGCCACTGGTACTACTACTAGAGGCTCCACCACCTGCACATCCAGGTCCATAGCCTCCCCCTCTATCTCCTCTGGCACCTACTCAACCTGACTCATCAACCAAATCCTCCATGGTTGTCCTCACCTCCCCACCCTCATCAGTCTCCTCGGCTCCCCTCCAAGCTACCTCTCCCCCTCTGGCTCCTCCTCCTCTGGCTGGACCCTCCTCTGTCGAATGCTCTTGGTCATCCCCTCGAGACATCCTCTGACATCTGTCACCCTCTCCACTCCCTCTTGTGGATCTCTGTCCCTTGCCTCCTCTTGTGGATCTATGGCCCTTACCTCCTCCTATAGATCTATGGCCCTCACCTCCTCCTACGGATCTATGGCTCTCACCTCCTCCTGCTTGGCTCTCACCTGCACCCACCTCTGCTATACTCTATCGCTAATCCCTATCTGATCAGCCCTCCCCTCCACCACCCTGAGCATCTCCACCTCTGGCCCTCCCTCATCACCTAGTCCTCCTGCCTCCATCTCCTTTCCCCCATCACCTCCTCCTCCTACCTCCATCTCCTCTCCCACATCTCTCCTCGCCCTCCTCCATGGTCGCCTCCTCCTAACCCTCCTCCTCCTCTCCAGCTAATCTCCCACCTCACCCTCATCCGTCCCATCACTTTGATGACCCGCATCCTCCTATCCCCCCTCCTCCTGTCCCCCTTGCTCCTGTTCATCCTCTAGCCCCCACTCCGCGACTCCCACAGTAGGCACCTCCGGTGTAATCCTCTCCAATCGGTGGCTATGAAACCACCAACCATACTACTTTGTCACTCCGACATCCTTCAGACCCACCCCCTACCTAGATAGGGCACCCAACCTACCATCACCCACGCCTCCCCCATTTCCCTCTTTGACAACCTCACTCCCCATAGTACTTCTCTGGTAAGCCGACGAAACATAGTCGACACTTCTAGAATATCCTGCATGAGTCCAAACTGCCGCATCACTCTGTCCGGACGATGCATCTCCGCTATGTGTCCCTGACTCCCAATTAGGAAACATCTACATCTAAAGAAACCATGATGCCTCTCCTCCTCAGCCCTCCATCCTCTAAACCTCCAATACATGTATGGCCTCCATACTATGTCCTCCTCCCATATCTCATTAAATATTTTCTTCCACCGATCCATCTCCCCCTTGTCTCATACCGTAGGATGCAGCCCCTGGTTGCCCTGAACTCCCAAGCCACCAAATCTCTATCATCCAAATCTCCTCTCCTCACCACTATGGGTCTCATCACCGTGATATGCTCCCACCCCCACACCTACAATAGAGTCTTGTGCATCACACTCTACATCCCTCGATAGCAGATCACATGCATGTCTCGGTATAACTGAGCCAATATGCATGACCTCCATGAAAACTGTCCCTCCCGCCACTCGACAATATGTCGAATCACCTCCATATAATGTAAGCTGTAGAATTGTCTGCTCCAATCTGGTAGTAGTATCCCACTAATCAGACAGCACAAAAATAGCGGTAACACTGGCAACCCCAAGGCTAGGCACCTATCTACGTCTATCTGATCCCGCTGAATAGGAAAATCATCTTGCTCGAATAATACTAGGATCGTCTCATCCAATTGTGCTCCTCTCGACACCACCTCACTAACTAAATGACCTACTATCGACAACTGCAGAATCCACCACACGTCCTCTAAAGTCATTGTCATCTCCCCCATCAGAAGATGAAAGGTCGATGTCGCCGAGCTCCATCTCTCTATGAGGGCTGTTAGCATTGCCCGATGCGCTCTCATCTCTGGAAACTACACTAAGTGTAGTAACCCTGCATGCTTTAGTGTTGCATGATCCACTCCACTCATCAGCTCTATCATCACCACCAGTGCCTCTGGCCTCCGCTCATGGGTCCGTAATCGACCAAACTCCTGCAATCATAAAAATTCACCTTATCAACCTTCGTCAATTTCTTTTCTAACCCTGAAACTTTTCTTTTTCCTCTCAGTCTCTTCTCTCTCTTTCGTCAACCCCATTCTCTAACTCCCTACCCCATCTCCCCCCTCCCATCCCCTTTTTCGGGCTGGGGTGGATCCACCACTAGTAGTGGGGCAAACCCACCCCGAGCCAGGGCAGACCCACCCAGAGTTGGGGCCGACCCGCCCCTCGCCACGGGGAGGACCTGCCCCCAACCGGGGCGGACCCACCCCTGCAACAGGGTGGACCCGCCCCCAGCTGGAGCGGACCCGCCCTTGCAGTGAGGGAGACCCACCCCCAGTCGAAGTGGACCTGCCCCTACAGTGGGGCGGACTTGCCCCCAACCAGGGTGAGCTCGCCGCTGCAGTGGGGCGGACCCACCCCCAACCGGGGCAGACTCGCCCCCTTAGCGGGGTCAACCCACCCCCAGTGGGGGTGGACCCGCCCCGAGCCAAGATGGGCCCGTCCACCGAAGGGCGTATTCGCCCTCCTGCAAGCAAAATCATTTTTTTCGAAAACCCCATTTTTCTATCTCACATTTTCCATTCTAACGACTACCCATTTTTCTTCCCTAACCCACCCACAAAACCCATATTCTACATTTTTCATAAAACATTTCAAATGCGTTAAAATTGCAAAAATAATGCATAGAGTGTTTTGTCGCCTACTTGGTGGGGCCCACCTTGCTGACTGTAGAACAATTGAACCTCATCTGCCCGATGGACGATCTCGGTGTCATTATTCTATGGCATCTTCACTCCTCATCTGCTTGCTCTCTTCTCCTCTTCTCTCAACTACTACAATGCAAATGAGGTGAGGTAATTTTTAAAATTACCTTATATTCATTTTCCCCCTCTTTTAAGAGGTATTTTTACCTCTTATTTACCTTTTTTTCCTCCGATTAATCTCTTCCCTTCTTGGGGCCGCCATTTGCACCCCATTTCTCCGATTGACTTTGTTCAGAAGGAAAACTTGCCTATTTTTTTCCCTCTTTCCAACCATACCATCTATTTCTTCCTATAGAGAAGTCGCCCATGACCCCTCTTTTTCCCCCACCATCCTCTCGAGGGGGCATACCCTTCACATTTATCTATTTTTCTTGCCATATTCACTCCCTCGCAAGATTGGGGCATCACCATCCATTCCCCTGCTAATTTGGATAGCTCAGGTCCTCCTCCCCATGCAGAGACATCATCATCCGGTTACTTTCTCTATAGAGTCATTTGCACTTTCTTTTCTTCGAAGCACGGTTATTCTAACAGTACTTCGAAGAGGGGGAAAATGTAGACATCCAAATTTGATCACTTTCATATGATCAAAATCGTCTACTCTATTCATCTATTTCATTAATAGTGATTAAATAATTTATTTAATCATTTTCTGCCTAAGGTTCCTAAAGTATGTAATTAAATAAATTAAATACTTTACCTTATCCCTTTTCTTCTCTAAATTAAATAAATATGACAAATTATTTAATTTAGTTATTTAACCTATTTGGATTAAAACCAATTTTTAATTCCTCTTTTTCTCTCTCATTTTCACATTCTCCATAATATTCTTTTAATCCGGATTAAATTAATTAATCTGTGATTAGGATGTGCACCACTTAATCAAGATTAAGTGTCACATCCTCCATAATCTCCCACTTGCCTCTAATCTCTCATTAATTATCATAATCCTGTATTTGCACAACCTTAATCAAAGTCATTAGCCACATTTGGATTACCTTTTCTGGTCAACCTTTCCACTTGCCTTTCTTGGCCTTGACTCTCTTTCCCATGTGAATTTTTAATTCACATTTATTCACCCAAGGCTCCTCTCTTCCCTATGTGAATTTTTAATTCACTTTTATCTTTCCAAAGTCTTCCCCATCCCCATGCAAAATTCTAGAAGGCTTGACTTGTCACTTTACATGTGCCAAGGACTTCTAGAACCTTGGACTTGTCAAATCACCCACATGTGACAAATCTCTAGCTTTTTGGAGACCCTCTTTTATACAATAAACTCTCCCAAGTATGTGAATTTTTAATTCACATTTATTTCGCCAACCACTTCCCCTTTTCCCATGGAGGTTTTTGAGGAATTCTAAAATTCCTCAAATGTCTCTTTCCTTCTCATTTGGGGACAAGAAGTTCCTTTTTGAGGAAATATTCTCATCCCCCAAGGTACCTACAAGGTACTTGTCCTTCATCCACCTCATGTACTTCTCTTCCCCCTCATGTACTTTGTTTCCACCTCATTTCCACATCATCCCACCCCAAGACATCTCACATTCCACATGTCAAGATGTGAGGGCTTGTGATTCCTCAACTCACCATATCCCTTCATCTTGATCTCGTTGGATCAATCTCAACCGTTGAATTCTCTAGAGAATTCCAATTATCCTATGAATACCCCCTCATTTCCCTCATTTTAGAGGGATCAAGTCTTTTTCTACCAAACTCTTGCCAAATTGTCATTTGCAGCACTTTAGCTTCTCCATAGAATTTCTCATCAATCCATCTTGCATCTTGCATCCATTTAACTTCATTGTCATCCAAGGAGCACACAAGACATCCAAAGATCAAGGGCCAACCAAGGAAGAAGTAGCATGAAGGTATAATCAATTTCAATTAATTTTCATCTTGTTTTCATGCTTATCTTGCCTTAGGCTAATCATTGAGGTGTCATTTTTTGTGTTATTTCCTCTTATTGCATCATTTTGGCATCTCACATTAGGACTTGAAATTTTAATAGGATCACACTTACAAACTAAATATCATGAAGATCATACTTGTCCTTGCAAATATTTACTTGTTGCTTTAAGAAAGTTGGACTAAGTGACGGTAAATTAATATGTAACTCTCATGACTGATTATGTATGTGCACAAGCGACAAGGATGATGTCATTTTAAATGGAATCTTTGAGATGATCATGATATGATTGGATAGTGTTTGACTTGCAACACATTCCATTAGTCCTATTCTGAATTGGATTGCTAGTTTCCCTCATGTTGGGTCAGGTATTCTTTGATGGATTGAATAATTCTAGGGAAGTGTCTCACTTCAAAGTTTGAAAGGATCCTACTAGGAAGGCTCAAGTTTCAGCATTTTGTATAGTATTTCTATCGACCAAGAGGTCTATTGTAAGGGAAATGTTCCCATATATTTTCCTTGTAAATGGCACATGTACTCAAAATTATTAATTTAATATAATTCCTTTATCTTTTCTTGTGATTTGGACGCATGTCTTTCAATGCATGTGATGATGTGTAATTTTGTGAGTTTAATTATGTTAATTAAGTTTTAATTGATGGAGGTTGTTAAATCTTGAAATGTTTTCTATGTTTTTCCTTTGAATGGTTTCATTGCTCTAATTGGAATCTTAAGGGTTGCATGTATAGTTGAAGCTTGTATATTAAATTTTTCAATTCCTATTTTGAAGTGCATTTATTATGCAATGAATTAGATAGGATTTTCAAATGCTTATAGTTCATTGTATAACCATATGTAGTGGTTGTTTGGAGCATTTTTCTATCAAGTGATTTGTTATTATAGTAAGTGCTAGTTTTTGTTTCGGTGATAAGGTATAGTTATGGTTGTACAAATTTGAATGGGAATGAACATCTTCTTTGTGTGCAAAAATTGAACTGCAACATCATGTAAATTTGTTGAGACATTATGATTTTCCCATTTGTTATTGTTATGAAAATAACGATGAACTAACATTTAAAGTTCATTCAAATTGATATTATTAGCAAGGCCTAATTGAGATAATAACTCAAATTCATTCATTTCTAGAGTTTTTGGTTGATCCATATCTTCATCAGAACAATTTTCATCTTCAAGAACATCTTCGGTTTGTTCAATGCGACTAACATGCCATGCTTGTATTTTTGTGTATTTATTTGCTTCCAATTATTGATGATTTCTGCTTTGGTAAGGTCTATATATTTATTTAGTTTTCAAATTTTTCTATACAAAAGTAACTCACTCCAACAAAATGTTTCAAAAAAAATTAGATTCTTCTATTGGAATGGTATAGAAATGTGGAAATACTTGCACAATTGCTTTTTCTTTTCTATTCATCCATTTGCATCCTTTGAGAGAAGCAATATATGTGAAGGATCTTGCTAATTCAATCAATGTTACCATTTTTAGTTGACATGGGCGATGCATGTAGGATTGTATGTATTTAGATTGTATCTCATCACCATCCTTTGATTTTTTATGTGGTGGAAAATGTTTTTACCTATATTCGGTAATACAAAATTTTGATTACAAATCATGAGGGGTAACTTTTGTATCATATGACATATTTCTTGGGATCTTATATCTTGTTCAACAACAATCTCTTCCATGAAGTTTTGATAAGCTTTTAAAGCCTGGTCTTCTAATCTTTCATTTGAACATATTTTTTCCAACATACTAACACAACTCTTTGATTTTCTTTTAGCTTTAGATGCATACTTGGCAATGTATTTGAGAACAAGAAGTCATGAGATGAAGGGTTGAAAATCTATATTAGCTCTCCATATTGAGAGCATCTTTGGGTTATGAATGTTTAATCTGTCATTATTTCTTGATGGTTCATAAGTTTTTTTCTAGTTTCATCACATGTTAAAATGGATTTTTGTATCTATATTCTACATGTTGGCCTTTTCAATACACGTTTATCTTACAACATTTCATTTAAGGTCTTGCTTACTAGAAAATATAGGAATACCTGCATGTTCAAGATCTGTATGTTACAAGAGTTTAGAAAAATCATTTTCAATAATTGTAATCATTGATCTATCTATACTGTTAAAATAAAATTCCTCTAGTAAAACCACTCTAACAGACTTTGGCAGGAACTTGGCTACTTTATAGGTCCTATTTTAAATTACCTTTCCAATTTATAGGTGCACAATAGAAAATTCATAACATACTCATCTTTTCTGTGAATTGGACAAGAAAAAATATTCTATTGTAAATCATAAGTTCTTCATTAAACTTACACTTTCCATTATTTCTTGCTAATAAAATAACTTGAATACCCCATACTAAACACCCTACTACCTTAGAAATTTGAGACTTGAGAACATAAAAGACCTTGACCTAAAAATCTAGAGTATAGAAACAACTGTCAATTCTTTTGAAAAGATATTAGATAGGAACTCTGATATTAAAGTTTAGCAGATAATCTACTACCCCTAAAACCTAAGATTTGTGAAGTTTTGAACATAAGTGACCTCAGCACCCAAAACTAGTGTATAGAAACAACCCAGCACCCAAAGACTACGGTATAAAATCAACCTAACATCCAAGCTTGGAAATAATTCATAAGATTCAAGTGTTATAGAAAAATTCACCTTTGGTTTATGCCTCGCATGAATCAGATAAGATAGGATAACCTAGCTTAGATTACAAAGGTCTGCTCAAGAACAGGATAAAATTATTTGAAAGAAATGAAACAAAATAGCATGTTAAACTTGAAAAATAAATAGTGTGAATCAAAATTTAGAAGGGATTTTGTTTATTTCTTGCAAGCTGCAACATACTATGCATGATAGTTTGAAAAAATTAATTGGATCTTCCAGAAAAGCTAAAACAACATATTTCATTATAGGTAATTGTGTTCGTCTTAAGGGCAATCAAAAGTGTGTAGGATACAGGTCAATCTTTACATCCTTGATAAGATACACTTGGCTTGTATTGTAATCTACTATCACAAAAAACTCGCAAATAATTGAGTGTCATCCGCGAAACTTCCACATTTATATATGCCTCCCATGAATCAAATAAGTAGATGTATTCACTTAGCTGGGATTATGAAGGCACATGCAAGCTCCTCAAATAGATATGTTAATAAAAAATTGTAACACAAACAACAATTTTGTAAACACCCAACAAACATTAAAGACTAAATAAAAGGTTAGCTAAAAAGGATTGTACAGGATTTCAAAAGTAAGAGCTCGAAAATTAAGTGCACAACTCTGAGCCAAAAAGCGGTTTAAGGTTTATGTCTGCAATAATATGTACATTATTTTAAACATAATAAAACAAAAACTAGAGCAAATTCCAAAAATGCTAGACCACCGCAATGTGTACATCAATGGTCAATCAAGATGATAAGCTACAAAGAATAGTTTTTTCCTGTTCTATGTTGCAAAGTATCATGCACAAACGAGCCTTACAAAAAGGCATATACTGTAAAGAATATTGATTTCTTAAAAATGGAGAGAGTTTTATATACATTTTATCACAATGCTTCGATATGAAGGCTACGCTAGGTGCAACCTCTCCTAAATAAAACAAATCTAACCATAAGAGACAAAGCTTTCTCACAGCTAAAAGCCCCCAAGTGTTTCACAACCCGGTCTTAGGAGCTGAGTGAGGTGATATCATTATTTCCCTTGGCAGAGGAGTCATTCGATGTGCACCCAATGAAAGGAATTAGAGTTAAAGTGGACAACACATTTTATTTATGCAAACTGAAGGTGATGATGGAGGGCGGTTGAAGGGAATAGATGACACTGGATAGCAATGCAACATAAATACAAACATTCTTCTGAAAGGACATAAAGCATGTAGAAAGAAATGAAAGATATTTACCCTGACAAAGATTAGACGTTGCATTCAAATCCAATTCAATCCTCTTCTAGTGGAGTGAGAGAACATATCTTGTAGATTCGTCCATAATGAGCTTAGATAGAGAATTAATTTTTTTTATTCTTGTTTGTAGGCAAATCTTCTCGTGGCTTTATTTTCACGTTGACATAGCAGAGTAAGTTTTAAATTATCCAGCATCATTGACAATTTTTGATGGATGTCCAATGGTATGTCAGGCATGTCGAATGGTATGCGGGGTGCATGATACAGGTTTTATGGCAATTATGGACTAAGAAAGTCCAAAAGTAAAGCCTATCGGCTAAATATAACCTATAACCTGCATTATTAACTAGCACTTGCACCAAAAAGAGGTGCAATGGTTACATTGATAGAATATTCAAGTTAACATGTAAAGGAGGTGTATTTAATTATTGTTTGTATAATTTTGTAATAAAAATTTGAAATACAGTAATACTACAAGATTTGAAATATTTTTGTTTTACATGTTTTCTTATAATCAATTGAAAGAAATATTTGTAACAAATTTTAATTTTGAGAAATTTGCAGTTAATGATTCATTTTTCTTGTATCAAAAGAGCTTGAAATATATATTTTTCTTATTCATTTATTTTGTTGCTATGCATTGAAATAAGAAGTTAATAAAATTATATTATAAATGTTTGATTGATCTTATATAAAAGATATATATTATAGAAAAATTATGATGTCAATTGACCAAACAAGACATAAATTATCCTCAAAACAGCACTATTTATTCTAAGCTTAAAATTATCTGCAGAATATCAACAATTACTAAAATTACTCTTAATGAGAGAAGGAGTTTGAATGATGGCATCTCTAGGTTTCCTTATAGATAAGAGACTTTCTTAACAAGGCATGTGCCACACAAACTCAATATAGTGTGCTGCATATTTGAGCCCAAAAATCTAGTAGCTCTAAAACCTCAATATTTATAGATCTCCTTCTCATTCATTGTGAATGGATTGAAGCAACAAATGTATGGATATTGGTTTTGATTCGTCTCAATTCTTTTAAAATTTCTACTTTGATAGGGTTGCGTAATATTTCTCCTGCAAATTTTTCCCATTTTTTGTATTGGGATTGGTTGAGCCTGTAGCAATAGAGGAATGTTTTAGCAGAAGACAAGGAGCAACATAGAACAGGGGATGTTTAGAAGACATCATGCAGTGACAATAGTAGTTACATAATAGGTTTGAGAGTAGCACCATTTGTATTGGACATCTATCTAAATAGTTTAGTTTTATTTTATGTTGTAAGAACAAAGAATTTCCTCTATTTTTTTGCAATATTTTGAAAGCAAGAAGGAAAATATATGCAAGTATTTTTCTGTGTGTTTAGTTGTGTGTCACTGTGCATTTTCTATGTTTATTCTAGTCTGTCCATCATACAGTCACAACACTGTTTCTGTATTATTTGCACCCCTGCCTCCCAACACAAATTTTTCCCATTTAATTTCATTATCATGGCTGACATAATGACACAATTTGTGTAGAATTTTGAGGTAAGTTTCTTTTCATGGTTTCACTCTATGTTTCTCATTACATAAGTTGTCACCTCATATTTTGGCTACCATTCTATTATGACCTTTACTTGTAGTAGTTGTAGCCCTTTACTCCATTTATCTCTATTGCTCATCTCTCAAAAAGGCAAGTGACATCCCATTGTGGAAGATGATGCCATTTCATTTGAAAGAAGTGGAGGATTCATACATACTCCACAATTTGAAGGAGATTACATGACTAAATTTCATGGTTCTGCAAAAGTTGACAAGGTCTTTCTATAGAACAATAAAAAATAAATAATTAGATCTAGATCCCAAAGTCAATAATTGAGTGGCTTGATAGATCAAAGAAATTATATTTTTTGAATTATGACAACTATGTCTTTTAAGTTTGATTTGTTGATGTATTGTAGTAGTTAACCATGATGTAAATTTGGGTTATGGATCAACAATTAGATGGCAATAAAATTATTCTACTATAATGGTGTCATTGTAAATAAGGAACTCCCTATAGTCTAGTGTTGGATTAATTCATATCATGTAGACCATTCCCTTTGTTGTAACTGATATTGGTATTGATGTAAAAATTTGAAGATTCATGCATCTTAACTTAAATAAAAAAAATGTTGGCTTGAGAAGCATAATGGATCTTACTTTCAAGTGAGGGGAACCCTAGGTTTATCTTAATTTTATTTAAGCTCCTAGAATGAAGTGCAATATTTTAGTCACACCAAGCATTGAATGATGATATAACATTCAAATGTATTAAGGTAGTGTAAGGTGAAAAATAGTATATGCTACAACTTAAACATTATAGATAGAGCTTAATTTATGTTTATCTCCCATAGTATGTTTTTAGTATCACTCAACCCTATATTATCCTTTATCCTACACTTCATTCTAATGTGTTCTTATTCTTGGGTATGTGTAGGATCATGATGGGCCAAAAAGTGGCAATATGTAAGCCATATGATGGCCCATGTGGCTGATGACTCTTTTTTTACCCAAAATTGATGAAACGAAAAGGGTTTTTAGAGGAGATTCTCAGCTTTCCACCAATATAAATTATGTTTTAATTTGAATTTAATAAATAATTATTATTTATTTTCTATTAGAATTACAAATAAAGTCCTGATTGATAGGCTGATTGAAAAAAATCTATAAGTTTCAAACAGTATCACATTTTTTGAATCCGAAACATGCGTCACATTCTATGCTTTAAATACTATAGGATCAAAAAAATAAAAATTGAATTTCATGAGTTTTTGACCAAGTTAAGGTGGTTACACAGACGAGATTTTATATTTTTTAAAAGTTGTAATAAAAAATTCATAATTAATTATTTACTTGGAAACAAATTATAAAAAAATATGCATCACATCGAGACATGAGTCCTCTACTTATATCTAAAAGATAATTAAAAAACATTATCATTTTATTGTGATTAGGGTGGTCAGACAGACACCTACTTCTTATTTTTACCCTGAAATTTAAATACTACTGCATTGAAATTTCAAATTTTCACCAAATAGATTTTAAAAATAAAAATAAAGGTCTAGTAGTTTAGAAACTACATTCAATTTTCTACAGATTCTATTTTTACATTTTTTTAAAATAATATAGATAACTTATTCAATTTTTTATGTCAAGTTGTCTAACTCTGATTTTCTATCTTTTTATTGCCACTTAAGGGCCTGTTTTTTCCATGATGATCCTGCACATACCCTCTTTATATGTGTTTTTTTTCCTTTATAGTTAATTATGTGTATTTTTGTACTATTATAGTGTCATATCTTCATTCTAACAACATCTCTATCCTTGTTATGTTAGTATGAAAGTATTGTTGGGAAAATGTGGCTCAACCTTGCAAATACATAAGGTAATGTTGATACATCAGTGTAGGGGGGTGGAGAGGGGTACCCCCCTATGAAGGTCTGAGGGGACCAACCCCCTGGCAGGGGTTCCAGGGGCCACAACACCCTCAAAAGAAACATTTTATGTATATTTTATTATTGTAAATATGGAATATTCATCATTAGGTGTTAGATCTAACGGTTGATATTTTGTTGGCTTGAATTTCCCTAGAAGGAAACCCTATTTTATGAGGGTGATGTGTTATGGTTGTGTATTGTGATGTATTATGAGATTCTGATAGTGGTTGTGTTGCCTCTAGATCTCTGGTTGGTGATACTCCTATGAGAAGCTTGCTTTGCAATTATATTATAATCTTTGTGATTTCTGAATAATATATTGGGTAGCTTTTGGAGTGTGGGGTTTTTCTCCCAGAAAGGTTTTCCCCATTTAAATCATTGTGTTGTGGTATGCATGATATTTGTGTTTATTTCTATTTAATTTTTTGTAACTGTTAAAGATAGATGTAAAATTTTTCCATTTCCTCCTCTCAAGATTAGTGTAGGAAGTTATTCCACTACCTTAGCTTCCTTACAAGTGGTATAAGAGCTTGATCACCTTTGGTTTCAGTTGTGGTTTGTTTGGTTTTTTGAACTAATTTATAGATTTGAGTGGGAGCTTGTGTAGAAGACACTTTGTGATCTTGTTACAAGAATTTTCAAATGACAAGTTTATCAAGGAGAATAGAGGTGGATAAATTTTCTAGAAATAATTTTTAAATGTGGAAAAAGTTGAAGATTGAGGATCTATTGATAGATTGGGATCTATGTGATTCTATTTGATTTGGTGGAAAAATTTGGTGCTTTCTTTTGCTTCTAGGGTTTTCGACCTAAAAGGAGAAAAACCAAATTTTCAATTTATCATTCAAGAACAAACCCTTGAGATTTCAATGCAAAGGATATTGAAATATGACAAAGGGAAGGTTTTAGGGGTTGAATGATGTAAAATGAGGGGTTCAACACCAAGTGTAAACTTGGAAAAGATAATGCAATGCAAATCACAATGTGATATGCAAACAAATGCTAAATGACCTAAAAAAGATGAACAAAATGTAATGAAAAGATATGAAATTGAAAGTGTGCACTTGAAAAACTAAAGAAGGAAGAGTGGAGGTCTAGATCATTGAAAATTCTATTGTTAAAGGTGATTGGGACTCATACACCAGGTTTGGCAAATTAGTCCAGTTTTCTCGAAAATGCGCTAGAGCAGGTTTCAGCCAAAAGGGTATCTAGATCTGCAAAAATCCTGTTCAATCTTGTACAGTGGGACTCATTCACCAATAGTGGTGAATCAGTCCACTTCTTCTTTTCTAGAAATTCTGAAGTGGATTATGTGCTTCTCAGTTTGCCTTGTTCTTCCTGACTGCTTTCTAGATCCGAAACTACAAAATACCTCTTGTAGGTCTTCTCCAAGGCATAATGACAACTTTGGCAACTTTTAGGGACTTGATAAATTTTCTCCAACTTGGCTTCTTGGAAAATATGCAACCTAGCTCTAGTTCAAATCACACACAAGAAGAGGGAAAATTGTTGTGGGGTTAGGGAATAGGGGTTTTCCTTGGTCAAACCCCTTGTTGGTAATTAAACCTTGAAATATAATGAAATATGGAAAGAGAATGATGAATGAACAAATAATGATGTTGCAACTCACCAAAATCTTGCAATTAAGTGTTGCAATTATGCTTGAAATGGCTGCAATGGATGTGGTTCTTGATTCTAGCTTGAAGGAGATGGATCTTGAATACAATGCTTACTTGGATCATGAACTCTACATCACAAATGTTAGCACAATAAAAAACATGATATATGTAATCTTTGACATGATGAATGATACTCTAAGAATTCTCTTGAAAGCTTGATAATCTACCCTTGAAATGCCTTGAATTCTCTTGTGAATGCTCAAATTCTCTTATGAACTCTCAAATGCTAGATGACTTGTAAATTTTGCTAGGTGAAAATATGGGTGAAAGAACCTTGTATTTATACTCAATTATGCAAGAATTCCTAAAATTACAACACTAAAATCCGACATCATATCTAGGAGAATAAAATCCCACCATAAATTTGATTTAAATTTGAATTTTGGTCACACGGGACTCATTCGCCCAAGGTGGTGAATGAGTCCCATCACACATAATGTATGGGACCAAAACCCAAAAGTGTCTAGAAATGTGTGAAACCTGCATCGGGGCCAAAAAGACCTAGGTGGGACTCATTTTCCCAAGGTGGCGAATGAGCCCCAAACACTAAATCTGGGCCACACAAGCCAGGAACACCAAAATTGTGATTGGTTATAGATTGGTGTCGGGATTATCCTCAAAAAGATGTAATAAATGAGGCTTATAGATGCAAAATAGGGCCAATTAAAGCACAAGAAAGCCAAATTGTTAATGACAAGCCTAAAGAAATTTGAAAGTGTGTTACAACACTTTACAACACTCCAAATAAGGCAAGGATAAGATTAATTATGATTAAAATTATTTTTAAGTTGATAAAACCATAGAAAAGTGTGAAAGTGTGTTACAACACTTCACAACACTTTTGCAAGGTACCATTAAATTCCACCAGTTTACAAGGGCCCAAGATCCAATGTGAATGTGTTATCCACATTACAACACTAAATCAAGGAAACATTAAGCCAAAATCCACAAGGAGGACCCAAATCAGTGCGAAAAGTGTCAAAGGATCCTTTTTTTGACACTACATTTAGCCCCCACTTTAGTGAGAGGAGGAACCTAATTCCAACTCACACTAAAGTAGAAAACCACGCACTAAGAAGGGTTCCAATAAAAAAATGCTAGCAGGATGAGACAAAAACAATCAAGAGGGGTGATCAAGCCCTCGGGAGCAAGATCCCATGGCAATCCAAACATAAATGCAAAGGAATGCACATGTAAATTATATAAAGAAAAATGACAAGGCCAATCATACATTGCCAAAGATGGAAAAGAGAAAAGAAATAAAAGAATCGGATCAAGCTTTGACCATTTGTCCATCCTGATGTGGATCAGATCTAAGTTATTTTTCAGAAAACACATACTCACTCTAAGGCAATGAAACTCCTGGTTGTCCATTGGGTGACAAGTCCTAAAAGGTGAGAAACATACCCTCATGGCTGGTATGCACTCACACACACATGCAAGTGGCTATGGGGAAATTCATGCCTCGAATTAGGCTTCCTTATCAACCATACCAAAGTTATACCTCTTGATAACTTTAATAAGGTTCCACACAAAAATTGTTTTTGAGCTTCATGAGACAAGCAAAACTTTGTTTGCTTGGAGCTCATGAACAAATAGGATGGCTCCACAAGAATGCAAGTTTTATTATGTAAGGTGGCCTTAAAAGAGAAAAAGAAAAGAGAGGGGTTGCCCCATAAGGGATCTATGGATTTGGGGTTAGTATATTTTTTGCTACAATGTTTTTAAAGAGCTTGGAACTATCACCATCCCCCAAATAAACATAGAACAGGAAGAATGACACAAAGAGAGCGAAAAAGAAGAAAACCCTTTTGGGTCAACATGGAAGAGACATAGGCTGTCTTGATGCCTTACATCATCCCCAAAAGGAAAGCACAAGAAAAAGATAAAGATAAAATGAGAAGGAAAAGAAAAAGAAATCATTTTGGGTCAACATGAAGGAGACATGAATGTCTCAATGCCTTGTGTCATCCCCAAAAGGAAAACACAAGGGAAAAAAAAAAGCGATGCACAACATAGAGAAGAATGAAGGTACAAATAGAGGAATATCATAAAGAGAGAGAACATAAAAAAAAACATCACAAGGGATGACATCATGCACATGCAATCGCACAATTTAAGAAAAATAAAATGTGAATGAATAGTAAGGAAAATGCGAGTCAACCGATGAGAAAGTCATCTGCCTCTAGGTGATGGGAAAGGTCATGTAATAGTGAGAATAGAATATTCTACAACTATTACATGACAAGGGGTTAATTAATTTAGAAGTATGCAATTTAGAGTCTACGAACTAAAATAGAGAGGTAACAACAGTAAACAAAAACTCAAAAAATGAAGTTTAAATGCTAGAAAATGCAGTGAAAAATATGCAATGGGACTGATTCGCCCAAAGTGGCGAATGAGTCCAGATACTAATTTTTTGAAAATTTTCAAAAATTTTGAATTGAATTTTATGCTTTTTAGGTTTTATAATGCAAATCTGAGATGCAAATGCAGAACTTTACTGTTTTTCAATGAAATTAATTGCAATAATGCAAGATAAATGAGCTTTTCACTAATGCAAAATTTGAAACCCTAGAATGCAATGTTAATACAAGCTAATTCTAGGATGTAAATTCACTCAAAATCATAAATATAATGCTCTATATGCAGGTTCACCAAAATAATTTAGTGGAAAAATGTGGTGCTTTCTTTCACTTCTAGGGTTTTGGACCTAAAAGGAGAAAGACCAATTTTTAAACCTTTCATTCAGGAACAAACCCTTGAGATTTCAATGCAAAGGAGATTAAAATATGACAAAGGGAAGGTTATAGGGGTTGAATGATGTAAAATGAGGGGTTTACCACCAAGTGTAAACTTGGAAAAGATAATGAAATGCAAAACACAATGTGATATGCAAACAAATGCTAAATGACCTAAAAAGATGAACACATTGTAATGAAAAGCTATGAAACTGAAAGTGTGCACCTGGAAAAATGAAGAAGGCAGAATGGAGGTCTGGATCACTGAAAAATTTACTTTTAAAGGTGATCATGACTCATACATTACGTTGGGCGAATCAATCCAGTTTTCTGTAAAATGCATTGGAGCAGGTTTCAGCCAAAAGGGTATCCAGATCTGCAAAAATCCTTTTTAGGCTTGTACAGTGAGACTCATTCACCAATTGTGGCAAATCAATCCACTTCTACTTTTCTGGAAATTCTAAAGTGGATTTTGTTCCTCTAGGTCTACTTTGTTCTTCCTGACTGGTTTCCAGATCTGAAACTACAAAATACCTCATGTAGGTCTTCTTAGAGGCTTGATGATAACTTTGAAAAATTTTAGGGACTTGATAAATTTTCTCAAACTTGGCTTCTTGGAAAATATGCAACCTACCTCTGCAAATCACACACAAGAAAAGGGAAAAAATTTGTAGGGTTAGGGAATAGGGATTTGCCTTAGTCAAACCCCTTGTTGGTAATCAAATTTCAAATAGAATGAACTATGGAAAGAGAATGATGAACGAGAAAATAATGATGTTGCAACTCACAAAACTCTTGCAATTAAGTGTTGCAATTATGCTTGAAATGGCTGCAATGGATGTGGTTCTTGATTCTATCTTGAAGGAGATGGATCTTGAATGCAATGCTTGCTTGGATCAAGAACTCTACATCACAAATGGTAGCACAATAACAAACATGATATATGTAATATTTGACATGATGAATGATACTTGAAGAATTTTCTTGAAAGCTTCATAATCTACCCTTGAAGTTCCTTGAATTCGCTTGTGAATGCTCAAATGATCTTATGAACTCTTTAATGATAGATGACTTGTAAATTTTTCTAGGTGAGAATATGAGTGAAAGAACCTTTTATTTATACTCAATTATGCAAGAATTCTTGAACTTACAACACTAAAAACCTACATCAGATCTAGGAGAATAAAATCCCATTGAAATTTGATTTAAATTTTATTTTTGGTCACATGGGACTCATTCGCCCAAGGTGGTGAATGAGTTCCATCACACATAATAAATGGGACCAAAAACCAAAAGTGTCTAGAAATGTGTGAAACCTGCATCGGGGCCAAAAATACCTAGGTGGGACTCATTCACCCAAGGTGGTGAATGAGTCCCAAACACTAAATCTGGGCCACACAAGCCAAGAACACCAGAATTATGATTGATTACTGATTGGTGTCAAGATTATCCTCGAAAAGATGCAATAAATGAGGTTTATGGATGCAAAATAGGGATAATTAAAGAACAAGAAAGCTAAATTGTTAATTACAAGCCTAGATAAATTTGAAAGCGTGTTACAAAACTCTAAAACACTCCAAATAAGGAAAGGATAAGATTAATCATGGTTAAAATTATGTTTAAGTTGATAAAACCCTAGAAAAGTGTGAAAGTGTGTTATAACACTTACAACACTTTTGCAAGGTACCATTGAATTAAATCAGTTCATATGGGCCCAAGATCTAATGTGAATGTTTTATCCACATTACAACACTAAATCAAGGAAAAATCAAGCCAAAATCCATAAGGAGGACCCAAACGAGTGCGAAAAGTGTCAAAGGATCCTCTTTTTGACACTACACTATTGATGACAATGTTTCAAAACCTACAGATCCTACTCAAGCTACTCAATATGATGTTATGAACCATAAAGACAAAGATCTAATGAGATTATTCTTGGCGGACTCTATTTTAATTAATGTCCATGAAGAGACCTGTGCACAAAAACTATGGAAGAAATTTGGTGAGATTTATCAAGCCAAATCTTTAGTGAACAATATTTTCTTGAGCAAGAAATTGTATTCCTTGATAATGGAAGATGTGGACGAATTACAAACCACCTGAAAGAATTCAATATGTTGGTGGAGCAGTTTCCATCAATTAGTGTCAAAATGGATGAGGAGGAGAAATGTCAGATCTTTCTTTCTTCTTTGTCTGGTTCATGGGATTCTCTTGTTATGGCTATTGGGAGTACTTTTGTTATATTGAAGACTGAAGATGTGGTGGGTTCTCTACTTTCTGAAGAGATGAGGAGAAAGGTATCCATCAATGGTAAGGAGGCCCTAAATTATCATGGAAGACCAAAGGAAAAAGGTAAGAAGAATGAGAAGCATGATAAATCCAAGTCCAAGGGGAGATCAAAATCTCTTAGGAAATCCAAACTATTATTTGTTGCAATTGTAGAAAGGTTGGACATGTTCTTATGGAATGAAAAGAAGAAAAAGAAGAGATTCAATTATGATTTTGAGTCTGAGAAGGAAGATGGTGATGCATTCATTGCAGCTTTGGAAACTCGTGCACACAATTATGCATGGTTAATTGACTCAGGTACATTTTTTCATATGACCTTTAATAGAGATTGGTTTTCTGAATATGAAGAATTTGATGGAGGTAAGGTGTACTTGGGTGATGATTCTTATTTAAATATTGTTGGCCATGATAAAGTTAAAATAAAGTTTCTTAATGGTATAATAAAAATGATTAATGGTGTCTTGCACATCCTTGGATTAACACAAAATTTGTTATCAGTGAGAAAACTAATAGATGGAGGTGTGCAGGTAGTATTTTTTGATGCAGGATGCAAGATGGTCAGAGGTGCTATGGTGATTGCTAGAGGTGTTAGATATGAAAAAATGTATAATATTGATGTATGCACTGTTAAGTGCAATAGTACATCTGTAAAAAACAAGTATGCGGAAGAAGTGAGGGTTTTGTCTTCAGTAGATGGTCATGGCTTATGGAAAATAAAACCACATTCAGTTTTACTCGATTTCTCATAAATCTTGTGTTGTATTGGATCTTATTCATTCTGATGTGTTGGGTCCTAAAGATGTTATTTCAATTAGTAAATCCACATATTATGTTTCATTTATTGATGATTATAGTAGGACATGGGTATATTTTTGAAAGAGTAAATCTAAATTTTTTAGTCAATTTAAAGAATTTAAAGCAATGGTTGAATTTTAGACTGGAAAGAAAAATAGATTTGTGGAAAGAATGAATATGACACTTGTGGAGAAGGCTAGGAATATGTTGAGTGGTGTTGGTCTAGAACAAAGTTTTTCGTCTGAAGCTATTTCCACGACCTACTATCTGATTAATAGATATCCTACATCAACTCTTTTTGATAACATTCCTTCAGAGGAATGATCGATCACAAGCCTTAATTAAGACATCTTAGAAGTTTTGGTTGCGAAACATATCCACATGTGCCAAAAGAGAAGCAAAAAAAGTTGGAGAACAAGAGTATGAAATGTATCTTCATCAGATACAGTTATGGTGTGAAAGGATACAAGCTTTGGGATCCTATTACAAAGAAGGTAATACATAGTATAAGTTGTATTTTTAGAGAAACTAAGCCTTCTTATGTTACATTGCATCCAGAACAAAGTAAATAGGAATATGTGATTCAATTTCCCTCTACACCTGATAAAGTTGAATCAAAACCCATAGATAGACAAGAAGTTGAGGAGAGCTCATCTAGCTCTGAATCTCCAAAAGAGGAGGAAGAACCTCCACCTCAGGTTGTTTTTAGGTCTACAAGGAATCGACAACCACCTAAAAGGTATTCACTTGATGATTGTAGATGTATTTTTTCTTTAAATACTAGCATGGATGAACCCAGATCAGTAGAAGATGCACTACGTATGAATGATACAGAATCCTAGAAAATTTCTATGGATGAAGAAATGATAGGTTTGAAAAAGAATGATACATGGGATCTTGTACCATTTCTTAAAGGAAGAAAAATTGTTGGTTGCAAATGGGTGTTCAAGAAAAATATTGGTTCAGATGGAGGTATTGGGAAGGACAAGGGTATGTGCAGGATCATCATGGAAAAAACAAGTCCTTAAGTGGCAATAAAATTCAAAAAAATCATTGTTAGGCAACTTGACGTAAAAATTTGAATAAGTTATCTATATTATTTCAAAAATATGTAACAATAGAATTTGTAGCAAATTGAATTTAGTTTCTAAACTTATAGGTTTATTTTAAAAAGAAAAGTCTATTTGGTGAAAATTTGAAATTTCAATGTAGTAGTACTTATAATTTAGGGAAAAATAAGAAGTAGGTGTCTGTCTAACCACCCTAACCACGATAAAATGATAATATTTTTTTATAAAATTTTAGATATAAGTAGAGGACTCATGTCCCGATGTGATGCGTATTTTTTTGTAATTTTTTTCCAAGTAAATAATTAATTATGATTTTTTCATTATAACTTTTAAAAAATATAAAAAATCGTATGTCCGACCACCTTAACTTGGTCAAAACTTCATGAAATTCAATTTTTTTTTTTTTAATCCTATAGTATGTGAACCATAGAATGTGACGCATATTTTAGATTCAAAAAATGTGATACTATTTGAAAGTTATAGATTTTTCTCAATTAGCTTATCAATCAGGACTTTAGTCATAATTCAAATAGAAAATGAATAATAATTATTTATTAAATTCAAAGTAAAGCATAATTTATATTGGTGAAAAGTTGAGAATATCCTTTAAAAACCCTTTTCGTTTCATCAATTTTGGGTAAAAAAAAATTCCTTAGCCACATGGTTCATCATATCACTTACATATCACCACTGTTTGGCCCATCATGATCCTGCAAATACCCACAAAGCAAGGTTGGTTGCAAAAGGTTACTCTCAAGCTGAAGGTGTTGATTATGGTGAGATATTTTCTCCTATTGCAAAAATATCATCCATTATATTTTTTCTTTCTATTGTTGTTACCTATGATTTAGAGGTTGAGTAAATGGATTTGAAAACTACTTTACTTCATGGTGACTTGGAGGAGGATATTTATATGACATAGCCAGAGCACTATGTGATGAAAGGTAAAAGTAAATTGGTTTACAAATTGAAGAAATCTTTGTATGGCCTAAAATAGAGTCCTAGGATGTTGTACCAAAAATTTGATACATATGTGTTGATTTTGGGATTTGAGTGTTCTTAATTAAATAATTGTGTTTATTATAAAACTAATGGTTATCATTTCTTGAATATTGTATTATATGTTCATGATATGTTATTTATTTGTAGAGGGAAAGGTATGATTTCAGAAATGAAATCCCAATTTGCTGCTAAATTTGAAATGAAAGATCTTGGCACAACTAAACAAATTCTTGGGATGGAAATTAAAAGAGATAGAGTGAACGTAAATCTATGACTTGTCCAAAGTAAGTATGTCAATTCAATTTTATAGAGGTTTGACATGCAGGATTATAGACCATTGTGTGTTCTTGTTTTAGTTGGAACAAAGTTATCTATTTCAGATTGTCCAACATCCCCATCAGAGATGGAAGACATGAGTAGAGTGTCTTACTAGAGTGTAGTTGGAATTTTGATGTATGCTATGGTTTGTACTAGACCATACATTTCCCAAGTAGTGGGATTTATTTCCACATATATGTCTAATCCTAGTAGAGTTCATTGGGATGTAGTTAAAACAGTCTTCAAATATTTGCATGGTACCTCAGATTATTTCTTGTGTTATAATAGTAATATGACTGAAAATGATATTTCCCTTGATATTTAAGGTTATGTGGATTCATACTGGGTGGGTGATATTGATAGTAGACAATCCACCAGTGCTTATGTGTTTACATTATTCGGTGGTGCAATTAGTTAGATGAGTAAGCGATAGGTTGTAGTTGCTTTGTCCACTACTGAAGTAGAGTATATGGTAGCTACCCATGCTTGTAAAAAAGCTATTCAGATTAAGATACTATGTTCATACATTGGAATAAAATAAGGTACAATGAACAATTTATTTTGACAATTAGAGTGTGATATACCTAGCCAAGAACCCAACATTTCATGTCAAGACCAAGCACATTGATGTACAATATCTTTTTTTAGAGATATGGTCGAAGATGGCAGGGTGAAGCTAGTTAAGGTAGAGAATTTGATGAATGTTGTTGATTATTTAACTAAGCCTATGAGCACAAATAAATTTAGATGGTGTTCATAGACTATTGGTCTCTTGGCCTTTAGCAATTAAGAGATGATGTTTATACACCCTCACATTGCTATTGCAAGGTGTTTGAAAAGTGGGATATTTCATGGGAAAATGTGTCTCAACCTTGTAAATACATAAGGTATTGTTCAGGAATCAGTGCAAGGGGTACAAGGGGGTACCCCCCTTCAAGGATCTAAGGTCAGTGCGCCTCGACGGGGGTTCGGGAATAGTACCCCCGAAATTCACATTTTATGTATATTTTATTATTATAAATCTAGATCGTTCATCATTAGGTCATAGATCTAATGGTTGATATTTTTTGGATTCAATTTCCCTAGAAGGAAACCCCATTTTATGAGGGTGTTGTGTTACAACTATGTATTATGATGTATTCTCAAACTCTAATAGCGGTTGTGTTGCCTCTGGATCTAGATGGTTGGTGATACTCCTATGAGAAGCTTTCTCTACAAGTATATTGTAATCTTTGTGATTTTTGAATAATATATTGGGAGGCTTTTGGAGTGTGGTGTTTTTCTCTCAAAAGGGTTTTCCCCATGTAAATCATTGTGTTGTGGTATACTTGATATTTATGTTTATTTTTGTTTAAGTTTTTGCAAATGTTAAAGCTCTGTAAAAAATTTGCATTTTCCTTGTCTCAAGATTAGTGTAGGAAGTCGTTCTGCTACTTTAGCTTCAATACAAGTGGTATTAGAGCTTGATCACCTTTGGTTTCAGTTGTAGGTTGTTGGTTTTTTTGAAGTAATCCATATTTGAGAGGGAGCTTGTGCAAATAACACTTTTTGATCTTGTTACAAGAATTTTCAAATGGAAATCTCATTAGGAAGAATAGAGGTAGATAAATTTTCTAGAAATAATTTTGAAATGTGGAAGATGAAGATGGAGGATATGTTGATAGATTGAGATCTATGGGATGATTTTGATGAGAATGTTTCAAGGCCTATAGATACTACTCAGGCTACTCAATATGATGTTATGGATCACAAAGCCAAGGTTCTAATCAAATTATGCTTGGAAGATACTCTATTTTTATCACTTTCCATGAGGAGACCTTTGCACATAAACTATTGGAGAAGCTTAGTGAGATGTATCAAGCCATATATTTAGTGAACAAGACTTTCTTGAGGAATAAGTTGTATTCCTTGAGAATGGAAGAGGGTGGAAAAAATATAGACCACCTGGAAGCATTCAATATGTGGGTGGCACAATTGGCATCAGTTGGTGTCAAAAAGTATGAGGAGGAGAAATTTGAGATCTTTCTTTTTTCTTTATCTAGTTCATGGAATTCTCTTGTTATGGCTATTGGGAGTACTTCTATTATATTTGAAGCTCAAGATGCGGTGGGTTCTTTTTTTTTTGAAGAGATGAGGAGGAATGTATCCATCAATGCGAAGGAGGCCCTAAATTATCATGGAAGACCAAAGGAAAAAGGAAAGAAGAATGAGAAGCATGATAAATCCAAGTCCAAGGGAAGATCAAAATTTCCTAGAAAATCCAAACTATTATTTTTTGGAATTGTAGAAAGCCTAGACATGTTCATAAGGAATGCAAAGAAGAAAATAAGAAGAAAAATAAGAAATTCATTCTATTTTGATTATGAGTCTGAGAAGGAAGATGGTGATGCATTCATTGCAGCTTTGGCAACTCGTGCAGGTAATGATGCATGGTTAATTGACTTAGGTGCATCTTTCCATATGACCTTTAATAGAGATTGGTTTTTTGAATATGAAGAATTTGATGGAGGTAAGGTGTACTTGGGAGATGATTCTTATTTAAATATTGTTGGCCATGGTAAAGTTAAAATAAAGTTTCCTGATGGTAGAATACAAAGGATTAATGGTGTGTTACACATCCCTGGATTAGCGTGAAACTTGTTATATATGAGAAAACTAATAGATTTAGGTATGCATGTAGTATTTTCTTATGGAAGATGCAAGATGGTTAGAGGTTCTGTGGTGATTGCTAGAAGTGTCAAATATGGTACAGTGTATAAGCTTGATGCATGCACTTTTGAGTGCAATAGTACTTCTAAAAAAATAAATTATGTGGAAGAAGTGAGGGTTTCACCTTCAATCTAGATGGTCATAGCTTTTGGGTACCCAAGGGTGCTCTTTTTTTTCTGAATCAAATTTACCTACATATAAAACTATGTTATGGCACCAGAGACTTGGCCACATTGAAAAAAAGGGCATAATGACCTTGAAAAATAAAAACTTGTTGAAGGTTTGTTTGATTGTAATCTTGAATTTGATTTATGTGAGCATTGCATTTATGGAAAACAAAACCACATTCAATTTTATTCGAGTTCTCATAAATGTTGTCATGTATTGGATCTTATTCATTTCGATTTGTTTGGTCCTGTAGATGTTCCTTCATTTAGTAAATCCACATATTATGTTTTATTTATTGATGATTATAGAGGACATAGTTATATTTTCTAAAAAGTAAATCTGAAGTTTTTGGTCGATTTAAAGAATTTAAAGAAATGGTTTGAGTTGTAGATTGGAAAGAAAATAAAATGTTTTAGGACTGATAATGGTGGTTAATTTTTCTCTAATAATTTTTGTAGATTCTTTAAAAATATTATGGTATTTATAGACAAAAGACAACTTCATATTCTCCACAATAGAATAGAGTTGCAGAAATAATGAATAGGAAATTAATGGAGAAGGCTAGGTGTATGTTGATTTGTGCTTGTCTAGAACAAAGATTTTGGGCTGAAGTTGTTTCCACTACCTATTATCTAGTTAAATATTAAATTCAAAGTAAAGCATAATTTATATTGGTGGAAACCTGAGAATATCCTTTAAAAACCCTTTTCGTTTCATCAATTTTGGGTAAAAAAAAAGTCGTCAGCCACATGGGCCATCATATCACTTACATATTGCCACTTTTTAGCCCATCATGATCTTGCACATACCCAAGAATCTAAAATTTTATTCTAGGACCAAAAACATTGATGTACAATATCATTGTTAGATGAGAAATACATAAATTGAAAATATTTAACGAGATATGTAAATATATCAAAAAATAATAAATTGAGAAAGGGTATTTTTTTTGTCTTTTCTCCATCATCGATCAAACACCTATATAAGATGAAATTTATAAATGATTAGTTTTAGTATTGTTACTCTATTCAAGAAGGGGATAATTTCAAATATATAACTTTCAGAGTGTGTGTAATTAAATTTACATACCTAAACATGCTATTCTGAGATAAACTGTAGGCGGGCTTCTTCTTTCTTTATGATAATATTGTATAGATTTTTTTCATTTTAGAATAGTGATCAAAGGAGACCGTGGGATCTATGCGAAGGCCTTATATGGACTCTAGACATTGTTGTAAATGTAAGACATTATCTTTCAGTTTTACCAATATTGATTGTGGATTTATTTAGTGTAAGGCCTTGTGATTTGTGTATAGTGATAGCCCATGCCATGGATAGTGGTATCTATCTACGGTTGTCTTGTGATATTGGTTGTATTGGTATTGTTTTTGGGTTTGTTTCATCCCATGGTGGACCATTATAGTTGTCAAATGTGACTATAACATATGTTGGTGATTCAATTGGTTTAGATCCAGAAGGATATACAATATCTTTGACCTATCCAAGCAATCATTTACAAGTCTAGCTTGGGTCCATAGGCTTTTTATAAGCATGACACATTGACATTTTCTTAGTAATACCTCTTGGGGAAGTTGCTCATCATTATTATCAGCACCTAATTTAGATTGTGTATTTACTGCACAGCTAAGTGCAACATGTACATTTACCAGTTTCAACATTTTTTGTTGTGTAATGTTTCCAGCTCATTTGTAGTAAAGAAGTGTATCACTTAGTCAAAATCATCTTGTTCAATTTTTTTTAGTTCCTTGTTTGTGTGAATCATTAATGAGTCCCAATCATGTTGTATTGGTTCTCCATTATGAATGTTTTGTATTGTGACAAAATTTTATTTGAATTGGATTGTCACCATCTTGTTTAAACATTATTTGTAATGTAACAACTATATTAAATTTTTTTCATGGGTGTGTGATGCATAGATAGGTTTATCCATAATAGGTGGCATTTGTGCAAGGTCTTCTATGAGAATTATAGACATGCCACCAAAACAATTATTTTGTTGATGGGGGATTGCTTCACATAACCTTCTATCAATTTTCAATACAAGTTTTGGCCCAATGGAGCTCATCTCTTCAATCATAATGTATTGTATATTTTTCATGTCCTGTTGTGTCATAACCCATTTTGTGAATAATTTAATATTATGAAAATAAATTCAATTTCTAGTATTGTATGATTATTTGCAAGCTTATTAACAAAATAAATCAATAATAAATAAATAAACTTTGTTTATTTATACGCATGGAACTGAAATGATTAACTAATATTTACTTATATATTTAATAAATATTATTTGCATGAAGGTGACATCTTTAATTTCATGTATGAATTATATTTCATGAAGGCAATATCTTCCATTGCATGTCGATGATAGTTGGGTGCATTTAAGTGCATGCCATTTACAACATATTTTGTATGAACAAGTAAATGGTTTTGTATGTAAGCACGTATTTTTATTTGCACATTACCTCTGACTATTCAAGTGCTTTCGGTACAAGTCAGATCAATTATATTTACTTATGAAAAGTGTATTCTATTCTTTAAAAAAGGGTCTGCATTTTGCATGGGGAGCACTCTTAGCCCACTTAATTTGGAGAACCATTTACTTTATTTTTTTACATGCGTGTTACTCTAATTCAAGGTCATTGGGTGGAAGAAGGGAGGAGACATCATCCAGTTTTCATTTTCATGCATTCTTATTTTCTATTTTTTGACATCAATATTCGCTATTATGCTCTATAGTATGTGAGAGGGGGAAATCAGATGCACCCTTCACAATAAGTATTGCATGAAGAAGTTCATAATCCCACAAGCAATCAAGTATAGATTTGATTTTTAGTGGTCATTTTTTCTTATTTTCATTTGTAATTCCATTGTAGTCTCTTGATACACCTATCAATATTTCAAAATTTCATCCTTCACACAATCTGCCTTTTGGGTCTTCTTGGTGGAATATCTATGGTGTGGTATGCTCTATGACTCAATTTATTTACCCAAGTTCCTTTACCATTTTGATAGATTGCTAGAGTGCAAAAGAAATAAAGAAACAAGGGAATTTGAAAAAAATCTAGCTGACATCAAATGATTTAAATATAGTCATACACATTAAGTACCTTACACCAGAAATATATGTAGGGATTATTTTGTTAGTCCTATTGTTTGATAGGGTTTCATTAGATATACATAAATAATTCTTGCAAACTCTACCATTTTAATAAGGTATGTGTGACTTGTCTGTATTTTCATGTTTAGCATGCATTTATTTTATTTGGGCTCGAGCAGAGAGGAGGTTGGGATAGGCTGTGGAATTTCACCTTGCACTTGCAAATTGTGTATATTTGAAAGTTACATGTGTTGAGAAAAGAATCCCAACTATAGTGGGAAAAGATGAAAACACAAATAATTCAAAGGAGACATCAAGACAAGGAGGAAAAATATTTTATTTTTCATTAAAAATACCCAAAAATATTAAATTCAAAATTTTTTACATACAAAACTCAAAGCTAAATCTTTTTATATTCTTCATACAAAAACTATGCATGTTTTGGCGCACTGAGCTAACTGTGTGCTGCTGCAAATATTCTAGAGCACTAGGCCTCTATAAATATTTTGGAGTACTATCCTTTGTTGTTGCAGGTTCTTCTTCTATTGTTATGTTCTCCTAAACATTCCTCCTTGTATTTTTCTGCTCTATTCTATCTTTTTGTCTTCTGGAAAAACATTCTATCTTCTTTTGTCTTTCTTTTTCTTTTCCAAAAACTGTCGCCCAATTCAAAATCACCTACCATAATTAATTTGTTACCAAAACATTAACTAGACATCATAGATGTTAGACACAGAAAAGGGTGTAGGATCCCAATGGATCACTTCTGATAGTGCATTAAATGCACTTGATTGGTGGCTGCTCAAGATTAGAAAATCCAACACTCCCCCTTAATCTTGAGCCATTCTATTTTTCATCGCCATTCAAAAGTTTCGGCTCATCGACACTTTTCTCTGTTTTCCTGAACCAAAATTTTAGTGCATCGGTGCTTCTTTGTGTTTTCCTAAACCAAATTTCTAATGCATCAGCACTTTTATGTGTTTTCTTGAACCAAAGTTTCGGTGCATCGACACTTTTTTGTGTTTTCCAGAACCAAAGTTCCAGCGCATTCCTACATACCAAGCCTGTCTCTTAGGTGTTCAAAGGATTCTTTTGAAAATACCTTTGTGAAAATATCAGCAAGCTATTGCTCAAATCTACAGTACTGAAGTTCAATCTCTCCATGCTCCAACAACTCCCTTATGAAATGGTAGTGGATTTCTATGTGCTTGCTTCATCCATGGAAGACGGGATTCTTAGTCAAGGCAATAGAAGATACATTTTCACAAAATATGTTTGTACCATCTTCTTGTTGCTCATTCAAATATGCAAGGATTATTCTAAGCCAAATAGCTTGGCATGTTGTTGCATTTTCTATAATGTACTCTACTTCATTCGTGGAGAGAGAAACTATGGGATGCTTATTTGATGTCCATGATATTTCTCCTAAACCCATGTGGAACAAATATCTCGAAGTGCTTTTCCTGTCATCTATATTTCTTGCCCAATCATTATATGTGTACCCAACCAGCTAAAAATCATTAGAGGTGGTATACATAATGCCATAGCCTTTCGTGCCATTGACATACCTTAGAACTATTTTTTTTGCTCGCCAGTGTGCATCCTTAGGTTGCTCCATGAACCTAGAAATCAGGCTTACCGCATACATCAGATTGAGTCTTGTTGTTGTCAAATACATGAGGCTTCGAACGATGCTCTTGTAGAGGGTTGGGTTAACATCACTGTTGCTATCCTCTTTGCTTAATTTTAGACCTATCATTGTTGGAGTTGGGGCTGGTTTGTTGTCCAGCATTCTAAATCTCTTCAAGATTTGTTTAGCATAACTTGTTTGTGAAATAAAGATGCCATGATCTATTTGTTGGACCTCTATTCCTAGGAAATATTTTAGCAAACCTAGGTCTGTCATTTCAAACTTATTTTTCATTGCCTCTTTGAAATCAACAATGAAAAGATTACTATTCCCTGTGAAAATTAAATCATCTACATACAAAACAGCAATAAGAATCTCACCACTGGCTGCCTTGATGTAGAGTGTGGGATCACTACAGCTTTTTCTAAAGCCATTTATTAGAAGGTATGAATCAATTTTGTTGTACCATGTCTGTGGTGCTTGCTTCAGCCCATAGAGAGATTTTTGGAGCCCATAGACTTTGTTTTCTTGCACTGAGAATTCGTAGCCAGGTGGTTGCTCCACATACACCTCTTCTTTTAGGAGTCCATTCAAGAAGGTTGAATTTACATCCATTTGTAATACTTTCCATTTGTGTTGGGTTGCAATTGCTAGGACTACCTGTACTATTTCCAGACTTGCAATTGGTGAAAACGTCTCATCATAGTCTCTTCCAGGCTGATGTTTCTATCCCTTAACAACCAACCTTGCTTTATGCCTCTCAACCTTACCATTAGTAGTGTATTTGGTCTTATAGACCTAGTTAACTCCAATGGTTGATTTCCCTTTGGATAAATCAGTGAGCTCCCATGTCTTGTTTCTCACTATAGTGTCCAACTCTTCATCCATGCCCTTACATCATTTTTCTTCTTTCACAACTTCTTCAAAATACATTGGATCACTATGAGAAAACAAAGAAAAATCTAAATTCTCATCAAAATATTCATAACTTGTGTTTTCATAAATTTCCCTCACACTTCTAGTCTTTTGTGGCATCAATGATGCAAGCATAGGGTCAAAATTTTTGGAGCTGCTTGATTTCTAGTTTGATGAAGAAGACTGTTGTAAACTTCCGGTGCATCAGCCCTGCTGAAAGGTTCCAGAGCAACTATTCTGCTGAAAGTTTCAAGAGCTGATGTTGTTGTTTTCTGAACTGTTACCTTTTTGTAAGGTTTTGACGCACCTGCCTTTTGTAGCTTCTTCATCCTTAAAGGGTATTGAGACAGAAACACCTGTGTTGTTATCAACTATTCCATCCCATGACTCATTTTCAATGAATTCAACATCCCTGTTAATCACCACTTTCTTGGTGATGGGATTGTATAATTTGTAGGCTTTGGATTCTTCACTATAGCCTATGAAAATACATTTTTCACCTTTGTCATCAAATTTCTTCATTTTCTCTTTTGGCACGAGTGCATATGCCACACATCCAAATATTCTCAAATGCTTAATACTCCATTTTCATTTTGTCCAAGCTTCTTGTGGAATCCTATCATAGACAACCTTTGTGGGGAACCTATTCAAAATTTAGTTTGTTGTTGCTACAACATCACCCATTCATTAGATAAACCTTTTTCCTTTAGCATGCTTGCTGCCATCTCTATGATTGTTTTGTTCTTTCTTTCAGCCACTCCATTTTGTTGTGGAGTATACTAGGTCATGAGTTGTCTCTGAATACCTTGAGACTTAAAAAAAATAATAAACTCTTGAGAGATGTACTCTCCCGCTCTGTTCGTTATGAGGAATTTGATATAGTGGCTACTTTTCTTTTAAGCCAAGGCCTTAAAATCCTCGAACTTCTCAAAAGCTTCTAATTTTTTCTTCAAAAAATACACCCAAATTTTTCCACTATAGTCATCTATGAGTGTCATGAAATAAACATTTCCTCCTAGGGTTGGGGTCTTCATGGGACCACACAAATCTAAATGCAGCATCTCTAATGGTGTTCTTGCTCTCCTAGAATGCCCTGATTGAAAGGGATTCCTATGTTGTTTACCTAGGATGCATGCTTAACACTTTCCATCGGGCTCTACAATTGTTGGTAGGCCCCTAACCATGCCTTTTTTAGCTAAAATACTTAAACTAGAATAACTCGGATTCCCATACCTCAAATGTCAAAGCTTGGATGGGTCTTGAATGACTATTTTGAAGGCTGAATGTTGCAAGCCTGTTGACTATGCTGGAATTTCCATTTTGAGGGGAAACATTCGGTTCTTTGTCATTTTAACCGCTGCCATAACTTTCTTGCTTCCATCCTTGTCATAGATGATGCATTCCCCTTTCTCCATTAGCACTCTATAACCATTTTGGATCATCTGTTTAATGCTCAAGAGATTGTGTTTCATTCTTGGGGCATAAAAGACATCATGGATTTTTCTTTCTTCACCATGCTTGGTTTGTATGCACACTATGCCCTTTCCCATGATTGGAACCTTCTCGTTGTTCCCCATTTTGATTTCAGACTTAATGTTGTTATCTATGGAGGAAAATAAATTTTGGTTACCACTCATGTGGTTTCTACAACCATTGTCCAAGTACCAAACTTCAGCGCTACCTTGTTCTGCAAGATTGCATGTAATAAATACTTGTGTGACTGTTTTTCATTTTTAGTCTTGTTCTCATTTTCCACATTTTTATTTTGACTCCCTTGGTCATGTTGTTTCTTCCTGCATTCACTTGCATATTGACCATACTTCTGACAATAGTAACATTGCACATTGCTCTTATCTTACCTCTGATTTGAGTTGTTCTTCTTCTTCATGTTTTGGATGTCTGATTGGGAGGTGTTGGAATCCTCTTGACTATTTGAGCCTCCTCTTCTGAAGTTTCTTCTACCTCTACCCCTTTGACCTCTTTCTCTACTATTTATTCCTCTTCCCCTACCTCTCACATTTCCTTGTGCTTTGAAGGCTTGTTCTTGGGAAGGAGCAGATCTGTTTAGCCATTGCCCATGGGTTTGAAGTGAACCCATTAACTCATCAACTATCATCTGTGAAAGATCCTTGGCCTCTTCTATGGAAATAACAACTAGGTCAAATCTAGAGGGAAAGCTTCTTAGGATTTTCTCTATAATCCTTTGCTCTTCCATTGATTCTCCATTTATCCTCAATAGGTTAATCAAGGTAGAAAGCCTTGTATGAAAATATGAAATGGACTCGTTGTCCTTCATTTGCAGGGTCTCAAATTCACTCCTTAGCATCTAGAGTTTCACTAGCCTCACCTTGTCTATACCCTTGTAACTATTTTGAAGTATTTTTCATGCTTGTTTTGCATAACTAGATGCTGCTATTCGGGGAAAGATAGCCTTTGTCAAGGCTTCCTCAATCAAACTGAGGGATTTAGCATCATTTTTCCTTGTCTCCTTCAACTGGTTCTTTTGGGGACTGGTCAATGTTGTGAATGCATTTGGGTCAGTCACATTTGTGAACCCATTTTCTACTAAATCCCATAGATCATTTTCTACTAAAATGGTTTTCATTTTCTTTGCCCAAACGTCATAATTTTTACCATCAAACATAGGTGGCTACTGCCAACTCCTATTATCTCCTCCATCCATTTTTCTAAATGGGGGAAACTACAAATACCTAGAAGAAATCTAGGGATTTTCTTCACTGCCTAGAAAATTGGGGCTTTTCTAAATACCCACAAGGTAGGGTTATGTTGTTACACGGCTAGGACTAAAGCTAGGGCTTTAAAAACTAAATTCCCATAAAACTTAGGGATCTGATACCAATCTATTGAGAAAAGAATCCCAACTATAGTGGGAAAAGATTAAAACAAAAATAAATCAGAGGGGACAGCAAGACAAGGAGGCATAATATTTTATGTTTCATTAAAAATACCCAAAAAGATTACATTCAAAAAAAATTATGTATACAAAAATCAGAGCTAAAGCTCTGTATATTCTTCATACAAAAACTGTGCATGTTCTGGCACACTGAAGTTAAATGTGTGTTGATGAGAATATTCCAGAGCACTGGGCCTCTATAAACATTTTGGAGCACTATCCTCTGCTGCTGTAGGTTCTTATTTTTTTATGTTCTCTTGAACATTCTTCCTTGTATTTTTCTTCTCTATTCTATATTTTTTTGTCTTCTGGAAAAATATGCTATCTTCTTTTTGTCTTTCTTTTTCTTTTCCAAAAACTGCCACCCAATTCAAAATCACCTACTAGAATTAATTTGCTGCCAAAAAATTAACTGGCCAGCATAGATGTCAGACACGGCAAAGGGTGAAGTATCCCGATAGATCACTTCTAAATTTTCATTAAATGCACTTGATTGGTGGTTGCTCAAGATTTGAAAATCCAACAACACAACCCCTTTTATCGAATCAGTGTGTGTGCCTTAAATTCTCTTCTTATTGGTAAATGTTGGAATTCCATGAGACCTCTATTCTTTTAGGAGTATTATCAACCTTCTGCATTCCTTGTTTATGTTTTCCTCTATTTGCATGCATGTCGACCAAACAAATTGTAGCTACTATATCATCTAATGAAAGAAAATGTATATATTTCCTTAGATACTTGCCCATCTTTCACCTATTGGAAGCTCTTTATGTAGCCTGGGCAAACTATGTTACAATTTACTTATGTGTAAATTATTTGTGTGGGAGAAGGATCCCAAAATATTGTGCACAGGTGAAATGTCATTTAGGGGTAATGTTTAGAGAAGTTCGAATGTCAAATTTATTACTCTTGTTTGTTTTTCATGAAAAGAACCACTTATGCCTTTGATGCAACTAGTTTCCACATATTAGTGTGTGGTTCCTCATTGATTCTAACTATACTCAATTGCATAATCCACAATCTATGGAAGCTTAAGGATATATGGATTCCATTATGAGTTTCAATCACGTCCATGATTTTTGTGCATGTATGGTTACAAGCCAAACTATGCACCTCGATTTGATGTAGAATAAAAGTTATTAGTGCTAAATCTATTTGTTCATTGTGAGGGTATCCTTACTTTATGCATATGCTTCTTTTTATGCCATTCAGAATTAACTAAACTACATCCTTAGTCACAATTGATTCACTCAATATTGTGATTAACCATATCATGTTATAAGAGATATTTCCTTGAATGTGTCTTGCTCCAATGGAACATGTGATTTTGATCATTACTTCTTAGAAGCACGAGGGGTTGTAGTTGTAGAACCTGTTATGGAGCCCGAAGGAGTGTTCTTGTAGTAGTAGCTCAATTGTGTGCTTTTAGATCTAAAGTAACATCTCGTGGTGAACTTGTAAAATTTGTTATGAAAGAAATCCTATCTGGTAAAAGAATAAAAATATCTTGAAGAGGAAAATATTTTTGTGAATAACATTAAGCTCTAAGGGTTTGTTTTTCCCCAATAAAATGAGAAGGGTGATATACTTAATGATTGCATAATATTAATGGGATAAGATGATCAAACCCTTGCTTCATAATCTTAGCTATGTTTCACATAACCTCGTAGTACAATGGTGATCGGCTTATTATTTTCAACAGTAATCATTATGTTGGCAGACTTGTTGGGTTTATTCCATGTACTGATTACTACCTACATGAAGGAGTAATTTAAGGTTTTGCTTATAAGTTGACAACAAAGATGTATTATCCTAAATTTAGATAAAATATCAATGAAATATATGATAAATTGTAGATATGTTTGACTTGTTGGAATGGTTTTGAATGCTTAAGTACAAACCTTCCCTTATTGACTTGTAGATTTTACAATTGGTTATGTATGCTTGGATGCATTCTTAAATCAACAATACCATAATAGAACATATGAGTGCTTGATTTTAAGAATGTGTATACATATTTATTTATAAATATATGTACCCATAGATACATACATGTGATACACCTTCTTTATTTAATATGCATATTTTACTTCCATGTTTATACTTGCATGCTCATTTATTGGATCCTATGTATTTATTAATATGCATTTATGTAAGGAATATTGGAAGGTTTTATTGCATGCTTACAAACTAAATATCATGAAGAGAATACTTGTACTTGCAAAGATTTACTTGTTGATTTAAGAAAGTTGGACTAAGCGACATTGGTAAATTAAAATGTTACTCTCATGACTGATTATGTATGTGCACAAGCGACAAGGATGATTTTGTTTTAAATAGAATCTTTGAGATGATCATGATATGATTGGATAGTGTTTGACTTGCTACACATATTCCATTACTCTTATTCTGATTTGGATTGCTTGTTTCCCTCGTGCTGGGTCGGGTACTATTTGATGGACTGAAGAATTTTGAGGAAGTGTCTCACTTCGTGGTAGGGCAGAAACATGCTCCAACAATGTTCTTGACCTTGAGGTGGTCAAAGGAGTTCAAAGGTCCAAAGGATCTTGCCAGGAAGGCTCAAGTTTCAGTATTTTGTATAGTCTTGCTATCGACCAAGAGGTCTATTGTAAGGGAAATGTTCCCATATATTTTTCCTTATAAATGAAACATGTACTCCAAATTATTAATTTAATATAATTCCTTTATTTTTTTCTTGTGATTTGGACACGTGTCATTCAATGCATGTGATGATGTGTAATTTTTTGAATTTAATTGTGTTAATTAAATTTTAATCGATGGAGGTTGTTACATCTTGAAATGTTGTCAATGTTTTTCCTTTTAATGGTTTCATTTCTCTAATTGGAATCTTAAGGGTTGCATGTATAGTTGAAGCTTGTATATTAAATGTTGCAATTCCTATTGGAGCAAGAACAAGGAGTGGATTTACTCTAGTTGGTATGAAATTTTGAAGTGCATTTCTTATGCAATGAATTAGATCAGATTTTTTAATGCCTCTAGTTCCTTGTATAACCATTTGTAGTGGTTGTTTGGATCATTTTTCTATTGATTGATTTGTTATTATAGTAAGTGCTAGTTGTTGTTTCAGTGATAATGATGCAGACCAAGGTAGAAGGGTCTGATGAGGGACTGTCCCACCTCACAACCTAAACAAATAACACTCTTATCTTATAGATATGCAATGAAAGCTAATAGATAATCAACATATGGGTAATGGACATGCAAGAACACATGACACCAGAATTATCCTGGGAAAACCCTCAAAGGGAAAAACCTAGCCTTCAAAGTTCACTCCACATTATATTAGATCTCAAAATACATTAAATATTCAACTAAGGCTTTATAGATGCCTGGCCACAATCTAGGAATTACAAAAAAATAATACAATAACAATCTTCCATCGATTCTTCCTTCTGCTCCACGATCTTTCTGCTTTGTGACCCTACCGGATCAAAACATATCATCACTTTTCTTCATGATTGTTGTTCATCTCGCACATATGCCTTCCTAATTCCTTTTGCATTTTCCATTTTTTATCCATCTCCTCAAAACAATCGGTCTTATATATCTACATCCAAGGATAACATCAACTACATGTCGGCCCAAAAAAATACTAAAATGTGTATAAACTATCGGCCCAAATCCATAAGAAATTATTAATGTGCATCAACCAAGATTGGACCAAAAATAGTAGGGAACCAAAAACAACTTGCCTTGAACATGAAACACCTTAAAAAATTAGCCTCAAAGATCCACAACACGTTACAATCACCCTATCGGCCAAGAACAAGAAAACATGAACTCTCAGAAGAAAATCACCAATATCAAGCACAACAATCAATGCAAACCAACAAAACAGATAGATCACAATCTATAAACATCCACAGATCACCACTGAAGATCCACAACAACTCAAATTACAAGAATCACATCATCTTCCTTTAGGAACACCAACTAACGCAACCGAACAACTATTAGAACACAAAAAATCATAACTTGGGAACCTCTAAAACTTCTGGTAGATAAACTAGACATGCTCATCAAAAAACCCTTTAATCTGTGACTCCTCATCCTCAATATACTGAGCTAGCCATCATGAACTTCACTGCATTATCTACAACCTCTGTAACTGAAATGTTCTTGAATCTTCTGGATGCCCCTGCATTAGACTCTCGGGGTTATTTGAAAAGTGAGCCTCTTCACTTTGGGATAAGTTATGCAAAAATAAATGCTATCTCTTTGAATTGGTTCGGCGATCTGTTCATAGGTACTTACAACTGCCTCAAGGTCGGCAATCTATTCAAGTCCACCCTACAAAACTACCTCAAATGTAATTTGGATTTGACGATCTACCTGCAAGCCTTGCACTGCCTTAATGTTTGGTGGTTTGAGAAAGCCTTCTCTATAATTTGCCTCAAGATCAATGTCTGCCTCAATCAATTAAAAGTTAACAGGTACTTGCAACTGCCTCAAGGTCGGTGGTCTGTTCAAGTCAAACCTACAAAATTGCCTTAAATGTAATCCAGATTTGGTGATCTACTTGCAGACCTTGCACTGCCTCACTGGTCGGTGATCTGAGCAGGCCCACCCTACAAGTTTCCTCAGGTCCTTCATTGTCTACTTCAATCAAATAAACGTTAACACATTACTTACATCCTCTGGAACAGTCATATGACTTCCTTGACTCCTGAATATCATTTCCAAATTCCCTCTGCATCACTTTTTGATCTCTACATTTCCTTTGGACACCTCAAAATACATATTATTTTATGCATATATTGTTCCTACACTATTGTCTACCTCATCAATCTATACTCCCCTTTTTGTTTATGCTTCACACCGGTTCACTAATTTCACAAGTCTCCTTGAGATCGTTGCTTCTTCTTCAGGTTCCACTATCCATTTTGATTCCTCCAAAGGTTCCCCATCCTCTGGATAAACTAATTTTGTATCAACAATTTCTTCTTCATTTGCACAAACTATCTCTGCATCCTTGACTGCTTCTCCTTCATTAGCTTCTTTGGTATTAGGTTCTTGATGACATTTAGTGCTTGATTGTTTCTTCCTCCAAACTTAAAAACATGTTCCTTCTCTAGCAAATCCTCTTTCACTCCTCTAGTACCCTTCATTATGATAAGAATTATGACTCTTGTCATTCCTCTCTTCATAGTTTGAATATTTTTCCTTTTTCTGCTCTGCATAAGGTCTTATTTCTTTGTATCATGATCCTTCCTTTCCATCAACATATGAATGCTTCAATCTGTAAAACTTTATGAACTTATGAGAAACATACTTCCATTTTGATCCATCAGTCCATCCATAATTCATATGTATACAATATTTCCTCAACTTTCTTCCTCTCATTTTATTCCAACACATCTTCTCACAATGATTCCTTAATCGACAAAACTTACAAGGATATAGATCCCAACACAATTCCTTTTCATGTTAATGTCTATTACAATGTGAACAATACATAGTTTTTCTTCACTGATTTGAATTGTTTGAACTTGTAACAACATCTTTACCTTTGTCATATCCAAGGCCTTCACTTCTTTCTCTCCTTATCGGTACAATAGGTTTTTTCATTCCTTGTTGATTCTTTCCCAATCCTTTTCCTTTGTATCCCATTCTTTGCATGATTTTGAAACCAATACCATCTCCAACAATTACAAGCTTAGTCGCACTTTCATCTTCAATCCCATTTGCTAAAGATGTTTCTACAAGATCACACACTTTAGGTTTAGATCTCAATCTTTCAGTTTCCTTCTCCAACTGATTAGCATGTTCCTTCAAGTCAGATATTTCCTTCTTTTGCAAACTATTCTCCTTGTTCAGCTCTTTCAAACTTTCCTCTAGATCTCTACTCTTCTTGTCCAACTTCTTAAACAACTTGAATCCTTCTTCCATTTCCTTTCCAATATCCTCAAACTCATCTAGCTCTACTTCCAGTTCTTCATTTCTCCTTCTTTCAATTTCCAGTTCTTCTTCAAGAGAATCACACTTGTCTTTTCCTATTTCTTTCATCCTTTCCATCAATTTTGAATTACACTACCTGAGATTGCACAATTCTTCCTCCAAGGTATCCCTTTCACATATCAGGTTCTCTTTTTCCTTCTTTGTTCTTTTCCCAATCTTCCCCATTTTGAAATAGGTTCACAATCATCTCTTCACCTTGCTCTACAACCTACTCTAAAATAGATTTGCAACCAACCAATAGATTCACAACCAGATCTTCAACCAGCTCTGATAAATTCTTCAACTAGCCAATAGGTTCAAAACTAGCTCTGATACCATTTGACACAGACCAAGGTAGGAGGATCTGGTGAGGGACTCTCCCACCTCGCAACCTAAACAACTAACACTCAGATCTTATATATATGCAACAAAAGCTAATAGATAATAAACATACAAGTAATAGACATCCAAGAACACATGACACCAAAATTATCCTTGGAAAACCCTCAAAGGGAAAAACCCAGCCTTTAAAGTTCACTCCACATTATATTAGATCTCAAAACACATTACATATGCCAGTAGGGATTTACAGATGTCTGGCCGCAGCCCAGGAATTACAAACAATTCATACAATGACAATCTTCCATTCGATTCTTCCTTCTACTCCATGATCTCTCTTCTTTGTGACCCTACCAACTCAAAACATCTCATCACCATGCTTCATGACTGTTGTTCTTCACACTTCATCTCTGCCTTCAAAATATTAGAACATTGTTCACACACAAAACTCGCACATCTCACACATATGCCTTCCTTTCCCTTTTCCATTTTTGTTATCCATATCCTCAAAACAATTAGTCTTATATATCTGCATCCAAGGATAACATCAACTACATGTCGTCCCATCAAAATACCAAAATGTGTATAAATTATCAGCCCAAATCCATAAGAAATTATTAATGTGCATCAACCAAGGTTGGCCCAAAAATAGTAGGTACCCAAAAAAACATGCCTCGAACATGAAACACCTTAAACAATTAGCCTCGAAGTTCCACAACACGTTACAATCACCCTATCGGCCAATAACAAGAAAACATGAACTCTTAGAATAAAATCACCAATCGTGAGCACAACAATCAATGTGAGCCAACAACACAAATAGATCACAATCTAGAAACATCCATGAATCACCACTGAAGATCCACAACAACTCAAATTACAAGAATCGGGTATGTGCAAGATCATCATGGAAAAAATAGGCCCTAAAGTGGCAATGAAAATTCAGAAAAATCAGAGTTAGGCAACTTGACATAAAAATTTGAATAAGTTATCTATATTATGTTACAAATTTGTAAGAATAGAATCTGTGGAAAATTGAATGTAGTTTCTAAACTACTAGGTTTATTTTTCTAAAAAAAAATCTATTTGGTGAAAATTTGAAATTTCAATGCAGTAGTACTTAAATTTCAGGGAAAAAATAAGAAGTAGGTGTCTGTCTGACCACCCTAACCATAATAAAATGATAATATTTTTTTATAATATTTTAGATATAAGTAAAGGACTCATGTCCGGATCTGTGGCATATTTTTTTGTAATTTTTTCCAAGTAAATAATTAATTATGATATTTTTATTACAAATTTTAAAAAATATAAAAACTCGTATGTCTGACCACCTTAACTTGGTCAAAAATTTAGGAAATTCAATTATTATTTTTAATCCTATAGTATGTGAAACATAGAATGTGACACATGTTTCGGATTCAAAAAATGTGATGTCGTTTGAAAGCTATAGATGTTTTTCAATCAAGCTATCAATCAAGAATTTAGTCATAATTCTAATAGAAAATGAATAATAATTATTTATCAGATTCAAAGTAAAGTATAATTTATATTGGTGGAAAGTTGAGAAGCTCCTTTACAAACCCTTTTCGTTTCATCAATTTTGGGTAATAAAAAAGTTGTTAGCCACATGGGCGAAGTCTGGAAAAGAAAGGTAAGTTGTTAAACATGTTTTTTGTGTTGACATCTTAGGATTGGCAGGTCCGAACCAAATTCCAAAGCAAGCATGAGGATAATCCCTAGGCATTAAATTTTGTGTCATCATATCAGATATCTGATTCAAATCGGATATACGATTTGAATACGATATCTGATTTAAATCCAATATCCGATATGTTTTAGATATGAGTTTAAAAAATGTTATACAATTTATAATATATGATTTAAAAAATGCAATAAAGTTTATAATTTAATATATAATATACAATATAGTTTATAATGTAATATATAATATACAATTTATGATAATCTTTTACGGAATTATGTATTTAATATATAATATATTATATTATTATGTATAATATCTAAATATTATTTCAATATTTTAGTTAATGTATAAATATTTAAATATATATATATATATATATTACTAATATATAAAATATTTAAATATTATCTCTTTCCCTCTCTCTCTCTCCATCTCTCTCTCTCCCAAGTCTCTTACTCAATCACTCCAATCTCTCTCCCCTCTACCCTCTATCTCTCTCGCACTTGTTGATGTGTTTTTTATGCACCTCTCAACACAGACGATGCATAGGCGCATCACCTCTCTTGAAAGATAATCTTCCATAATTAGATTGTAAAATACTATCCCAAGGTCTCTCGGATGTCCTGTCATGACTGTTTTTGGAATATCATAGTTGTTTCATGTGATTTTCTGGAATCACAAGGTGGTCCTATGTGGAAAAATTTGTAGGAGAATTGGGTCTACGAATAGAGTTCTTCAAATAGTAAATTACTACACTTTTATTGCAGGTTCAAACAATAGTCTTGAACTCCATTTTATCGTTGAATTTGGCTTTAGAATGTGCAATGAACCTTAGCATAGGTTACTTCTTAAAAAAAAAGGAAAAAGGGCAAGGGAGAGGGAGAGTTCCTGGACCTGCAACTACCGATGAACAATGATCATGGAGGTTTCTGATGTGGATAGTTTCCTTAAAATAGAATTTCACTTAATCAGAAATTTCACAATGCCATGAAATATATGCTATCTTCTAAGGACTACAGATGTTTCATCATTCATTCACCATGTATATGTGAATAAAGATAAAGTTTAAAGAGCAGCTATAAAATCAGAGTCTAGACTAACTTTTCACAATCATCTACCAACATCAAATGACTAAAAGTATGGACAAGAAAAGCATACACAAAATAAGAATCTTCACAACCAAGGATAACATTACTAAATCTACCAAGGACAACTAAAAGGAAACTAAAACAGCAAAGTAAATCAAACTAAAATCTTAACTTATAAGAGAAGAATCATGAAACATGAGAAGAAATCTAGAAATGCACCAAGGTCAATGTATTTCTATTGCAATTTCTGCAGCATGTCTTTACAACAACTCAACTCTCTTTAAAATGAGAGGAGGAGATCCCTATTTATATTTTTCAAAAAGTAAAATGAGTGCCCAAGATTTAATTTCATTGTGTGGCCAAGATTCACTTTACAACAAGGTCTCACCTACCCCCAAATATGTTACATTTTAAAATACACTTTGTCCACATCCTTGTTTCGTCTTCTAGTGGTGGCATTGTAGCATTTTCTTCCTTTTTCTGATTGCTCTTTGCCAAAACTATTCCTTTAGGAATTCTTCATTAATAATAGGGTTTCCCTCCTACTTCTTCAAAGCTACATACTCTATGAATTTCATGACCACTGACTGAAACTTGTCGACCTCAATGATGTCAGATCTCAACACCTGGTAGCTCCATTCCTTGGAATTGTTAACAAGATTTTACCAGTCCTCGTCGTACTTGGCAACATGGTATCTGAATAGCTCAGACTGGGCGAAATCTCAGGCAACAAAGCTCATAAAATCTGTCATAACCTCATCCAACATTCCATCCTCCATCCTCCTTCAGAAATGAGGCTTTATTCTTTCTAGATTGATCTTGAAAGTGGGCACCTCGTACCTCGTCATCAACTTCAGGTATCGAAAAATATCTCCTCTGGCCTCCTTGGCCCATTCAATATCCGAAGTTACTCGCTCAAGGAATTATTCCAGCCTCTCCTTCTGGTGATTGAAGTCTTGATTCCATACATCCACTAACCAATGGTCATCATCTTTGAAGGAAAACTCCTTTTCCCATACCTCACTCGATAGTGCGAGGATAGCCTCAATCTTCAGGTAAGAAACCCCATACTTCTTTGGGAACACAATGTAGATTCACCTCATGCCTTCAAGAGATGTTTGTATTTCTAAAAAATTGTTCGCCATTCGAACAGTCAAATTGATGCTCATATTCCCAATGTCCAAGACCTGCCAGAACCAGTTCTTCCTTTGAAACTTATCCTACTGAATGAGGTGCACCACTGTGGTGACTAACTCCTAGAGATGGTCAACCTTCTTCTCTCTGGTGGCCACTCCCAAGTCAATGGTGGAGATGTTGTATTTTATTCCTTGTTCTCCAACCACTGGCATAGCTATTTTTAAAGCCCTAGATCCGGAGGCATCCATTGTTACCTTTGATATGATTCTAGGATTTTTCTCCTTCTTGGTACCAATCTGAGCTCTAGCCAGTATTGCCTCCAGTCTTTCTTTCAGATCCTTTAGGGCAGGAGCCCTCTTTTCAAGTTATCATTCCAACCAGTTGGGCATCGGGGGCCCTTCCTTGGGTGATTCATGTTGATCTTTGTTGTCCTCCACCCTAAGTTTGATGGCCCTATCATTGAGAGCCTCCTACTCAATTCTTGTATCTTCCTTCTCCTCATAATCTTGCACGAGCATTATGCGTTTGATAGGAGATTTGGTGGGTAGTTGTTTATCAGGGTGGTCCTCCCCTTCAACATCATTTTCTTCTTCATCTCGGTCATGCCCACATTCCTCGGGCTTATCCTCATGGAAAGATGTTTCTTCATCATGCTCGGGGGTTTGATCATGTCTTTCCGTAGGAGACCTACTACCCTCAGTCTTCGAAGAAGAAACTCTTTCTTCAACCATAAGTTGTCTTTCAGCCTCTTTGCCTTCAATTTCCTTGCGTTGCTTGGCCCATTCGTTGTCGAGCTCTGGATCAGCTATTTCTTGGATTATGTACGTCCACAGACCCTCGATGTCATCACTAGAAGACTCATAGACCACCTCATCGATCACCCAATGTTCATATATTGGGTGTTCATGATAATCAAATTCCTCATCTTCTAGTTTCATAGCTACCTCCAATTGTTGTCATTCTAGCTCATCAAAGATTTACATTGTAGCCTCCATTGTAGGTGGCTCTGTAGGAGTAGGGAGAGCTGGGGTGTTAGCCATTGCTTGGGAAATTGTAGCTTGCACCATTGGATTTGCAAGCATTCCCGAAATTGCAGATGACACATTTTGTATATACTTGACAAAGGATTCTAGCAGAGTGAGGGTAGGCATTGGAGTAGTAGTGGTGGTGATTGGAAAGGAAGGAGACATGGAGGATGGAAAAATTGGTAAGGTATTAGTGGAGGATGATTCCACCAATATGACCTACATGATTTGAGGAGTGGAGGTGAGGTGGACAAAAATGTCCACCACAGGTGGAGAGGAAGCAACCATTGCATGGGAAATGGGTGGGATGGTGGCAATAGCAGCAACAGATGAAGCAAGTGGAGATCTTGGTGGATCAACATCCATCTCCTCACCCTCGTGGAGTGGATCTTCAGGTATGACTAGCATCTCAGTGATGTTGCTCGTTCTTCTATGCTTCTTAGGAGGCTCACCCTCTGAGGCCTTTCTAGCATACACTTTTGGGTTGGGTTGCTGCTTGTCAACCTCCTTTCTCTTCTTCGACTGAATAGACAGAGGGGACTTGGATGTTTCTCTAGTTTTAGTAGCAATTTCCCCACCATCAGAACTATTGGGTTCACTTTAGAGCACCTTGACGTTAAAGGCAACTCCCTGCTTCTTCAAATTAGCAACCTGTCCATCGATCCATGCCTTTGTTCGAGCCTCAATGGGCTTGGTAAGAATGTTGACATCATCAACCTCTTACTCATTCCAATCAATTAAAGGCAATGGTAAGTTTGCAATAGCACTTTACCTTCGATCAATCACTGTGCTCTCCTCCTCTTCAAGTTGATCAGGGACTAGACATAGGTTCACCCTTTTCACAAAGTATGCAGTCATACGCATATAATTTCGTACCCGCACTTCAAGGTCATCTTTGCAATTAGCCCAAAAATCCTCAACATGGTGGAGGTGGGCATATTCTTGTCCAAGTGCTTTCCTGATGTGGCCATATGGGTCCATCTGTGGCCGAGCTGTATGTGGCCTGAAGTGGTACTCAGTTAGCTCCTTTTCTGAATTGCCCACGCATTGGGAGGTATGAAGTTCATACATTCCCTAGCTGAGTGTGAGGGGATAAGGGGTCCTCACAAAATGCTTACTACTTATAATTTTGTGTATGTGTTGCAGCTACCAAGATAGTTCCAATAGTATAATCTGATCATTAGGGTACCGAGGCAGCTTGTTCGACCTTTCAGAGAATCCCTTAGGCACGAATGTAGGTGAACTTGGGAAACTGAATGAATAGGAAGGCATAGTGCTTGAGAAGGGCCCTAGTACTATGAGAGAATCTTCTCTCAAAATCACCTCCAAGCAGCTAGATGATGTAGGTGATAAAGGCATCGTTTACCCTATAGTAATCCCTCTTGAAATTTTTGTACTGCAGTTGAGGGTACTTGTCATATGGTTTGAGCTCTCTTCCTGGTGTCTCATTGCGCACCACGAACAATCCACTATAATATCACCGATTGGCAAGTGAATATACTAGGTAGGATGTCATGTATAATTTGGATGTCTTCTTGCTCATGGAAGCAATTACTGATTATCTCCCCCTAATAGAATGCGATGTCCTCCCCATGGAGAATTTGTTCAATGAAATACATCATCCATTCCTGGAAGAAGGCTGCAGCATGAAGGCCAATTATTCTACTCAGTAGGGTAACTAGATCATGGCAGTTCTGGAAGAAGTCGCTATGGTAGAGCTCCTGAGGGACCTTGGTGGCACTGCCCCACCTCTCCTTCAACCAATACTGGTTGATCAACTTTTTGCACTTCAAAGGATCCTCATCCCACAATGCCTTGAACTCCTGAATAGTTGGGGTCTCCATGCTTTCAAAGACGGGTATTTGGAAGGTTTTTGTTATCTTGAGAGGGGACATATCAGCCAAGATGTTGCCATCTCTATCCATAATGGTCCTTGTTTCAAGTTGGTATGCCTCCTGGCATGCCATTACCAGTTCAGGGGCAATCAAGGCAGGAGGGAAACCTACAGCCTTAGCAAGTCCACTGCTTCTGATCAGTCTTGCATTATCAGTCTTTGGCTCTATTTTGAATCTTCGTGTGGAATCATCAATATTGACGTGTTCGATATTGGTTTCTATGATATCCCTCCAACTAGTTGTGATCTTGGAGTGCAATGGCACTCCCTAGAATTGGTATTTCATTTTTTTTTTGTCCTCCTTTCCCCAAGGAGTTTTGGTGGTTCTTTTCCCTTTGTCCTTGGCTACCTCAGAGGCTTCTGCACCAGATTCCATAAATCTTGCACAAAGAGATGGGAGTTAGCAACATTAAATATGAGGATGCAACCTTGAAAAAATCCCTAAAAATCAAGGTTCGATCCACAATTTCCATTTAAGAAAATTCTAACACTTGATATCAGTAACACCGGAAGGAAAACTGGTGACTCGGGCCCCAGGGGTTGGACTTTTCCTGGCAGAATGTTGTTTTAAAAGGGAAAACAAGTAAAGGTATCTCTGATGACTTCTCCCAATCTTGGATTTTCTTAACAAAGGGTTGATGTGGGAGAAGGTCAATTTTAAGCATGTGGGTCAAAATTCATTTTCAATTTGGAGGCCATTTGATTCATCATTTAGACATTTGGGCCTTAGCTACAGGAAAGCTCTCAAGGGTCAGTTGTTCAGAGCAACACCAGGCAAACAACATTCTAGGGACCGGGTTCTGAAGTTCAGGTCGCAGGGGTCGGGAAACTATTTGGGGATAGTCGTGTGCAATGGCAAAGTGCATACAAAAGTCTGGGATGGGCTTCCTGATGGATCAGACCCGAGATGAGTTTAACAGCTTTTCTAAAACTTCAGAGGCGAATTGAGGTTCGGGGTCCAGTGTACGGGAAGGTAGAAAATCTCGGTCATTCGGGGCAGCGAAAGCAAGATAGAGTTTCGAAGATGGAAATATGGAGGCCGGAGTCTAAGAGAAGTTTGGACGTATCATTTCTTATTTTAAAAAATATAGAGTGAAAGAGCGACCGGGGCCCGAGAGCCATGGAGATGTCCCGCAACGACTATATGAAATGACGAATTGGAGATGCCGGCCTAAGGATGGAAGTCTAAGGGCCGGGGTTTGAGGGAAAATCCAAAGTTTTCTTTTTGTCGCAAGTATCAAGCAAATTTTGCAAGCCTGGGGACTGAGGGCTGGGAGGATGAAGGTTTACGGCCGAGCGAAATGGGGAAATGGATAGGGAAACCCGGGGTTGGGAGCCTGGGAGGAGCTTTGCCATTGGAGTGTGTTTGCTAAGTTTATGCCATGGCCAGAGAGAGGCTCAGGCTAGAAAGGTGTGGTCGCCTGCCCCGAAGAACAGTGATGGGACAACATCACTCTGAAGTTTGATTTAGAAGTCCTATGGGATGTTTTTCAATTTTCAAACTTGTGGCTTTTTGAGGTGAGATTCTCCCCTACCAGACTTCTAGTTTTTTTGTTTTATCACTTATTTCTTAATTCAGGAAGCCTAGAAAGGGAAATAGTGTTCAGACAACAATCCTACCTCAGGGGCCCGAAGAAGCAAATTGTCGAATCCTCGAAGAGCGGCAAACCTGAAATTCAGGCGCGAAGGCGGAGATTGTTGGGATAGCACTGTGCTTCTTAGTTCTTCCTGACATGCAAAAATGACAGGTCGAGACCCTTTAAATAACCCCTAAGTGCAATTAATACCACCCTAATGAATGTTGGTATGGCGGCCACTAGGTAGGTGAGTTTAAATTTCTAGGACAGTGGCAGGAGGACCGGGGCTCGAGAGTCGGGAGGACACCAGAGGATAGCCACTGGAAAAAAATCCACCAAGTAAAAACCAAATAGTGAAGAGAACGTCGGGGTCCAAGGCCCGGGCGGACAAAGGTTGATGGTCATCAGCAACAATGAAGACCATGAGGAGAATCGAGATGGGAATCCCAAAGGGTCGAGCTCGGGAGGCCAGGAAGATGTGTGGGCACAACCGTCAAATTTTGAAAATTAATGCAGATGGTTGTCGAAGCACCGGGGTCCGAAGGCTGGGAGGACACTGACTGTCAGCCATGTGGAATGGTGGAGCCAAAAGGGAAACCTGCAAAGGGAAATCCGAGAGGGGAAACCCGAGGTTCCGGGCCCGAAGGGTCCCACGGACACTAGAAAGGAAAACTGATAGAGAAAACCCGAAAGGGCTTAAGACTTAGTAGCTTGCAAAGGGGAAAAATTTGGTCAACCTTAAATGAAAATTTTGAGAACGTTTTGATCGTCAAGGACACCAAAATGAGGCAGAAGCAAAAAGAGGACCCATCATGGCAAAATGAAAGAGAGGGTCCTCATTCCGAATGGAGCATGTGTGCTATAGGCACAACGAATGGCGACTCCACTAGGAGAACGCTCTTGGTGTTCTAAAGATAAATATTCATTTTGAACCCATGATCTATGGTTTCGCACACCGAAGCCGATTTCCCAAGTTGAACTAAGAACAACTTAAGGAAGGTGAGATTGAACCATGTCGTGACATCATCATGGGGGTGTGTGATTGGCGAGTTCATTTCCTTTCCTTGGAGATAGTATGGAAAACTACTAATCATGAAGGACAAGCTACATAGTTTTCCTCACCCCAAAAGTAACCTGGACATTGCTTTGCTACCGGTCAAGCATCCATAACCCCGATGGAGTTGTTGTGACCCCATGAACATAGCTCTACTACCATCCAGGCATCCATAGCCCCGGTAGAGAAATTCATACACCCATACGGCTGCTTAATTTCATGTTTTTCTATTCTTTTCATTTGATATTTTCTTTGCAATACTTTTTATTTTTCTTTCTGCTCAACCGTGTAAGCACTGAAGCTCACTATGGGTTTGGAAATCATAGTGGTCACTAGAGAAGACTTTAGATTTTTCACTCATCCAGCCTTCTCAGTAATCACCATATGATTCTTTGGAAACTTTAAACTGTGTTTCTCTGTGTTCCATGATAGACGTAGGAAATTCAAACGGGACACCATCCTAGATTAGTTCAGAGTTCAAAAGGGAAAAACCAATGCTTAAGGGCTTTCAGAGAATAGTAATAGGGAATGAAGTCTTATCTAGAGAACAAACAAGAGTAGTCAGTAGGGCAAACCGTTCGTCAGCCAAGCATGGCCACTGCGGAAAGAACAAGGGGAAACCTTGCCAACAACAAAAACAATCGGGGAATGCACAAAAAAGAACAAAGCAAAAAAGAAATGCAGGGAAACCTATCCTAACCTATGTAAAAGCATTTACATGGATAACTCTAAAAGAGCTTAGGCCTATGAGTAATGCTTAAGTTGCTTCCCATTGATAGGCAACAGGATGTCCTCACCAGTTAAGGTCTTTATACGAAAGGTATTATCTCCAAGGATTTCATAAATTTGAAAGGGGCCAAGCCAAAGCTTGTCAAATTTGTTATGTCCCCCTTTATTTTCATGGGCCTTGTCCCAATATAGGACTAGATCAGAAATGCAGAAGGCCTTAATTTTGGCTTGGCAGTCGAACCACCTTTTCACTATGCCCTGATGTTTGGCGAAATTTTCTATCACATGGTCTCGTACTTCTTCTAGGTGTAACAACTCAACGAGATGAGCTTCCCTGTGGTCTCCTCCATAAAAATCATTGATGAAATATAGGGTAGGGATCTTCAAATGTATGGGAAAGATAGGCTCCAAGCCATAAACAAAGTGGTACGAGGAATCCCCAAGGGCAACCTTGTGACAGGTGTGATCTGCCCAAAGGGAAAAACGGAGCTAGGTATGTCAATCTTTAGGATTCATATCCAGTAACTTCTTGATCATGGTGATCAATTTCTTGTTGGTTGACCCAGCAAGACCATTGCCTTGAGGATAATAATTGGAGAAAAACTTAAGGGTGATGTCATAATCAAATGACCAACCAGAAAATTTTAACTAAGCAAATGTAGGATCATTATCACATACCAACGCATAAGGACAACCAAAGCAATTTAAAATAAAACCCTCCAAAAAATTAGTGACTACTTCAGTTGTGCAATGCCTAAAAGTGATTGCTTTTCTCCACCTAGTATAGTAATCGGAAGCGATCAAAATGTACCTATTTCTAGCAGATGATGGAGGGCTTACCGGACCAATGAAGTCGAGACCCAACTATGTGAATGGCCTTACCTCCAAAATAGGTTGCAATGGGACAATAGCATTCTTTTCCTGGGTGGTTGCGGTCTGGAATATGTGGTAGGTGCAGACATGACCGTGAGAATCTTTAAAAACCATGGGCCAATAGTACCCAACTTTCAATATTTGATGCGCAGTTGACAAACCACAACCGTGACCAGTTCTGAACTTATCATGGAATTCTTGGAAGACCCGTTCAACTTCTTCTTTACGAAGGCATCTTAGGTAGATAACTTCATGGTTCCTCTTGTACAATATGGTGCCCTACAACATGTAACTACTGCTTTTCAACCTGAGGGATCACCTTTGGACCCCTTGCAAGTGGGGTGGATATTTGTGGTTCAGCAAATAATATCTGATATCCTCGTACCATTCTCCTAGAGAGATATCCTCCAGCTGATATTGCTGCGTCGTGAGCTTAGGACCGATGTACACGGCTACTTCAGCAATTGTACAGGTAAGCACTTTTCCTCTCACCAACCTCATTAGCTAGATCTCCATGTCATATTCCTGTAACAATGTAATCCATTTGGCCCTTCATTCCCCCAATTCAATTTGCATAAGCAACATCTTCACTGCTGGGTCAGGAACAATGGCAAACACCTTGTTCTGTAGGATATAATGTCGGATATTATTTACCCCTTTAACAAGGGCACAATCCTTCTTTTTCAGTGTTGTGATAGTGTATCTCAACATCTTTTAGAGGGGTTCTCATGAAGGCAATTGGATGCTCGCTCCCCTCATCATCTTTATGTGTCAAGATGCTAGTGTACGAATGGTCTAAAGCGAATGAATAGATGTAGAAGGGCTTCAGATAGTTGTAGCTAACCAACATAGGTGCATCAATGATTTCTTTCTTGATTCCCTCAAAAGAATTTTTTTCTTTTGGGGTGCATTCGACCTTGGCATCTTTCTTTAGCATGGAATTGAGTGGTTTCATGATTTTCGCGAAGCCCGTGATGAACTTGCGGACAAAGTTGATCTTTCTAAAAAAATATTTTAATTCCTTCTTGTTGCTTGGCAGTTGGATCTTCATGATTGATTCGATACTTTTGGGGTCAATAGCAATTCCCCTCTCCGAATGGACATGTCGAAGCAGCTTCCCTTCAGTAACCCCGAAGATGCACTTCTTCGGATTAAGGGAGAGCCTGAATTCACGGTATCTCTGAAAGACTTTGCATAGGTCAACAACATGAGTACCCCACTGCTTTGAGAATGCTATTAAATAATCGATGTAGATGATTATGCACTTTCCAATTAGGTCCTTGAATCAATATCCATGGCACACTGGAAGGTAGCACCAGCATTGATTAGTCTGAATGGCATTCGTCTATAAGCGAAGGTTCCCCATTTGGTGGTGAATGTTGTTTTGTGTTGATCTTCCTATTGTACCATAACTTGGTTGCACCCAGAGTACCCATCTAGGAAGGACATCATCTATGAACCATTTACTATCTGTAGCACCTCATCCAACGATGGTACAAGATAGTTATCTTTTTCGGAGGACCGGTTCAGGTTGCGGAAGTCGACGCACAATCTGATCTCCCCATTCTTCTTTCTTACTGGGACCAAGTTGGCCACCCATGTGGAGTACCTAACCGGGAAGATAATCCTGGCGAACAACAATTTTTGTACTTCCTTGAATATTATTGATTCCATCAAAGCATTGATAGGGCATTGTCATTGTCGAAATGGCTTTGCATTTGGCCTGAGAGGGATGGTACGGGTGATAATTGATGTATCATACATTTTGAGATCCTCATAGCCCTAGGCGATGACATCGTGGTACTTCCGCAAAGCATCCACCATACCCCCTTTTTCCTATGATGTGCACACCTTGCCAATAAATACATTCTTTACATTCCCCATCGTTCCAAGGTTGTAGATGTCACATTGGTCACTAATGGTGTCCTTCTTAGCCTATTGATCTTGATCCTTGATCTGATCCAAGTCAAAGATTTGTTCTAGTTGGAAAATCCCCCTAGGGATGGTATTGGTCTTCAGATTGATGACCCCTTCTATATCCAGGTCAGCCTCTTGAGGTTCAACCTCATCTATTATCTGAGTAGCGAACACATCAGAACTGGTGATAAAATCTAGGATGTGTTTGTCATCATTGAACACCTAAAAATTAGCTACATTGTCCGACATAGATGGAATAGAGGTGAGTTCCACAGTGAATTTTTTGAGGCCCGATAGGGATAGCGGCTGTAGCTTGCTTACTTCCTGTTGCAAGGCATTGGCAGTATGATTTCAAGAACATGGGATCAATTGGATATTGAATGCATCCAGTCCCTCTAGTAGATCCCATTCTCGGTGCCTATAGTTGGTGAGTCTTCGATCATAATAGGAATAGAGCTTCCTACCCTGCTTTATAACCAACTTTGAATCTCCAAACAATTGGAGCATTTTGACACCTTTTCTTAATGCCATATGGAGTCCCAAGACTAAGGCCTCATATTCTACTATGTTGTTGGTGCAATAGAATTGAAATCTATGAGCAACAAAGTATAACTTACCTCTAGGACTGATTAATTTGAAACCAGCTCCAGCCCCATGCTTGGATTTGGATCCATCAAAGTGCAACGTCTAGAATCCAGGAGATTCTATTAATGCAGCACCAACAGGCCCAACTTTCGACTTTGATGAGGGCCCAATTGTAGTAACCTTCCAAGGAGATGTCGTAGCTAGAGGTGTTAGATTTGGCAGTGTCGATCCAATTTCCTCCTTTGGAGTGATTTATCTTTTAACATGTTCAATTGTTGTTTGGCATAAACAACATTCAAATTCCAAATGGGTAGAATTATGCACCCATGACCAACTAGGTAGAAAAAGATCTTGAAAATTCATTCTATCTCCTAGACTGAGCTGGTCCTGTGCACATTTACCCATGAAGTCCTGGAAACCATCCAGCAATCCAAGATTATCATCCTCTCCTAATTCTTCATCATCAGAACCTATCAACACTTCAGTGCTTTGAGAGGTATTGGCTAAATTAGCAGGTGGGCTGCATAATATGAGGAAAACCTCACTTGTTCCTTCTTCTTCAAGGCATTCCCACTCATTCAGCTATGATATTGGGGAATAATTCCCCAAATCTATTTTAGAGAACAATACTTCATCCATGTTGTTGTATTTTGTGATCATGAATCTCATATATGGCTCTCGATCGATCCAAATCTGATTTGGCATCCCTTTCCATGGTAACCACAAATGGGAATAGTCATTTGTAGCATACCCATTCAATGCCCTTGTGAAATCCCTTCCCAAGATTATACCATACATATCTAGGATGTCAGTCACTTGAATATCAATGGTCTATTGGATCTTGCGATCAACAAAAACCTACATAGGTATTCTGTTAATCTCTCCCACTATGCTGATCTCAGTCTTTTCAAGTTGTGTTACCTTACGTCAGGAAGGAGTTGGCATTATTCTGTGTGCTTTGCACATGCTCAGGGGCATAACATTAGTAGAGGCTCCTGAATCTAGCAGGAAGTTGTGGAGGTTCTTCCCAAACACGTAGATGGTGGTCAAGAAAGGGGGAATTTTGAATCTGCCCTAAAATAGTCCTCCTGAAACTTCCACCTGAGCGACCTGATCCTTGTCTTTATTGGCCCCTGTTTCGGGCTTGTGTCTGATTTGATTCCTTAGAGGGCTGCTTGCCTGCTTGCTAATTTACAGGCGGATCAGCCTTCATGTTGAGCACCTATCAGATGATGGTCTCACTTTGTGAGTCTTCAAAGGAGACTCTTTAAGCGGGAGTTTCTTGAACGGATCCGACCAATGGGGTCCCATTTATCATTCTAAAAAAGCTATTTCTAATAGTTGGCACCTTGAGTAGCTCAAAGGCGGACACACTTGGCTTCACCTTTTTAAATTCTTCAGCAATATACTCCCCCATTTGCTCAACCTCTTGGTCATAGGAAACATTTTGGGAGGAGCTGGTAGGCTAGTTTTGGTTATGGTTTGGTTGTCTATTCTTATTGAAGTACTATGTGGGTACATGGGGGAATCCTGGATTATTGCTTACCTTTGGGTCAAGAGGAGTGCTGAAATTATTTGGTGGAGTGGAGGTCATAAAAGGACCTCTGACATGACCACCGGCTTGTCTATTCCTTAGGTTGTAAGGGGTAGTTCTTTGGTGAAACATGTGGACTTCGTCCTCCCTAGGCTCTTCTTCATCCTCTTTATAACCATTATCTACTGAATCAAAAAGAAGAGCCAAAGGGCTTTCAGATCTTACTTCCTCTGCCTTGTCATTGTTGTTTGTGGTGGGGCCCTCCTTCTCTGATGTATTGCACTCAGCTTTTGGGAAAGGATCCCGATTCACTAGTAGCACTGCAGAGTCATATGGGTCAGATGGGACGATGTCTCAGCATCCCAAGTTGTCAACAACATTTTGGACCTCAACCTGGAAGATATCAACAACAGTCTGGAATTCCGAACAATCGAGCTCAGAGAGTCAACTTGTTGTGTGTATGTGACACCAACCAGATAAAGCAGCCTCAGCTAAGTAAACTTCACTTGTAGTGTTCTCATTACTATTGTGCTGATCAAGGGGTGTGGGGATGCCACCATTATTGGGTCTCGTGTTCCATGTCTGATTTTTCCTTTGGAAAGGCCTTCTATCAAAGTTATGAACCAAACTTTGATTTATGTCATAATTCTGCCTGGACAAAGTGCTGGCATCCTGACCGTCCCGAAATTCACGATGATCTCGATTGTCATGGTTGAGGTTGGCTTAATTATTTTTTTGTGATGCTTGCAGTTGGTTGTTCTGATTCTTCAAATGCGTCATCTCTATGGACATTTTCTTGATCATCTCTATGAGCACATCAATCTGGTCCTTTTTGGTATTGTTCGGCTGTGAAGCTGAATTCTAGAGGAACATTGGTTGTGCAACCAGCTGATTTTGATGAGCAGGTGGGAATTCAGATGCTTGGAGATACACCGACACCTAGGACGGTTGGGAATGGGTATGCTTCTACTGGGGTAGCAAGTAGTGAGGAACCAGAGGTGCCTAATTCATCGATTTCTTAGGGTGCGGGACTATGGGCAGCTGCAGTACCAAATTTAGTAGGGGTGTCTCATGCTGCAAGGTTTGAGTAAGCCCCTGAATCTGTGTCAGATGTGCAGTTTGCCTGAGAGAAGGAAGTGGACCAGATATGTTATGCCCCGGATCTGTGCTAGCAATAACAACCTTTGCATATGCATCCACCAACCTGGCAGGAAGTGGTCACATCCTTTTTACAAGATCCGAAGTAAGGTTATCCAATGCTCCATAATAAATAGGAAAAACAACAACGTCATTGAAAACGTACAGGGCTTGCAGCCTAGTGCATTCTCTATGGAAGAAATCATTAAAAGAGTTGATTGGTTCATTAATCTCTCTTTAAACTAACATGAAATGTTTGTATGAATTTGTAGGGCTAACCGGGGTCTTGGACTTCTATAGGAAAGCATCCTTCAGAAGGGTCCACGTATTGATCGTTCCGATAGGCAAGCTGATGTACCAATAGAAAGCCTCCACTCTGAGAGAGTAGGGAAAGAGCCTGCAAGCTACATCCTCATAGATAATCTGCATAGTTTTCAAGGCAATTTCAAAGATCCTGACATTCTCTTCTATTGTCCTCTGTGGGTCTCGACCATTGAATTTTGTGCAAAAGCTTTCAGGATTCTTTGGCATATCATGATATAAGTTGAAGGCCAAAGGGGATGGTTTATTTCCCAACCATGCGATGGGACGGGGTGGTGGAGGCGTCTATGCCATTTTAACTGGTGGATGTAAAGGGATAGCTCCCGGGGTTGAGACTATGTTTAGCTAAAAGGCAGCATTCAGCTTAGATGGAGTGGTAGCCTGGAAGGTTGTTCAGAGCAGATGGATGGAAGATGGTGCTATTGAAGATAGAGGAGAAGACAAAGGTGAAAGAGAAGTGAGCTAGTCAGGTGAATTAGAGGTGGATGCTTCCCTTCATTTAGCTCTTTTAGCTCAGGTAGGGGTCATTAATTCCTAAAATTCCCATTTGTTTGGTGTAGACCTCAAGATTCAGCGAAATCTCTTAGGGGAGAAATACCCAATTCGATCTTGCTTTGTTCCCAAAAGGACCTCCTTGTAGTGCTAGTTTTGTTGATGTGTTTTTTATGCACCTCTCAACATAGGTGATGCATAGGCGCATCACCTCTCTTGAAAGACATTCTTCCACAATCAGATTGAAGAACACTATCCCAAAGTCTCTTGGATGTCAGGTCATGGTTGTGCTTGGAATATCTTAGTTGTTTCATGTGATATTCTGGAATCACAAGGCGATCTTATGTGGACAAATTTGTAGGAGAATTGGATCTACGAATAGAGTTCTTCAGATAGGAAATTACTGCACTTTTTCTAAGGGTTCAAACAATAGTCTTGAACTCCATTTTATCGTTGAATTTGGCTTTAGAATGTACAATGAACCTTAGCATAGGTTACTTCTTAAAAAAAAGGAAAAAGGCCAAGGGAGAGGGAGAGTTCCTAGACCTGCAACTACTGATGAACAATGATCATGGAGGTTTCTGCTGTGGACAGTTTCCTTAAAATAGAATTTCACTTAATCAAAAATTTCACAATGCCATGAAATCTATGTTATCTTCTAAGGACTACAGATGTTTCATCATTCATTCGCCATGTATATGTGAATAAAGATAAAGTTTAATGAGAAGCTATAAAATTAGAGTCCAGACTAACTTTGCACAGTCATCTACCAGCAACAAATGACTAAAAGTATGGATAGGAAAAGAATACACATAGCAGGAATCTTCACAACCAAGGACAACATTACTAAATCTACCAAGGATAGCTGAAAGGAAACTAAAACAAAAAAGTAAATCAAGATAAAACCTTAACTTATGAGACAAGAATCATGAAACATGAGAAGAAATCCAGAAATGCACAAAGGTCAATGTATTTCTATTGCAATTTTTGCAGCATGTCTTTACAACAACTCAACTCTCTTTAAAATGAGAGGAGGAGATCCCTATTTATAGTTTTCAAAAAGAAAAATGAGTGGCCAAGATTCAATTTACATCAAGGTTTCACCTACCCTTAAATATGTTACATTTTAAAATACAATTTGTCCACATCCCCGTTTCATCTTCTAGTGGTGGCACTGTAGCATTTTCATGCTTTTGTTGATTTCTCTTTGCCACAACTATTCCTTTAGGAATTCTTCATTAATAATAGGGTTGCCCTCCTACTTCTTCGAAGCTTCATACTCTATGAATTTCATGACCATTGAATGAAACTTGTGGACCTCAATGATGTCGGATCTCCGCTCCTGGTAGCTAGATTCCTTGGAATTGTTAACAAGCTTTTCCCAATCCTCGTTGTACTTGGCAACATGGTCTCTAAATAGCTCGAACTAGGTGAAATATCAGGAAGAAAAGCTCATAAAATATGTGGTAACCTTGGCTGACATTCCATCCTCCATCCTCCTTTGGAAGTGAGGCTTTATGCTTTCTGGATTGATCTTGATAGTGGGCACCTCGTACCCCATCATCAACTTTAGGTATCGAAAACAATCCCCTTTGGCCTCCTTGGCCCATTCAATATCTGGAGTTACTCGCTCAAGGACTTGTTCTAGCCTCTCCTTCTGGTGATTGAAGTCTCACTTCCACACATCCATTAACCAATGGTCATCATCTTTGAAGGCAAACTCTTTTTCCCAAACCTCACTTGACAGTGCGAGGATAGCCTTGATCTTCAGGCAAGCAACCCCATAATTCTTTGGGAACTCAATGCAGATTCGCCTTGTGCCTTCAAGAGACGTTTGTACTTCTAAGAACTTGTTCACCGTTCGAACAACCAAATTGATGCCTGTATTCCCAATGTCCAAGACCTACTGGAACCAATTTTTTGTGGTCTTGTCCAAGTTCCTTCTCCTTTCCATCTTGTTAATTTGTTCCTTGGACAACAACTACAGTTGGGCCAATGATGTGGTGGGTTGTTCCTCCAGAGATAACCATTGTTGAATATAGGTCATCAAATCAGTCACCTGCACCTTAAGTTCTTCCTTTGAAACCTTATCCTATTGAATGAGGTGCACCAGTGTGGTGACTGATTCCTGGAGATGGTCAACCTTCTACTCTCTACTGGCCACTCCCAAGTCAATGGTGGAGACGTTGTAGCTTATTCCTTGTTCTCCAACCACTGGCATAACTATTTGTATAACCCTATATCCGGAGGCATCCATCATTACCTTTGATCTAATTCTAGGATTTTTCTCCTTCTTGGTACCAATCTAAGCTCTAGCCAGTATTGCCTCCAATCTTTCTTTCCGATCCTTTAGGGTGGGAGTCCTCTTTTCAAGTTGTCTTTCCAACTAGTCAAGCATCGGGGGCCCTTCCTTGGGTGATTCATGTCAATCTTTGTCATCCTCCACCCTAAGTTCGATGGCCTTGTCATTGAGAGCCTCCTCCTCAATTCTTGTATCTTTCTTCTCCTTGTCAAAATCTTGCACAAGCATTATGTGTTTGATAGGAGATTTGGTGGGTAGTTGTTTATTAGGGTGGTCCTCCCCTTCAACATCCTTTTCTTCTTCATCTCGGTCATGCCCATGTTCCTCAGGCTTATCCTCGTGGAAGGATGTTTCTTCATCATACTTGGGGGTTTGATCACGTCTTTCTGCAAGAGATCTACTACCCTTAGTCTTCGAAGCAGCAAATCTTTCTTCAACCATAGGCTATCTTTCAGCCTCTTTGTCTTCAATTTCTTTGAGTTGCTTGGCCCATTCGGCGTTGAGCTTTGGATCTGTTGTTTCTTGGATTATGTTTATCCCTAGACCCTCACTGTCATCACTGGAAGACTCATAGGCCACCTGATCGATCACCCGATGTTGGTGTATTGGGTGCTCATGATACTCAAATTCCTCATCTTCCAGACTCTTAGCTTCCTCCAGTTGTTGTTGTTCCAGCTCATCAGAGATTTGCATTGTAGCCTCTATTCTAGGTGGCTCCATAGGAGGAGGGAGAGTTAGGGTGTTATCCATTGCTTGGGTGATTGTATCTTGCACCATTGGATTTGCAAGCATTCCCAAAAGTTCAGACGACACATTTTTCATATACTTGACAAAGGATTTTGGGAGAGCGAGGGTAGGCATTGCAACAGTACTGGAAGTGGTCAGAAAGGAAGGAGACATGGAGGATGAACAATTTGCTGAGGTAGTGGTGGAGGATGAATCCACCGATATGACCTACAAGATTGGAGTAGTGGAGGCGAGGTGGATAGCAATTTCCATCGTAGGTGGAGAGGAAGCAACTATTGCATGGGAAATGGGTGGGATGGTGGCAATAGAAGCAGTGGTTGCAACAGTAGATTAAGTAGGTAGAGATCTTGATGGATCAACTTCCATCTCCTCACCCTCATAGAGTGGATCTTCAGGTATGATTGGAATCTCAGTGACGTTGCTCATTCTTCTATGCTTCTTAGGAGGCTCACCCTCCGAGGCCTTTCTAGCATACACTTTTGGGTTGGGTTGCTGCTCGTCAACCTCCTTTCTCTTCTTCAACCGGAAAGATGAAGGGGAATTGGATGTTTCTCCAATTGTAGTATTAGTTTCCCCACCATCAGAACTACTAGGTTCACTTTCGAGCCCCTTGAGTGTCAAGGTGACTCCCTACTTCTTCAAACAAGCAACTTGCCTATCGATCCATGCCTTTGTTCGAGCCTCAACGGGCTTGGTAAGAATGTTGAGGACATCAACCTCTTGCTCGTTCCAATCAATTAAAGGAAATGGTAAGTTTGCAATAGCACTATACCTTGGGTTGATCACTATGCTCTCCTCCTCTTCAAGTTGATCTGGGATTGGACATAGGTTCACCCTTTTCACAAAGTATGCGGTCATACACATATAATGTCGTACCCGCACTTCATGTTCATCTTTGCAATTAGCCCAGAAATCCTCAACAAGGTGGAGGTGGGCATACTCTTGTCCAAGTGCTTTCCTGATGTGGCCATATGCGTCCATCCGGGGTCAAGTTGTATGTGGCTTGAAGTGGTACTCAACCAACTCCTTCTCTGAATTTCCCACGCATTGGGAGGTATGAAGTTCATACATTCCCTGGCCGAGTGTGAGGGGATAAGGGGTCCCCACCAGATAATTACTGCTTAGAATGTTGTGTATGTGTCACAGCTGCCAAGATAGTTCCAATAGTATAATTCAGTCATTAGGGTACTGGGGCACTTTGTTCAGCCTTTCGGAGAATCCCTGGGTGTGAATGTAGGTGAACTTGGAAAACTGAATGAATAGGAAGGCGTAGTGCTTGATAAGGGCCCTAGCACTGTGAGAGACTTTTCTCTCAAAATAACCTCCAAGCAGTTAGATGATGTAGGTGATAAAGGCATCCTTTACCCTACAATAATGCCTCTTTAAATTTTTGTACTGCAGTTGAGGGTACTTTTCATATGGTTTGAGCTCTCTTCTTGGTGTCTCATTGGGCACCATGGACAATCCACTATAATATCATTGATCGGAAAGTGAATATACCAGGTAGGACATCATGTAGAATTTGGATGTCTTCTTCACATTCATGAATTGCTCATGGAAGCAATTATTGATTATCTCGCCCCAATAGAATGCGGTGTCCTCCCCACGGAGAATTTGTTCAACGAAATACATCATCCATTCCTAAAAGAAGGCTGCAGCAAGAAGGTCCATTATTCTTCTTAGTAGGGTAACTAGATCATGGTAGTCCTTGAAGAAGTCATTGTCGTAGAGCTCCTGAGGGACCTTGGCAGCACTACCCTACCTCTCCTTCAACCAATACTGGTTGATCAGATTTTTTCACTTCAAAGGATCCTCATCCCACAATGCCTTGCACTCTTGAATAGTTGGGGTCTCCATTCTTTTGAAGATGGGTATGTGGAAGGTTTTTATTATCCCGAGAGGGGACATATCAGCAAAGATGTTGCCATCTCTATCCACAATGGTCCTTGTTTCAAGTTGGTATGCCTCCCAGCACGCCATTACCAGTTCAGGGGCAATCAAGGCGAGAGGGAAACCCATAGCCTTAGCATGTTCGCTGCTTCTGATTAGTCTTGCATTATCAGTCTTTGGCTCTATTCTAACTCTTCATGTGAAATCATCAATATTGACGTGTTCGATATTGGTGTCTGTGATATCCCTCCAACTAGTTGTGATCTTGCAGTGCAATGGCACTCCCTAGAATTGGTATTTCATTTATTATTTTTCCTCCTTGCCTCGAGGAGTTTTGGTAGTTCTTTTCCCTTTATCCTTGGCTACCCTAGAGGCTTTTGCACTAGATTCCATAAATCCTGCGTAGAGAGACATGAGGTAGCAACATTAAATATGAGGATGAAACCTCGAACAAATCCCTATAAATCAAGGTTAGATCCACAATTTCCATTTAAGAAAAGTCTAACACCTGATATTAGTAACATCAGAAGGCAAACTGGTGACCCGGGCCCCAGGGGCCGGACTTCCCCTAGCTGAATGTTGTTTGGAAGGGAAAACAAGGCAAGGCATCCCCAATGACTTCTCCCAGTCTTGGATTTGCTTAACAAAGTGTTGATGTGGGAGAAGGTCAATTTTAAGCATGTGGGTCGAAATTCATTTTCAATTTGGAGGCCATTTGAGTCATCATTTAGGCATTCGGGCCTTAGCAGTAGGAAAGCTATCAAGGGTTAGTTTTTTGGAACAGTGTTGAGCAAACAACATTCTAGGGATGGGGTTCCAAAGTTTGGGTCACAGGGGTCTGGAAGTTGTTTGGGGATAGCCGTGTGGAATGGCAAAGAACGGACGAAAGTTCGGGATGGGCTTCCCTACGGATCAGACCCGAGGGGGGTTTAGCAGCTTGTCTAAAACTTCAGAGGCGAATTGAGGTTCGGGGCTCGATGTCCAGGAAGGAAGATAGGATTGGCCATTCAGGGCGGTAGAAGCAAGATGGAGTTCCGAAAAGGGAAACTCAGAGAGCGGAGGTCGAGCGAAGTTTGGACATATCATTTCCTTTTTTAAAACATGCAGAGCGAAAAGGCGACCGGGGCCCAGGAGTCGGGGAGATGTACCACGACGGCTATATGAAATGAGGAATCAGAAACATCGGCCTGAGGATGGAAGTGTGTAGGCCGGGGTCTGAGGGAAACTTCAAAGTTTGGTTTTTGTTGCAAGTATCAAGGTAGATTTTGCAAGCTCAGTGTCCGAGGGCCGGGAGGACAAAGCTTTACGGCCGAGCGAAACTATGAAATGGATAGGGAAACCCGAGGTCAAGAGCCCGGGAGGAGCTTCATCTTTGGAGTGTTTTTTCTAAGTTTATGCCATGGCCAAAGAGAGGCTTGGGCCCGAAAGGTGCAGTCACCTTCCCCAAAGAACAGTGACAGGATGACATCACTCTGAAGTTTGATTTAGATGTCCTATGGAATGTTTTTCAATTTTCAAACTTGTGGGTTTTCGAGGTGAGATTCTCCCCTACCAGACTTCTAGTTTTTTTGTTTTATCACTTAGTTCTTAATTCAAGAAACCTAGAAAGGGAAATGGAATTTAGATGGTGATCCTACCTCGGGGGCCCGAAGAAGAAAATTGCCAAATCCTTGAAGAGCGGCGAACCTGAAATCTGGGCACGGAGGTGGAGATTGTTGGAGTTGCACTGTGCTTCTTAGTTCTTCTTGAGATGAAAAAATGGTAGGTCGAGATCGTTTAAATAGCCCCTAAGTGCAATTAATACCCCCCTAATGAATGCTGGTATGGCGGCCACTAGGTAGGTGAGTTTAAATTTCCAGGATGACGACGGGAGGACTGGAGCCCAAGAGTCGGGAGGACATCGGAGGATAGCCGCTGGAAAAAAATCCCCCAAGTAAAAACCAAACGGTGAAGAAAACAGCCGGGTCCGAGGTCCAAGAGGATGAAGGTTGATGGTCGTCATCAATGGTGATGACCACAAGGAGACCCGAGAGGGGAATCCCAAAGGATCGGGCCTGGGAGGCCAGGAAGACGCGTGGGCACAGCCATCAAATTTTGACAAATGACACAGACAGTTGTCGGAGCACTGGGGTCTGAAGGCCGGGAGGATGTCGACCGTCACTCGTGTGGAACAGTGGAACCAAAAGGGAAACCCAAGAGGGGAAATCCGAGGGTTCGGGCCCAGAGGGTCCCACAGACACTAGAAAGGAAAATGTATAGAGAAAACCCGAAAGGGCTTAAGACTTAGAAACTTTCAAGGGGGAAAAATTTGGTCAACCTTAAATAAAACTTTTGAGAATGTGTTGACCATCAAGGACACCAAAATGAGGGCACGCAAAATGAGGCAAAATCAAAAAGAGGACCTGACATGGCAAAAGGAAAGAGAGGGTCCCCATTTTGAATGGGGCATGTGTGGTATAGG
>CM021102.1:611886294-611915440 GCA_007115665.2 Sequoiadendron giganteum
TTCAAATGCTTCTGATTTTTTTCTTCAAAAGTACACCCAATTTTTTCTACTATAATCATCTATGAATGTCATAAAATAAACATTTCCACTTAGGGTTGGGGTCTTCATGGGGCCACACAAATCTGAATGCACCATCTCTAATGGAGCTCTTTCTCTCTTATAATGCCCTGATTGAAAGGGTTGTATATGTTGTTTATCTAGGATGTGTGCTTCATACTTTCCATCGGGATCTACAATTGTTGGTAGGCCCCTAACCATATCTTTTCTAGCTAAAATACTTAAACTAGAATAGCTTAGATTCCCATACCTCAAATTCCAAAGCTTGGATGGGTCTTGGATGACTATTTTGAATGTTGAATGTTGTGAGCCTGTTGATTATGCTATGATTTGAATTTTGAGGGGAAAAATATGATTCTTTGTCATTTGAACCTCTGTCATAACTTTCTTGCTTCCATCCTTGTCAAAGATGATGCATTCCCCTTTCTCCATTAGCACTCTATAACCATTTTGGATCATCTGTTTAATGCTCAAGAGATTATGTTTCATTCTTGGGGCATAAAAGACATCATGGATTTTTCTTTCTTCACCATGCTTGGTTTGTATGCACACTATGCCCTTTCCCATGACTAGAACCTTCTCATTGTTCCCCATTTTGATTTCAGACTTAATGTTGTTATCTATGGAGGAAAATAAATTTTGGTTACCACTCATGTGGTTTCTATAACCGTTGTCCAAGTACCAAACTTCAGCGCTACCTTGTTCTACAAGATTGCATGCAATAAATACTTGTGTGACTATTTTTCATTTTTAGTCTTGTTCTCATTTTCCACATTTTCATTTTGACTCCCTTGGTCACGTTGTTTCTTCTTGCATTCACTTGCATATTGACCATACTTCTGACAGTAGTAACATTGCACATTGCTCTTATTTTACCTCTGATTTGAGTTGTTCTTCTTCTTCATGTTTTAGATGTCTGATTGGGAGGTGTTGGACTCCTCTTGACTATTTGAGCCTCCTCTTCCAGAGTTTCTTCTACCTTTGCCCCTTTGACCTCTTTCTCTACTATGTATTCCTCTTCAACTACCTCTCACATTTCCTTGTGCTTGAAGGCTTGTTCTTGGGAAGGAGTGGATCTGTTTAGCCATTTCCCATGGGTTTGAAGTGAACCCATTAACTCAGCAACTATCATCTGTGAAAGGTCCTTGGCCTCTTCTATGGAAATAACAACTAGGTCAAATTTAGAGGGAAAGCTTCTTAGGATTTTCTCTATAATCCTTTGCTCTTCCATTGATTCTCCATTTATCCTCAATTGGTTAATCAAGGTAGAAAGCCTTGTATGAAAATCTGAAATGGACTCATTGTCCTTCATTTGCAGGGTCTGAAATTCTCTCCTTAGTAGTTGGAGTTTCACTAGCCTCACCTTGTTTGTACCCTTGTAACTATTTTGAAGTATTTTTCATGCTTGTTTTGCATAACTAGATGTTGCTATTCGGGGAAAGATAGCCTTTGTCAAGGCTACCTCAATCAAACTGAGGGATTTAGCATCATTTTTCCTTGTCTCCTTAAACTGGTTCTTTTGGGGACTGGTCAATGTTGTGAATGCATTTGGGTCAGTCACATTTGTGAACCCATTTTCTACTAAATCCCATAAATCATTTGCTACTAAAATGGTTTTCATTTTCTTTGCCCAAACGTCATAATTTTTTCCATTAAACATAGGTGGCTACTGCCAACTCCTATTATCTCCTCCATCCATTTTACTAAATGGGGGAAACTACAAATACCTAGAAAAAATCTAGGGATTTTCTTCATTGCCTAGAAAATTGGGGCTTTTCTAAATACCCAGAAGGTAGGGTTATGTTGTTACATGGCTAGGACTAAAGCTAGGGATTTAAAAACTAAATTCCCATAAAACTTAGGGCTCTGATACCAATCTGTTGAGAAAAGAATCCCAACTATAGTGGGAAAAGATGAAAACAAAAATAAATCAGAGGGGACAGCAAGACAAGGAGGCATAATATTTTATGTTTCATTAAAAATACCCAAAAAGATTACATTCAAAAAAAATTATGTATACAAAAATCAGAGCTAAAGCTCTGTATATTCTTCATACAAAAACTATGCATGTTCTAGCGCACTGAAGTTGAATGTGTGCTGATGCAAATATTCCAGAGCACTAGGCCTCTGTAAACATTTTGGAGCACTATCCTCTGCTGCTATAGGTTCTTATTTTTTTATGTTCTCTTGAACATTTTTCCTTGTCTTTTTCTTCTCTATTCTATATTTTTTTGTCTTCTGGAAAAACATTCTATCTTCTTTTTGTCTTTCTCTTTCTTTTCCAAAAACTACCACCCAATTCAAAATCACCTACTAGAATTAATTTGCTGCCAAAGAATTAAATGGCCAACATAGATGTCAGACACGGCAAAGGGTGAAGGATCTCAATAGATCACTTCTAAATTTTCATTAAATGCACTTGATTGGTGGTTGCTCAAGATTTGAAAATCCAACAACATGACCCCTTTTATTGAATCAGTGTGTGTGCCTTAAATTCTCTTCTTATTTGTAAATGTTGGAATTCCATGAGACCTCTATTCTTTTAGGAGTATTATCAACCTTCTGCATTCCTTGTTTATATTTTCCTCTATTTGCATGCATGTCGACCAAACAAATTGTAGCTACTATATCATCTAATGAAAGAAAATGTATATATTTCCTTAGATACTTGCCCATCTTTCACCTGTTGGAAGCTCTTTATGCAGCATGGGCAGACTATGTTACAATTTACCTATGTGTAAATTATTTGTGTGGGAGAAGGATCCCAAAATATTGTGCACAGGTGAAATGTCATTTAGGGGTAATGTTTAGAGAAGTTCGAATGTCAAATTTATTACTCTTATTTGTTTTTCATGAAAAGAACCACTTATGCCTTTGATGCAACTAGTTTCCACATATTAGTGTGTGGTTCCTCATTGATTCTAACTATACTCAATTGCATGATCCACAATCTATGGAAGCTTAAGGATATATGGATTCCATTATGAGTTTCAATCACGTCCATGATTTTTGTGCATGTATGGTTACAAGCCTAAATATGCACCTCGATTTGATCTAGAAGAAAAGTTATTAGTGCTAAATCTATTTGTTCATTGTGAGGGTATCCTTACTTTATGCATATGCTTCTTTTTATGCCATTCAGAATTAACTAAACTACATCTTTAGTCACAATTGATTCACTCAATATTGTGATTAACCATATCATGTTATAAGAGATATTTCCTTGAATGTGTCTTTCTCCAATGGAACATGTGCTTTTGATCATTACTTCTTAGAGGCATGAGGGGTTGTAGTTGTAGAACCTGTTATGAAGCTTGAAGGAGTGTTCTTGTAGTAGTAGCTCAATTGAGTGCTTTTAGCTCTAAAGTAACATCTCGTGGTGAACTTGTAAAATTTGTTATGAAAGAAATCCTATCTGGTAAAAGAATAAAAATATCTTGAAGAGGCAAATATTTTTGTGAATAACATTAAGCTCTAAGGGTTTGTTTTTCCCCAATAAAATGAGAAGGGTGATATACTTAATGATTGCATAATGTTAATGGGATATGATGATCAAACCCTTGCTTCATAATCTTATCTATGTTTCGCATAACCTCATAGTACAATGGTGATGGGCTTATTATTTTCATCAGTAATCATTATGTTGGCAAACTTGTTTGGTTTATTTCATGTACTGATTACTACCTACATGAAGGAGTAATTTAAGGTTTTGCTTATAAGTTGACAACAAAGATGTATTATCCTAAATTTAGATAAAATATCAATGAAATAGATGATCAATTGTAGATATGTTTGACTTGTTGGAATGGGTTTGAATGCTTAAGTACAAACCTTCCCTTATTGACTTGTAGATTTTACAATTGGTTATGTATGCTTGGATGCATTCTTAAATCATCAATACCATAATAGAACATATGAGTGTTTGATTTTAAGAATGTGTATAAATATTTTTTTATAAATATATGTACCCTAGATACATACATGTGATACACCTTCTTTATTTAATATGCATATTTTACTTCCATGTTTATACTTGCATGCTCATTTATTGGATCCTATGTATTTATTAATATGCATTTATGTAAGGAATATTGGAAGGTTTTCTTGCATGCTTACAAACTAAATATCATGAAGAGAATACTTGTACTTGCAAAGATTTACTTGTTGCTTTAAGAAAGTTGGACTAAGCGACATTGGTAAATTAAAATGTTACTCTCATGACTAATTATGTATGTGCACAAGTGACAAGGATGATTTTGTTTTAAATAGAATCTTTGAGATGATCATGATATGATTGGATAGTGTTTGACTTGCTACACATATTCCATTACTCTTATTCTGATTTGGATTGCTTGTTTCCCTCATGCTGGGTCGGGTACTATTTGATGGACTGAAGAATTTTGAGGAAGTGTCTCACTTCGTGGTAGGGCGAAAACATGCTCCGACGATGTTCTTGCCCTTGAGGTGGTCAAAGGAGTTCAAAGGTCCAAAGGATCTTGCCAGGAAGGCTCAATTTTCAGTATTTTGTATAGTCTTGCTATCGACCAAGAGGTCTATTGTAAGGGAAATGTTCCCATATATTTTTCCTTGTAAACAACACATGTACTCCAAATTATTAATTTAATATAATTCCTTTATCTTTTTCTTTTGATTTGGACACGTGTCCTTTAATGCATGTGACGATGTGTAATTTTTTGAATTTAATTATGTTAATTAAATTTTAATCGACGAAGGTTGTTACATCTTGAAATGTTGTCAATTTTTTTCATTTTAATGGTTTCATTTCTCTAATTGGAATCTTAAGGGTTGCATGTATAGTTGAAGCTTGTATATTAAATGTTGCAATTCCTATTGGAGCAAGAACAAGGAGTGGATTTACTCTAGTTGGTATGAAATTTTAAAGTGCATTTCTTATGCAATGAATTAGATCAGATTTTTGAATGCCTCTAGTTCCTTGTATAACCATTTGTAGTGGTTGTTTGGAGCATTTTTCTATTGATTGATTTGTTATTATAGTAAGTGCTAGTTGTTGTTTCAGTGATAATGATGCAGACCAAGGTAGAAGGGTCTGATGAGGGACTGTCCCACCTCACAACCTAAACAAATAATACTCTTATCTTATAGATATGCAATGAAAGCTAACAGATAATCAACCTATGGGTAATGGACATGCAAGAACACATGACACCAGAATTATCCTAGGAAAAACCTCAAAGGGAAAATCCCAACCTTCAAAGTTCACTCCACATTATATTAGATCTCAAAACACATTAAATATTCAACTAAGGCTTTATAGACGCCTGGCCGCAATCTAGGAATTAGAAAAAAATCATACAATAACAATCTTCCATCGATTCTTCCTTCTGCTCCACGATCTCTCTGCTCTGTGACCCTTTCAAATCAAAACATATCATCACTGTTCTTCATGATTATTGTTCATCTCGCACATATGCCTTCCTAATTCCTTTCCCATTTTCCATTTTTTATCCATCTCCTCAAAACAATCGGTCTTATATATCTGCATCCAAGGATAACATCAACGACATGTCAGCCCAAAAAAATACTAAAATGTGTATAAACTATCAGCCTAAATCCATAAGAAATTATTAATGTGCATCAACCAAGATTGGACCAAAAATAGTAGGGAACCAAAAACAACTTGCCTTGAACATGAAACGCCTTAAAAAATTAGCCTCAAAGATCCACAACACGTTACAATCACCCTATCGGCCAAGAACAGGAAAACATGAACTCTTAGAAGAAAATCACCAATATCGCGCACAAAAATCAATGCGAACCAGCAACATAGATAGATCACAATCTATAAACATCCATAGATCACCATTGAAGATCCACAACAACTGAAATTACAAGAATCAAATCATCCTCCTTTAGGAACACCAACTAATGCAACCGAACAACTGTTAGAACATAAAAAATCATAACTTGATCAACTCTTCATGGGAACCTCTAAAACTTCTGGTAGATAAACTAGACATGCTCATCAAAAAACCCTTTAATCTATGACTCCTCATCCTCAATATACTGAGCTAGCCATCATGAACTTCACTGCATTATCTACAACTTCTGTAACTGAAATGTTCTTGAATCTTCTGGATGCCCCTGCATTAGACTCTCTGGGTTATTTGAAAAGTGAGCCTCTTCACTTTGGGCTAAGTTATGCCAAAATAAATGCTATCTCTTTGAATTGGTTTGGTGATCTATTCATAGGTACTTACAACTGCCTCAAGGTCGGTAGTCTATTCAAGTCCACCCTACAAAACTACCTCAAATGTAATATGGATTTGACGATCTACCTGCAAGCCTTGCACTGCCTTAATGTTTGGTGGTTTGAGAAAGCCTTCTCTATAATTTGCCTCAAGATCAATGTCTGCCTCAATCAATTAAAATTTAACAGGTACTTGTAACTGCCTCAAGGTCGGCGGTTTGTTCAAGTCAACCCTACAAAATTTCCTCAAATGTAATCTAGATTTGGTGATCTACTTGCAGAACTTGCACTACCTCACTGGTTGGTGATCTGAGCAGGCCCACCCTACAAGTTTCCTTAGGTCCTTCATTGTCTACTTCAATCAAATAAACGTTAACACATTACTTAAATCCTTTGGAATAGTCATATGACTTCCTTGACTCCTCAATATCATTTCCAAATTCCCTCTGCATCACTTTTTGATCTCTACATTTCCTTTGCACACCTCAAAATACATATTATTTTATGCATATATTGTTCCTACACTATTGTCTACCTCATCAATGTATACTCCCCTTTCTGTTTATGCTTCACACCGGTTCACTGCTTTCACAAGTCTCCTTAAGATCGTTGCTTCTTCTTCATGTTCCACTATCCATTTTGATTCCTCCAAAGGTTCCCTGTCCTCTAGATAAACTAATTTTGTATCAACAAGTTCTTCTTCATCTACACAAACTATCTCTGCATCCTTGACTGCTTCTCCTTCATTAGCTTCTTTGGTATTAGGTTCTTGATGACATTTAGTGCTTGATTCTTTCTTCCTCCAAACTTGAAAACATGTTCCTTCTCTAGAAAATCCTCTTTCACTCCTCTAGTACCCTTCATTATGATAAGAATTATGACTCTTGTCATTCCTCTCCTTGTAGTTTGAATATTTGTCCTTGTTCTACTCTGCATAAGGTCTTATTTCTTTATATCATGATCCTTCCTTTCCCTCAACATATGAATGCTTCAATCTGTAAAACTTTATGAACTTATGAGAAACATACTTCCATTTTGATCCATCAGTTCATCCATAATTCATATGTATACAATATTTCCTCAACTTTCTTCCTCTCATTTTATTCCAACACATCTTCTCACAATGATTCCTTAATCCACAAAACTTACAAGGATATAGATCCCAACACAATTCCTTTTCATGTCCATGTCTATTACAATGTGAACAATACATACTTTTTCTTCACTGATTTGAATTGTTTGAACTTGTAACAACATCCTTACCTTTGTCATATACAAGGCCTTCACTTCTTTCTCTCCTTTCTGGTACAATAGGTTTTTTCATTCCTTGTTGATTCTTTCCCAATACTTTTCCTCTATATCCCATTCTTTGCATGATTTTGAAACCAATACCATCTCCAACAAGTATAGGCTTAGTCACACTTTCATCTTCAATCCCATTTGCTAAAGATGTTTCTACAACATCACACACTTCAGGTTTAGATCTCAATCTTTCATTTTCCTTCTCCAACTGATTAGCATGTTCCTTCAAGTTAGATATTTCCTTCTTCTGCAAACTATTCTCCTTGTTCAGCTCTTTCAAACTTTCCTCTAGATCTCTGCTCTTCTTGTCCAACTTCTTAAACAACTTGAATCCTTCTTCCATTTCCTTTCCAATATCCTCAAACTCATGCAGCTCTACTTCCAGTTCTTCATTTCTCCTTCTTTCAATTTCCAGTTCTTCTTCAAGAGAATCACACTTGTCTTTTCCTATTTCTTTCATCCTTTCCATCAATTTTGAACTACACTACCTGAGTTTGCACAATTCTTCCTCCAAGGTATCCCTTTCACATATCAGGTTCTCTTTTTCCTTCTTTTTTTTTTCCCAATCTTCCCCATTTTGCAACAGGTTCACAATCATCTCTTCACCTTGCTCTACAACCTACTCTGAAATAGATTTGCAACCAACCAATAGATTCACAACCAGATCTTCAACCAGCTCTGATAAATTCTTCAACCAGCCAACAGGTTCAAAACTAGCTCTGATACCATTTGACACAAACCAAGGTAGGAGGATCTGGTGAGGGACTGTCCCACCTCGCAACCTAAACAAATAACACTCAGATCTTATATATATGCATCAGAAGCTAATAGATAATAAACATACAAGTAATAGACATCCAAGAACATATGACACCAAAATTATCCTTGGAAAACCCTCAAAGGGAAAAACCCAGCCTTTAAAGTTCACTCCACATTATATTAGATCTCAAAACACATTACATATGCCACTAGGGATTTATAGATGTCTAGCCGCAGCCCAGGAATTACAAACAATTCATACAATGACAATCTTCCATCGATTCTTCCTTCTACTCCATGATCTCTCTTCCCTGTGACCCTACCAGATCAAAACATCTCATCACCATGCTTCATGACTGATGTTCTTCACACTTCATCTCTGCCGTCAAAATATTAGAACATTGTTCACACACAAAACTAGCACATCTCACATATATTCCTTCCTTTCCCTTTCCCATTTTTGTTCTCCATCTCCTCAAAACAATCAGTCTTATATATCTACATCCAAGGATAACATCAACTACATGTCGTCCCATCCAAATACCAAAATGTGTATAAATTATCAGTCCAAATCCATAAGAAATTATTAATGTGCATCAACCAAGGTTGGCCCAAACATAGTAGGGACCCAAAACAACATGCCTCAAACATGAAACACCTTAAACAATTAGCCTCGAAGATCCACAACACGTTACAATCACCCTATCGGCCAATAACAAGAAAACATGAACTCTCAGAAGAAAATCACCAATCATGAGCACAACAATCAATGCGAGCCAACAACACAGATAGATCACGATCTAGAAACATCCATGAATCACCACTGAAGATCCACAACAACTCAAATTACAAGAATCGGGTATGTGCAAGATCATCATGGAAAAAACCAAATTCCAAAGCAAGCATGAGGATAATCCCTAGGCATTAAATTTTGTGTCATCATATCAGATATCTAATTCAAATCGGATATATGATTTGAATCCGATATCCGATATGTTTTAGATATGAGTTTAAAAATTGTTATACAATTTATAATATATGATTTAAAAAATGCAATAAAGTTTATAATTTAATATATAATATACAATATAGTTTATAATGTAATATATAATATACAATTTATGATAATCTCTTATGGAATTATGTATTTAATATATAATATATTATATTATTATGTATAATATTTCAATATTATTTCAATATTTTAGTTAATGTATAAATATTTAAATATATATATATATATTACTAATATATAAAATATTTAAATATTATCTCTTTCCCTCTCTCTCTCTCCATCTCTCTCTCTCCCAGGTCTCTTACTCAATCACTCCAATCTCTCTCCCCTCTACCCTCTATCTCTCTCCCACTTGTTGATGTGTTTTTTATGCACCTCTTAACACAGACGATGCATAAGCGCATCACCTCTCTCGAAAGATAATCTTCCATAATCAGATTGTAGAATACTATCCCAAGGTCTCTTGGATGTCCTGTCATGACTGTTCTTGGAATATCTTAGTTGTTTCGTGTGATTTTCTGGAATCACAAGGTGGTCTTATGTGGAAAATGTTGTAGGAGAATTGGGTCTATGAATAGAGTTCTTCAAATAGTAAATTATTGCACTTTTATTGCAGGTTCAAACAACAGTCTTGAACTCCATTTTATCGTTGAATTTGGCTTTAGAATGTGCAATGAACCTTAGCATAGGTTACTTCTTAAAAAAAAAGGAAAAATGGCAAGGGAGAGGGAGAGTTCTTGGACCTGCAACTACCGATGAACAATGATCATGGAGTTTTCTATTGTGGATAGTTTCCTTAAAATATAATTTCACTTAATCAGAAATTTCACAATGCCATGAAATATATGCTATCTTCTAAGGACTACAGATGTTTCATCATTCATTCACCATGTATATGTGAATAAAGATAATGTTTAAAGAGCAGCTATAAAATCAGAGTCTAGACTAACTTTTCACAATCATCTACCAGCAAAAAATGACTAAAAGTATGGACAAGAAAAGCATACACAAAATAAGAATCTTCACAACCAAGGATAACATTACTAAATCTACCAAGGACAGCTAAAAGGAAACTAAAACAGCAAAGTAAATCAAACTAAAATCTTAACTTATGAGAGAAGAATCATGAAACATGAGAAGAAATCTAGAAATGCACCAAGGTCAATGTATTTCTATTGCAATTTCTGCAGCATGTCTTTACAACAACTCAACTCTCTTTAAAATGAGAGGAGGAGATCCCTATTTATATTTTTCAAAAAGTAAAATAAGTGCCCAAGATTTAATTTCATTGTGTGGCCAAGATTCACTTTACAGCAAGGTTTCACCTACCCCCAAATATGTTACATTTTAAAATACACTTTGTCCACATCCTTGTTTCATCTTCTAGTGGTGGCATTGTAGCATTTTCATCCTTTTTCTGATTGCTCTTTGCCACAACTATTCCTTTAGGAATTCTTCATTAATAATAGGGTTTCCCTCCTGCTTCTTCAAAGCTGCATACTTTATAAATTTCATGACCATCGACTAAAACTTGTCGACCTCAATGATGTCGGATCTCAGCACCTGGTAGCTCCATTCCTTGGAATTGTTAACAAGATTTTACCAGTCCTCGTCGTACTTGGCAACATGGTATCTGAATAGCTTGGACTGGGCGAAAGCTCAAGCAAGAAAGCTCATAAAATTTGTCATAACCTCGGCCAACATTCCATCCTCCATCCTCCTTCGGAAGTGAGGCTTTATTCTTTCTAGATTGATCTTGATAGCAGGCACCTCGTACCTCGTCATCAACTTTAGGTATCGAAAAATATCTCCTCTGGCCTCCTTGGCCCATTCAATATCCGAAGTTACTCGCTCAAGGAATTTTTCTAGCCTCTCCTTCTGGTGATTGAAGTCTTGCTTCCACACATCCACTAACCAATGGTCATCATCTTTGAAGGAAAACTCCTTTTCCCATACCTCACTTGGCAGTGTGAGGATAGCCTCGATCTTCAGGTAAGAAACCCCATACTTCTTTGGGAACTCAATGTAGATTCACCTCATGCCTTCAAGAGATGTTTGTATTTCTAAAAAATTGTTCACCATTCGAATAGTCAAATTGATGCTCATATTCCCAATGTCCAAGACCTACCAGAACTAGTTTTTCATGGTCTTGTCTAAGTTCCTTCTCCTTTCCAGCTTGTTAATCTGTTCCTTGGACAACAATTATGGTGGGGCCAATGATGTGATGGGTTGTTCCTCCAGAGATGACCATTGTTGAATATAGATCGTCAAATCAACCACCTGCACCTTAAGTTCTTCCTTTGAAACCTTATCTTGCTGAATGAGGTGCACCACTGTGGTGACTGAAACCTAGAGATGGTCAACCTTCTTCTCTCTGGTGGCCACTCCCAAGTCAATGGTGGAGATGTTGTATTTTATTCCTTGTTCTCCAACCACTGGCATAGCTATTTTTAAAGCCCTGGATCCAGAGGCATCCATCGTTACCTTTGATATGATTCTAGGATTTTTCTCCTTCTTGGTACCAATCTAAGCTCTAGCCAGTATTGCCTCCAGTCTTTCTTTCAGATCCTTTAGGGCAGGAGTCCTCTTTTCAAGCTATCTTTCCAACCAGTCGGGCATCAGGGGCCCTTCCTTGGGTGATTCATGTTGATCTTTGTTTTTCTCCACCCTAAGTTTGATGGCCCTATCATTGAGAGCCTCCTGCTCAATTCTTGTATCTTCCTTCTCCTCATCATAATCTTGCACGAGCATTATGCGTTTGATAGGAGATTTGGTGGGTAGTTGTTTATCAGGGTGGTCCTCCCCTTCAACATCATTTTCTTCTTCATCTTGGTCATGCCCACATTCCTTGGGCTTATCCTTGTGGAAGGATGTTTCTTCATCATGCTTGGGGGTTTGATCATGTCTTTCCGTAGGAGACCTACTACCCTCAGTCTTTGGAGCAGCAAATCTTTCATCAACCATAGGTTGTCTTTCAGCCTCTTTCTCTTCAATTTCTTTGAGTTTCTTGGCCCATTCGGTGTTGAGCTCTGGATCAACTATTTCTTGGATTATGTATGTCCACAAACCCTCGCTGTCATCACTGGAAGACTCATAGGCCACCTCATCAATCACCCAATGTTGGTGTATTGGGTGCTCATGATACTCAAATTCCTCATCTTCCAGCCTCTTAGCTTCATCCAGTTGTTGTTCCAGCTCATCAGAGATTTGCATTGTAGCCTCCATTCTAGGTGGCTCCATAGGAGTAGGGAGAGCCAGGTTGTTAGCCATTGCTTGGGCGATTGTAGCTTGCACCATTGGATTTGCAAGCATTCCCAAAAGTTCAGACGACATATTTTTCATATACTTGACAAAGGATTTTGGGAGAGCGAGGGCAGGCATTGCAACAGTACTGGCAGTGGTTAGAAAGGAAGGAGACATGGAGGATGAACAATTTGCTGAGGTAGTGGTGGAGGATGAATCCACCAATATGACCTACAAGATTGGAGGAGTGGAGGCAAGGTGGACAGCAATTTCCATCATAGGTGGAGAGGAAGCAACTATTGCATGGGAAATGGGTGGGATGGTGGCAATAGAAGCAATGGTTGCAACAGTAGATTAAGTAGGTGGAGATCTTGGTGGATCAACTTCCATCTCCTCACCCTCATAGAGTGGATCTTCAGGTATGACTGGAATCTCAGTGATGTTGCTCGTTCTTCTATGCTTCTTAGGAGGCTCACCCTCTGAGGCCTTTCTAGCATACACTTTTGGGTTGGGTTGCTGCTCATCAACCTCCTTTCTCTTCTTCAACCAGAAAGATGGAGGGGACTTGGATGTTTCTCTAGTTGTAGTATTAGTTGCCCCACCATCAGAACTACTAGGTTCACTTTCAAGCCCCTTGAATGTCAAGGTGACTCCCTACTTCAAACAAGCAACTTGCCTATCGATCCATGCCTTTGTTCGAGCCTCAACAGGCTTGGTAAGAATGTCGAGGACATCAACCTCTTGCTTGTTCCAATCAATTAAAGGAAATGGTAAGTTTGCAATAGCACTGTACCTTGGGTCGATCACTATGCTCTCCTCCTCTTCAAGTTGATCTGGGACTAGACATAGGTTCACCCTTTTCACAAAGTGTGTGGTCATATGCATATAATTTTGTACCCGCACTTCAAGGTCATCTTTGTAATTATCCCAAAAATCCTCAACATGGTGGAGGTGGGCATATTCCTGTCCAAGTGCTTTCCTGATGTGGCCATATGGGTCCATCTGTGGCCAAGCTATATGTGGCCTGAAGTGGTACTCAGTTAGCTCCTTTTTAGAATTACCCGCGCATTGGGAGGTATGAAGTTCATACATTCCCTGGCTGAGTATGAGGGGATAAGGGGTCCTCGCAAAGTGCTTACTACTTAGAATTTTGTGTATGTATTGCAGCTACCAAGATAGTTCCAATAGTATAATCCGATGATTAGGGTACAGAGGTAGCTTGTTCGGCCTTTCAAAGAATCCCTAGGCACGAATGTAGGTGAACTTGGGAAACTGAATGAATAGGAAGGCATAGTGCTTGAGAAGGACCCTAGTACTGTGAGAGAATCTTCTCTCAAAATCACCTCCAAGCAGCCAGAGGATGTAGGCGATAAAGGCATCGTTTACCCTACAGTAATCCCTCTTGAAATTTTTGTACTGCAGTTGAGGGTACTTGTCATATGGTTTGAGCTCTCTTCTTGGTGTCTCATTGTGCACCATGATAAATCCACTATAATATCACCAATCGGCAAGTGAATATACTAGGTAGGACATCATGTATAATTTGGATGTCTTCTTGCTCATGGAAGCAATTACTGATTATCTCCCCCCAATAGAATGCGGTGTCCTCCCCATGGAGAATTTGTTCAATGAAATACATCATCCATTCCTAGAAGAAAGCTGCAGCAGGAAGGCCAATTATTCTGCTCAGTAGGGTAACTAGATCATGGTAGTTCTGGAAGAAGTCATTGTGGTAGAGCTCCTGAGGGACCTTGGTGGAACTGCTCCGCCTCTCCTTCAACCAATACTGGTTGATCAACATTTTGCACTTCAAAGGATCCTCATCCCACAATTCCTTGCACTCCTGAATAGTTGGGGTCTCCATGCTTTCAAAGATGGGTATGTGGAAGGTTTTTGTTATCTTGAGAGGGGACATATCAGCCAAGATGTTGCCATCTCTATCCATAATGGTCCTTGTTTCAAGTTGGTATGCCTCCCGGCATGCAATTACCAGTTCAGGGGAAATCAAGGCAGGAGGGAAACCTGCAGCCTTAGCAAGTCCGCTGCTTCTGATTAGTCTTGCATTATCAGTCTTTGGCTCTATTTTGAATCTTCGTGTGGAATCATCAATATCAACATGTCCGATATTGGTTTCTGTGATATCCCTCCAACTAGTTGTGATCTTGGAGTGCAATGGTACTCCCTGGAATTGGTATTTCATTTGTTTTTTGTCCTCCTTTCCCTGAGGAGTTTTGGTGGTTCTTTTCCCTTTGTCCTTGGCTACCTTAGAGGCTTTTGCACCAGATTCCATAAATCTTGCACAAAGAGATGGGAGTTAGCAACATTAAATATGAGGATGCAACCTTGAAAAAATCCCTACAAATCAAGGTTAGATCCACAATTTCCATTTAAGAAAAGTATAACACTTGATATTAGTAACACCAGAATGAAAACTGGTGACTTGGGCCCCAGGGGCCAGACTTTGCCTGGCAGAATGTTGTTTGGAAGGGAAAACAAGTAAAGGTATCTCTGATGACTTATCCCAATCTTGGATTTTCTTAACAAAGGGTTGATGTGCGAGAAGGTCCATTTTAAGCACGTGGGTCGAAATTCATTTTCAATTTGGAGGCCATTTGAGTCATCATTTAGGTGTTTGCGCCTTAGCTACAAGAAAGCTCTCAAGGGTCAGTTGTTCGGAATAGCACCAGGTAAACAACATTCTAGGGACCGACTTTTGGAGTTCGGGTCGCAGGGGTCAGGAAACTATTTGGGGATAGCCGTGTGGAATGACGAAGTGCAAACAAAAGTCTGGGATGGGCTTCCTGTTGGATCAGACCCGAGACAAGTTTAATAGCTTGTCTAAAACTTCAGAGGCAAATTGAGGTTTGGGGTCCAGTGTACGGGAAGGTAGAAAATATCAGTCATTCAGGGCAGTGGAAGCAAGACAAAGTTCTAAAGATGGAAATATGGAGGCTGGAGTCTGAGAGAAGTTTGGACGTATCATTTCCTTTTTTAAAAAATACAGAGTGAAAGAGCGACCGGGGCTCGGGAGCCGAGGAGATGTCCCGCAATGGCTTTATGAAATGGTGAATTGGAGATGCCGACTTAAGGATGGAAGTCTAAGGGCCGGGGTTCGAGGGAAAATCTGAAGTTTTCTTTTTGTCGCAAGTATCAAGAATATTTTGCAAGCTCGGGGTCCGAGGGTCGGGAGGATGAAGGTTTACGGCCAAGTGAAATGGGGAAACAGATAGGGAAACCTGGGGTTGGGAGCCTGGGAGGAGCTTTGCCATTGGAGTGTCTTTGCTAAGTTTATGCCATGGCCAGAGAGAGGCTTGGGCCTAAAAGGTGCGGTCGCCTACCCTGAAGAATAGTGACGGGACGACATCACTCTAAAGTTTGATTTAGAAGTCCTATGGGATGTTTTTCAATTTTCAAACTTGTGGGTTTTTGAGGTGAGATTCTCACCTACCAGACTTCTAGTTTTTTTGTTTTATCACTTATTTCTTAATTTAGGAAGCCTAGAAAGGGAAATGGTGTTTAGACGGCAATCCTACCTCAGGGGCCTGAAGAAGCAAATTGTCGAATCCTCGAAGAGCGGTGAACCTAAAATTCGGGCACGGAGGCAGAGATTGTTGGGATAGCACTGTGCTTCTTATTTCTTCCTGACATGCAAAAATGACAGGTCGAGACCCTTTAAATAACCCCTAAGTGCAATTAATACCACCCTAATGAATGTTGGTATGGCGGCCACTAGGTAGGTCAGTTTAAATTTCTAGGAAGGTGGTAGGAGGACCGGGGCCTAAGAGTTGGGAGGACGTCGGAGGATAGCCGCTGGAAAAAAATCCACCAAGTAAAAACCAAATAGCGAAGAGAATGCCGGGGACCAAGGCCTGAGAGGAAAAAGGTTGATGGTTGTCAGCAACAATGAAGACCACGAGGAGAACCGAGATGGGAATCCCAAAGGGTCGGGCTCGGGAGGCCAGGAAGATGCATGGGCACAACCGTCAGATTTTGAAAATTAACGCAGACGGCTATCGAAGCACTGGGGTCCGAAGGCTGGGAGGACACTAACTGTCGGCCATGTGGAATGGTGGAGCCAAAAGGGAAACTCGCAAAGGGAAACCCGAGGTTCCGGGCCTGGAGGGTCCCACGGACACTAGAAAGGAAAACTGACAGAGAAAACCCGAAAGGGCTTAAGACTTAGTAACTTGCAAAGGGGAAAAATTTGATCAACCTTAAATGAAAATTTTGAGAACGTTTTGATTGTCAAGGACACCAAAATGAGGCAGAAGCAAAAAGAGGACCCATCATGGAAAAATGAAAGAGAGGGTCCCCATTCCGAATGGAGCATGTGTGCTATAGGCACAACAAATGGCGACTCCACTGGGAGAACGCTGTTGGTGTTCTGAAGATAAATATTCATTTTGAACCCATGATCTATGGTTTCACACACCAAAGCCAATTTCCAAAGTTGAACTAAGAACAACTTAAGGAAGGCGAGATTGAATCGTGCCATGACATCATCATGGGGGTGTGCGATTGGTGAGTTCATTTCCTTTCCTTGGAGATAGTATGGACAACTACTAATCATGAAGGACAAGCTATGTAGTTTTCCTGACCCCAAAAGTAACTTGGACATTGCTTTGCTACCGGTCAAGCATCCATAGCCCCAACGGAGTTGTTGTGACCCCACGAACATAGCTCTACTACCATCTAGGCATCCATAGCCCCGGTAGAGAAATTCATACACCCATACGATTGCTTAATTTCATGTTTTTCTGTTCTTTTCATTTGATATTTTCTTTGCAGTACTTTTTATTTTTCTTTCTGCTCAACCGTGTAAGCACTGAAGCTCACTATGGGTTTGGAAATCACAGTGGTCACTAGAGCAGACTTTAGATTTTTCACTCATCCAGCCTTCTCAGTAATCACCATACGATTCTTTGGAAACTTTAAAGTGTGTTTCTGTGTGTTCCATGATAGACGTAGGAAATTCAAACGGGACACCATCCTAGATTAGTTCAGAGTTCAAAAGGGGAGAACCAATGCTTAAGGGATTTTAGAGAATAGTAATAGGGAATGAAGTCTTATCTAGAGAACAAACAAGAGCGGTCAGCAGGGCAAACTGTTCGTCAGCCAAGCATGGTCACTACAGAAAGAACAAGGGGAAACCTTGCCAACAACAAAAACAATCGGGGAATGCACAAAAAAAAACAAAGCAAAAAAGAAATGCAGGGAAACCTATCCTAACCTATGTAAAAGTATTTACATGGATAACTCTAAAAGAGCTTAGGCCTATAAGTAATGCTTAAGTTGCTTCCCGTTGATAGGCAACGGGACATCCTCACCAGTTAAGGTCTTTATACGAAAGGTATTATCTCTAAGGATTTCATAAATTTGAAAGGGGCCAAGCCAAAGCTTGTCGAATTTGTTATGTCCCCCTCTATTTTCATGGGCCTTGTCCTAATATAGGACTAGATCAGAAATGTAGAAGGCCTTAATTTTGGCTTGGCGGTCGAACCACCTTTTCACTACACCCTGATGTTTGGCAAAATTTTCTATCGCACGGTCTCGTACTTCTTCTAGGTGTAACAACTCGATGAGATGAACTTCCCTGTGGTCTCCTCCTTCATAAAAATCATTAATGAACTAGAGGGTAGGGATATTCAAATGTATGGGAAAGATAGGCTCCAATCCATAAACAAAGTGGTACGAGGAATCCCCAAGGGCAACCTTGTGACAGGTGTGATCTACCCAAAGGGAAAAATGGAGCTGGGTATGTCAATCTTTAGGATTCATATCCAGTAACTTCTTGATCATGGTGATCAATTTCTTGTTGGTTCACTCAGCAAGACCATTGCCTTGAGGATAATAATTGGAGAAAAACTTAAGGGCGATGCCATAATCAAATGACCAACTAGAAAATTTTAATGAAGCAAATGTAGCAACATTATCACATACCAATGCATAAGGACAACCAAAGCAATTTAAAATAAATCCTCCAAAAAATTAGTGACTACTTCAGTTGTGCAATGCCTAAAAGCAATTGCTTTTCTCCACCTAGTATAGTAATCAGAAGTGATCAAAATGTACCTGTGTCTAGCAAATGATGGAGGGCTTATCGGACCAATGAAGTTGAGACCCAACTGCGTGAACGACCTTACCTCCAAAACAGGTTGCAATGGGACAATAACATTCTTTTCCTGGGTGGCTGCGGTCTGGAATACGTGGTAGGTGCAGACATGACTACGAGAATCTTTAAAACCATGGGCCAATAGTACCCAACTTTCAATATTTGATGCGCAGTTGACAAACCACAACTGTGACTAGTTCCGAACTTATCATGGAATTCTCGGAAGACCCGTTCAGCTTCTTCTTTACCAAGGCATCTTAGGTAGATAACTTCATGGTTCCTCTTGTACAATATGGTGCCCTACAACATGTAACTACTGCTTTTCAACCTGAGGGATCACCTTTGGACCCCTTGCAAGTGGGGTGGACATTTGTGGTTCAGCAAATAATATCTAATATCCTCGTACCATTCTCCTAGAGGGATATCCTCCAGTTGATATTGCTGCACCGTGAGCTCAGGACTGACATACACGGCTACTTTAGCAATTGTACGGGTAAGCGCTTGTCCTCTCACCAACCTCATTGGATAGATATCCATGTCATATTCCTGTAACAATGTAATCCATCTAGCCCTTCATTCCCCAAATTCATTTTGCATAAGTAACATCTTCAATGCTGGGTCAGGAACAATGGCAAACACCTTGTTCCTTAGGATATAATGCCAGATATTATTTACCCCTTTAACAAGGGCATAATCCTTCTTTTCAGAATTTTGATAGCGTATCTCAACATCTTTTAGAGGGGTTCTCATGAAGGTGATTGGATGCTCGCTCCCCTCATCATCTTTATGCGTCAAGATGCTAGTGTACGAATGGTCTAAAGCGAATGAATAGATGTAGAAGGGCCTTAGATAGTTGGAGTTGACCAGCATAGGTGCATCAGCAATTTCTTTCTTGATTCCCTCAAAATAATTTTTTTCTTCTAGGGTCCATTCAACCTTGGCATCTTTCTTTAGCATGGCATTGAGTGTTTTGACAATTTTCGCAAAGCCCGTGATGAACTTGCAGACAAAGTTGATCTTTCTGAAAAAATATTTTAATTCCTTCTTGTTGCCTGGCAGTTGGATCTTCATGATTGATTCGATACATTTGGGGTCAATAGCAATTCCCCTCTCCGAATGGACATGTCCAGGTAGCTTCCCTTCAGTAACCCCGAAGATGCACTTCTTTGGATTAAAGGAGACCCTGAATTCACGGCATGTCTGAAAGACTTTGCACAGGTCAACGACATGAGTACCCCACTGCTTTGAGAATGCTGTTGAATAATCGATATAGATGATTATGCACTTTCCAATCAGGTCCTTGAAATCAATATCCATGGCACACTGGAAGGTAGCACCAGCATTGATTAGTCTGAATGGCATTTGTCTATAAGCAAAGGTTCCCCATTTGGTGGTGAACATTTTTTTGTGTCGATCTTTGTATTGTACCATAACTTGGTTGTACACAGAGTACCCATCTAGGAAGGACATCATCTATGAACCATTTACTATTTGTAGCACCTCATCCAATGATGGTACAAGATAGTTATCTTTTTCAGAGGCCCAGTTCAGGTTGTGAAAGTCGACGCACAATCTGATCTCCCCATTCTTCTTTCTTACTAGGACCAAGTTGGCCACCCATGTGGAGTGCCTAATCGGGAAGATAATCCTGGCGAACAACAATTTTTGTACTTCCTTGAATATTATTGGTTCCAACAAAGCATTGATAGGGCATTGTTGTTGTCGAAATGGCTTTCCATCTAGCCTCAGAGGGATGGTATGGGTGATAATTGATGTATCATACATTTTGAGATCCTCGTAGCCCTAGGCAATGACATCATGGTACTTCCACAAAGCATCCACTATACCCCCTTTTTCCTATGATGTGCACACCTTGCCAATAAATACATTCTTTGCATTCCCCATTGTTCCAAGGTTGTAGGTGTCGCATTGGTCACTAATGGTGTCCTTAGCCTATTGATCTTGATCCCTGATCTGATCCAAGTCAAAGATTTGTTCTAGTTGGAAAATCCCCCTAGGGATGGTATTGCTCTTCAGATTGATGATCCCTTCTATATCCAGGTCAGCCTCTTGAGGTTCAACCTTGTCTATTATCTGAGTAGCGAACACATCAGAACTGGTGATAAAATCTAGGATTTGTTTGTCATCATTGAACACCTAGAAATTAGCTACGTTTTCTGACATAGATGGAATAAAGGTGAGTTCAACAGTGAATCTTTTGAGGCCCGATAGGGATAGCAGCTGTAGCATGCTTACTTCCTATTCCAAGGCATTGGTAGTATGATTTCAAGAACACGGGATTAGTTGGATATTTAATGCATCTAGTCCCTCTAGTAGATCCCATTCCTGGTGCCTATAGTTTGTGAGTCTTCGATCATAATAGGAATAGAGCTTCCTACCCTACTTTATAACCAACTTTGAATCTCCAAACAATTGGAGCATTTTGACACCTTTTCTTAATGCCATATGAAGTCCCAAGACTAAGGCCTCATATTCTGCTATGTTGTTGGTGCAATAGAATTGAAGTCTATGAGCAACAAAGTATGACTTACCTCTAGGACTGATTAATTTGAAACCAGCTCCAGCCCCATGCTTGGATTTGGATACATCAAAGCACAATGTCTAGAATCCAAGAGATTCTATTAATGCAGCACCAACAGGCCCAACTTTCAACTTTGATGAGGGCCCAATTGTAGTAACCTTCCAAGGAGATGTCACAGCTAGAGGGGTTAGATTTGGCGGTGTCGATCCAATTTCCTCCTTTGGACTGATTTATCTTTTAACATGTTCAATTGTTGTCTGGCATAAACAACATTCAAATTCCAAATGGGTAGCATTATGCACCCATGACCAACTAGGTAGAAAAAGCTCTTGAAAATTCATTCTATTTCCCAAATTGAGCTGGTCCTGTGCACATTTACCCATGAAGTCTTGGAAACCATCCAACAATCCAAGATTATCATTCTCTCCTGATTCTTCATCATCAGACTCTATCAACACTTCAGTGCTTTGAGAGGTTTTTGCTAAATTAGCAGGTGGGATGCATAATACGAGGAAAACCTCACTTGTTCCTTCTTCTTCAAGGCATTCCCACTCATTCAGCTATGATATTGAGGAATAATTCCCCAAATCTATTTTAGAGAACAACACTTCATTCATGTTGTTGTATTCTATGATCATGAATCTCATATATGGCTCTCGATCGATCCAAATCTGATTTGGAATCCCTTTCCATGGTAACCACAAATGGGAATAGTCATTTGTGGCATACCCATTCAATGCCCTTGTGAAATCCCTTCCCAAGATTATACCATACATATCTGGGATGTCAGCCACTTGAATATCAATGATCTGTTGGATCTTGGGATCAACAAAAACCTACATAGGTATTTTGTTAATCTCTCCGACTATGTTGATCTCAGTATTTTCAAGTTGTGTTACCTTACATTGGGAAGGAGTTGGCATTATTCTGAGTGCTTTGCACATGCTCAGGGGCATAACATTAGCAGAGGCTCCTGAATCTAGCAGGAAGTTGTGGAGGTTCTTCCCAAACATGTAGATGGTGGTCAGGAAAGGGGGAGTTTTGAATCTTCCCTAAAAGAGTCCTCCTGAAACATCCACCTGAGTGACCTAACCCTTGTCTTTATCATGGCCCCTATTTCGGGCTTGTGTCTGATTTGATTCCTTAGAGGACTGCTTGCCTACTTGCTGATTTACAAGCAGATCAACCTTCATGTTGAGGACCTATCGGATGATGGTCTCACTTTGTGAGTCTTCAAAGGAGACTCTTTAAGTTGGAGTTTCTTGAATGGATCCAACCAATTGGGTCCCATTTATCATTCTGAAAAAGCTATTTCTAATAGCTAGCACCTTGAGTAGCTCAAAGGCGGACACACTTGGCTTCACCTTTTTAAATTCTTCAACAATATACTCCCCCATCTGCTCAACCTCCTGGTCATAGGAAACATTTTGGGAGGAGCTGGTAGGCTAGTTTTGTGTCAACTTGTTGTGTGTATGCGACACCAACCGAATAAAATAGCCTCAGCTAAGTAAACTTCACTTGTAGTGTTCTCATGACTGTTGTTTTGATCAAGGGGCATGGGGATGCCACCATTATTGGGTCTCGTGTTCCATGTCCTATTTTTCCTTTGGAAAGGCCTTCTATCAAAGTTATGAACCAAACTCTAATTTCTGTCATAATTCTGCCTGGACAAAGTGCTGGCATCCCGACCATCCCGAACTTCACGATGATCTCGATTGTCATGGTTAAGGTTGGCTTAAATGTTTTTTTGTGATGCTTGCAGTTGGTTGTTCTGATTCTTCAAATGCGTCATCTCTATGGAAATTTTCTTGATCATCTCTATGAGCACATCAATCCGGTCCTTTTTGGTATTGTTCGGCTGCGAAGCTGAATTCTAGAGGAACATTGGTTGTGCAACCGGCTAATTTTGATGAGCGGGTGGGAATTCACATGCTTGGAGATATGCCGACACCTAGGATGGTTGGGAATGGACATGCTTCAACTGGGGCAGCAAGTAGTGAGGAACATAAGGTGCCTGATTCATCGATTTCTCAGGGTGCGGGACTATGGGCAGCTACGGTACTAGATTTAGTAGGGGTGTCTCATGCTGCAAGGTTTGAGTAAGCCCCTGAATCTGCGTCAGATGTGCAGTTTGCTCGAGAGAAGGAAGTGGCCCAGATATGTTATGCCCTAGATCTGTGCTAGCAATAATGGCCTTTGCATACACATCCACCAACCTGGCAGGTAGTGGTTGCATCCTTTTTACCAGATCCGAAGTAAGGTTATCCAGTGCTCCATAATAAACAAGAAAAACAACATCGTCATTGAAAATGTACGGGGCTTGTAGCCGAGTGCATTCTCTATGGAAGCGATCATTAAAAGAGTTGATTGGTTCATTGATCTCCCTTTGAACTAACATGAAATGTTTGTATGAATTTGTAGGGCTAACTGGGGTCTTGAACTTCTATAGGAAAGCATCCTTCAAAAGGGTCCACGTATTGATCGTTCTGATAGGAAAGTTGACGTACCAGTAGAAAGCCTCCTCTCTGAGAGAGTAGGGAAAGAGCCTGCAAGCTACATCTTCATAGATAATCTGCATAGCTTTCAAGGCAATTTCAAAGATCCTGACATGCTCTTTTGTTGTCCTTTGTGGGTCCTGACCATTGAATTTCGTGCAAAATATTTTAGGATTCTTTGGCATATCATGATATAAGTTGAAGGCCAAAAAGGATGGTTTATTTCCCAACCATGCCATGGAACAGGGTGGTGGAGGCGTCTATGCCATTTTAACTGGTGGATGTAAAGGGATAGCTCTCAGGGTTGAGACTATGTTTAGCTGAAAGGCAGCATTCAGCTTAGACAGAGTGGTAGCCTAGAAGGCTGTTCAGAGCAGATGGATGGAAGATGGTGCTACCGAAGATAAAGGAGAAGAAAAAGGTGAAAGAGAAGTGAGATGGTCAGGTGAATTGGAGGTGGATGCTTCCCTTCATTTAGCTCTTTTAGCTTAGGTAGGGGGCGTTAATTGCTAAAATTCCCTTTTGTTCAGTGTAGACCTCAAGATTCAGTGAAATCTCTTAGGGGAGAAAGACCCAATTCGATCTTGCTTTGTTCCCAAAAGGACATCCTTGTAGCGCTAGTTCTTTTGATGTGTTTTTTATGCACCTCTCAACATAGGTGATGCATAGGCACATCACCTCTCTTGAAAGACATTCTTCCACAATCAGATTGAAGAACACTATCCCAAAGTCTCTCGGATGTCAGGTCATGGCTGGGCTTGGAATATCTTACTTGTTTCATGTGATATTCTAGAATCACAAGGCGGTCTTATGTGGACAAATTTGTAGGAGGATTGGATCTACGAATAGAATTCTTCAGATAGGAGATTAAAGGTTCAAACAATAGTCTTGAACTCCATTTTATCATCGAATTTGGCTTTACAATGTACAATGAACCTTAGCATAGGTTACTTCTTAAAAAAAAGGAAAAAGGCCAAGGGAGAGGGAAAGTTTATAGACCTGCAACTACTAATGAACAATGATCATGGAGGTTTCTGCTGTGGATAGTTTCCTTAAAATAGAATTTCACTTAATCAAAAATTTCACAATGCCATGAAATCTATGTTATCTTCTAAGGACTATAGATGTTTCATCATTCATTCGCCATGTATATGTGAATAAAGATAAAGTTTAAAGAGCAGCTATAAAATTAGAGTCCAGACTAACTTTGCACAGTCATCTACCAGCAACAAATGACTAAAAGTATGGATAGGAAAAGAATACACACAGCAGGAATCTTCACAACCAAGGACAACATTACTAAATCTACCAAGGACAGCTGAAAGGAAACTAAAATAGAAAAGAAAATCAAGATAAAACCTTAACTTATGAGAGAAGAATCATGAAACATGAGAAGAAATCTAGAAATGCACAAAGGTCAATGTATTTCTATTGCAATTTTTGCAGCATGTCTTTACAACAACTCAACTCTCTTTAAAATGAGAGGAGGAGATCCCTATTTATAGTTTTCAAAAAGAAAAATGAGCGGCCAAGATTCGCTTTACATCAGGGTTTCACCCACCCTTAAATATGTTACATTTTAAAATATAATTTGTCCACATCCTTGTTTCGTCTTCTAGTGGTGGCACTATAGCATTTTCATGCTTTTGTTGATTTCTCTTTGCTACAACTATTCCTTTAGGAATTCTTCATTAATAATAGGGCTGCCCTCCTGCTTCTTCAAAGCTTCATACTCTATGAATTTCATGACCACTGAATGAAACTTGTGGACCTCAATGATGTCAGATCTCCACTCCTGGTAGCTAGATTCCTTGGAATTGTTAACAAGCTTTTCCCAATCCTCGTCATACTTGGCAACATGGTCTCTAAATAGCTCGGACTAGGCGAAATCTCAAGAAGAAAAGATCATAAAATATGTGGTAACCTCGACCGACATTCCATCCTCCATCCTCCTTTGGAAGTGAGGCTTTATGCTTTCTGGATTGATCTTGACAGTGGGCACCTTGTACCCCATCATCAACTTTAGGTATCAAAAACAATCCCCTCTGGCCTCCTTGGTCCATTCAATATCTAGAGTTACTCGCTCGAGGACTTGTTCCAGCCTCTCCTTCTAGTGACTGAAGTCTCGCTTCCACACATCCATTAACTAATGGTCATTGTCTTTGAAGGCAAACTCTTTTTCCCAAACCTCACTTGATAGTGCAAGGATAGCCTTGATCTTCAGGTAAGCAACCCCATAATTCTTTGGGAACTCAATGCAAATTCACCTCGTGCCTTCAAGAGACGTTTGTACTTCTAAGAACTTGTTCACTGTTCGAACAACCAAATTGATGCCTGTATTCCCAATGTCCAAGACCTACTGGAACCAGTTTTTTGTGGTCTTGTCCAAGTTCCTTCTCCTTTCCATCTTGTTAATTTGTTCCTTGGACAACAACTGCAGTTGGGCTGATGATATGGTGGGTTGTTCCTTCGGAGATGACCATTGTTGAATATAGGTCATCAAATCAATCACCTGCGCCTTAATTTCTTCCTTTGAAACCTTATCCTATTGAATGAGGTGCACCAGTGTGGTGACTCATTCCTAGAGATGGTCAACCTTCTACTCTCAGGTGGCCACTCCCAAGTCAATGGTGGAGACGTTTTAGCTTATTCCTTGTTCTCCAACCATTGGCATAGCTATTTGTAGAACCCTATATCCAGAGGCATCCATCATTACCTTTGATCTAATTCTAGGATTTTTCTCCTTCTTGGTACCAATCGAAGCCCTAGCCTGTATTACCTCCAATCTTTCTTTCGGATCCTTTAGGGTGGGAGTCCTCTTTTCAAGCTATCTTTCCAACCAGTCGAGCATCAGGGGCCCTTCCTTGGGTGATTCATGTCAATCTTTGTCATCCTCCACCCTAAGTTCGATGGCCTTGTCATTGAGAGCCTCCTACTCAATTCTTGTATCTTCCTTCTCCTCGTCAAAATCTTGCACGAGCATTATGTGTTTGATAGGAGATTTGGTGGGTAGTTTTTTATCAAGGTGGTCCTTCCCTTCAACATCCTTTTCTTCTTCATCTCGGTCATGCCCATGTTCCTCAGGCTTATCCTTGTGGAAGGATGTTTCTTCATCATACTTGGGGGTTTGATCACATCTTTCTGCAGGAGATCTACTACCCTCAGTCTTCGGAGCAGCAAATCTTTCTTCAACCATAGGCTATCTTTCAGCCTCTTTGTCTTCAATTTCTTTGAGTTGCTTGGCCCATTCAGCATTGAGCTCTGGATCCATTATTTCTTGGATTATGTTTATCCCTAGACCCTCACTATCATCACTGGAAGACTCATAGGCCACCTCATCGATCACCCAATGTTGGTGTATTGGGTGCTCATGATACTCAAATTCCTCATCTTCCAGCCTCTTAGCTTCCTCCAGTTGTTGTTGTTCCAGCTCATTAGAGATTTGCATTGTAGCCTCCATTCTAGGTGGCTCCGGAGGAGGAGGGAGAGTCAGGGTGTTATCCATTGCTTGGGCGATTGTAGCTTGCACCATTGGATTTGCAAGCATTCCCAAAAGTTCAGACGAAACATTTTTCATATACTTGACAAAGGATTTTGGGAGAGCGAGGGCAGACATTGCAATAGTACTGGCAGCGATTAGAAAGGAAGGAGACATGGAGGATGAACAATTTGCTGAGGTAGTGGCGGAGGATGAATCCACTGATATGACCTACAAGATTGGAGGAGTGGAGGCAAGGTGGACAGCAATTTCCATCGTAGGTGGAGAGGAAGCAACTATTGCATGGGAAATGGGTGGGATGGTGGCAATAGAAGCAATGGTTGCAATAGTAGATTAAGTAGGTGGAGATCTTGGTGGATCAACTTCCATCTCCTCACCCTCATAGAGTGGATCTTCAGGTATGACTGGAATCTCAGTGACGTTGCTCGTTCTTCTATGCTTCTTAGGAGGCTCACCCTCTGAGGCCTTTCTAGCATACACTTTTGGGTTGGGTTGTTGCTCATCAACCTCCTTTCTCTTCTTGAACCAGAAAGATGGAGGGGACTTGGATGTTTCTCCAATTGTAGTATTAGTTGCCCCACCATCAGAACTACTAGGTTCACTTTCGAGCCCCTTGAATGTCAAGGTGACTCCCTACTTCAAACAAGCAACTTGCCTATCGATCCATGCCTTTGTTCGAGCCTCAACGGGCTTGGTAAGAATTTCGAGGACATCAACCTCTTGCTTGTTCCAATCAATTAAAGGAAATGGTAAGTTTGCAATAGCACTGTACCTTGGGTCGATCACTATGCTCTCCTCCTCTTCAAGTTGGTCTGGGACTGGACACAGGTTCACCCTTTTCACGAAGTATGAGGTCATACACATATAATGTCGTACCCGCACTTCAAGTTCATCTTTGCAATTAGCCCAGAAATCCTCAACAAGGTGGAGGTGGGCATACTCTTGTTCGAGTGCTTTCCTGATGTGGCCATATGCATCCATCCGGGGTCAAGTTGTATGTGGCTTGAAGTGGTACTCAGCCAACTCCTTCTCTAAATTTCCCACACATTGGGAGGTATGAAGTTCATACATTCCCTGGCCAAGTGTGAGGGGATAAGGGGTCCCCCCCAGATAATTACTACTTAGAATGTTGTGTATGTGTCGCAGCTACCAAGATAGTTCCAATAGTATAATTCGGTCATTAGGGTACTGGGGTAGTTTGTTCAACCTTTAAGAGAATCCGTGGGTGTGAATGTAGGTGAACTGGGAAAACTGAATGAATAGGAAGGCGTAGTGCTTGATAAGGGCCCTAGCACTGTGAGAGACTCTTCTCTCGAAATAACCTGCAAGCAGTCGGATGATGTAGGCGATAAAGGCATCCTTTACCCTACAATAATCCCTCTTTAAATTTTTGTACTGCAGCTGAGGGTACTTTTCATATGGTTTGAGCTCTATTCTTGGTGTCTCATTGGGCACCACTGACAATCCACTATAATATCGTTGATCGGCAAGTGAATATACTAGGTAGGACATCATGTAGAATTTGGATGTCTTCTTCACATTCATGTATTGCTCATGGAAGCAATTATTGATTATCTCGCCCCAATAGAATGCAGTGTCCTCCCCACGGAGAATTTGTTCAACGAAATACATCATCCATTCCTAAAAGAAGGCTGCAGCAAGAAGGTCCATTATTCTACTTAGTAGGGTAACTAAATCATGGTAGTCCTCAAAGAAGTCGCTGTCATAGAGCTCCTGAGGGACCTTGGTGGCACTGCCCTGCCTCTCCTTCAACCAATACTGGTTGAACAGATTTTTTCACTTCAAAGGATCCTCATCCCACAATTCCTTACACTTCTGAGTAGTTGGGGTCTCCATTCTTTCGAAGACGGGTATGTGGAAGGTTTTTGTTAT
>CM021102.1:611915540-611979029 GCA_007115665.2 Sequoiadendron giganteum
CTATACCACACATGCCCCATTCAGAATGGGGACCCTCTCTTTCCTTTTGCCATGTCACGTCCTCTTTTTACTTTTGCCTCATTTTGTGTGCCCTCATTTTGGTGTCCTTGATGGTCAACACATTCTCAAAAGTTTTATTTAAGGTTGACCAAATTTTTCCCCTTTGAAAGTTTCTAAGTCTTAAGCCCTTTCGGGTTTTCTCTGTACATTTTCCTTTTTGGTGTCCGTGGGACCCTCCAGGCACGAACCCTCGGATTTCTCCTCTTGGGTTTCCATTTTGGCTCTGCTATTCCACATGAGTGATGATCGACGTCCTCCTGGCCTTCAAACCCCGGTGCTCCGACAACTATTTGCGTCATTTGTCAAAATTTGAAGGCTGTGACCACGCATCTTCCTGGCCTCCCAGGCCTGACCGTTTGGGATTTCCCTCTCGGGTCTCCTTGTGGTTGTCACCATTGATGACGACCATCAACCTTCATCCTCCTGGACCTCAGACCCGGCCGTTCTCTTCGCCGTTTGGTTTTTACTTGGGGGATTTTTTTCCAGCGGCTATCCTCCGACTTCCTCCCAACTCTCGGACCCCGGTCCTCCCGCTGTCATCCTAGAAATTTAAACTCACCTACCTAGTGGCTGCCATACCAACATTCATTAGGGGGGTATTAATTGCACTTAGGGGCTATTTAAATGGTCTCGACCTACCATTTTTTCATCTCAAGAAGAACTAAGAAGCATAGTGCAACTCCAACAATCTCCACCTCTATGCCCAGATTTCAACTTTGCCGCTCTTCAAGGATTTGGCAATTTTCTTCTTCAGGCCCCCAAGGTAGGATCACCATCTAAACGCCATTTCCCTTTCTAGGCTTCTTGAATTAAGAACTAAGTGATAAAACAAAAAAACTAGAAGTCTGGTAGGGGAGAATCTCACCTCGAAAACCCACAAGTTTGAAAATTTAAAAACACTCCATAGGACATCTAAATCAAACTTCAGAGTGATGTCGTCCTGTCACTATTCTTCAGGGAAGGCGACTGCACCTTTCAGGCCCAAGCCTCTCTTCGGTCATGGCATAAACTTAGCAAAAACACTCCGAAGATGAAGCTCCTCCTAGGCTCCTGACCTTGGGTTTCCCTGTCCATTTCGCAGTTTCGCTCAGACGTAAAGCTTCGTCCTCTTGGCCCTCGGACACCGAGCTTGCAAAATCTACCTTGATACTTGCAACAAAAACCAAACTTTGAACTTTCCCTCAGACCCCAGCCCACACACTTCCATCCATGGGCCGGCGTCTCCAATTCCTCATTTCATATAGTCGTCGCGGTACATCTCCTCGACTCCCGGGCCCCGGTCGCCTTTTCTCTCTACATGTTTTAAAAAAGGAAATGATATGTCGAAACTTCGCTCAGCCTCGGGTCTTTGAATTTCCCTTTTCGGAACTCCATCTTGCTTCTGTTGCCCTGAACGGCCAATCCTATCTTCCTTCCCGGACATCGGGCCTCGAACCTCAATTCGCCTCTAAAGTTTTAGACAAGCTGCTAAACCCCCCTCGGGTCTGATCCGCCGGGAAGCCCATCTCGGACTTTCATCCGCGCTTCACCATTCCACACGGCTATCCCCAAACAACTTCCAGACCCTTGTGACCTGAACTTTGGAACCCCGTCCCTGGAGTGTTGTTTGCACAACATTGTTCCAAAAAATTGACCCTTGATAGCTTTCCTACTGCTAAGGCCCGAACGCCTAAATGATGACTCAATGGCCTCCAAATTGAAAACGAATTTCAACCCACATGCTTAAAATTGACCTTCTCCCACATCAACACTTTGTTAAGCAAATCCAAGACTGGGAAAAGTCATTGGGGATGCCTTGCCTTATTTTCCCTTCCAAACAACATTCAGCTAGGGGAAGTCCGGCCCCTAGGGCCCAGGTCACCAGTTTGCCTTCCGATGTTACTAATATCAAGTGTTAGACTTTTCTTAAATGGAAATTGTGGATCTAACCTTGATTTATAGGGATTTGTTCAAGGTTGCATCCTCATATTTAATGTTGCTACCTCCCATCTCTCTACGCAAGATTTATGGAATTTGGTGCAAAAGCCTCTAGGGCAGCCAAGGATAAAGGGAAAAGAACCGCCAAAACTCCACGGGGCAAGGAGGACAAATAACAAATGAAATAGCAATTCTAGGGAGTGCCATTGCACTGCAAGATCACAACTAGTTGGAGGGATATCATAGACACCAATATCAGACACGTGAATATTGATGATTTCACACGAAGAGTCAAAATAGAGCCAAAGACTGATAATGCAAGACTGATCAGAAGCAACGAACTTGCTAAGGCTATGGGTTTCCCTCTCACCTTGATTGCCCTTGAACTGGTAATGGCGTGCTAGGAGGCATAACAACTTGAAACAAGGACCATTATGGACAGAGATGGCAACATCTTTGCTGATATGTCCCCTCTCAAGATAACAAAAAACTTCCACATACCCGTCTTCGAAAGAATGGAGACCCCAACTATTCAGGAGTGCAAGGCATTGTGGGATGAGGATCCTTTGAAGTGAAAAAATCTGATCAACCAGTATTGGTTGAAGGAGAGGCAGGGCAGTGCCACCAAGGTCCCTCAGGAGCTCTATGATAGCGACTTCTTTGAGGACTACCATGATCTAGTTACCCTACTAAGTAGAATAATGGACCTTCTTGCTGCAACCTTCTTTTAGGAATGGATGATGTATTTCGTTGAACAAATTCTCCGTGGGGAGGACACCGCATTCTATTGGGGTGAGATAATCAATAATTGCTTCCATGAGAAATTCATGAATGTGAAGAAGACATCCAAATTCTACATGATGTCCTACCTAGTATATTCACTTGCTGATCAACGATATTATAGTGGATTGTCAGTGGTGCCCAATGAGACACCAAGAATAGAGCTCAAACCATATGAAAAGTACCCTCAGTTGCAGTACAAAAATTTAAAGAGGGATTATTGTAGGGTAAAGGATGCCTTTATCGCCTACATCATCCGACTGCTTGCAGGTTATTTTGAGAGAAGAGTCTCTCACAGTGCTAGGGCCCTTATCAAGCACTACGCCTTCCTATTCATTCAGTTTTCCAAGTTCACCTACATTCACGCCCACGGATTCTCTGAAATGTTGAACAAACTACCCCAGTACCCTAATGACTGAATCATACTATTGGAACTATCTTGGTAGCTGCGACACATACACAACATTCTAAGTAGTAATTATCTGGCGGGGACCCCTTATCCCCTCACACTTGGCCAGGGAATGTATGAACTTCATACCTCCCAATGTGTGGGAAATTTAGAGAAGGAGTTGGCTGAGTACCACTTCAAGCCACATACAACTTGACCCCGGATGGACGCATATGGCCACATCAGGAAAGAATTTGGACAAGAGTATGCCCACCTCCACCTTGTTGAGGATTTCTAGGCTAATTGCAAAGATGAACTTGAAGTGCGGGTACAACATTATATGTGTATGACCTCATACTTCGTGAAAAGGGTGAACCTGTGTCCAGTCCCAGATCAACTTGAAGAGGAGGAGAGCACAGTGATCGACCCAAGGTACAGTGCTATTGCAAAATTACCATTTCCTTTAATTGATTGGAACAAGCAAGAGGTTGATGTCCTCGACATTCTTACCAAGCCCGTTGAGGCTCGAACAAAGGCATGGATCGATAGGCAAGTTGCTTGTTTGAAGTAGGGAGTCACCTTGACATTCAAGGGGCTTGAAAGTGAACCTAGTAGTTCTGATGGTGGGGCAACTAATACTACAACTGGAGAAACATCCAAGTCCCCTCCATCTTTCTGGTTGAAGAAGAGAAAGGAGGTTGATGAGCAGCAACCCAACCCAAAAGTGTATGCTAGAAAGGCCTCAGAGGGTGAGCCTCCTAAGAAGCATAGAAGAACGAGCAACATCACTGAGATTCCAGTCATACCTGAAGATCCACTCTATGAGGGTGAGGAGATGGAATTTGATCCACCAAGATCTCCACCTACTTAATCTACTGTTGCAACCATTGCTTCTATTGCCACCATCCCACCCATTTCCCATGCAATAGTTGCTTCCTCTCCACCTATGATGGAAATTGCTGTCCACCTTGCCTCCACTCCTCCAATCTTGTAGGTCATATCGGTGGATTCATCCTCCGCCACTACCTCAGCAAATTGTTCATCCTCCATGTCTCCTTCCTTTCCGACCACTACCAGTACTGTTGCAATGCCTGCCCTCGCTCTCCCAAAATCCTTTGTCAAGTATATGAAAAATGTGTCGTCTGAACTTTTGGGAATGCTTGCAAATCCAATGGTGCAAGCTACAATCGCCCCAGCAATGGATAACACCCTGACTCTCCCTCCTCCTCTGGAGCCACCTAGAATGGAGGCTACAATGCAAATCTCTGATGAGCTGGAACAACAACTGGAGGAAGCTAAGAGGCTGGAAGATGAGGAATTTGAGTATCATGAGCACCCAATACACCAACATTGGGTGATTGATGAGGTGGCCTATGAGTCTTCGAGTGATGACAATGAGGGTCTAGGGATAAACATAATCCAAGAAACAACGGATCCAGAGCTCGACGCCGAATGGGCCAAGCAAATCAAAGAAATTGAAGACAAAGAGGCTGAAAGATAGCCTATGGTTAAAGAAAGATTTGCTGCTCCAAAGACTGAGGGTAGTAGATCTCCTGCAGAAAGATGTGATCAAACCCCCAAGTATGATGAAGAAACATCCTTCCACAAGGATAAGCCTGAGGAACATGGGCATGACTGAGATGAAGAAGAAAAGGATGTTGAAGGGAAGGACCACCCTGATAAAAAACTACCCACCAAATCTCCTATCAAACACATAATGCTCATGCAAGATTTTGACGAGGAGAAGGAAGATACAAGAATTGAGTAGGAAACTCTCAATGACAAGGCCATCGAACTTAGGGTGGAGGACGACAAAGATTGACATGAATCACCCAAGGAAGGGCCCCTGATGCTCGATTGGTTGGAAAGATATCTTGAAAAGAGGACTCCCACCCTAAAGGATCCGAAAGAAAGATTGGAGGTAATACTGGCTAGGGCTTCAATTGGTACCAAGAAGGAGAAAAATCCTAGAATTAGATCAAAGGTAACGATGGATGCCTCTGGATATAGGGTTGTACAAATAGCTATGCCAATGGTTGGAGAACAAGGAATAAGCTACAACGTCTCCACCATTGACTTGGGAGTGGCCACTAGAGAGTAGAAGGTTGACCATCTCTAGGAATCAGTCACCACACTGGTGCACCTCATTCAAGAGGATAAGGTTTCAAAGGAAGAACTTAAGGCGCAGGTGATTGATTTAATGACCTATATTCAACAATGGTCATCTCTGAAGGAACAACCCACCACATGATCAGCCCAACTGCAGTTGTTGTCCAAGGAACAAATTAACAAGATGGAAAGGAGAAGGAACTTGGACAAGACCACAAAAAACTGGTTCCAGCAAGTCTTGGACATTGGGAATACAAGCATCAATTTGGTTGTTCGAACGGTGAACAAGTTCTTAGAAGTACAAAAATCTCTTGAAGGCATGAGGTGAATTTGCATTGAGTTCCCAAAGAATTATGGGGTTGCTTGCCTGAAGATCAAGGCTATCCTCGCACTGTCAAGTGAGGTTTGGGAAAAAGAGTTTGCCTTCAAAGACGATGACCATTAGTTAATGGATGTGTGGAAGCGAGACTTCAGTCACTAGAAGGAGAGGCTGGAACAAGTCCTTGAGCGAGTAACTCCAGATATTGAATGGGCCAAGGAGGCCAGAGGGGATTGTTTTCGATGCCTAAAGTTGATGATGGGGTACAAGGTGCCCACTGTCAAGATCAATCTAGAAAGCATAAAGCCTCACTTCCGAAGGAGGATGGAGGATGGAATGTCGACTGAGGTTACCACATATTTTATGAGCTTTTCTTCCTGAGATTTCGCCTAGTCCGAGCTATTTAGAGACCATGTTGCCAAGTACGACGAGGATTGGGAAAAGCTTGTTAACAATTCCAAGGAATCTAGCTACCAGGAGCGGAGATCTGACATCATTGAGGTCCACAAGTTTCATTCAGTGGTCATGAAATTCATAGAGTATGAAGCTTTGAAGAAGCAGGAGGGCAACCCTATTATTAATGAAGAATTCCTAAAGGAATAGTTGTAGCAAAGAGAAATCAACAAAAGCATGAAAATGCTATAGTGCCACCACTAGAAGACGAAACAAGGATGTGGACAAATTGTATTTTAAAATGTAACATATTTAAGGGTGGGTGAAACCCTGATGTAAAGTGAATCTTGGCCACTCATTTTTCTTTTTGAAAACTATAAATAGGGATCTCCTCCTCTCATTTTAAAGAGAGTTGAGTTGTTGTAAAGACATGCTACAAAAATTGCAATAGAAATACATTGACCTTTATGCATTTCTAGATTTCTTCTCATGTTTCATGATTCTTCTCTCATAAGTTAAGGTTTTATCTTGATTTGCTTTTCTATTTTAGTTTCCTTTCAGCTGTCCTTGGTAGATTTAGTAATGTAGTCCTTGGTTGTGAAGATTCCTGTTGTGTGTATTCTTTTCCTATCCATACTTTTAGTCATTTGTTGCTGGTAGATGACTGTGCAAAGTTAGTCTAGACTCTAATTTTATAGCTGCTCTTTAAACTTTATCTTTATTCACATATACATGGTGAATGAATGATGAAACATCTATAGTCCTTAGAAGATAGCATAGATTTCATGGCATTATGAAATTTTTGATTCAGTGAAATTCTATTTTAAGGAAACTGTCCACAGCATAAACCTCCATGATCATTGTTCATCAGTAGTTGCAAGTCTAGGAACTCTCCCTCTCCCTTGGAGTTTTTCCTTTTTTTTAAGAAGTAACCTTTGCTAAGGTTCATTGTACATTGTAAAGCCAAATTCGACGATAAAATGGAGTTCAAGACTATTTTTTGAACCTTTAGAAAAAGTGTTGTAATCTCCTGTCTGAAGAATTCTATTCATAGATCCAATTCTCCTACAAATTTGTCCACATAATACCGCGTTGTGATTCCAGAATATCACACGAAACAAGTAAGATATTCCAAGCACAGCCATGACCTGACATCCGAGAGACTTTGGGGTAGTGTTCTTCAATCTGATTGTGGAAGAATGTCTTTCAAGAGAGGTGATGTGCCTATGCATCACCTGTGTTGAGAGGTGCATAAAAAACACATCAACAGAACTAGCGCTACAAGGATGTCCTTTTGGGAACAAAGCAAGATCGAATTGGGTCTTTCTCCCCTAAGAGATTTCACTGAATCTTGAGGTCTACACTGAACAAAGGGGAATTTTAGGAATTAACGCCCCCTACCTGAACCTAAAGAGCTAAATGAAGGGAAGCATCCACCTCCAATTCACCTTTTTCTTCTCCTTTATCTTCGGTAGCACCATCTTCCATCCATCTGCTCTGAACAGCCTTCTAGGCTACCACTCCGTCTAAGCTGAATGCTGCCTTTCAGCTAAACATAGTCTCAACCCCGAGAGCTATCCCTTTACATCCACCAGTTAAAATGGCATAGATGCCTCCACCACCCTGTTCCATGGCATGGTTGGGAAATAAACCATCCTTTTTGGCCTTCAACTTATATCATGATATGCCAAAGAATCCTAAAATATTTTGCACGAAATTCAATGGTCAGGACCCACAAAGGACAATAGAAGAGCATGTCAAGATCTTTGAAATTGCCTTGAAAACTATGCAGATTATCTATGAAGATGTAGCTTGCAAGCTCTTTCCCTACTCTCTCAGAGAGGAGGCTTTCTACTGGTACGTCAACTTTCCTATCAGAACGATCAATACGTGGACCCTTTTGAAGGATGCTTTCCTATAGAAGTTCAAGACCCCGGTTAGCCCTACAAATTCATACAAACATTTCATGTTAGTTCAAAGGGAGATCAATGAACCAATCAAATCTTTTAATGATCCCTTCCATAGAGAATGCACTTGGCTACAAGCCCCGTACATTTTCAATGACGATGTTGTTTTTCTTGTTTATTATGAAGCACTGGATAACCTTACTTCGGATCTGGTAAAAAGGATGCGACCACTACCTGCCAGGTTGGTGGATGTGTATGCAAAGGCCATTATTGCTAGCACAGATCTAGGGCATAACATATGTGGGCCACTTCCTTCTCTCGGGCAAACTGCACATCTGACACAGATTCAGGGGCTTACTCAAACCTTGCAGCATGAGACACCCCTACTAAATCTAGTACCGTAGCTACCCATAGTCCCGCACCCCGAGAAACCGATGAATCAGGCACCTTCTGTTCCTCACTACTTGCTTCCCCAGTAGAAGCATGCCCATTCCCAACCATCCTAGATTTCGGTGTATCTCCAAGCATCTGAATTCCCACCCGCTCATCAAAATTAGCCGGTTGCACAACCAATGTTCCTCTAGAATTCAGCTTTGCAGCCGAACAATACCAAAAAGGACCAGATTGATGTGCTCATAGAGATGATCAAGAAAATTTCCATAGAGATGGTGCATTTGAAGAATCAAAACAACCAACTGCAAGCATCACAAAAAAACATTTAAGCCAACCTTAACCGTGACAATCGAGATGATCGTGAAGTTCGAGATGGTCGGGATGCCAGCACTTTGTCCAGGCAGAATTATGACAGAAATTAGAGTTTGGTTCATAACTTTGATATAAGGCCTTTCCAAAGGAAAAATAGGACATGGAACACGAGACCCAATAATGGTGGCATCCCCATGCCCCTTGATCAAAACAACAGTCATGAGAACACTACAAGTGAAGTTTACTTAGCTGAGGCTATTTTATTCGGTTGGTGTCGCATACACACAACAAGTTGACACTCTGAGCTCGATTGTTTAGAATTCCAGACTATTGTTGACATCTTCCAAGTTGAGGTCCAAAATGTTGTTGACAACTCAGGATGCTGAGACATCGTCCCATCTGACCCATATGACTCTGCAGTGCTAGTAGTGAATCAGGCTCCTTTCCCAAAAGCTGAGTGCAATACACCCGAGAAGGAGGGCCCCACCATAAACAACAATGACAAGGCGGAGGAGGTAAGCTCCGAAAGCCCTTTGGCTCTTCTTTTCGATTCAATAGATAATGGTTCTGAAGAGGATGAAGAAGAGCCTAGGGAGGACGAAGTCCACATGTTTCACCAAAGAACTACCCCTTATGACCTAAGGAATAGACAAGCCGGTGGTCATGTCAGAGGTCCTTTTATGACCTCCACTCCACCAAATAATTTCATTACTCCTCCTGACCCGAAGGTAAGCAATAATCTGGGATTCCCCCATGTACCCACGCGGTACTTCAATAAGAATAGACAACCAAACCATAACCAAAACTAGCCTACTAGCTCCTCCCAAAATGTTTCCTATGACCAGGAGGTTGAGCAGATGGGGGAGTATATTGTTGAAGAATTTAAAAAGGTGAATCCAAGTGTGTCCGCCTTTGAGCTACTCAAGGTGCTAGCTATTAGAAATAGCTTTTTCAGAATGATAAATGGGACCCCATTGGTCGGATCCGTTCAAGAAACTCCAGCTTAAAGAGTCTCCTTTGAAGACTCACAAAGTGAGACCATCATCCGATAGGTCCTCAACATGAAGGTTGATCCACCTGTAAATCAGCAAGCAGGCAAGCAGTCCTCTAAGGAATCAAATCAGACACAAGCCCGAAATAGGGGCCATGATAAAGACAAGGGTCAGGTCGCTCAGGTGGATGTTTCAGGAGGACTCTTTTAGGGAAGATTCAAAACTCCCCCTTTCCTGACCACCATCTACGTGTTTGGGAAAAACCTCCACAACCTCCTGCTAGATTCAGGAGCCTCTGCTAATGTTATGCCCCTGAGCATGTGCAAAGCACTCAGAATAATGCCAACTCCTTCCTAACGTAAGGTAACACAACTTGAAAATACTGAGATCAACATAGTGGGAGAGATTAACAAAATACCTATGTAGGTTTTTGTTGATCCCAGGATCCAATAGACCATTGATATTCAAGTGGCTGACAGCCCAGATATGTATGGTATAATCTTGGGAAGGGATTTCACAAGGGCATTGAATGGGTATGCCACAAATGACTATTCCCATTTGTGGTTACCATGGAAAGGGATGCCAAATCAGATTTGGATCGATTGAGAGCCATATATGAGATTCATGATCATAGAATATAACAACATGAATGAAGTGTTGTTCTCTAAAATAGATTTGGGGAATTATTCCTCAGTATCATAGCTGAATGAGTGGGAATGCCTTGAAGAAGAAGGAACAAGTGAGGTTTTCCTCGTATTATGTAGCCCACCTGCTAATTTAGCCAATACCTCTCAAAGCACTGAAGTGTTGATAGAGTCTGATGATGAAGAATCAGGAGAGAATGATAATCTTGGATTGTTGGATGGTTTCCAAGACTTCATGGGTAAATGTGCACAGGACCAGCTCAATTTGGGAAATAGAATGAATTTTCAAGAGCTTTTTCTACCTAGTTGGTCATGGGTGCATAATGCTACCCATTTGGAATTTGAATGTTGTTTATGCCAGACAACAATTGAACATGTTAAAAGATAAATCAGTCCAAAGGAGGAAATTGGATCGACACCGCCAAATCTAACCCCTCTAGCTGTGACATCTCCTTGGAAGGTTACTACAATTGGGCCCTCATCAAAGTTGATAGTTGGGCCTGTTGGTGCTGCATTAATAGAATCTCTTGGATTCTAGACATTGTGCTTTGATGTATCCAAATCCAAGCATGGGGCTGGAGCTGGTTTCAAATTAATCAGTCCTAGAGGTAAGTCATACTTTGTTGCTCATAGACTTCAATTCTATTGCACCAACAACATAGCAGAATATGAGGCCTTAGTCTTGGGACTCCATATGGCATTAAGAAAAGGTGTCAAAATGCTCCAATTGTTTGGAGATTCAAAGTTGGTTATAAAGTAGGGTAGGAAGCTCTATTCCTATTATGATCGAAGACTCACAAACTACAGGCACCGGGAATGGGATCTACTAGAGGGACTGGATGCATTCAATATCCAATTGATCCCGTGTTCTTGAAATCATACTACCAATGCCTTGGAACAGGAAGTAAGCATGCTACAGCTGCTATCCCTATCGGGCCTCAAAAGATTCACTGTGGAACTCACCTCTATTCCATCTATGTCAGACAACGTAGCTAATTTCTAGGTGTTCAATGATGACAAACACATCCTGGAGTTTATCACCAATTCTGATGTGTTCGCTACTCAGATAATAGACGAGGTTGAACCTCAAGAGGCTGACCTGGATATAGAAGGGATCATCAATCTGAAGACCAATACCATCCCTAAGGGGATTTTCCAACTAGAACAAATCTTTGACTTGGATCAAATCAGGGATCAAGATCAATAGGCTAAGAAGGACACCATTAGTGACCAATGTGACACCTACAACCTTGGAACAATGGGCAATGCAAAGAATGTATTTATTGGCAAGGTGTGCACATCATAGGAAAAAGGGGGTATAGTGGATGCTTTGTGGAAGTGCCACGATGTCATCACCTAGGGCTACGAGGATCTCAAAATGTATGATACATCAATTATCACCCATACCATCCCTCTGAGGCTAGATGCAAAGGCATTTCGACAACAACAACGCCCTATCAATGCTTTGTTGGAACCAATAATATTCAAGGAAGTACAAAAATTGTTGTTCGCCAGGATTATCTTCCCGGTTAGGCACTCCACATGGGTGGCCAACTTGGTCCTAGTAAGAAAGAAGAATGGGGAGATCAGATTGTGCGTCGACTTCCACAACCTGAACTGGGCCTCCGAAAAAGATAACTATCTTGTACCATCGTTGGATGAGGTGCTACAGATAGTAAATGGTTCATAGATGATGTCCTTCCTAGATGGGTACTCTGGGTACAACCAAGTTATGGTACAATACGAAGATTGACACACAACAACGTTCACCACCAAATGGGGAACCTTCGCTTATAGACGAATGCCATTCAGACTAATCAATGCTGGTGCTACCTTCCAGTGCACCATGGATATTGATTTCAAGGACCTGATTGGAAAGTGCATAATCATCTATATCGATTATTCAATAGCATTCTCAAAGCAGTGGGGTACTCATGTCGTTGACCTATGCAAAGTCTTTCAGACATGCCGTGAATTCAGGGTCTCCTTTAATCCGAAGAAGTGCATCTTCGGGGTTACTGAAGGGAAGCTACCTAGACATGTCCATTCGGAGAGGGGAATTGCTATTGACCCCAAATGTATCGAATCAATCATGAAGATCCAACTGCCAGGCAACAAGAAGGAATTAAAATATTTTTTCAGAAAGATCAACTTTGTCCGCAAGTTCATCACGGGCTTCGCGAAAATCGTCAAACCACTCAATGCCATGCTAAAGAAAGATGCCAAGGTTGAATGGACCCTAGAAGAAAAAAAATTATTTTGAGGGAATCAAGAAAGAAATTGCTGATGCACCTATGCTGGTCAACTCCAACTATCTAAGGCCCTTCTACATCTATTCATTCGCTTTAGACCATTCGTACACTAGCATCTTGACACATAAAGATGATGAGGGGAGCGAGCATCCAATCACCTTCATGAGAACCCCTCTAAAAGATGTTGAGATACGCTATCAAAATTCTGAAAAGAAGGATTATGCCCTTGTTAAAGGGGTAAATAATATCCGGCATTAAATCCTACGGAACAAGGTGTTTTCCATTGTTCCTGACCCAGCAGTGAAGATGTTGCTTATGCAAAATGAATTTGGGGAACGAAGGGCCAGATGGATTACATTGTTACAAGAATATGACATGGAGATCTAGCCAATGAGGTTGGTGAGAGGACAAGCACTTACCCGTACAATTGCTAAAGTAGTCGTGTACGTCGGTCCTGAGCTCACGGTGCAGCAATATCAACTGGAGGATATCTCTCTAGGAGAATGGTACGAGGATATCAGATATTATTTGATAAACCAAAAATGTCCACCCCACTTGCAAGGGGTCCAAAGGCAATCCCTCAGGTTGAAAAGCAGTAGTTACATGTTGTAGGGCACCATATTGTACAACAGGAACCATGAAGTTATCTACCTAAGATGCCTTGGTAAAGAAGAAGTTGAACGGGTCTTCCGAGAATTCCATGATAAGTTCGGAACTGGTCACAGTTGTGGTTTGTCAACTGCGCATCAAATATTGAAAGTTGGGTACAATTCGCCCATGGTTTTTAAAGATTCTCGCAGTCATGTCTGCACCTGCCACGTATTCCAGACCGCAGCCACCCGGGAAAAGAATGCTATTGTCCCATTGCAACCTGTTTTGGAGGTAAGGCCGTTCATGCAGTTGGGTCTCAACTTCATTGGTCCGGTAAGCTCTCCATCATCTGCTAGACATAGGTACATTTTGATCACTTCCGATTACTATACTAGGTGGAGAAAAGCAATTGCTTTTAGGCATTACACAACTAAAGTAGTCACTAATTTTTTGGAGGGTTTTATTTTAAATTGGTTTGGTTGTCCTTATGCATTGGTATGTGATAATGTTCCTACATTTGCTTCGTTAAAATTTTCTAGTTGGTCATTTGATTATGGCATCGCCCTTAATTTTTTCTCCAATTATTATCCTCAAGGCAATGGTCTTGCTGAGTGAACCAACAAGAAATTGATCACCATGATCAACAAGTTACTGGATATGAATCCTAAAGATTGACATACCCAGCTCTATTTTTCCCTTTGGGCAGATCACACCTGTCACAAGTTTGCCCTTGGGGATTCCTCGTACCACTTTGTTTATGGCTTGGAGCCTATCTTTCCCATACATTTGAAGATCCCTACCCTCTAGTTCATCAATGATTTTTATGAAGGAGGAGACCACAGGGAAGTTCATCTCATCGAGTTGTTACACCTAGAAGAAGTACGAGACCGTGCGATAGAAAATTTTGCCAAACATCAGGGTGTAGTGAAAAGGTGGTTCGACCGCCAAGCCAAAATTAAGGCCTTCTACATTTCTGATCTAGTCCTATATTAGGACAAGGCCCATGAAAATAGAGGGGGACATAACAAATTCGACAAGCTTTGGCTTGGCCCCTTTCAAATTTATGAAATCCTTAGAGATAATACCTTTCGTATAAAGACCTTAACTGGTGAGGATGTCCCGTTGCCTATCAACGGGAAGCAACTTAAGCATTACTTATAGGCCTAAGCTCTTTTAGAGTTATCCATGTAAATACTTTTACATAGGTTAGGATAGGTTTCCCTGCATTTCTTTTTTGCTTTGTTTTTTTTTGTGCATTCCCCGATTGTTTTTGTTGTTGGCAAGGTTTCCCCTTGTTCTTTCTGTAGTGACCATGCTTGGCTGACGAACAGTTTGCCCTGCTGACCGCTCTTGTTTGTTCTCTAGATAAGACTTCATTCCCTATTACTATTCTCTAAAATCCCTTAAGCATTGGTTCTCCCCTTTTGAACTCTGAACTAATCTAGGATGGTGTCCCGTTTGAATTTCCTACGTCTATCATGGAACACACAGAAACACACTTTAAAGTTTCCAAAGAATCGTATGGTGATTACTGAGAAGGCTGGATGAGTGAAAAATCTAAAGTCTGCTCTAGTGACCACTGTGATTTCCAAACCCATAGTGAGCTTCAGTGCTTACACGGTTGAGCAGAAAGAAAAATAAAAAGTATTGCAAAGAAAATATCAAATGAAAAGAACAAAAAAACATGAAATTAAGCAACCGTATGAGTGTATGAATTTCTCTACCAGGGCTATGGATGCCTAGATGGTAGTAGAGCTATGTTCGTGGGGTCACAACAACTCCGTCGGGGCTATGGATGCTTGACCGGTAGCAAAGCAATGTCCAAGTTACTTTTGGGGTCAGGAAAACTACATAGCTTGTCCTTCATGATCAGTAGTTGTCCATACTATCTCCAAGGAAAGGAAATGAACTCACCAATCGCACACCCCCATGATGATGTTGTGGCACGATTCAATCTCGCCTTCCTTAAGTTATTCTTAGTTCAACTTTGGAAAACGGCTTTGTTGTGTGAAACCATAGATCATGGGTTCAAAATGAATATTTATCTTCAGAACACCAACAACATTCTCCCAGTGGAGTCGCCATTTGTTGTGCCTATAGCACACATGCTCCATTCGGAATGGGGACCCTCTCTTTCATTTTGCCATGATGGGTCCTCTTTTTGCTTCTACCTCATTTTGGTGTCCTTGACAATCAAAACATTCTCAAAATTTTCATTTAAGGTTGACCAAATTTTTCCCCTTTGCAAGTTACTAAGTCTTAAGCCCTTTCGGGTTTTCTCTGTCAGTTTTCCTTTCTAGTGTCCATGGGACCCTCCGGGCCCGGAACCTCGGGTTTCCCTTTGCAAGTTTCCCTTTTGGCTCCACCATTCCACATGGCTGACAGTTAGTGTCCTCCCAGCCTTCGGACCCCAGTGCTTCGATAGCCGTCTACGTTAATTTTTAAAATTTGATGGTTGTGCCCATGCATCTTCCTAGCCTCTCGAGCCCGACCCTTTGGGATTCCCATCTTGTTTCTCCTCGTGGTCTTCATTGTTGCTAACAACCATCAACCTTTGTCCTCTCGGGCCTTGGACCCCGACGTTCTCTTCGCTATTTGGTTTTTACTTGGTGGATTTTTTTCCAGCGGCTATCCTCCAACGTCCTCCCGACTCTCGGGCCCCGGTCCTCCTGCCACCGTCCTAGAAATTTAAACTGACCTACCTAGTGGCCGACATACCAACATTCATTAGGGTTGTATTAATTGCACTTAGGGGTTATTTAAAGGGTCTCGACCTATCATTTTTGCATGTCAGGAAGAACTAAGAAGCACAGTGCTATCCCAACAATCTCTACCTCCGTGCCCAAATTTCAGGTTCGCCGCTCTTCGAGGATTCGACAATTTGCTTCTTCAGGCCCCTGAGGTAGGATCACTGTCTAAGCACCATTTCCCTTTCTAGGCTTCCTAAATTAAGAAATAAGTGATAAAACAAAAAAACTAGAAGTCTGGTAGGGGAGAATCTCACCTCAAAAACCCACAAGTTTGAGAATTGAAAAACATCCCATAGGACTTCTAAATCAAACTTCAGAGTGATGTCGTCCCGTCACTATTCTTTGGGGTAGGCGACCGCACCTTTCAGGCCTGAGCCTCTCTCTGGCCATGGCATAAACTTAGCAAACACACTCCAACGGCAAAGCTCCTCCCAGGCTCCCAACCCTGGGTTTCCCTATCTGTTTCCCCATTTCGCTCGGCCGTAAACCTTCATCCTCCCGGCCCTCGGACCCCGGGCTTGCAAAATCTGCTTGATACTTGCAACAAAAAGAAAACTTCAGATTGTCCCTTGAACCCCGTCCCTCAGACTTCCATCCTTAAGTCGGCATCTCCAATTCACCATTTCATATAGCCATTGCGGGACATCTCCCCGGCTCCCAGGCCCCGGTCGCTCTTTCACTCTGTATTTTTTAAAAAGGGAAATGATACGTCCAAACTTCTCTTAGACTCCAACCTCCATATTTCCATCTTCGAAACTCTGTCTTGCTTCCACTGCCCTAAATGACTGAGATTTTCTACCTTCCCGTACACTGGACCCCGAACCTCAATTTGCCTCTGAAGTTTTAGACAAGTTGTTAAACTTGTCTCGGGTCTGATCCATCAGGAAGCCCATCCCAGACTTTTGTCTGCACTTCATCGTTCCACACGGCTATCCCCAAACAGTTTCCCGACCCCTGCGACCCAAACTCCAGAACCTGGTCCCCAGAATGTTGTTTACCTGATGCTATTCTAAACAACTGACCCTTGAGAGCTTTCCTGTAGCTAAGGCGCAAACACCTAAATGATGACTCAAATGGCCTCCAAATTGAAAATGAATTTCGACCCACGTGCTTAAAATGGACCTTCTCCCACATCAACCCTTTGTTAAGAAATCCCAAGATTGGGAGAAGTCATTAGAGATACCTTTACTTGTTTTCCCTTCCAAACAACATTCTGCCAGGCAAAGTCTGGCCCCTGGGGCCCGGGTCACCAGTTTTCGTTCTGGTGTTACTAATATCAAGTGTTATACTTTTCTTAAATGGAAATTGTGGATCTAACCTTGATTTGTAGGGATTTTTTCAAGGCTGCATCCTCATATTTAATGTTGCTAACTCCCATCTCTTTGTGCAAGATTTATGGAATCTGGTGCAAAAGCCTCTAAGGTAGCCAAGGACAAAGGGAAAAGAACCACCAAAACTCCTCGGGGAAAGGAGGACAAAAAACAAATGAAATACCAATTCCAGGGAGTGCCATTGCACTCCAAGATCACAACTAGTTGGAGGGATATCACAGAAACCATTATCGAACACGTTGATATTGATGATTCCACATGAAGATTCAAAATAGAGCCAAAGACTGATAATGCAAGACTAATCAAAAGTAGCGGACTTGCTAAGGCTGCAGGTTTCCCTCCTGCCTTGATTGCCCTGAACTGGTAATTGCATGTCGGGAGGCATACCAACTTGAAACAAGGACCATTATGGATAGAGATGGCAACATCTTGGCTAATATGTCCCCTCTCAAGATAACAAAAACCTTCCACATACCCATCTTTGAAAGCATGGAGACCCCAACTATTCAGGAGTGCAAGGAATTGTGGGATGAGGATCCTTTGAAGTGCAAAAAGTTGATCAACCAGTATTGGTTGAAGGAGAGGCGGAGCAGTTCCGCCAAGGTCCCTCAGGAGCTCTACCACAATGACTTCTTCCATAACTACCACGATCTAGTTACCCTACTGAGCAAAATAATTGGCCTTCCTGCTGCAGCTTTCTTCTAGGAATGGATGATGTATTTCATTGAACAAATTCTCCATGGGGAGGACACCGCATTCTATTGGGGGGAGATAATCAGTAATTGCTTCCATGAGCAAGAAGACATCCAAATTATACATGATGTCCTACCTGGTATATTCACTTTCCGATCGGTGATATTATAGTGGATTGTTCGTGGTGTGCAATGAGACACTAGGAAGAGAGCTCAAACCATATGACAAGTACCCTCAACTGCAGTACAAAAATTTCAAGAGGGATTACTGTAGGGTAAACGATGCCTTTATCACCTACATCCTCTGGCTGCTTGGAGGTGATTTTGAGAGAATATTCTCTCACAGTACTAGGGTCCTTCTCAAGCACTATGCCTTCCTATTCATTCAGTTTCCCAAGTTCACCTACATTCGTGCCTAGGGATTCTCTGAAAGGCCGAACAAGCTGCCTCTGTACCCTAATGATTGGATTATACTATTGGACCTATCTTGGTAGCTGCAATACATACACAAAATTCTAAGCAGTAAGCACTTTGCGAGGACCCCTTATCCCCTCACACTCAGCCAGGGAATGTATGAACTTCATACCTCCCAATGCGCGGGCAATTTAGAAAAGGAGCTAACTGAGTAGCACTTCAGGCCACATATAGCTTGGCCATAGATGGACCCATATGGCCACATCAGGAAAGCACTTGGACAAGAATATGCCCACCTCCACCATGTTGAGGATTTTTGGGCTAATTACAAAGATGACCTTGAAGTGCGGGTATGAAATTATATGCGTATGACCACATACTTTGTGAAAAGGGTGAACCTATGTCTAGTCCCAGATCAACTTGAAGAGGAGCAGAGCATAGTGATTGATCCAAGGTAAAGTGCTATTGCAAAATTACCATTGCCTTTAATTGATTGGAATGAGTAAGAGGTTGATGACGTCAACATTCTTACCAAGCCCATTGAGGCTCGAACAAAGGCATGGATCGACGGACAGGTTGCTAATTTGAAGAAGCAGGGAGTTGCCTTCACATTCAAGGTGCTCGAAAGTGAACCCAATAGTTCTGATGGTGGGGCAACTGCTACTACAACTAGAGAAACATCCAAGTCCCCTCCATCTGTTCAGTCGAAGAAGAGAAAGGAGGTTGACAAGCAGCAACCCAACCCAAAAGTGTATTCTAGAAAGGCCTTAGAGGGTGAGCCTCCTAAGGAACATAGAAGAACAAGCAACGTCACTGAGATGCCATTCATACCTAAAGATCCACTCCACGAGGGTGAGGAGATGGATCTTGATCCACCAAGATCTCCGCCTGCTTCATCTGTTGCTGCTATTTCCACCATCCCACCCATTTCCCATGCAATGGTTGCTTCCTCTCTACCTGTGGTGGACATTTTTGTCCACCTCGTCTCCACTCCTCCAATAATGTAGGTCATATCGGTGGATTCATCCTCCGCCAATACCTAACCAATTTTTCCATCCTCCATGTCTCCTTCCTTTCCAACAACTGCCACTACTACTCCAATGCCTGCCCTCACTCTCCTAGAATCCTTTGTCAAGTATATGCAAAATGTGTCATCTACAAATTTGGGAATGCTTGCAAATCCAATGGTGCAAACTACAATTTCCCAAGCAATGGCTAACACCTTGGCTCTCCCTACTCCTATGGAGCCACCTAGAATGGAGGCTACAATGCAAATCTCTGATGAGTTGGAACGACAATAATTGGAGGTAGCTATGAGGCTGGAAGATGAGGAATTTGATTATCATGAACACCCAATATACGAACATTGGGTGATCAATGAGGTGGTCTATGAGTCTTCTAGTGATGACACCGAGGGTCTGTGGACATACATAATCCAAGAAATAGTTGATCCAGAGCTCGACACCGAATGGGCCAAGCAACTCAAGGAAATTGAAGGCAAAGAGGTTGAAAGACAACCTATGGTTGAAGAAAGAGTTTCTTCTCCGAAGACTGAGGGTAGTAGGTCTCCTACGGAAAGAGATGATCAAACCCCTGAGCATGATGAAGAAACATCCTTCCATGAGGATAAGCCCAAGGAATGTGGGCATGACCGAGATGAAGAAGAAAATGATGTTGAAGGGGAGGACCACCCTGATAAACAACTACCCACCAAATCTCCTATCAAACGCATAATGCTCGTGCAAGATTATGATGAGGAGAATGAAGATACAAGAATTGAGCAGGAGGCTCTCAATGATAGGGCCATCAAACTTAGGGTGGAGGACAACAAAGATCAACATGAATCACCCAAGGAAGGGCCCTTGATGCCCGACTGTTTGGAAAGATAGCTTGAAAAGAGGACTCCCGCCCTAAAGGATCTGAAAGAAAGACTGGAGGCAATATTGGCTAGAGCTCAGATTGGTACAAGGAAGGAGAAAAATCCTAGAATTATATCAAAGGTAACGATGGATGCCTCTGGATCTAGGGCTTTAAAAATAGTTATGCCCGTGGTTGGAGAACAAGGAATAAAATACAACATCTCCACCATTGACTTGGGAGTGGCCACCAGAGAGAAGAAGGTTGACCATCTCTAGGATTCAGTCACCGTAGTGGTGCACCTCATTTAGCAAGATAAGGTTTCAAAGGAAGAACTTAAGGTGCAGGTGGTTGATTTGATGATCTATATTCAACAATGGTCATCTCCGGAGGAACAACCCATCACATCATTGGCCCCACCATAATTGTTGTCCAAGGAACAGATTAACAAGCTGGAAAGGGGAAGGAACTTGGACAAGACCACGAAAAACTGGTTCTGGCAGGTCTTGGACATTGGGAATATGAGCATCAATTTGACTGTTCGAATGGTGAACAATTTTTTAGAAATACAAATATCTCTTGAAGGCATGAGGTGAATCTACATTGAGTTCCCAAAGAAGTATGGGGTTTCTTACTTGAAGATCGAGGCTATCCTCACACTGCCAAGTGAGGTATGGGAAAAGGAGTTTTCCTTCAAAGATGATGACCATTGGTTAGTGGATGTGTGGAAGCAAGACTTCAATCACCAGAAGGAGAGGCTGGAAAAATTCCTTGAGTGAGTAACTTCAGATATTGAATGAGCCAAGGAGGCCAGAGGAGATATTTTTCGATACCTAAAGTTGATGACGAGGTACGAGGTGCCTGCTATCAAGATCAATCTAGAAAGAATAAAGCCTCACTTCCGAAGGAGGATGGAGGATGGAATGTTGGCCGAGGTTATGATAGATTTTATGAGCTTTGTTGCCTGAGCTTTCGCCCAGTCCGAGCTATTCAGATACCATATTTCCAAGTACGATGAGGACTGGTAAAATCTTGTTAACAATTCCAAGGAATGGAGCTACCAGGTGCTAAGATCCGACATCATTAAGGTCGACAAGTTTCAGTCGATGGTCATGAAATTCATAAAGTATGCAGCTTTGAAGAAGCAGGAGGGAAACCCTATTATTAATGAAGAATTCCTAAAGGAATAGTTGTGGCAAAGAGCAATCAGAAAAAGGAAGAAAATGCTACAATGCCACCACTAGAAGATGAAACAAGGATGTGGACAAAGTGTATTTTAAAATGTAACATATTTGGGGGTAGGTGAAACCTTGTTGTAAAGTGAATCTTGGCCACACAATGAAATTAAATCTTGGGCACTCATTTTACTTTTTGAAAAATATAAATAGGGATCCCCTCCTCTCATTTTAAAGAGTGTTGAGTTGTTGTAAAGACATGCTGCAGAAATTGCAATAGAAATACATTGACCTTGGTGCATTTCTGGATTTCTTCTCATGTTTCATGATTCTTCTCTCATAAGTTAAGATTTTAGTTTGATTTACTTTGCTATTTTAGTTTCCTTTTAGCTGTCCTTGGTAGATTTAGTAATGGTATCCTTGGTTGTGAAGATTCTTATTTTGTGTATGCTTTTCTTGTCCATACTTTTAGTCATTTGTTGTTGGTAGATGATTGTGCAAAGTTAGTCTAGACTCTAATTTTATAGCTGCTCTTTAAACTTTATATTTATTCACATATACATGGCGAATGAATGATGAAACATCTGTAGTCCTTAGAAGATAGCATATATTTCATGGCATTGTGAAATTTCTGATTAAGTGAAATTCTATTTTAAGGAAACTATCCACAGCAGAAAACTCCATGATCATTGTTCATCGGTAGTTGTAGGTCCAAGAACTCTCCCTCTCCCTTGCCCTTTTTCCTTTTTTTTTAAGAAGTAACCTATGCTAAGGTTCATTACACATTCTAAAGCCAAATTCAATGATAAAATGGAGTTCAAGACTGTTGTTTGAACCTGCAATAAAAGTGCAGTAATTTACTATTTGAAGAACTCTATTCGTAGACCCAATTCTCCTACAACTTTTTCCACATAAGACCACCTTGTGATTCCAGAAAATCACATGAAACAACTAAGATATTCCAAGAACAATCATGATAGGACATCCGAGAGACCTTGGGATAGTATTCTACAATCTGATTATGGAAGATTATCTTTCAAGAGAGGTGATGCGCCTATGCATCGTCTGTGTTAAGAGCTGCATAAAAAACACATCAACAAGTGGGAGAGAGATTGGAGTGATTGAGTAAGAGACTTGGGAGACAGAGAGATGGAGAGAGAGAGAGAGGGAAAGAGATAATATTTAAATATTTTATATATTAGTAATATATATATATATATATATATATATATTTAAATATTTATACATTAACTAAAATATTGAAATAATATTTAAATATTATACATAATAATATAATATATTATATATTAAATACATAATTCCATAAGAGATTATCATAAATTGTATATTATATATTACATTATAAACTATATTGTATATTATATATTAAATTATAAACTTTATTGCATTTTTTAAATCATATATTATAAATTGTATAACATTTTTTAAACTCATATCTAAAACATATCGGATATCGGATTTAAATCAGATATCGGATTCAAATCGTATATCCGATTTGAATCAAATATCTGATATGATGACACAAAATTTAATGCCTAGGGATTATCCTCATGCTTGCTTTGGAATTTGGTTCGGACCTGCCAATCCTAAGAAGTCAACACAAAAAACATGTTTAACAACTTACCTTTCTTTTCCAGACTTCGCCCATGTGGCTGACAACTTTTTTATTACCCAAAATTGATGAAACGAAAAGGGTTTGTAAAGGAGCTTCTCAACTTTCCACCAATATAAATTATACTTTACTTTGAATCTAATAAATAATTATTATTCATTTTCTATTAGAATTATGACTAAATTCTTGATTGATAGCTTGATTGAAAAACATCTATAGCTTTCAAACGGTATCACATTTTTTGAATCCAAAACATGTGTCACATTCTATGCTTCGCATACTATAGGATTAAAAATAATAATTGAATTTTCTAAATTTTTGACCAAGTTAAGGTGGTCAGACATACGAGTTTTTATATTTTTTAAAATTTGTAATAAAAATATCATAATTAATTATTTACTTGGAAAAAATTACAAAAAAATATGCCACAGATCCGGACATGAGTCCTTTACTTATATCTAAAATATTATAAAAAAATATTATCATTTTATTATGGTTAGGGTGGTCAGACAGACACCTACTTCTTATTTTTTCCCTGAAATTTAAGTACTACTGCATTGAAATTTCAAATTTTCACCAAATAGATTTTTTTTTAGAAAAAAAAACCTAGTAGTTTAGAAACTACATTCAATTTGCCATAGATTATATTCTTACAAATTTGTAACATAATATAGATAACTTATTCAAATTTTTATGTCAAGTTGCCTAACTTTGATTTTTCTGAATTTTCATTGCCACTTTAGGGCCTGTTTTTTCCATGATGATCTTGCACATACCCGATTCTTGTAATTTGAGTTGTTGTGGATCGTTAGTGGTGATTCATGGATGTTTCTAGATCGTGATCTATCTGTGTTGTTGGCTCGCATTGATTGTTGTGCTCATGATTGGTGATTTTCTTCTGAGAGTTCACGTTTTCTTGTTATTGGCCGACAAGGTGATTGTAACGTGTTGTGGATCTTCGAGGCTAATTGTTTAAGGTGTTTCATGTTCGAGGCATGTTTTTTTGGGTACCTACTATTTTTGGGCCAACCTTGGTTGATGCACATTAATAATTTCTTATGGATTTGGGCTGATAATTTATACACATTTTGGTATTTTGATGGGACGACATGTAGTTGATGTTATCCTTGGATGCAGATATATAAGACTAATTGTTTTGAGGATATGGATAACAAAAATGGAAAAGGGAAAGGAAGGCATATGTGTGAGATGTGCGAGTTTTGTGTGTGAACAATGTTCTAATATTTTGAAGGCAGAGATGAAGTGTGAAGAACAACAGTCATGAAGCATGGTGATGAGATGTTTTGAGTTGGTAGGGTCACAAAGAAGAGAGATCATGGAGTAGAAGGAAGAATCGAATGGAAGATTGTCATTGTATGAATTGTTTGTAATTCCTGGGCTGCGGCTAGACATCTATAAATCCCTAGTGGCATATGTAATGTGTTTTGAGATCTAATATAATGTGGAGTGAACTTTAAAGGCTGGGTTTTTCCCTTTGAGGGTTTTCCAAGGATAATTTTGGTGTCATATGTTCTTGGATGTCTATTACTTGTATGTTTATTATCTATTAGCTTCTGATGCATATATATAAGATCTGAGTGTTAGTTGTTTAGGTTGCGAGGTGGGACAGTCCCTCACCAGATCCTCCTACCTTGGTCTGTGTCAAATGGTATCAGAGCTAGTTTTGAACCTGTTGGCTGGTTGAAGAATTTATCAGAGCTGGTTGAAGATCTGGTTGTGAATCTATTGGTTGGTTGCAAATCTATTTCAGAGTAGGTTGTAGAGCAAGGTGAAGAGATGATTGTGAACCTATTGCAAAATGGGGAAGATTGGGAAAAGAACAAAGAAGGAAAAAGAGAACCTGATATGTGAAAGGGATACCTTGGAGGAAGAATTGTGCAAACTCAGGTAGTGTAGTTCAAAATTGATGGAAAGGATGAAAGAAATAGGAAAAGACAAGTGTGATTCTCTTGAAGAAGAACTGGAAATTGAAAGAAGGAGAAATGAAGAACTGGAAGTAGAGCTGATGAGTTTGAGGATATTGGAAAGGAAATGGAAGAAGGATTCAAGTTGTTTAAGAAGTTGGACAAGAAGAGTAGAGATCTAGAGGAAAGTTTGAAAGAGCTGAACAAGGAGAATAGTTTGCAGAAGAAGGAAATATCTGACTTGAAGGAACATGCTAATCAGTTGGAGAAGGAAAATGAAAGATTGAGATCTAAACCTGAAGTGTGTGATGTTGTAGAAACATCTTTAGCAAATGGGATTGAAGATGAAAGTGTGACTAAGCCTGTAATTGTTGGAGATGGTATTGGTTTCAAAATCATGCAAAGAATGGGATATAGAGGAAAAGGATTGGGAAAGAATCAACAAGGAATGAAAAAACCTATTGTACCGATAAGGAGAGAAAGAAGTGAAGGCCTTGGATATGACAAAGGTAAAGATGTTGTTACAAGTTCAAACAATTCAAATCAGTGAAGAAAAACTATGTATTGTTCACATTGTAATAGACATTAACATGAAAAGGAATTGTGTTGGGATCTATATCCTTGTAAGTTTTGTGGATTAAGGAATCATTGTGAGAAGATGTGTTGGAATAAAATGAGAGGAAGAAAGTTGAGGAAATATTGTATACATATGAATTATGGATGGACTGATGGATCAAAATGGAAGTATGTTTCTCATAAGTTCATAAAGTTTTACAGATTGAAGCATTCATATGTTGAGGGAAAGGAAGGATCATGATACAAAGAAATAAGACCTTATGCAGAGCAGAACAAGGACAAATATTCAAACTACGAAGGAGAGGAATGACAAGAGTCATAATTCTTATCATAATGAAGGGTACTAGAGGAGTGAAAGAGGATTTTCTAGAGAAGGAACATGTTTTCAAGTTTGGAGGAAGAAAGAATCAAGCACTAAATGTCATCAAGAACCTAATACCAAAGAAGCTAATGAAGGAGAAGCAGTCAAGGATGCAGAGATAGTTTGTGCAGATGAAGAAGAACTTGTTGATACAAAATTAGTTTATCCAGAGGACAGGGAACCTTTGGAGGAATCAAAATGGATAGTGGAACATGAAGAAGAAGCAACGATCTTAAGGAGACTTGTGAAAGCAGTGAACCGGTGTGAAGCATAAACAGAAAGGGGAGTATACATTGATGAGGTAGACAATAGTGTAGGAACAATATATGCATAAAATAATATGTATTTTGAGGTGTGCAAAGGAAATGTAGAGATCAAAAAGTGATGCAGAGGGAATTTGGAAATGATATTGAGGAGTCAAGGAAGTCATATGACTGTTCCAAAGGATTTAAGTAATGTGTTAACGTTTATTTGATTGAAGTAGACAATGAAGGACCTAAGGAAACTTGTAGGGTGGGCCTGCTCAGATCACCGACCAGTGAGGTAGTGCAAGTTCTGCAAGTAGATCACCAAATCTAGATTACATTTGAGGAAATTTTGTAGGGTTGACTTGAACAGACCATCGACCTTGAGGCAGTTGCAAGTACCTGTTAACTTTTAATTGATTGAGGCAGACATTGATCTTGAGGCAAATTATAGAGAAGGCTTTCTCAAACCACCAAACATTAAGGCAGTGCAAGGCTTGCAGGTAGATCGTCAAATCCATATTACATTTGAGGTAGTTTTGTAGGGTGGACTTGAATAGACTGTCGACCTTGAGGCAGTTGTAAGTACCTATGAACAGATCACCAAACCAATTCAAAGAGATAGCATTTATTTTGGTATAACTTAGCCCAAAGTGAAGAGGCTCACTTTTCAAATAACCCCGAGAGTCTAATGCAGGGGCATCCAGAAGATTCAAGAACATTTCAGTTACAGAAGTTGTAGATAATGCAGTGAAGTTCATGATGGCTAGCTCAGTATATTGAGGATGAGGAGTCACAGATTAAAGGGTTTTTTGATGAGCATGTCTAGTTTATCTACCAGAAGTTTTAGAGGTTCCCATGAAGAGTTGATCAAGTTATGATTTTTTGTGTTCTAACAGTTGTTCGGTTGCATTAGTTGGTGTTCCTAAAGGAAGATGATTTGATTCTTGTAATTTCAGTTGTTGTGGATCTTCAATGGTGATCTATGGATGTTTATAGATTGTGATCTATCTGTGTTGCTGGTTCGCATTGATTGTTGTGCTCGATATTGGTGATTTTCTTCTAAGAGTTCATGTTTTCCTGTTCTTGGCCGATAGGGTGATTGTAACATGTTGTGGATCTTTGAGGCTAATTTTTTAAGGTGTTTCATGTTCAAGGCAAGTTGTTTTTGGTTCCCTACTATTTTTGGTCCAATCTTGGTTGATGCACATTAATAATTTCTTATGGATTTGGGCCGATAGTTTATACACATTTTAGTATTTTTTTGGGCCGACATGTAGTTGATGTTATCCTTTGATGCAGATATATAAGACCGATTGTTTTGAGGAGATGGATAAAAAATGGAAAATGGGAAAGGAATTAGGAAGGAATATGTGTGAGATGAACAACAATCATGAAGAACAGTGATGATATGTTTTGATCCGAAAGTGTCACAGAGCAGAGAGATCGTGGAGGAGAAGGAAGAATTGATGGAAGATTGTTATTGTATGATTTTTTTCTAATTCCTAGATTTCGGCCAGGCATCTATAAAGCCTTAGTTGAATATTTAATGTGTCTTGAGATCTAATATAATGTGGAGTGAACTTTGAAGGCTGGGTTTTTCCCTTTGAGGGTTTTCCTAGGATAATTCTGGTGTCATGTGTTCTTGCATGTCCATTACCCATATGTTGATTATCTGTTAGCTTTCATTGCATATCTATAAGATAAGAGTATTATTTGTTTAGGTTGTGAGGTGGGACAGTCCCTCATCAGACCCTTCTACCTTGGTCTGCATCATTATCACTGAAACAACAACTAGCACTTACTATAATAACAAATCAATCAATAGAAAAATGCTCCAAACAACCACTACAAATGGTTATACAAGGAACTAGAGGCATTCAAAAATCTGATCTAATTCATTGCATAAGAAATGCACTTTAAAATTTCATACCAACTAGAGTAAATCCACTCCTTGTTCTTGCTCCAATAGGAATTGCAACATTTAATATACAAGCTTCAACTATACATGCAACCCTTAAGATTCCAATTAGAGAAATGAAACCATTAAAATGAAAAACATTGACAACATTTCAAGATGTAACAACCTCCATCGATTAAAATTTAATTAACATAATTAAATTCAAAAAATTACACATCGTCACATGCATTAAAGGACACGTGTCCAAATCAAAAGAAAAAGATAAAGGAATTATATTAAATTAATAATTTGGAGTACATGTGTTGTTTACAAGGAAAAATATATGGGAACATTTCCCTTACAATAGACCTCTTGGTCGATAGCAAGACTATACAAAATACTGAAACTTGAGCCTTCCTGGCAAGATCCTTTGGACCTTTGAACTCCTTTGACCACCTCAAGGGCAAGAACATTGTCGGAGCATGTTTCGCCCTACCACGAAGTGAGACACTTCCTCAAAATTCTTCAGTCCATCAAATAGTACCCGACCCAGCATGAGGGAAACAAGCAATCCAAATCAGAATAAGAGTAATGGAATATGTGTAGCAAGTCAAACACTATCCAATCATATCATGATCATCTCAAAGATTCTATTTAAAACAAAATCATCCTTGTCGCTTGTGCACATACATAATCAGTCATGAGAGTAACATTTTAATTTACCAATGTCGCTTAGTCCAACTTTCTTAAAGCAACAAGTAAATCTTTGCAAGTACAAGTATTCTCTTCATGATATTTAGTTTGTAAGCATGCAAGAAAACCTTCCAATATTCCTTACATAAATGCATATTAATAAATACATAGGATCCAATAAATGAGCATGCAAGTATAAACATGGAAGTAAAATATGCATATTAAATAAAGAAGGTGTATCACATGTATGTATCTATGGGTACATATATTTATAAATAAATATTTATACACATTCTTAAAATCAAACACTCATATGTTCTATTATGGTATTGTTGATTTAAGAATGCATCCAAGCATACATAACCAATTGTAAAATCTACAAGTCAATAAGGGAAGGTTTGTACTTAAGCATTCAAACCCATTCCAACAAGTCAAACATATCTACAACTGATCATCTATTTCATTGATATTTTATCTAAATTTAGGATAATACATCTTTGTTGTCAACTTATAAGCAAAACCTTAAATTACTCCTTCATGTAGGTAGTAATCAGTACATGAAATAAACCCAACAAGTTTTCCAACATAATGATTACTGATGAAAATAATAAGCCCATCACCATTGTACTATGAGGTTATGCGAAACATAGCTAAGATTATGAAGCAAGGGTTTGATCATCTTATCCCATTAACATTATGCAATCATTAAGTATATCACCCTTCTCATTTTATTGGGGAAAAACAAACCCTTAGAGCTTAATGTTATTCACAAAAATATTTGCCTCTTCAAGATATTTTTATTCTTTTACCAGATAGGATTTCTTTCATAACAAATTTTACAAGTTCACCACGAGATGTTACTTTAGAGCTAAAAGCACTCAATTGAGCTACTACTACAAGAACACTCCTTCGAGCTTCATAACAGGTTCTACAACTACAACCCCTCATGCCTCTAAGAAGTAATGATCAAAAGCACATGTTCCATTGGAGCAAGACACATTCAAGGAAATATCTCTTATAACATGATATGGTTAATCACAATATTGAGTGAATCAATTGTGACTAAGGATGTAGTTTAGTTAATTCTGAATGGCATAAAAAGAAGCATATGCATAAAGTAAGGATACCCTCACAATGAACAAATAGATTTATCACTAATAACTTTTCTTCTACATCAAATCGAGCTGCATATTTAGGCTTGTAACCATACATGCACAAAAATCATGGACGTGATTGAAACTCATAATGGAATCCATATATCCTTAAGCTTCCATAGATTGTGGATCATGCAATTGAGTATAGTTAGAATCAATGAGGAACCACACACTAATATGTGGAAACTAGTTGCATCAAAGGCATAAGTGGTTCTTTTCATGAAAAACAAACAAGAGTAATAAATTTGACATTCGAACTTCTCTAAACATTACCCCTAAATGACATTTCACCTGTGCACAATATTTTGGGATCCTTCTCCCACACAAATAATTTACACATAGGTAAATTGTAACATAGTCTGCCCATGCTGCATAAAGAGCTTCCAACAGGTGAAAGATGGGCAAGTATCTAAGGAAATATATACATTTTCTTTCATTAGATGATATAGTAGCTACAATTTGTTTGGTCGACATGCATGCAAATAGAGGAAAACATAAACAAGGAATGCAGAAGGTTGATAATACTCCTAAAAGAATAGAGGTCTCATGGAATTCCAACATTTACAAATAAGAAGAGAATTTAAGGCACACACACTGATTCGATAAAAGGGGTCATGTTGTTGGATTTTCAAATCTTGAGCAACCACCAATCAAGTGCATTTAATGAAAATTTAGAAGTGATCTATTGAGATCCTTCACCCTTTGCCGTGTCTGACATCTATGTTGGCCATGTTAATTTTTTGGCAGCAAATTAATTCTAGTAGGTGATTTTGAATTGGGTGGTAGTTTTTGGAAAAGAAAGAGAAAGACAAAAAGAAGATAGAATGTTTTTCCAGAAGACAAAAAAATATAGAATAGAGAAGAAAAAGACAAGGAAAAATGTTCAAGAGAACATAAAAAAATAAGAACCTATAGCAGCAGAGGATAGTGCTCCAAAATGTTTACAGAGGCCCAGTGCTCTGGAATATTTGCATCAGCACACATTTAACTTCAGTGTGCTAGAACATGCATAGTTTTTGTATGAAGAATATACAGAGCTTTAGCTCTGATTTTTGTATACATAATTTTTTTTGAATGTAATCTTTTTGGGTATTTTTAATGAAACATAAAATATTATGCCTCCTTGTCTTGCTGTCCCCTCTGATTTATTTTTGTTTTCATCTTTTCCCACTATAGTTGGGATTCTTTTCTCAACAGATTGGTATAAGAGCCCTAAGTTTTATGGGAATTTAGTTTTTAAAGCCCTAGCTTTAGTCCTAGCCATGTAACAACATAACCCTACCTTCTGGGTATTTAGAAAAGCCCCAATTTTCTAGGCAATGAAGAAAATCCCTAGATTTCTTCTAGGTATTTGTAGTTTCCCCCATTTAGCAAAATGGATGGAGGAGATAATAGGAGTTGGCAGTTGCCACCTATGTTTAATGGAAAAAATTATGACGTTTGGGAAAAGAAAATGAAAACCATTTTAGTAGCAAATGATTTATGGGATTTAGTAGAAAATGGGTTCACAAATGTGACTGACCCAAATGCATTCACAACATTGACCAGTCCCCAAAAGAACCAGTTGAAGGAGACAAGGAAAAATGATGTTAAATCCCTCAGTTTGATTGAGGCAGCCTTGACAAAGGCTATCTTTCCCCGAATAGCAGCATCTAGTTATGCAAAACAAGCATGAAAAATACTTCAAAATAGTTACAAGGGTACAAACAAGGTGAGGCTAGTGAAACTCCAACTACTAAGGAGAGAATTTCAGACCCTGCAAATGAAGGACAATGAGTCCATTTCAGATTTTCATACAAGGCTTTCTACCTTGATTAACCAATTGAGGATAAATGGAGAATCAATGGAAGAGCAAAGGATTATAGAGAAAATCCTAAGAAGCTTTCCCTCTAAATTTGACCTAGTTGTTATTTCCATAGAAGAGGCCAAGGACCTTTCACAGATGATAGTTGCTGAGTTAATGGGTTCACTTCAAACCCATGGGAAATGGCTAAACAGATCCACTCCTTCCCAAGAACAAGCCTTCAAGCACAAGGAAATGTGAGAGGTAGTTGAAGAGGAATACATAGTAGAGAAAGAGGTCAAAGGGGCAAAGGTAGAAGAAACTCTGGAAGAGGAGGCTCAAATAGTCAAGAGGAGTCCAACACCTCCCAATCAGACATCTAAAACATGAAGAAGAATAACAACTCAAATCAGAGGTAAGATAAGAGCAATGTGCAATGTTACTACTGTCAGAAGTATGGTCAATATGCAAGTGAATGCAGGAAGAAACAACGTGACCAAGGGAGTCAAAATGAAAATGTGGAAAATGAGAACAAGACTAAAAATGAAAAACAGTCACACAAGTATTTATTGCATGCAATCTTGTAGAACAAGGTAGCGCTGAAGTTTGGTACTTGGACAATGGTTATAGAAACCACATGAGTGGTAACCAAAATTTATTTTCCTCCATAGATAACAACATTAAGTCTGAAATCAAAATGGGGAACAATGAGAAGGTTCTAGTCATGGGAAAGGGCATAGTGTGCATACAAACCAAGCATGGTGAAGAAAGAAAAATCCATGATGTATTTTATGCCCCAAGAATGAAACACAATCTCTTGAGCATTAAACAGATGATCCAAAATGGTTATAGAGTGCTAATGGAGAAAGGGGAATGCATCATCTATGACAAGGATGGAAGCAAGAAAGTTATGGCAGTGGTTAAAATGACAAAGAGCCGAATGTTTCCCCTCAAAATGGAAATTCCAGCATAGTCAACAGGCTTGCAACATTCAACCTTCAAAACAGTCATTCAAGACCCATCCAAGCTTTGGCATTTGAGGTATGGGAATCTGAGTTATTATAGTTTAATTATTTTAGCTAAAAAAGGCATGGTTAGGGGCCTACCAACAATTGTAGAGCCCGATGGAAAGTGTTAAGCATGCATCCTAGGTAAACAACATAGGAATCCCTTTCAATCAGGGCATTCTAGGAGAGCAAGAGCACCATTAGAGATGCTGCATTTAGATTTGTGTGGTCCCATGAAGACCCCAACCCTAGGAGGAAATGTTTATTTCATGACACTCATAGATGACTATAGTGGAAAAATTTGGGTGTATTTTTTGAAGAAAAAATTAGAAGCTTTTGAGAAGTTCGAGGAGTTTAAGGCCTTGGCTGAAAAGAAAAGTAGCCACTATATCAAATTCCTCAGAACGAACAGAGGGGGAGAGTACATCTCTCAAGAGTTTATTATTTTTTTTAAGTCTCAAGGTATTCAGAGACAACTCATGACCCGGTATACTCCACAACAAAATGGAGTGGCTGAAAGAAAGAACAAAACAATCATAGAGATGGCAGCAAGCATGCTAAAGGAAAAAGGTTTATCTAATGAATGGGTGATGTTGTAGAAACAACAAACTAAATTTTGAATAGGTTCCCCACAAAGGCCGTCTATGATAGGATTCCACAAGAAGCTTGGACAAAATGAAAATGGAGTATTAAGCATTTGAGAATATTTGGATTTGTGGCATATGCACTCGTGCCAAAAGAGAAAATGAAGAAATTTGATGACAAAGGTGAAAAATGTATTTTCATAGGCTATAGTGAAGAATCCAAAGCCTACAAATTATACAATCCCATCACCAAGAAAGTGGTGATTAACAAGGATGTTGAATTCATTGAAAATGAGTCATGGGATGGAATAGTTGATAACAACACAGGTGTTTCTGTCTCAATACCCTTTAAGGATGAAGAAGCTACATAAGGCAGGTGCATCAAAACCTTACAAAAAGGTAACAGTTCAGAAAACAACAACATCAGCTCTTGAAACTTTCAGCAGAATAGTTGTTCTGGAACCTTTCAGCAGGGCGGATGCACCGAAAGTTTACAACAGTCTTCTTCATCAAACTAGAAATCAAGCAACTCCAAAAATTTTGACCCTATGCTTGCATCATTGATGCCACAAAAGACTAGAAGTGTGAGGGAAATTTATGAAAACACAAGTTATGAATATTTTGATGAGAATTTAGATTTTTCTTTGTTTTCTCATAGTGATCCAATGTATTTTGAAGAAGTCATGAAAGAAGAAAAATGATGTAAGGGCATGGATGAAGAGTTGGACACTATAGTGAGAAACAAGACATGGGAGCTCACTGATTTACCCAAAGGGAAATCAACCATTGGAGTTAACTAGGTCTTTAAGACCAAATGCACTACTGATGGTAAGGTTGAGAGGCATAAAGCAAGGTTGGTTGTTAAGGGATAGAAACATCAGCCTGGAAGAGACTACGATGAGACGTTTTCACCAGTTGTGTTGGAAATAGTACGGGTAGTTCTAGCAATTGCAACCCAGCACAAATGGATGTAAATTCAACCTTCTTGAATGGAGTCCTAAAAGAAGAGGTGTATGTGGAGCAACCACCTAGCTACGAAGTCTCAGTGCAAGAAAACAAATTCTATAGGCTCCATAAGTCTCTCTATGGGCTGAAGCAAGCACCACAGACATGGTACATCAAAATTGATTCATACCTTCTGATAAATGGCTTTAGCAAAAGTGGTAGTGATCCCACACTCTACATCAAGGCAGCCAGTGGTGAGATTCTTATTGCTGTTTTGTATGTAGATGATTTAATATTCACAAGGAATAGTAATCTTTTCATTGTTGATTTCAAAGAGGCAATGAAAAATAAGTTTGAAATGACAGACCTAGGTTTGCTAAAATATTTCCTAGGAATAGAGGTACAACAAATAGATCATGGCATCTTTATTTCACAAACAAGTTATGCTAAACAAATCTTGAAGAGATTTAGAATGTTGGACAACAAACCAGCCCCAACTCCAACAATGATAGGTCTAAAATTAAGCAAAGAGGACAACAACAATGATGTTAACCCAACCCTCTACAAGAGCATGGTTTGAAGCCTCATGTATTTGACAACAACAAGACCTAATCTGATGTATGGTAAGCCTGATTTCTAGGTTCATGGAGCAACCTAAGGATGCACACTGGCGAGCAAGAAAAATAATTCTAAGGTATGTCAATGGCACGAAAGGCTATGACATTATGTATACCACCTCTAATGAGTTTTAGCTGGTTGGGTACACATATAATGATTGGGCAAGAAATATAGATGACAGGAAAAGCACTTCGAGATATTTGTTCCACATGGGTTTAGGAGAAATATCATGGACATCAAATAAGCAGCCCATATTTTCTCTCTCCACGACTGAAGTAGAGTACATTGCAGAAAATGCAACAACATGCCAAGCTATTTGGCTTAGAATAATCCTTGCATATTTGAATGAGCAACAAGAAGATGGTACAAACATATTTTGTGAAAACGTATCTTCTATTGCCTTGACTAAGAATCTTGTCTTCCATGGATGAAGCAAGCACATAGAAATCCACTACCATTTCATAAGGGAGTTGTTGGAGCATGGAGAGATTGAACTTTAGTACTGTAGATTTGAGCAACAGCTTGCTAATATTTTCACGAAGGAATTTTCAAAAGAATCCTTTGAACACCTAAGAGACAGGCTTGGTATGTAGGAATGCGTTGGAACTTTGGTTCTGGAAAACACAAAAAAGTGTCGATGCACCGAAACTTTGGTTCAGGAAAACACATAAACGTGCTGATGCATTAGAAATTTGGTTCAGGAAAACACAAAGAAGCACTGATGCACTAAAAATTTGGTTCAGGAAAACATAGAAAAGTGTCGATGCGCCAAAACTTTTGAATGGCTCAAGATTAAGGGGGAGTGTTGGATTTTCTAATCTTGAGCAGCCACCAATCAAGCAAATTTAATGCACTATCAGAAGTGATCCATTGGGATCCTGCACCCTTTTCTGTGTCTAACATCTATGATGTCTAGTTATTGTTTTGGTAACAAATTAATTATGGTAGGTGATTTTGAATTGGGCGGCAATTTTTGGAAAAGAAAAAGAAAGACAAAAGAAGATAGAATGTTTTTCCAGAAGACAAAAAAAGATAGAATAGAGCAGATAAATACGAGGAATGTTTAGGAGAACATAACAGTAGAAGAAGAACCTGCAACAACAAAGGATAGTACTCCAAAATATTTACAGAGGCCCAGTGCTTTGGAATATTTGCAGCAGCACACAGTTAGCTCAGTGCGCCAAAACATGCATAGTTTTTGTATGAAGAATATAAAAAGATTTAGCTCTATGTTTTGTATGTAAAAAAATTTGAATTTAATATTTTTGGGTATTTTTAATGAAAAATAAAATATTTTTCCTCCTTGTCTTGATGTCTCCTTTGAATTATTTGTGTTTTCATCTTTTCCCACTATAGTTGGGATTCTTTTCTCAACACGTGTAACTTTCAAATATACACAATTTGCAAGTGCAAGGTGAAATTCCACAGCCTATCCCAACCTCCTATCTGCCCGAGCCCAAATAAAATAAATGCATGCTAAACATGAAAATACAGACAAGTCACACATACCTTATTAAAATGGTAGAGTTTGCAAGAATTATTTATGTATATCTAATGAAACCCTATCAAACAATAGGACTATCAAAATAATCCCTACATATATTTCTAGTGTAAGGTACTTAATGTGCATGACTATATTTAAATCATTTGATGTCGGCTAGATTCTGTTCAAATTACCTTGTTTCTTTATTTCTTTTGCACTCTAGCAATCTATCAAAATGGTAAAGGAACTTGGGTAAATAAATTGAGTCATAGAGCATACCACACCATAGATATTCCACCAAGAAGACCCAAAAGGCAGATTGTGTGAAGGATGAAATTTTGAAATATTGATAGGTGTATCAAGAGACTACAATGGAATTACAAATGAAAATAAGAAAAAATGACCACTAAAGCTCAAATCTATACTTGATTGCTTGTGGGATTATGAACTTCTTCATGCAATACTTATTGTGAAGGGTGCATCTGATTTCCCCCTCTCACATACTATGGAGCATAATAGCGAATATCGATGTCAGAAAATAGAAAATAAGAATGCATGAAAATGAAAACTGGATGATGTCTCCTCCCTTCTTCCACCCAATGACCTCGAATTAGAGTAACACGCATGTAAAAAAATAAAGTAAATGGTTCTCCAAATTAAGTGGGTTGAGAGTGCTCCCCATGCAAAATGTAGACCCTTTTTTAAAGAATAGAATACACTTTTCATAAGTACATATAATTGATCTGACTTGTACCGAAAGCACTTGAATAGTCAGAGGTAATGTACAAATAAAAATGTGTGCTTACATGCAAAACCATTTACTTGTTCATACAAAATATGTTGTAAATGACATGCACTTAAATGCACCCAACTATCATTGACATGCAATGGAAGATATTACCTTCATGAAATATAATTCATACATGAAATTAAAGATGCCGCCTTCATGCAAATAATATATAAGTAAATATTAGTTAATCATTTCAGTTCCATGCATTTAAATAAACAAAGTTTATTTATTTATTATTGATTTATTTTGTTAATAAGCTTGCAAATAATCATACAATACTAGAAATTGAATTTATTTTCATAATATTAAATTATTCACAAAACGGGTTATGACACAAGAGGACATGAAAAATATACAATACATTATGATTGAAGAGATGAGCTCCATTGGGCCAAAACTTGTATTGAAAATTGATAGAAGGTTATGTGAAGCAATCCCCCATCAACAAAATAATTGTTTTGGTGGCATGTCTATAATTCTCATAGGAGACCTTCCACAAATGCCACATATTATGGATAAACCTATCTATGCATCACACACCCATGAAAAAAATTTAATACAGTTGTTACATTACAAACAATGTTTAAACAAGATGGTGACGATCCAATTCAAATAAAATTTTGTCACAATACAAAACATTCATAATGTAGAACCAATACAACATGATTGGGACTCATTAATGATTCACACAAACAAGGAACTAAAAAAAATTGAACAAGATGATTTTGACTAAGTGATACACTTCTTTGCTACAAATGAGTTGGAAACATTACACAACAAAAAATGTTGAAACTGGTAAATGTACATGTTGCACTTAGTTGTGCAGTAAATACACAATCTAAATTAGGTACTAATAATAATGATGAGCAACTTCCCCAAGAGGTATTACTAAGAAAATTTCAATGTGTCATGCTTATAAAAAGCCTATGGACCCAAGCTAGACTTGTAATTGATCGCTTGGATAGGTCAAAGATATTGTATATCCTTTTGGATCTAAACCAATTGAATCACCAACATATGTTATAGTCACATTTGACAACTATAATGGTCCACCATGGGATGAAACAAACCCAAAAACAATACCAATACAACCAATATCACAAGACAACCGTAGATAGATACCACTATCCATGGCATGGGCTATCACTATACACAAATCACAAGGCCTTACACTAAATAAATCCACAATCAATATTGGTAAAACTGAAAGACAATGCCTTACATTTACAACAATGTCTAGAGTCAAATCCATACAAAGCCTTCACATAGATCCCATGGTCTCCTTTGATCGCTATTCTAAAATGAAAAAAAATCTATACAATATTATCATAAAGAAAGAAGAAGCCTGCCTACAGTTTATCTCAGAATAGCATGTTTAGGTATGTAAATTTAATTACACACACTCTGAAAGTTATATATTTGAAATTATCCCCTTCTTGAATAGAGTAACAATACTAAAACTAATCATTTATAAATTTCATCTTATATAGGTGTTTGATCGATGATGGAGAAAAGACAAAAAAATACCCTCTTTCTCAATTTATTATTTTTTGATATATTTACATATCTCATTAAATATTTTCAATTTATGTATTTCTCATCTAACAATGATATTGTACATCAATGTTCTTGGTCCTAGAATAAAATGTTAGGTTCTTGGGTATGTGAAATATTATGATGGGCTAAAAAGTGGCAATATGTAAGTGATATGATGGCCCATGTGGCTGATGACTTTTTTTTTTACCCAAAATTGATGAAACGAAAAGGGTTTTTAAAGGATATTCTCAGGTTTCCACCAATATAAATTATGCTTTACTTTGAATTTAATATTTAACTAGATAACAGGTAGTGGAAAAAACTTCAGCCCAAAATCTTTGTTCTAGACAAGCACAAATCAGCATACTCCTAGCCTTCTCCATTAGTTTCCTATTCATTATTTCTGCAACTCTATTCTGTTGTGGAGAATATGAAGTTGTCTTTTGTCTATAAATACCATAATATTTTTAAAGAATCTACAAAAATTATTAGAGAAAAATTAACCACCATTATCAGTCCTCAAACATTTTATTTTCTTTCCAATCTACAACTCAAACCATTTCTTTAAATTCTTTAAATCTACCCAAAAACTTCAGATTTACTTTTTAGAAAATATAACTATGTCCTCTATAATCATCAATAAATGAAACATAATATGTGGATTTACTAAATGAAGGAACATCTATAGGACCAAACAAATCAAAATGAATAAGATCCAATACATGACAACATTTATGAGAACTCGAATAAAATTGAATGTGGTTTTGTTTTCCATAAATGCAATGCTCACATAAATCAAATTCAAGATTACAATCAGACAAACCTTCAACAAGTTTTTATTTTTCAAGGTCCTTAGGCCCTTTTTTCCAATGTGGCCAAGTCTCTGGTGCCATAACATAGTTTTATCTGTAGGTAAATTTGATTCAGAAAAAAAAGAGCACCCTTGGGTACCCAAAAGCTATGACCATCTAGATTGAAGGTGATCAAACCCTCACTTCTTCCACATAATTTCTTTTTTTAGAAGTACTATTGCACTCAAAAGTGCATGCATCAAGCTTATACACTGTACCATATTTGACACCTCTAGCAATCACCATAGAACCTCTAACCATCTTGCATCTTCCATAAGAAATACTACATGCATACCTAAATCTATTAGTTTTCTCATAGATAACAAGTTTCATGCTAATCCGGGGATGTGTAACACACCATTAATCCTTTGTATTCTACCATCAGGAAACTTTATTTTAACTTTCCCATGGCCAACAATATTTAAATAAGAATCATCTCCCAAGTACACCTTACCTCCATCAAATTCTTCATATTCAAAAAACCAATCTCTATTAAAGGTCATATGGAAAGATGCACCTAAGTCAATTAACCATGCATCATTACCTGCACGAGTTGCCAAAGATGCAATGAATGCATCACCATCTTCCTTCTCAGACTCATAATCAAAATAGAATGAATTTCTTCTTTTTCTTCTTATTTTCTTCTTTGCATTCCTTACGAACATGTCTAGGCTTTCTGCAATTCCAAAATATAATAGTTTGGATCTTCTAGGAGATTTTGATCTTCCCTTGGACCTGGATTTATCATGCTTCTCATTCTTCTTTCCTTTTTCCTTTGGTCTTCCATGATAATTTAGGGCCTCCTTCACATTGATGGATACATTCCTTCTCATCTCTTCAAAAATAAAAGAACCCAAAGAACCCACCGCATCTTGAGTCTTCAAATATAATAGAAGTACTCCCAATAGCCATAACAAGAGAATTCCATGAACTAGATAAAGAAAAAAGAAAGATCTCAAATTTCTCCTCCTCATACATTTTGACACCAACAGATGCCAACTGTGCCACCCACATATTGAATGCTTCCAGGTGGTCTATATTTTTTCCACCCTCTTCCATTCTCAAGGAATACAATTTATTCCTCAAGAAAGTCTTGTTCACTAAATATATGGCATGATACATCTCACTGAGCTTCTCCAATAGTTTATGTGCAAAGGTCTCCTCATGGAAAGTGATTAAAATAGAGTATCTTCCAAGCATAATCTGATTAGAACCTTGGCTTTGTGATCCATAACATCATATTGAGTAGCCTGAGTAGTATCTATAGGCCTTGAAACATTCTCATCAAAAGCATCCCATAGATCTCAATCTATCAACATATCCTCCATCTTCATCTTCCACATTTCAAAACTATTTCTAGAAAATTTATCTACCTCTATTCTTCCTAATGAGATTTCCATTTGAAAATTCTTGTAACAAGATCAAAAATTGTTTTTTGCACAAGCTCCCTCTCAAATATGGATTACTTCAAAAAAACAAACAACCTACAACTGAAACCAAAGGTGATCAAGCTCTGATACCACTTGCATTGAAGCTAAAGTAGCAGAACAACTTCCTACACTAATCTTGAGACAAGGAAAATGCAAATTTTTTACAGAGCTTTAACATTTGCAAAAACTTAAACAAAAATAAACATAAATATCATGTATACCACAACACAATGATTTACATGGGGAAAACCCTTTTGAGAGAAAAACACCACACTTCAAAAGCCTCCCAATATATTATTCAAAAATCACAAAGATTACAATATACTTGTAGAGAAAGCTTCTCATAGGAGTATCACCAACCATCTAGATCCAAAGGCAACATGACCGCTATTAGAGTCTCAGAATACATCATAATACATAGTTGTAACACAACACCCTCATAAAATGGGGTTTCCTTCTAGGGAAATTGAATCCAAAAAATATCGACCATTAGATGTAAGACCTAATGATGAATGATCCAGATTTATAATAATAAAATATACATAAAATGTGAATTTCGGGGGTACTGTTCCCGAACCCCCGTCGAGGCACACTGACCTTGGATCCTTGAAGGGGGGTACCCCCTTGTACCCCTTGCATTGATTCCTGAATAATACCTTATGTATTTACAAGGTTGAGACACATTTTCCCATGAAATATCCCACTTTTCAAACACCTTGCAATAGCAACGTGAGGGTGTATAAACATCATCTCTTAATTGCTAAAGGCCAAGAGACCAATAGTCTATGAACACCATCTAAATTTATTTGTGCTCATAGGCTTAGTTAAATAATCAACAACATTCATCAAATTCTTTACCTTAACTAGCTTCACCCTGCCATCTTCGACCATATCTCTAAAAAAAGATATTGTACATCAATGTGCTTGGTCTTGACATGAAATGTTGGGTTCTTTTCTAGGTATATCACACTCTGATTGTCAAAAGAAATTGTTCATTGTACCTTGTTTTATTCCAATGTATGAACATAGTCTCTTAATCCGAATAGCTTTTTTACAAGCATGGGTAGCTACCATATACTCTACTTCAGTAGTGGACAAAGCAACTACAACCTATCGCTTACTCATCTAACTAATTGGACCACCGAATAATGTAAACACATAAGCACTAGTGGATCGTCTACTATCAATATCACCCACCCAGTATGAATCCACATAACCTTAAATATCAAGGGAAATATCATTTTCAGTCATATTACTATTATAACACAAGAAATAATCTGAGGTACCATGCAAATATTTGAAGACTCTTTTAACTACATCCCAATGAACTGTACTAGGATTAGACATATATGTGGAAAGAAATCCCACTACTTGGGAAATGTATGGTCTAGTACAAACCATAGCATACATCAAAATTCCAACTACACTCTAGTAAGACACTCTACTCATGTCTTCCATCTCTGATGGGGATGTTGGACAATCTGAAATAGATAACTTTGTTCCAACTAAAACAAGAACACACAATGGTCTATAATCCTGCATGTCAAACCTCTGTAAAATTGAATTGACATACTTACTTTGGACAAGTCATAGATTTATGTTCACTCTATCTCTTTTAATTTCCATCCCAAGAATTTGTTTAGTTGTGCCAAGATCTTTCATTTCAAACTTAGCAGCAAATTGGGATTTCATTTATGAAATCATACCTTTCCCTCTACAAATAAATAACATATCATGAACATATAATACAATATTCAAGAAATGATCACCATTAGTTTTATAATAAACACAATTATTTAATTAAGAACACTCAAATCCCAAAATCAACACATATGCATCAAATTTTTGGTACAACATCCTAGGACTCTATTTTAGGCCATACAAAGATTTCTTCAATTTGTAAATCAATTTACTTTTACCTTTCATCACATAGTGCTCTGGCTATGTCATATAAATATCCTCCTCCAAGTCACCATGAAGTAAAGTAGTTTTCAAATCCATTTACTCAACCTCTAAATCATAGGTAACAACAATAGAAAGAAAAAATATAATGGATGATATTTTTGCAATAGGAGAAAATATCTCACCATAATCAACACCTTCAACTTGAGAGTAATATTTTGCAACCAACCTTGCTTTGTGGGTATTTGCAAGATCATGATGGGCCAAATAGTGGCGATATGTAAGTGATATGATGACCCATGTGGCTAAGGAATTTTTTTTTACCCAAAATTGATGAAACGAAAAGGGTTTTTAAAGGATATTCTCAGCTTTTCACCAATATAAATTATGCTTTACTTTGAATTTAATAAATAATTATTATTCATTTTCTATTTGAATTATGACTAAAGTCCATATTGATAAGCTAATTGAGAAAAATCTATAACTTTCAAATGGTATCACATTTTTTGAATCTGAAATATGCGTCACATTCTATGGTTCACATACTATAGGATTAAAAAAAAAAAAATTGAATTTCATGAAGTTTTGACCAAGTTAAGGTGGTCGGACATACGAGTTTTTATATTTTTTAAAATTTGTAATGAAAAAATCATAATTAATTATTTACTTGGAAAAAAATTACAAAAAAATACGCATCACATTAGGACATGAGTCCTCTACTTATATCTAAAATATTATAAAAAAATATTATCAATTTATTGTGGTTAGGGTGGTTAGATAGACACCTACTTCTTATTTTTTCCCTGAATTATAAGTACTACTACATTGAAATTTCAAATTTTCACCAAATAGACTTTTCTTTTTAAAATAAACCTATTAGTTTAGAAACTAAATTCAATTTGCTACAAATTCTATTCTTACATATTTTTGAAATAATATAGATAACTTATTCAAATTTTTACATCAAGCTGCCTAACAATGATTTTTCTAAATTTTATTGCCACTTAAGGACTTGTTTTTTCCATGATGATCCTGCACATACCCTTGTACTTCTTAATACCTCCATCTGAACCAATATTTTTCTTGAACACCCATTTGCAACCAACAATTTTTCTTCCTTTAAGCCATGGTACAAGATCCCATGTATCATTCTTTTTCAAACCTATCATTTCTTCATCCATAGAAATCTTCTAGGATTCTGTATCATTCATACCTAGTGCGTCTTCTACTGATCTGGGTTCATCCATGTTAGTATTTAAAGGAAAAATACATCTACAATCATCAGGTGAATACCTTTTAGGTGGTTGTCAATTCCTTGTAGACCTAAAAACAACCTAAGGTGGAGGTTCTTCCTCCTCTTTTGGAGATTCAGAGCTAGATGAGCTCTCCTCAACTTCTTGTCTATCTATGGGTTTTGATTCAACTTTATCAGGTGTAGAGGGAAATTGAATCACATATTCCTATTTACTTTGTTCTGGCTGCAATGTAACATAAGAAGGCTTAGTTTCTCTAAAAAAAAAACTTATACTATGTATTACCTTCTTTGAAATAGGATCCCAAAGCTTGTATCCTTTCACACCATAACTGTATCTGATGAAGATACATTTCATACTCTTGTTCTCCAACTTTTTTTGCTTCTCTTTTGGCACATGTGGATATGTTTCGCAGCCAAAACTTCTAAGATGTCTTAATTAAGGCTTGTGACCGATCATTCCTCTGAAGGCATGTTATCAAAAAGAGTTGATGTAGGATATCTATTAATCAGATAGCAGGTCATGGAAATAGCTTCAGATGAAAAACTTTGTTCTAGACCAACACCACTCAACATATTCCTAGCCTTCTCCACAAGTGTCGTATTCATTCTTTCTACAAATCTATTTTATTGTGGAGAATAAAGAGTTGTCTTTTGTCTATGAATACCACAATATTTACAAAATCTATCAAAATAATTAGAGAAAAATTCACCACCATTATCAGTCCTCTAACATTTTATTTTCTTTCTAGTCTAAAATTCAACCATTGCTTTAAATTCTTTAAATTGACTAAAAAATTTAGATTTACTCTTTCGAAAATATACCCATGTCCTACTATAATCATCAATAAATGAAACATAATATGTGGATTTACTAATTGAAATAACATCTTTAGGACCCAACACATCAGAATGAATAAGATCCAATACACACAAGATTTATGAGAAATCGAGTAAAACTAAATGTGGTTTTATTTTCCATAAGCCATGACCATCTACTGAAGACAAAATCCTCACTTCTTCCACATACTTGTTTTTTACAGATGTACTATTGCACTTAATAGTGCATGCATCAATATTATACAATTTTTCATATCTAACACCTCTAGCAATCACCATAGCACCTCTGACCATCTTGCATCCTGCATCAAAAAATACTACCTACACACCTCCATCTATTAGTTTTCTCACTGATAACAAATTTTGTGTTAATCCAAGGATGTGCAAGACACCATTAATCATTTTTATTATACCATTAGGAAACTTTATTTTAACTTTATCATGGCCAACAATATTTAAATAAGAATCATCACCCAAGTACACCTTACCTCCATCAAATTCTTCATATTCAGAAAACCAATCTCTATTAAAGGTCATATGAAAAAATGTACCTAAGTCAATTAACCATGCATAATTGTGTGCACAAGTTTCCAAAGCTGCAATGAATGCATCACTATCTTCCTTCTCAAACTCAGAATCATAATTGAATCTCTTCTTTTTCTTCTTTTCATTCCATAAGAACATGTCCAACCTTTCTACAATTGCAACAAATAATAGTTTGGATTTCCTAAGAGATTTTGATCTCCCCTTGGACTTGGATTTATCATGCTTCTCATTCTTCTTACCTTTTTCCTTTGGTCTTCCATGATAATTTAGGGCCTCCTTACCATTGATGGATACCTTTCTCCTCATCTCTTTAGAAAGCAGAGAACCCACCACATCTTTAGTCTTCAATATAACAAAAGTACTCCCAATAGCCATAACAAGAGAATCCCATGAACCAGACAAAGAAGAAAGAAAGATCTGACATTTCTCCTCCTCATCCATTTTGACACTAATTGATGGAAACTGCTCCACCAACATATTGAATTTTTTCAGGTGGTCTGTAATTCATCCACATCTTCCATTATCAAGGAATACAATTTCTTGCTTAAGAAAATATTGTTCACTAAAGATTTGGCTTGATAAATCTCACCAAGTTTCTTCCATAGTTTTTGTGCAGAGGTCTCTTCATGGACATTAATTTAAAATAGAGTCCGCCAAGAATAATCTCATTAGATCTTTGTCTTTATGGTTCATAACATCATATTGAGTAGCTTAAGTAGGATCTGTAGGTTTTAAAACATTGTCATCAATAGTGTAGTGTCAAAAAGAGGATCCTTTGACACTTTTCACACTCGTTTGGGTCCTCCTTATGGATTTTGGCTTGATTTTTCCTTGATTTATTGTTGTAATGTGGATAAAACATTCACATTGGATCTTGGGCCCATATGAACTGATTTAATTTAATGGTACCTTGCAAAAGTTTTGTAAGTGTTATAACACACTTTCACACTTTTCTAGGGTTTTATCAACTTAAACATAATTTTAATCATGATTAATCTTATCCTTGCCTTATTTGGAGTGTTGTAAAGTTTTGTAACACACTTTCAAATTTATCTAGGCTTGTAATTAACAATTTAGCTTTCTTGTTTTTTAATTATCCCTATTTTGCATCCATAAACCTCATTTATTGCATCTTTTCGAGGATAATCCTAACACCAATCAGTAATCAATCATAATTCTAGTGTTCTTGGCTTGTGTGGTCCAGATTTAGTGTTTGGGACTCATTCACCACCTTGGGTGAATGAGTCCCACCTAGGTATTTTTGGCCCCGATGCAAGTTTCACACATTTCTAGACACTTTCGGTTTTTGGTCCCATTTATTATGTGTGATGGGACTCATTCACCACCTTGGGCAAATGAGTCCCGTGTGACCAAAAATAAAATTTAAATCAAATTTCAATGGGATTTTATTCTCCTAGATCTGATGTAGGTTTTTAGTGTTGAAAGTTCAAGAATTCTTGCATAATTGAGTATAAATAAAAGGTTCTTTCACTCATATTCTCACCTAGAAAAATTTACAAGTCATCTATCATTAAAGAGTTCATAAGAGCATTTGAGCATTCACAAGTGAATTCAAGGAACTTCAAGGGTAGATTATCAAGCTTTCAAGAAAATTCTTCAAGTATCATTCATCATGTCAAATATTACATATATCATGTTTGTTATTGTGCTACCATTTGTGATGTAGAGTTCTTGATCCAAGCAAGCATTGCATTCAAGATCCATCTCCTTCAAGATAGAATCAAGAACCACATCCATTGCAGCCATTTCAAGCATAATTGCAACACTTATTTGCAAGAGTTTTGTGAGTTGCAACATCATTTTTTTCTCGTTCATCATTCTCTTTCCATAGTTCATTCTATTTGAAGATTTGATTACCAACAAGGGGTTTGACTAAGGCAAATCCCTATTCCCTAACCCTACAAATTTTTTCCCTTTTCTTGTGTGTGATTTGTAGAGGTAGGTTGCATATTTTCCAAGAAGCCAAGTTTGAGAAAAGTTATCAAGTCCCTAAAAGTTTTCAAAGTTGTCATCAAGCCTCTAAGAAGACCTACATGAGGTATTTTGTAGTTTCAAATCTAGAAACCAGTCAGGAAGAACAAAGTAGACCTAGAGGAACAAAATCCACTTTAGAATTTCTAGAAAAGTAGAAGTGGACTGATTCGCCACAATTGGTGAATGAGTCTCACTGTACAAGCCTAAAAAGGATTTTTGTAGATCTGGATACCCTTTTGGCTGAAACCTGCTCCAATGCATTTTACAGAAAATTGGATTGATTCGCCCAACCTAATGTATGAGTCATGATCACCTTTAATAGTAAATTTTTCAGTGATCCAGACCTCCATTCTGCCTTCTTCATTTTTCCAGGTGCACACTTTCAGTTTCATAGCTTTTCATTACAATGTGTTCATCTTTTTAGGTCATTTAGCATTTGTTTGCATATCACATTGTGTTTTGCATTTCATTATCTTTTCCAAGTTTACACTTGGTGGTAAACCCCTCATTTTACATCATTCAACCCCTATAACCTTCCCTTTGTCATATTTTAATCTCCTTTGCATTGAAATCTCAAGGGTTTGTTCTTGAATGAAAGGTTGAAAAATTGGTCTTTCTCCTTTTAGGTCCAAAACCCTAGAAGTGAAAGAAAGCACCACATTTTTCCACCAAATTATTTTGGTGAACTTGCATATAGAGCATTATATTTATGATTTTGAGTGAATTTACATCCTAGAATTAGCTTGTATTAACATTGCATTCTAGGGTTTCAAATTTTGCATTAGAGAAAAGCTCATTTATCTTGCATTATTCTAATTAATTTCATTGAAAAATAGTAAAGTTTTGCATTTGCATCTCAGATTTGCATCAGAAAACCTAAAAAGCATAAAATTCAATTCAAAAATTTTGAAAATTTTCAAAAAATTAGTATCTGGACTCATTCGCCACTTTGGGCGAATCAGTCCCACTGCATATTTTTCACTGCATTTTCTAGCATTTAAACTTCATTTTTTGAGTTTTTGTTTACTGTTGTTACCTCTCTATTTCAGTTCGTAGACTCTAAATTGCATATGTCTAAATTACTTAACCCCTTGTCATGTAATAGTTGTAGAATATTCTATTCTCACTATTACATGACCTTTCCCATCACCTAGAGGCGGATGACTTTCTCATCGGTTGACTCGCATTTTCCTTACTATTCATTCACATTTTTTTTTTCTTAAATTGTGTGATTGCATGTGCGTGATGTCATCCCTTGTGATGTTTTTTTTATGTTCTCTCTCTTTATGATATTCCTCTATTTGTACCTTCATTCTTCTCTATGTTGTGCATCGCTTTTTTCCTTCCCTTGTGTTTTCCTTTTGGGGATGACACAAGGCATTGAGACATTCATGTCTCCTTCATGTTGACCCAAAATGATTTCTTTTTCTTTTCCTTCTCATTTTATCTTTTTCTTTTTCTTGTGCTTTCCTTTTGGGGATGATGCAAGGAATCAAGATAGCCTATGTCTCTTCCATGTTGACCCAAAAGGGTTTTCTTTGTTTTCGCTCTCTTTGTGTCATTCTTCCTGTTCTATGTTTATTTGGGGGATGGTGATAGTTCCAAGCTCTTTAAAAACATTGTAGCAAAAAAAATACTAACCCCAAATCCATAGATCCCTTATGGGGCAACCCCTCTCTTTTCTTTTTCTCTTGCATGATGCATCTTTACTTAGAAACATATGACTTGGCATAGGGCTTTCCAAGTTGGCTCTCGTGTCTTCTTTCTTGTTGGAATTTTTTATTTTCTACTTTAAAGTAATTGCTCACAGTATGGTGTTTAGAAATTTCTTTAAAGTGGGGGCATACATTGGCATTATTCCTTTTCATTTTCCTTTTCTTGGTTCTTAGTGCAACCTTCTTAGTTCATACAATGTTTTTTTTGCTTTGTGGATGACATTGGGTGTGATGTCCTTCAGGAGCATGATCTCTCTTACCATATTACATTCCTCTTAGTGGCTTGATGTGATGCACTGCATCCCCTAAGTTGTGAATTTTCTATTATTTGATTGCTCCTCTCTTGGAGACATTAGGCACGATGTTCCCTAAGTTAAAGAACTCACATGAACTAAGAAATAATCCTTCTAACATTCTTTTCATTTTACTTTTTTTTTTATAAGGTCACCTTACATAATAAAACTTGCATTCTTGTGGAGCCATCCTGTTTGTTCATGAGCTCCAAGCAAACAAAGTTTTGCTTGTCTCATGAAGCTCAAAAATAATTTTTGTGTGGAACCTTATTAAAGTTATCAGGAGGTATAACTTTGGTATGGTTGATAAGGAAGCCTAATTCGAGGCATGAATTTCCCCATAGCCACTTGCATGTGTGTGTGAGTGCATACCAGCCATGAGGGTATGTTTCTCACCTTTTAGGACTTGTCACCCAATGGACAGCCAGGAGTTTCGTTGCCTTAGAGTGAGTATATGTTTTCTGAAAAAATAACTTAGATCTGATCCACATTAGGATGGACAAATGGTCAAAGCTTGATCCGATTCTTTTATTTCTTTTCTCTTTTCCATCTTTGGCAGTGTATGATTGGCCTTGTCATTGTACTTTATATAATTTACATGTGCATTCCTTTGCATTTATGTTTGGATTGCCATGGGATCTTGCTCCCGAGGGCTTGATCACCCCTCTTGATTGTTTTTGTCTCATCCTGCTAGCATTTTTTTATTGGAACCCTTCTTAGTGCGTGGTTTTCTACTTTAGTGTGAGTTGGAATTAGGTTCCTCCTCTCACTAAAGTGGGGGCTAAATGTAGTGTCAAAAAAAGGATCCTTTGACACTTTTCGCACTGATTTGGGTCCTCCTTGTGGATTTTGGCTTAATGTTTCCTTGATTTAGTGTTGTAATGTGGATAACACATTCACATTGGATCTTGGGCCCTTGTAAACTGGTGGAATTTAATGGTACCTTGCAAAAGTGTTGTGAAGTGTTGTAACACACTTTCACACTTTTCTATGGTTTTATCAACTTAAAAATAATTTTAATCATAATTAATCTTATCCTTGCCTTATTTGGAGTGTTGTAAAGTGTTGTAACACACTTTCAAATTTCTTTAGGCTTGTCATTAACAATTTGGCTTTCTTGTGCTTTAATTGGCCCTATTTTGCATCTATAAGCCTCATTTATTACATCTTTTTGAGGATAATCCCGACACCAATCTATAACCAATCACAATTTTGGTGTTCCTGGCTTGTGTGGCCCAGATTTAGTGTTTGGGGCTCATTCGCCACCTTGGGAAAATGAGTCCCACCTAGGTCTTTTTGGCCCCGATGCAGGTTTCACACATTTCTAGACACTTTTGGGTTTTGGTCCCATACATTATGTGTGATGGGACTCATTCACCACCTTGGGCGAATGAGTCCCGTGTGACCAAAATTCAAATTTAAATCAAATTTATGGTGGGATTTTATTCTCCTAGATCTGATGTCAGATTTTAGTGTTGTAATTTTGGGAATTCTTGCATAATTGAGTATAAATAAAAGGTTCTTTCACCCATATTCTCACCTAGCAAAATTTACAAGTCATCTAGCATTTGAGAGTTCATAAGAGAATTTGAGCATTCACAAGAGAATTCAAGGCATTTCAAGGGTAGATTATCAAGCTTTCAAGAGAATTCTTAGAGTATCATTCATCATGTCAAAGATTACATATATCATGTTTTTTATTGTGCTAACATTTGTGATGTAGAGTTCATGATCCAAGCAAGCATTGCATTCAAGATCCATCTCCTTCAAGCTAGAATCAAGAACCACATCCATTCCAGCCATTTCAAGCATAATTGCAACACTTAATTGCAAGAGTTTGGTGAGTTGCAACATCGTTATTTGTTCATTCATCATTCTCTTTCCATATTTCATTCTATTTCAAGGTTTAATTACCAACAAGGGGTTTGACCAAGGAAAACCACTATTCCCTATCCCCACAACAATTTTCCCTCTTCTTGTGTGTGATTTGAACTAGAGCTAGGTTGCATATTTTCCAAGAAGCCAAGTTGGAGAAAATTTATCAAGTCCCTAAAAGTTGCCAAAGTTGTCATCAAGCCTTGGAGAAGACCTACAAGAGGTATTTTGTAGTTTCGGATCCTAAAACCAGTCAGGAAGAACAAAGCAAACTAAGAAGCACATAATCCACTTTAGAATTTCCAGAAAAGAAGAAGTGGACTGATTCACCACTATTGGTGAATGAGTCCTACTGTACAAGATTGAACATGATTTTTGCAGATCTGGATACCCTTTTGGCTGAAACCTGCTCTAGCACATTTTCTAGAAAACTGGACTAATTCGCCAAACTTGGTTTATGAGTCTCGATCACCTTTAACAATAGAATTTTCAATGATCTAGACCTCCACTCTTCCTTCTTCAGTTTTTCAAGTGCACACTTTCAATTTCATATCTTTTCATTACAATTTGTTCATCTTTTTTAGGTCATTTAGCATTTGTTTGCATATCACATTGTGATTTGCATTGCATTATCTTTTCCAAGTTTACACTTGGTGTGAACCCCTCATTTTACATCATTCAACCCCTAAAACCTTCCCTTTGTCATATTTCAATATCCTTTGCATTGAAATCTCAAGGGTTTGTTCTTGAATGATAAATTGAAAATTTGGTTTTTCTCCTTTTAGGTCGAAAACCCTAGAAGCCAAAGAAAGCACCAAATTTTTCCACCAAATAAAATAGAATCACATAGATCCCAATTTATCAACAGATCCTCAATCTTCAACTTTTTCCACATTTAAAAATTATTTCTAGAAAATTTATCCACCTCTATTCTCCTTGATAAACTTGTCATTTGAAAATTCTTGTAACAAGATCACAAAGTGTCTTCTACACAAGCTCCCACTCAAATCTATAAATTAGTTCAAAAAACCAAACAAACCACAACTGAAACCAAAGGTGATCAAGCTCTTATACCACTTGTAAGGAAGCTAAGGTAGTGGAATAACTTCCTACACTAATCTTGAGAGGAGGAAATGGAAAAATTTTACATCTATCTTTAATAGTTACAAAAAATTAAATAGAAATAAACATAAATATCATGCATACCACAACACAATGATTTAAATGGGGAAAACCTTTCTGGGAGAAAAACCCCTCACTCCAAAAGCTACCCAATATATTATTCAGAAATCACAAAGATTATAATATAATTGCAAAGCAAGCTTCTCATAGGGGGGTGGTCCCCTCGGACCTCCGTAGGGGGGTACCCCTCTCCACCCCCCTGCACTAATGTATCAATAGTACCTTATGTATTTGCAAGGTTGAGCCACATTTTCCCAACAATAATTTCATCCTAACATAACAAGGATAGAGATGTTGTTAGAATGAAGATATGACACTAGAATAGTACAAAAATACACATAATTAACTATAAAGGAAAAAAAACATATATAAAGAATAAGCACACAATAGAATGAAGTTTAGGATAAAGGATAATATAGGGTTGAGTGATACTAAAAACATACTATGGGAGATAAACATAAATTAAGCTCTATCTATAATGTTTAAGTTGTAGCATATACTATTTTTCACCTTGCACTACCTTAATACATTTGAATGTTATATCATCATTCAATGCTTGGTGTGACTAAAATATTACACTTCATTCTAGGAGCTTAACTAAAATTAAGATAAACCTAGGGTTCCCCTCACCTGAAAGTAAGATCCATTATGCTTCTCAAGCCAACAATTTTTTTATTTAAGTTAAGATGCATGAATCTTCAAAGTTTTACATCAATACCAATATCAGTTACAACAAAGGGAATGGTCTACATGATATGAATTAATCCAGCACTAGACTACAGGGAGTTCCTTATTTACAATGACACCATTATAGTAGAATAATTTTATTGCCATCTAATTGTTGATCCATAACCCAAATTTACATCATGGTTAACTACTACAATACATCAACAAATCAAACTTAAAAGACATAGTTGTCATAATTGAAAAAATCTAATTTCTTTGATCTATCAAGCCACTCAATTATTGACTTTGGGATCTAGATCTAATTATTTATTTTTTATTGTTTTGTAGAAAGACCTTTTCAACTTTTTTCTCCTTGCATTTGTCTTACCAGATCTTCTTAATGTCTACCGCTTGCCTATTTTGTAGAAAGACCTTGTCAACTTTTACAGAACCACAAATTTAGTCACGTAATCTCCTTCAAATTGCAGAGTATGTATGACTCCTCCACTTCTGTCAAATGAAATGGCACCATCTTCCACAATGGGATGTCACTTGCCTTCCTGAGAGACGAGCGATGGAGATAAATGGAGTAAAGGGCCACAACTACTACAAGTAAAGGTCATAATAGAATGGTAGCCAAAATATGAGGTGACAACTTATGTAAAGAGAAACATAGAGTGAAACCATGGAAAGAAACTTACCTCAAAATTCTACACAAATTGTGTCATTTTGTCGGCCATGATAATGAAATTAAATGGGCAAAATTTGTGTTGGGAGGCAGGGGTGCAAATAATACATAAATAGTGTTGTGACTGTATGATGGATAAACCAGAATAAACATAGAAAATGCACAGCGATAACACAACTAAACACATAGAAAAATATTTGCATATATTTTCCTTCTTTCTTTCAAAATATTACAAAAGCACAGAGGAAATGCTTTGTTCTTACAACATAAAATAAAACTAAACTATTTGGATAGATTTCCAATACAAATGGTGCTACTCTCACACCTATTATGTAACTACTATTGTCACTGCACGATGTCTGCTAAACATTCCCTGTTCTATGCTGCTCCTTGTCTTCTGCTAAGACATTTCTCTATTGCTACAGGCTCAACCAATCCCAATACAAAAAATGGGAAAATTTTCAGGAGAAATATTATGCAACCCTATCAAAGTAGAAATTTTAAAAGAATTGAGACGAATCAAAACAAATCTCCATACAGTTGTTGCTTCAATCTATTCATAATGAATGAGAAGGAGATCTAGAAATATTGAGGTTTTAGAGCTACTAGATTTCTGGGCTCAAACATGCAGCACACTACATTGAGTTTGTGTGACACGTGACTTGTTAAGAAAGTCTCTTATCTGTAAGGAAACCTAGAGATTCCATCATTCATATTCCTTCTCTCATGAAGAGTAATTTTAGTAATTGTTGATATTCTGTAGATAATTTTAAGCTTAGAATAAATAGTGTTGTTTTGAGGATAATTTATGTCTTGTTTGGTCAATTGACATCATAATTTTTCTATAATATATATCTTTTATATAAGATCAATCAATCATTTATAATATAAGTTTATTAACTTCTTATTTCAATGCATAGGAACAAAAGAAATGAATAAGAAAAAAATATATTTCAAGCTCTTTTGATATAAGAAAAATGAATCATTAACTACAAATTTCTCAAAATTAAAATTTGTTACAAATCTTTCTTTCAATTGATTATAAGAAAACATGTAAAACAAACATATTTCAAATCTTGTAGTATTACTATATTTCAAATTTTTATTACAAAATTATACAAACAATAATTAAATACACCTCCTTAACATGTTAATGAATATTCTATCAATGTAACCATTACACCTCTTTCTAGTGCAAGTGCTAGTTAATAATGCAGGTTTTAGGTTATATTTAGCCGATAGGCTTTACTTTTGGACTTGATTAGTCCATAATTGCCATAAAACCTGTATAATGCACCCCGCATACCATTTGACATGCCCAACATACCATTGGACGTTCATCAAAAATTGTCAATGATGCCAGATAATTTAAAACTTACTCTGCTATGTCAGCATGAAAATAAAGCCACGAGAAGATTTGCCTACAAACAAGAATCGAAAAAACGAATTCTCTATCTAATCTCATTATGGACAAATCTACAAGATATGTTCTCTCACTCCACTAGAAGAGGATTGAACTGGATTTGAATGCAACCTCTAATCTATGTCAGGGTAAATATCTTTCATTTCTTTCTACGTGGTTTATGTCCTTTCAGAAGAATGTTTCTATCTATGTTGCATTGTTATCCGCCTTCATCTATTCCCTTCAACCACCCTCCATCATAGCCTCCAGTTTGCATAAATAAAATGTGTTGTCCACTTTAACTCTAATTCCTTTCATTGGGTGCACATCAAATGACTCCTCTCCCAAGGGAAATAATGATATCACCTCACTCGGCTCCTAAGACCAGGTTGTGAAAAACTTGGGGGTTTTTAGCTGTGAGAAAGCTTCATCCCTTAGGGTTAGAGTTTTTTAATTTAGGAGAGGTTGCACCTAGCGTAGCCTTCATATCGAAGCATTGTGAGAAAATTTATATAAAAATCCCTCCATTTTTAAGAAATCAATATTCTTTAGAGTATATTCCTTTTTGTAAGGCTCGTTTGTGCATGATACTCTACAACATAGAATAGGTAAAAACTATTCTTTCTAGCTTATCGTCTTGATTGACCATTGATGTACACATTGCGGTGGTCTAGCATTTTTGGCATTTTCTATGGTTTTTGTTTTATTATGTTTAAAATAATGTACATATTATTGCAGACATAAACCTTAAACGCCTTTTTGTCTTAGATTTGTGCACTTAATTTTCGAGCTCTTACTTTTGAAAGCCTATATAATCCTTTTTAGCTAATCATTTATTTAGTCTTTAATGTTTGTTGGGTGTTTACAAAATTGTTGCTTGTGTTACAATTTTTTATTAACATATCTATTTGAGGAGCTTGCATGTGCCTTCATAATCCCAGCTAAGTGAATACATCTACTTATTTGATTCATGGGAGGCATATATAAACGTGGAAGTTTCACGGACGACACTCAATTATTTGCGAGGTTTTTGTGATAGTAGATTAAAATACAAGCCAAGTGTATCTTATCAAGGATGTAAAGATTGACCTATATCCTACACACTTTTAATTTCCCTTACGATGAACACAATTACCTATAATGAAATATATTGTTTTAGCTTTTTTGGAAGATCCAATTAATTTTTTGAAACTATCATGTATAGTATGTTGCAGCTTGCAAGAAATAAACAAAATCCCTTCTAAATTTTGATTCACACTATTGATTTTTCAAGTTTAATGTGCTATTTTTTTTATTTCTTTCCAATAATTTTATCCTATTCTTGAGCAGACCTTTGTAATCTAAGCTAGGTTATCCTATCTTATCTGATTCATGTGAGGCATAAACCAAAGGTGAATTTTTTCTATAACACTTGAAGCTTATGAATTATTTCCAAGCTTGGATGTTAGGTTGATTCTATATCATAGTCTTTGGGTGCTGGGGTCACTTATGTTCAAAACTTCACAAATCTTAGGTTTTAGGGGTAGTAGATTATTTGCTAAACTTTAATATCAAAGTTCCTATCTAATATCCTTTCAAAATGATCGACAGTTGTTTCTATACTCTAGATTTTTGGGTCAAGGTCTTTTATGTTCTCAAGTCTCAAAGTTCTAGGGTAGTAGGGTGTTTAGTATGGGGTATTCAAGTTATTTTGTTACCAAGAAATAATGGAAGGTTTAATTTGAATGAAGCACTTATGATTTACAATAGAATATTTTTTCTTGTCCAATTCATAGAAAAGATGAGTATGTTATGACTTTTCTATTGTGCACATTTTTGTATGTAATACTTTGTTCTCCCACAAGATGTGTGGAGATAGTTTTTTATGTAATTGTCTAGATCATTTGTTTTGGCCAAAACTAGTGCACCTTAGAACTGGAAAGGTAATTTAAAACAGGACCTATAAAGTAGCCAAGTTCCTGCCAAAGTCTGTTAGAGTGGTTTTACTAGAGCAGTTTTATTTTAACAATATAGATAGATCAATGATTACAATTATTGAAAATGAGTTTTCTAAACTCTTGTAATGTATACAGATCTTGAACATGCAGGTATTCCTATCTTTTCTAGTAAGCAAGACCTTAAATGAAATGTTGTAAGATAAACGTGTATTGAAAAGGCCAACATGTAGAATATAGATACAAAAATCCATTTTAACATGTGATGAAACTAGAAAAAAACTTACGAACCATCAAGAAATAATGACAGATTAAACATTCATAACTCAAAGATGCTCTCAATATGGAGAGCTAATATAGATTTTCAACCCTTCATCTCATGACTTCTTGTTCTCAAATACATTGCCAAGTATGCATCTAAAGTTGAAAGAAAATCAGAGAGTTGTGTCAGTATGTTGGAAAAAATATGTTCAAATGAAAGATTAGAAGACCAGGCTTTAAGAGAATATCAAAACTTCATGGAAGATATTGTTGTTGAACAAGATATAATATCCCAAGAAATATGTCATATGCTACAAAATTTACCCCTCATGATTTGTAATAAAAAAATTGTATCACCGAATGTAGGTAAAAACGTTTTCCACCACATAAAAAATCAAACGATGGCGATGAGATACAATCTAAATACATACAATCCTACATGCATTTGCCCATGTCAACTAAAAATGGTAACACTAATTGAATTAACAATATCCTTCACATATATTGCTTCTCTCAAAGGATGCAAATGGATGAATAGAAAAGAAAAAGAAATTGTGCAAGTATTTCCACATTTCTATACCATTCCAAAAGAAGAATCTAATTTTTTTTGAAACATTTTGTTGGAGTGAGTTACTTTTGTATAAACATTTTTGAAAACTAAAAAAATATAGACCTTACCAAAGAAGAAATCATCAATAATTGGAAACAAATAAATACACAAAAATACAATGCATGGCATGTTAGTCGCATTGAACAAACCGAAGATGTTCTTGAAGATGAAAATTATTCTGATGAAGATATGGATCAACCAAAAACTCTAGAAATGAATGAATGTGAGTTATTATCTCAATTAGGTCTTTCTAATAATATCAATTTGAATGAACTTTAAATTTTAGGTCATCGTGATTTTCATAACAATAACAAATTGGAAAATCATAATGTCTCAACAAATTTACATGATGTTGCAATTCAATTTTTCCACACAAACAAGATGTTCATTCCCATTCAAATTTGTACAACCATAACTATACCTTATCACCGAAACAACAACTAGCACTTACTATAATAAAAAATCACTTTATAGAAAAATGCTCCAAACAACCACTACATATGGTTATACAAGGAACTGTAAGCATTTGAAAATCCTATCTAATTCATTGCATAATAAATGCACTTCAAACTTTCATACAAAATACAGTAAACCCACTCCTTGTTCTTACTCCAATAGGAATTGCAAAATTTAATATACAAGCTTCAACTATACATGAAACCCTTAAGATTCCAATTAGAGTAATGAAACCATTAAAAGGAAAAACATTGAAAACATTTCAGGATGTTATAATCTCCATCAATTAAAACTTAATTAACACAATTAAACTCACAAAATTACACATCATCACATGCATTGAAAGACATGCATCCAAATCACAAGAAAAGATAAAGGATTTATATTAAATTAATAATTTTGAGTACATGTGTCGTTTACAAGGAAAAATATATGGGAACATTTCCCTTACAATAGAACTCTTGGTCGATAGAAAGACTATACAAAATGCTGAAACTTGAGCCTTCCTAGCAGGATCCTTTCAACCTTTGAACTCCTTTAACCACCTCAATCGCAAGAACATTGTGGGATTGCATTTCCGCCCTACCACGAAGTGAGGCACTTCCCTAGAATTCTTCAATCCATCAAAGAATACCTGACCCAACATGAGGGAAACTAGCAATCCAATTTAGAATAGGACTAATGGAATATGTGTAGCAAGTCAAACACTATCCAATCATATCATGATCATCTCAAAGATTCCATTTAAAATGACATCATCCTTATCGCTTGTGCACATACATAATTAGTCATGAGAGTAACATATTAATTTACCAACGTCGCTTAGTCCAACTTTCTTAAAGCAACAAGTAAATCTTTGCAAGTATAAGTATGCTCTTCATGATATTTAGTTTGTAACCATGCAAGAAAACCTTCCAATATTCCTTACATAAATGCATATTAATAAATATAGAGGATCCAATAAAGGAGCATGCATATTAATATAGTTAGAATCAACGGCCAACCACACAATAATATGTGGAAACCAGATGCATTAAAGGCATAAGTGGTTCTTTTCATGAAAAAAAAACAAGAGAAATAAATTTGGCATTCAGACTTCTCTAAACATTATGCCTAAATGGCATTTCACTTGTGCACAATATTTTGGGATCCTTCTCCCACACAAATAATTTATGCACGAGTAAATTGTAACCTAGGCTACCCATGCAGCATAAAGAGCTTCCAATAGGTGAAAGATGGACAAGTATCTAAGGAAATATATGCATATTCTTTCATTAGCTTATATAGTAGCTACAATTTGTTTGGTCAACATGCATGCAAATAGAGGAAAACATAAACAAGGCCCGCAAAAGGTTGGTAATACTCCTAAAAGAATAGAGGTCTCATGGAATGCAAGCATGTACAGATAAGAAGAGCATTTAAGGAACACACACCGATTCGATAAAAGGGCTCATGTAACTTTCAAATATACGTAATTTGCAAGTGCAAGGTGAAATTCCATAGCCTATCCCAACCTCCTCTTTGCCTTAGCCCAAATAAAAGCAATGCATGCTAAACACGAAAACATAGACAAGTCACATAGACCTTATTAAAATAGTAGAGTTTGTAGGAATTATTTATATATATCTAGTGAAACCCTATCAAAAAATGGGATTATAAACATAATCCCTACGTATATTTCTGGTGTAAGGTAGTTAATGTGCATGACTATATTTAAATCATTTGATGTCAACTAGACTTTGTTCAGATTCCCTTGTTTCTTTATTTCTTTTGCATTCTAGCAATCTATCAGAATGGTAAAGGAACTTGGGTAAATAAATTGAGTCATAGAGCATACCACACCATAGATATTCTACCAAGAAGACCCAAAAGGCAGATTGTGGGAAGGATGAAATTTTGAAATATTGATAGGCGTATCAAGAGACTACAATGGAATTAAAAATGAAAATTAGAAAGACTCACCACTAAAGCTTGAATCTATACTTGACTACTCGTAGGATTCTGAACTTCTTCATGCAATCCTTCTTGTGAAGGGTGCAAATGATTTCCCCCTCTCACATACTATGGAGCATAGCAATGAATATCGATTTCAGAAAATAGAAAACAAGAAAGCATGAAAATGAAAACTGGATGATGCCTCCTCCCTTCTTCCACCCAATGACCCCGAATTAGAGTAACACACATGTAAAAAATAAAATAAATGCCTCTCCAAATTAAGTGGGCTGAGAGTGCTCCCTATGCAAAATGCAAACCCTTTTTTAATGAATAGAATACACTTTTCATAAGTAAATATAACTGATCTGAATAGTCAGAGGTAACGTGCAAATAAAATTACGTGATTACAAGAAAAACCATTTACTTGTTCATACAAAAGATGTTATAAATGACATGCACTTAAATGCACCCAACTATCATCGACATGCAATGGAAGATATTGCCTTCATGCAATATAATGCCTACATGAAATTAAAGATGTCGCCTTCATACTCACCCACCTCATCCATGCAAATAATATTTATTAAATATATAAGTAAATATTATTTAATCATTTCATTTCCATGCGTATAAATAAACAAAGTTTATTTATTTATTATTGATTTATTTTTTTAATAAGCTTGCAAATAATCATACAATACTAGAAATTGAATTTATTTTCATAATATATTAAATTATTCAAAAAATGGGTTATGACACAAGAGGATATGAAAAATATACAATACATTCTCATTGAAGAGATGAGCTTCATTGGGCCAAAACTTCTATGGAAAATTGATAGCAGGTTATGTGAAGCAATACCCCATCAACAAAATACTTGCTTTGGTGGCATTCTATAATTCTTGAAGGAGACCTTGCACAACTGCCACCTATTATGGATAAACCTATCTATGCATCACACACCCATGGAACAAATTTAATACAGTTGTTACATTACAAACAATGTTTAGACAAGAAGGTGACGATCCAATTCAAATAAAATTTTGTCACAATACAAAAAAATTGTAATGCAGAACCAATACAACATGATTGAGACTAATTAATGACTCACACAAACAAGAAACTAAAAAAAATTGAACAAGATAATTTTGACTAAGAGATACACTTCTTTGCTACAAATGAGCTAGAAAAATTACACAACAAAAAATGTTGAAACTGCTAAATGTACCTATTGCACTTAGTTGTGCAGTAAATACACAATCTAAATTAGGTGTCGATAATAATGATGAGCAACTTCCCCAAGAGGTATTACTAAGAAAATGTCAATGTGTCATGCTTACAAAAATTCTATGGACCCAAGCTAGACTTGTAAATGGATTGCTTGGATAGGTCAAAGATATTGTATATCCTTCTAGATCTAAACCAACTAAATCGCCAATATATGTTACAAACACATTCAAAAACTATAATGGTCCACCATGGGATGAAACAAACCCAAAAAATATACCAATGCAACCAATATCACGAGACAACCATAGACAGATACCACTATCCATGGCATGGGCTATCACTATACACAAATCACAAGGCCTTACACTAAATAAATCCACAATCAATATTGGTAAAACTGAAAGACAAGGCCTTAAATTTACAACAATGTCTAGAGTCAAATCCATACAAGGCCTTTGCATAGATCCCACATTCTCTTTTGATCGTTATTCTAAAATGAAAAAAAAATCTATACAATATTATCACAATAGCATTTTTAGGTATGTAAATTTAATTACACACACTCTCAAAGTTATACATTTGAAATTATCCCCTTCTTGAATAGAGTAACAATACTAAAACTAATCAATTATAAATTTTATCTTATAGAGGTGTTCGATTGATGATGGATAAAAGACAAAAAAATACCCTCTTTCTCAATTTATATTTTTTTGATACATTTACATATCTAGTTGAATATTTTCAATTTTTGGATTTCTCATCTAACAATGATACTATACATCAATGTGCTTGGTCCTAGCATGAAATGTCAGGTTCTTGGCTAGACATATCGCACTGTAACTGTCACAATAAATTGTCACCACACCATGTTTTATTCCAATGTCTCAACACAGTCTCTTAATCCAAATGGCTTATTTACAATCATGAGTAGCTTCCATATACTCTTCTTCAAAAGTGTACAAAGCAACCACAACCTATCGCTTACTCATCCAACTAATTGCACCACCGAATAATGCAAACACATAAGCACTATTGGATCATTAGCTATCAATATCACCTGCCTAGTTTGAATCCACATAACCATGAATATCAAGGGAAATCTTGTCTTTAGTCATATTATTATGATAACACAAGGAATGATCTGAAGTACCATGCAAATATCTGAAGACTCTTTTAACTACATCCTAATGAACTCTACCAGTATTAGAAATATATCTAGAAAGAACTTCCAATACTTAGGAAATGTCTAGTCTAGTACAAACCATAGCATACATCAAACTTCCAACTGCACTCTAGTAAGGAACTCTTCTCATGTCTTCCATCTCTAATGGGGATGTTGGACAATCTGAAATAGATAAATTTGTTCTAGATGAAACAGAAAGACACAATGGTCTACAATATTGCCTATCAAATCTTTGTAAAATTGAATTGACATACTTACTTTGGCCAAGCCATAGCTTTCTATTCACTCTATCTCTTTTAATTTCCATCCCAAGAATGTGTTTAGCTGCACCAAGATCTTTCATTTCAAATTTAGTAGCAAGTTGAGATTTCAGTTTTGAAATCATACCTTTCTCTCTACCAATAAATAACATATCATCAAAATATAATGCAATAAATAGGAAATGATCACATCCCAAATGCTCAAATCCCAAACTCAACACATATGTATCAAATTTTTGGTACCACATCCTAGGACTCTATTTAGGCCATACAAAGATTTCTTCAATTTGAAAAGGGTAAAAGCAAGAAGTTGGGTCCACAAAGAGGGGAAGTTTCAGCCAAAAAAAAAATCTCATAGAAAAAGCGTATGCATTATTAAAAAAAATGTATGCCGTATGCATCAAGTACTCGAGCCTAAAGAAATGTGTATGCACTAAAAAACGTGTACATGTTATATAACACATACATGTTTTA
>CM021102.1:611979129-611991224 GCA_007115665.2 Sequoiadendron giganteum
CTCTCCCTCTCTCTCAATTTTCTCTCCCACCCTATCTCTCTTTCTCCCTCTATCCCTCCCACCCTACCTAGTTAAGTCCCTCTCACTCCAACCCCTTCTCTCCTACTCCCTCTCTCTTAAAGTCTCCCTTCAACCCCGTCTCCGTCTCTCAAGACTCTCTCTCACTACCTCTCTACCTCTCTCTCTCTCAGGTATCTCCCTCCCTCTCTCCTTCCCACCCTACCTAGACAACTCTCTCTCTCTCTCTCAAAATTATCCCTCCCTCTAAAGACATACATAAATACATACATAATTATATACATATGAGAATAATACATATGTACATACGATCCTACATACATACAAGCATACATGTACATATCCAGATACAATCTTACATACATATAGGCATACATACAATATATATGCACTGGTACATACATACAGGCATACATAAATACATACATACATACATGACATACAAGCATACATGCATACATGCACATACAAGCATAAAAATATATAAACATACATTCAATAGAGTAGAATTTAACATAAAGCAAGACATAACATGAGCGCGTTATACCAAACTCACATTATGTCTTGCTAGACATGTCCCACACAAACACAAAAAACCATGTCAAAACTAAGATGTAATGCGAGTGTGTTATAACACATGCACATTATATCTTGCTTTTGGAATCCCCAAGCCTTAGACTTGGTATTTGTGAACTTTTATTCACGAACCACTATCCTTCGTGGTTATCTTTTCTTCGCGGATTCACCTTGACCATTATCGCTTGTAGCTTTTCGACGTCTTCCATGTGGCCTCCTATCGGAGCTTCCTGTCATTTTGTATTGCTTTGCCTCTATCGAGTTCCATGAATTCAACACATGGCATTCTCTTGTTGCTTTCCTAGTCAGGCCCACTCAACGGTTACTCTTGCTCGGCGTCTTCCACGTGGCTTCCCCTCAGAGATTTTCACTAGGGCGCCCCTCTTTCTTTTTCCAGACTCTGTGTATTTGATGCGTGACATGTTTCTATACGCCGGTTATCTGGGAGTTGTCACCTATGCCAGTTTTTCCTCTTTTTCCACTGCGTGTTCTCAGTTGTTGCTGCATGGATTTGTTTTCTCGAAGGATGGGTTTGTTGACACACTACTGGGCAATCTTCTTGTTCACTAACGACTTGAGGAGATCTGGGACATCAATGTTTGGCCTAGGCATCTTTCTCTCTATGGCTTTTAGGTGGTGGACTGGCTTATTTAAGCAACTCTTTCTCTCTTTATTAAGGTTGTTGTTAGATAGATTAGAAAAACTTCTCAAGCACTGGGAATTGGCCTTTTGTAATATTTTCTATTGGACTTGAAGTTTGCAGATTGTGCCAATCAATTTTGCCTCTCTGTTTTTCATGCATTAGATAGAATATTATGACTGTGCTTTCATTTTCCTATAGTGTATGAATGTCTGTTCTTCAACTTTTGTAATCTCATACAGTTTAATAAAATACAAACCATGTTTTACTCTTCTATGTTGGCTGAGGTTGTATTATATTATGCTAAGCAATAAAATGATGTTCATATGTTTGAAGTGCTTCTAAGATAATCTATTTGATAGACAACAGTGTATTGTTCGGGCCTTTTCTTTCAACACTATGCTCAAGTAATTTATCTCATGATTTTGGTGCATCGCCTTAGTTTAGTTTTTACTATTACATGCTATCTTTCTAACCCTTTACCTTCCTCATTAAAAATGAAGAGCCAACTTTGATAAAATCCCGAAGGTCACTTAGCTAAGCACACAATGTCCCCCAGTAGCTAAGTATCCCATAAGACTGTAGCCCCCTGCAAAATTTTGTGTCAATAGTTCTTTTTCTGGCACACTCGGTGGGACGTGAACTAGCACATTCGCTTGATATAAGAGTGTATGAGCCATAGGCCCGTAACTAGGTCACAAACTACAAGATTCCCTGGCCTACTCGTACCATCATTAGTTTCAGTTCGCCCGAGAGGTTGGAAAGGTAGCCCTTCACCTCCCCCTTCTCCTACGTCTCTTGCGCCAATGACCGCTAGAAATTATGTAGCCTGAGATGCTGGTAGTCCTTTAGTACCACCTATGCCTCTTGCAATATGGGCTTTGATTCCAACTTCTTCTTTAAAAGTTATCCCTAAGTTTTTTGGGGATGAATCTAAGACACTGAGATAGCACTTGCAAGATGTGGTGGACGTATGTCTGGTGCATGGTGTTACTAATGAAAATGTAGATCTAATATTGCTCACCGCCTCTTTCCGAGGCAAGGCTTTGAACTGGTATCGTACTCTTCCGGCTAATTCAATTTCTACTTGGGATGGCCTTGGAGATCCGTTCTATGAGCATTTTTCAAATGATGGTGACAAGTCTTCGCTATATCATCAGCTGGCTAGCATAAAGCGAGCTCCTCATGAGGCTTTGCCTGATTTCAATGCTCGATTTCATTCGACTTGGCAGAGAGTTCCTATTGGTAGTCATCCACCTCCATATTTGGCGTTCATGTTCTATTTGAAGTCCATTAATGTTGATATTTTCATGATGCTATAGGATCTTGGCAAAAATACTCTACCCGATGCTTATGGTCTTGTTGTCACTGTGAAGATTAACCTTATTATTGCTAGAAAGTTGGTGCCAAGACCCATTATTTCATTATTCCCAGAATTCAACGTTGTGGATGCTAAAGCAACTTCAACCAGTGCTCCTGCAACTCCTCCCCAGTCTATGTACATATACCTAGGAACAACGTCGAGTGTTGCTCCAGTGCCTAACCCCCTGACAGTTGAAATGAATGAGATGAAGGAGCAGATGTGGACCATGGAAAATGAATTGACAACTATGAAGCGACAATAGTATACGTACCAGAAGTCATCTTACAAAAATTATCAAGGCGGAAAAACTCCTTACCAGTCAAATGAGTGGAAAGATAGATCACGTGGAAATACTCAAGCTCAGTCGAATAACTAAGTTGTTTGAGTGACCCTACCGATGCAAACCATCCATCCTAGTTCAAGCAAGGAGCTAGTAGCAAGACAAAATATCCTTGCCGAAGACATTAATTCATGGTGTTTCCCTTGTAATGATGCACACATGCCTCGAAAATGCCTACAAGGGAATTTTCAATAGAAGATTGCAAAGCAACATAGCCAAGGCAACGTACCTGATCTCGGAAACCAGACATATGCCTCTCACCAAAGGATAATGCAGTCATCGCTGCTCAAATGCAAGGGATGTCCATAAAGTAGGAGTTAGATATAGTTCCAGACCAAGCACTCTTTTCATGGATGGAAGGAGAAGAGTCAGCATTTTCGAATGAAATTCTTGTAACACAAGTGCCCTGAGTGCAATCAGACTACAACATGCATTCAAAGCGGAGACTCATCGAAGAATTCACATCTCCATCAACTGATGGTCCATCTAATTCAACGCTCAGTCCATCAGAGAATTTTTCATCAGTTCCACAGCAGTCTAAGGTGACTACTCCCAGTTCTCCGAATCCACCTCCTCCAAAAGAAAAATCCCCAATGATTACCCCAACTATTTTCAAACACTCAAATGTACCAGCTGTGAAGCCAAAGGAGCAAGCTACTGTGACTCGTCAGTTGCGAACGCCTTTCAATGTGGTGGAGCAACTAAATAAATCCTCTACCAATGTTTCTTTGTGGGATATCCTAGCTATTCCAAAGCAATAGGTGTTATTATAGAAAGCATTTTCAGGAGAAGAAGATGTGAAGATGCCTGGGCAGCCCATTGAAGAAAAGACATCCAAGCCGAACCTAGATAAAGTGCTAACGAATCAACCAAAAGAAAAGCTCGAATCCGGAAAAGAGAGTAAGCCTAAACCTAATCCTTTCTTTCTATCACTTATCATTGGCAACAAGTTGTTGCATAATTGTATGATTGACTCTGGTGATAGCAACACCATCATGCCTAAACAAGTAGCCGATGCTTTGGGGCAAAAATATGAGCCTCTTAACAAGGGAGTTATGCAACTCAGCATAAATAAAGTTGATACTGTTAGGGTAATCAAAGGATTTCATATGACATTTTTTGCCTGCCCCAGTATTATTGTGAACCAAGACACTATACTCATTGATGTTCCTCCTCTGTTCGGGATATGTTTGTCCCGTGAGTTCACTACAAATGTTGGAGGCTATCTAGCACTGGACTAGTCACACCTGATCTTGAGAACCAAGCATGGAGCTAAGATGAAACTATTGTCGCAAACTTTGCATTCTGAACATATTTCCGATGAGGCCCTGATCAACTTTGAAGTGACACATACTTCAATCACCCAGGAAGAGAGGTTCAATGTTGAATTTTTGGAAGAAGAGGAAGTAACTAGCTCTCGGACAGAGAGTGAAGAAGCTCTGTTGAATGTGTTTATAGACACAAACCCTTTTAAAAATTATCATGCAACTGGGCTCATAACCTATGTCATACATGAAGAAGGATAGATTATGCCCAAATTTACTAAAGATTCTAGAGGTGAAACATCCTTGGAGTTATGGAATTTGTTGAGAAACGATGCCTCAATTGCCAGCTTGAACCTCTGTCAGAAAAGACTTGGCGAAAAATGTTCATTTTTGCCTTTACCGCCATATCACGGCGGTCTTCTTATCTATTCTAGTGGTACCATGGTGAAGGTTCTGGCGGTTACCGCCATACCGTGTGCTATCTTCTTCCTGACCATAGTGGCCACAGTATCAGTCTTTCCATCCGGCTGGCGGTTACCGCCATATTGCAGCCAGCCAAGAGGCTGACTGCGGTGGCCGTGGTAAGACTACCAGCGGCCAAGCTAGTGGTTACCGCCATACCGTGGCCAGCCAAGAGGTTAACCATGGTAGGACCACTAGCGGCCTAGCTAGCGGTTACCTCCATACTGCAGCCAACCAAGAGGCTGACCATAGTGGCCACGATAAGACCGCCAACGGTCAGCCAAGTTGGCTACCACTGTACCGCAGTGTGTCTTGGAGCTGGCAGTGGTAGCGTAGTAGATTGGAGTGACAATGCTCGGGTGAGTTCGGTTGGCTTACCACCATACCGCGAGCTGGTTGAATGAGGTCTGCGGTAGTGCGATAAGGACCGTGGAGAGCTCGAATGAGCTCGTTGACTATTTTGACCAAGTTGGACTCGGTGTCAGAAGCAACAAACGAATAAGGTGCAGAGACATGGCTCAGTGTCAAAGCGATAATTGGCTAGAGGCCAAAGTCGTAGCAGCAGTTATTGTAGGTTGACTCAGGGTGGCGGACAGGACCTGTTTTGTGTAAATAAGTTATGGTTTGGGTGGCTCGAGGCAATTAGATCGGTATGGGAAGATCATTGGTTTGATTGGATCAGAGATGATTGTATCTATGATTGGCGATTAACTAAGTGTGTTCGAATTGTATGTTATAAAGAGCATTGTAACAATAAGAAATGTGATAGTGAGTTGTTGTTGTGAGCTGAATAGAAGCAAGAAAGTGGTTTGTATGTAATATTCTTGGCTTGGTGTGGTGGGTTTTTTACCTGAAAATGTTTTCCCATGTTAAATACCTGTGTTATTTGTGTATGCTAGTTTTTGTGTAATCTCTATTTTACTGGTTGTATTCATCTCAAGTAATTTTTGATTGCTATTGGAAATTGATTTCAGCTCTCCTCCTCTGTTGTATTAGTGTTAAGGGAAAGTATTTCACACTATTGGGTCATTGGATTCATGTATGTTTTTCCTTCAAGTGGTATCAGAGCTTGGCCAATTTTGTTATCCTTATAGGAAAGATTAGTTTTTTGTGCTAATACTATTTCAGTGGGAGTATTGTTGTGTTAAAAATTGTTTCTGTTTGAGATGGTGAGTACATCTGGTAGAGTTGACATTGAAAAATTCAATGGCAGTAACTTTGAGTTATGGAAAATCAAGATAGAAGACTTGCTTGTGGATAGAGACCTCCGGATTGTAGTGTCTGGAACTAAGCCAAAAAGTACAACGCAAGAAGCTTGAGATCTTGCTGATAGAAAAGCAAGAGGTTTGATAAGACTGAGTCTAGCCGATTCTGTACTCCTGAACGTCCATGAGGAGCAGTCCACAACTTCATTATGGAAGAAGCTTGGTGATACTTATCAGGGAAAGTCTCTGGTAAATAAGTTATTCCTGAAGAAGAAGTTTTACTCCTTGAAGATGGAAGAAGGTACATTTGTTGCAGACCATCTGAAATCATTTAATATGAGTGTTACTCAGCTGGCATCTGTAGGTGTAAAGATAGAGGAGGAGGATCGTTGCATGCTCCTATTGTGTTTGTTACCTGTTAGTTGGGATCATCTTGCAATGGCCATTGGAAGCACTACCGCTGCTTTCAAGATGGAAGACGTTGTTGCCTCATTGCTATCTGAAGAGATGTGGAGGAAGTCTTCAGAGATGGCCAAAGAGGCTCTTGTTGTTCGAGGTAGACCAAAGGAGAAAGGAAAGAAGAAAGACAAGAAGTCGAAATACAAATCTATAGGGAGATCAAAGTCTCCTGGTAAAAAGTTCAAGGTGAGATGTTGGAACTATGGGCAACCTGGTCATATCAGGAAGGACTGCAAGAAGAAGAAGAAGAAGAATGTCTCTAACAATGAATCTTCTCAAAGTTATGCAGACACCTTCATTGCAACAACCTTGACAACTCAGGCATCTGATGATGTTTGGCTGGTTGACTCAAGTGCTTCTTTTCACATGATGTCCAATAAAGAATGGTTCTCTAAATACGAGAAGTATGACGGTAGAAAGGTATACTTGACAAGTGATTTAATGTTGGAGATAGTTGGTAGAGGAAGAGTTAGAATTCAGTTTCCTAATGAGAGGGTCAAAGGTGTTGGTGGCATAATTCACATACTAGGTCTGGCTCGAAATCTTCTTTCTATCAGTAAGTTGAATGATGTTGGTGTAGAAGTTTCTTTTTCAAGTAAGGGTTGTAAAATGGCTAGAGGTACAATGGTGCTGACTAAGGGTGTTTGTACTGGCACTCTCTATAAGCTGGATGCACGTCCTGTTCTTTGTAACAGTGCCTCTGTAAAGTCATGCAATGTTGCACCTATAGAGAAAGATGAAGACACTTCTCTGGCTGCAAATGCTATGGAGGTAAAACTCCTAGCTGAGAAGACTATGCTATGGCATCACAGACTTGGTCACATAGGTGAGAAAGGTTTAAAAACCTCGAAGAATAAAAATATTGTAGAAAGGGCTTGATGATTGTAACCTTGAGTTTGACTTTTGCGAACATTGTATCTATGAAAAACAACACCATGTTTCATTTTATTCTAGTCCTCATAAATCTTCTGGTATACTGTATTATGTTCATTCGGATGTGTTTGGTCTAGTTAATGTTCCTTCATTATCGAAGTCTAGATAGTATGTTTATTTTATTGATGACTATTCGAGAAGCGCATTATTATACTTTCTTAAAAGTAAATCAGAAGTGTTCAGTCGGTTTAAAGAGTTTAAATCTTTGGTAGAGAATCAGAATGGAAGGAAAATTAAATGTTTGAGGATAGAAAATGGCGGTGAATTTTGTTCTGCAGATTTTGAAAGGTATTAAACTGATCATGGAATTAAAAGGCATAACACAATGCCTTACACTCCACCGCAAAATGAAGTTGCTGAAAGGTTGAATAGGACGCTGATGGAAAAAGCAAGGAGCATGTTGAGTGGTGCTGGTCTAAAGTAGAAGTTCTGGGTTGAGGCTATGGCTACAACATGTTATCTAATAAATAGATCTCCTTGCTCTGCTCTTGTTGACAAGATGCCTTTGGAAGCATGGTCTGGTAAGAAGCCCTCTCTGAGGCATGTCCATGTGTTTGGCTGTGAGACATATGTTTATGTGCCAAATGAAAAGAGATCTAAATTGTATAAAAAGGCTTTCAAGTGTATTCTCATCGGCTATGGAGTTGGTGTGAAGGGATACAAGCTTTGGAACCCTATTACTGAGAAGGTTTCGTACAACAGAAGCGTAATATTTCATGAGCTAAAACCTTTAGTAAGTGATCACCAGCTTGGGACATATCAGAGTGATAAGAAGAACAAGGATGCAGTTGATATTCCCCAAACTCCTGAAAGGGAAGAGATGCATGGTGTACCTAAGACTGAGGAGAGCTCAAGCAACTCTGGAAGTTCTGATGATGAAGAACAACCTCATTCTATAAGAAGATTCACATGAGAGAAAAGGCAACCTGAAAGGTATGGTTTCTCTATGTTAGATTCAAACTATGCCTATGCTTTAATTACCAACACTGATGAACCTAGGACTGTTAAAGAAGCAATCATCATGGTTAATTTAAATTCTTGGTTGGATGCCATGAATGAAGAAATAGATTCTTTGAAAAAGAATGATACCTAGAATTTGGTACCACTGCCTAAAGGGCGAAAGCTTGTTGGCTGTAAGTGGATATTCAAAAAGAAGATATGCCTTGATGGAAGTGTTGAGAAGTATAAGGCTAGGTTGGTTGCAAAAGGATTTTCTCAAATTGAGGGAATAGATTATGGAGATATTTTTTCCCCTGTAGCAAAGCCAACATCCATCTGATTTTTATTGTCTTTAGCAACTGTGTATGATTTTCAAATTGAGCAGATGGATGTGAAGAGATCTTTTCTCCATGCTGAGCTGGAAAAAGAAATTTACATGTCCCAGCCTGGGCATTTTGTTGAAAGAGGTAAACAAAATCTAGTTTGCAAGTTAAATAAATCTCTCTATGGTTTAAAACAATCTACTAGAATGTGGTACAATAAATTTGACATGTTTGTGTTGTCAATTGGATTTGTGAGATCAAAATATGATCATTGCATTTATTATAAATTTGAGAATGACCGTGTGCTTGTTATTACCCTATATGTGGATGATATGTTATTCATTGGAAATAGCAAGACCATGATTTCTGATCTTAAATCTCATTTGTCTGCAAAGTTTGAAATGAAAGATATTGGTGCAACAAGGTACATTCTTGGAATGGAGATTACCAAGGACAGAACAAGCAAAATTTTTTGGGTCAGTCAGAGTAAGTATGTGAAGACAGTTCTGGAGAGGTTTAGCATGGATGACTGCAAGCAGCTTGTTGTTCCAATCATGCATGGAACTAAGCTGTCTGTTGAAGACTGTCCAAAGTCTGCTACTGAGATGGAGGACATGATCAGTGTGCTTTATCCAAGTGTTGTTGGCAGTTTGATATATGCTATGGTCTGTACAAGACTAGACATTGCCCAAGCAGTGGGAGTTCTAAGCCAATTTATGGAAAATCCGGGAAGATCACATTGGGATGCTATGAAGAGAGTATTTAGGTATTTGAAGGGGACTTCAGATTATGCACTGTGTTACCATAGAAATTTGGTTGCTTCATAGAGGAATCTCAGCATTCAAGGGTATGTGATTCAGACTGGGCAGGGGACATTGACAGCAGACGATCCACCAGTGGCTACACTTTCATGCTCAATGGTGGAGAAATTAGTTGGATGAGCAAGCGATAGGCTGTTGTTGCTTTATCCATGATAGAGGTAGAGTACATGGCTACAACTCATGCCTATAAAGAGGCTGTCTCGTTAAATCATTTGTGTTCAAACATTGGATTTAATGTTGGGAAGATTTCAATCTGCTATGATAGTCAGAGTGCCATTTGTTTGGAAAAGAATCCAACCTTTCATGCTAGGACCAAGCACATATGTGCAATATCATTTTGTAAGGGACATGGTTGAAGATGACAAGGTTAGTCTGGAAAAGGTAGACACTTTGAAGAATGTTGCAGATGCTTTGACAAAGCTAGTTAGCATAGACAATTTTAGATGGTGCGCATAATCGATGGGCCTTGGGGCCTATGATAAACAGTATTTTTTTACAGTCTAGAGGAAGTTGGGAATCTTCGTCAAGTGGGAGCTTGTTGAGAAATGATGCCTCAATTTCCAACTTGAACCTCTATCAGAAAAGACTTGGCAAAAAATACTCATTTCTGCCTTTACCGCCATACCACGGTGGTCTTCTTATCTGTTTTGGCGGTACCACGGTGAAGGTTCTGGCGATTACCGCCATACCACGTGTTGTCTTCTCCCTGACCATGGTGGCCGCGGTATCAGTCTTTCCATCTGGCTGGTGGTTACTGCCATACCGTGGCCAACCAAGAGGCTAACCGCGGTGGTCACGATAAGACCGCCAGCGGCCTGGTTGGTGGTTACCACCATATCACGGCCAGATAAGAGGCTGATCGTGGTGACCGTGGTAAGACCGCTAGTGGCCTGGCTGGTGGTTATCGCCATACTACGGGCCAAGAGGCTGACCGTGGTGGCCATGGTAAGACCGCTAGCGGCCTGGCTGGCGATTACCACCATACCACAGTCAGCCAAGAGGCTGACCATAGTGGTCGCGGTAAGACCGCTAGCGGTCAGCCAAGTCATCTACCATTGTACCACTGTGTGTCTTGGAGCCAGTAGTGGTAGTGCAGTAGATTGGAGCATCAATTCTCGGGTGAGTTTGGTTGGCTTACCGCCATACCATGAGCTGGTTGAATGGGGTCTGCGATAGCGTGGTAAGGACTGTGGAGAGCTCGGATGAGCTTGCTGACTATTTTGACCAAGTTGGACTCGATGTTAGAAGTAGCAAATGAATAAGGTGTAGAAATGTGGCTCAGTGTCAAAGAGATAATTGGCTAGAGGCCAAAGTCATAGCAACAGTTATTGCAGGTCAACTCAGGGTGGCAGACAGGACCTGTTCTGGGTAAAGAAGTTATGGTCTGGGTGGCTCGAGGCAATTAGATCGATATGGAAAAATCACTGGTGTGATTGGATTAGAGATGATTATACCTATGATCGGTGGTTGACTGAGTGTGTTTGAACTATATGTTATAAAGAACATTGTAACAGTAAGAAACGTGATAGTGAGTTGTTGCGATGAGCTGAACAAAAGCAAGACTATGTTTTGTATGTAATATTGTTATTACTGTAATACAAAATATTATTGGCTTGGTGTGGTGGGTTTTTTACCTGAAAAGGTTTTCCCACGTTAAATACCTGTGTTATCTGTGTATGCTAGTTTTTGTGTAATCTCTATTACTGGTTGTATTCATCTCAAGTAATTTTTGATTGCTATTGGAACTTGATTTCAGCTCTCTTCCTCTGTTGTATTAGTGTTAAGGGAATGTATTCCACACTATTGGGTCATTGGATTCATGTACGTTTTCCCTTCAGACTTTGCACTTTGATAGAGCAAGATGCAAAGTAGGAGCTGGAGCAGGAACATGTTTGACATCTTTGTCCGAAGAAAAGACCTTGAGGTCTTATCGCTTCCAGTTCACATGCTCGAATAATGAAGTAGAATATGAAGTCCTTGTCCATGGTTTGAGCCTTATAGAACAAATGGGTGCAAAGCAAATAAGAGTGTTCGAGGATTCGGAATTGATGGTCAATCAAATCCGAGGGCAATCTACTGCAAAGAATGTCTGTATGCGATCATACTGGCATACAGTCTGGGATCTCATCAAAAGCTTCGAAGCATTAAAAATTCAGGCTATACCAAGGGAGAAGAACTCCCAAGCTGACCGTATGGCAACTGTCGGGGCTCAGTTTGAGCCAGCTTCTGAGTTGTTAAAAAATAAACATACAGTAAGAGTGATTGTGCGGCTGGCTATTCTGAATAATGATCAAAATGAGCAAGTGTTTGATAGTGATGCTCATATTGCATCATTTCTCCAGTTATCTGGGGAATTTTTTGACCAATTGCAACCAAAGATTGTTGAAGCCTACGGAGATCAAGTAATCCAGTTGAAATCCAATAAGCTTCCCAGAGGTCTAGTTACTCTGAAGAGTGTTTTTGATTTCGATGATGCAAAAAAAGATAAAAGGAAGCTTGTAGCTGACAAAGGAGACTACACTTATTTGCATGTCGAAGAGGACAGAAAGCTCAAGGTTGGTAAATGAGTATCTCAAAAGAATAAAGATAGGCTAAAGCAATTTTGTGAGGAATACCCGAGCATAGTAGCCTGGTCATATGACGATCTTAAGGGATATGATCTTGGGATTATTCAACATATAATTGAGCTTTTGGAGGGAGCGAAGCTAGTTCGTCAGAGATAGAGGCCAGTGAATCCAAATATTGAGTCAC
>CM021102.1:611991324-612090018 GCA_007115665.2 Sequoiadendron giganteum
TTTTGAAAGCATAATCGATATTCATATCTTTCAATGCTTTATCAATCGATCAACACACCTAGGGCTAGAACTCTTTAGTGGTTGAAATAATTTGAAGTATGTTGATTTCTCACTCATCATGTTTGGTGTTCACAGATGGGAGCAATTAGAAGATGATCATATAATCTACTTTCCTACTCCTACATTGATGAAGGGTCTTCCTATTCATGTGCATTCACATTCTATCTAATCTATGCATGCAGTGGTGGCATGATAATAATTATTACATGCTTCTCTATAATTTCTTCAAACTTATATTTGTATATTTTTCCTTCAAGTAATTGTGTGGTTACTCATGGTTTTCCACCCACTTGGCCTCCCATAGCACTCATCCCATATAATAGTTTGGAGACCAAAATAATCCTAATAATTATTACATTATCATGGTTGGGTACACCTTGTCTTAGCTATTTACCATGCCTTTAGACACCCATATTTTTAGATGGGATGGGGCAAGAAGGTTGAGGGTCAAATAGAAGCAATTTTCAAGAGGAACCATAAATTAAATCTTGAATTTGACCTCTATCATTGAGGAAGTCAATGTACATGATTTTGAAGAATATTTTTTCTTTCTGGATTTTCAAAAGGTATTTGACATATTTTCTCAATATTTGTTATTTTACTAACTTAAGCCTTTAGATCTTCCACTCATTCTAGTTTCACTTGTAGCGACACTTTATGAGACTAATATTGGCAAGATAAAAAAAGGACTAGTGAGATAAAGGATACCTAAAGTACCATAGGTGTTAAATAATTTTGACCTCTCTCATATACAGGTTCTATATTATGAACTAATGAGTTAGGGGAAGTCATATCATATACATTGGCTGCCATAAAATGTTTCTTACTCCTTAGACTTTCTATTGCCATTGCCTATTTTTATATGATTTTTTTGATGTCTCATTTGGTGAGTAGTCTTCAAAGATAACTTGATATATTGGTATTCTATTATGATTATCATTAGATCTAGGTTAATTTGGGTAAAAAAAATCATGACTTTCAAAGTCTAATGTATTTCAATCATTTTCATCTAATATTTGAGGTACATTAGACTTTGGTTACCTTACACACCAAAGGTTCCTCTTTATCATATTAGAGTTTTATCCCATCATCTTTGCACTAAGATAGAACCTGCATCCATTATAATTAAATTTTAAATGATTATAACGTGAATGATGAATAAGAATATTGACAATAAAGTGTTACATTTGATTAAACATGTGATGAACTATATAATATTAATTAAATAATGGAGAAGCAAACACAAATAAGAAAAATATACAGAGACTAGAAATACATGGAGAAACCCTTTCAAGAAAAAACTCCACTTATAAACAAACCCAAGCTTGTAATAATCTCAATAATAGCAATAATCTTAATAATAGAGTATGCCAATACAATCCACTAATCTCTATAATTGATAGTAACTAGAAAACATAATAGTACCTATAAAATAACATTATAACTATCTTAGGCCATCATTATATAGAAAATTTCAAAAAAAGAAACCACCAATAGGTATCCAAAAACTAGGAGTCAAAACTATGAGCCACTAGTAAAAAACTAACACCCCATAATCATGGTCAACTCATGGTAAAACTCAAAATAAAAAGTAACTCCTCTTGCATCTCTTACACCCCTTGCAACTTGCTTACGTTTTATAGATTACATTATAACCATTAGATTGACCAATTTCCCAAATCTAGGCACTACATGAGGGCATTCAATTCCATGCCATAACACCTGAATTAGGATTATGCTCAATAAATCCCAATTTTGATCTTTTCCAAGTAGCCTCCATATTCAGTGCCTTCTTACACAAGAATCAAAGTATTTCAAAGGATAACAACAAACAAATAATTTCCCCACCCTCACATGGGCATCCCATTTTGTCAACACTGATAATATTTATAAATCATGATATTTATCATTTGCATAGTTAAATATAATTAATGAAGACTTGGGATTTGCAAGGTGAATACCTAATCCTAACACATATTTTTTATAAATACTCTTTATAACTTGAGACAAGGGAATATTTTTATTTTTTCATGCTCTTATTATTACAAGATAAGAGGATAAACCTTTTTTTAATCTAGAGTCTCTCTTGGTTATCTTCAAATACTCATGGGTTATGAAGAGAAAATATCTCTCGCATTTGCTAGGAGATGTTCAACATTCACCGACAAATTTTCAAGCATAAATTTTCTATAGAAGCTTGCACCAATGTAATTAATTCATACTTCTAGACCTTTCACACCACCAAAAAGAAGATGCCTCATTCAATCATATTCCAATCTCATTTGGTAGGCCAATGAGGCATTGTATACCTATTGATTCACATAGAATCGTGCACTTATTGCACACATTTTTATGTTTTTTAGTATTAGGATTATTTATTCAATATATTAAATTTCATTTCCCTATGTGTGACACACCTATCTTTGATCCTCTTCACACTAGTATATATCCTTGGTAAAATTATTGTTATATATGTATTTGAATTGTAATACATATTTGCTAACTTTTTTATTATTGCCTTGTATATATTGCATAATTTCTAGTAAATGTCACCTTTAGACTTATGTTGACTTGATAATGTTGTCCATGGAGGTAGTTTCTATATTAGAAAAAGAGCCAATTAAGCCATGTGGCATTGAAAAGAACTACTATAATACACAATATGTTTACGTACATAGATATTTTTATTAAAAATTGATCATATACAAAGAGTAAGCATATAACAATGAAAGCATTAATGCACTTCATTTGGTCTTCTTTACCATTGTAAAATTTAAATAAAAAAACCTATGAAACCCATTAGGAAAGGATATACAATAATTTATTATGCAATAAATCATATAATAAGTCTTTTTTGGAGCTAGTTTAGAGAAAATTGTTAGATTGCTCCATCATTTGTACTACATGTATATTTGTTTGGGTTTGTTATTTCTTGATAGTAAATTGAGGATATAGTTTTGTATTTGTTATTGTTTTTATGGAGCACATGAGTTCCAAGTTTGTTATTATTTACATGTATACATTTACATCTTGTAATACAATTTAGAGATGTATTTCACATTTGAACCTCTAATAAAAATATTAAGGAAATTTTTAACCTAAATAAGCACTTTTATGATGCTTTATATGGATGGGTGGGAAGGAGTAGAGGATGAAATGGGAAAATAATTGGTAATGGGTTGTGTGTAAGTGGATAGTTGTGGAATTTTAGAGGAAGTTAGTATTAGTTGGAAATGGGTAGTGGAATAATATAAATGTGTAAGAGATATATGTGTGCGGGGTTAGGTGTAATGGTGGAAGAAACAATAGGGACATGTAATGAAGTATATGAGTAATCAAAAACTATGAAAGTTTTATAGAAAAATAGATTATTCAGTTAAATATTATGTAAAACTTCACATATAGACATGTGTTTAACAATATATTTAACAACCTTTGAAGGTTCATAACACTCAATTATTTATTAGAATGGGTTTTTATAAATATTCATTAGAATGAGTTTTTTTCATTCTTTTTAGAGAAAGTTGAATGAGTCATATCCAAATTGTAACAAGGATCTTGACAAAAAAACAATCAAAAAGAGGTTTGGTAGCTTTGAGGCAGACTACCAAGAATTAAAATGCTACATTTTATTTTTAATCATTCCTTATTCATGAAAAATAGCAGGACATCAAGGCCAAAATAAGATTGTCAAGAACCAAAGTATTCCTTGAAATAAAATTGAATAAAATTAGCCATGCCAAAACTATAGTAAAGATCTTAGAATAAAACTAACTATGAGGATGTTATCTTAATAGTACAAAACCCTATCATGCAAACGGAAAGTCCTATATTTGACAAGTCCTAGTTAGTGCATGGAGAATAACACCTTACGCATGGATGTTCCTCCTCCTAGTGTGGTGGCATACATTTTTTCCTTTGTAATGATTAGCTTAGTAACCTTATTAATACCTTAATAATTTGATACTTCTACGATAATGCATAAAACTATAAAAAACATAGCCCAACCAAGTAGACTATGACACATAAACCCTCTAAGACAAAGAAACTATCAAGAGTTTATAAAATAATTATTTGAAGAAAAAAGTGGAACTATCTCCTAAACAAGTGCAATACTATCCTCAATCAATGTTGAATCACTCCCAAACTCTTATGGATATTCCTCCTCACAAACAAATTACTATGTGCAATATCCAATATCTCTACTTGGTTTGACTATGTTTGTAGCCTTTACAATGTTTAAAACTAACAAAGGATTGAAATCAAGCTTAAACATGTTCATTTTATTTATTTTCTAATCGCCTATTTATTCATGCTTTTTTCAATCATAAATTCAGTAAACCTTAAAAGTGGATAGCATTAAATATATACACTTTAAACACAACCCATAAGTCTTAGTAATCTATACCACATACCTATTTAATTATGTGGTTACTAATGATTTTTCACCCATTTGGCCTCCCATAACACTCATCTCATCTACTAGTTTGGAGACAAAAATAATCCTAATAATTACTACATTGTCATGGTTGGGTACACCTTGTCTTAGATTTTTACCATGTCTTTAGACACCCATATTTTTAGATGGGATAAAGCAAGAAGGTTGAGGGTCAAATGGAAGCAATTTTCAAGAGGAACCATAAATAAATATTTACTTTGATCTCTATCATTGAGGAAGTCAATGTACACGAGTTTGAAGAATATTTTTACTTTTTTGGATTTTCACAAGTTGTTTGACATATTTTCTCAATATTTGTTAGTTTACTAACTTAAGCCTTTGGATCTTCCACTAGTTGTGGTTTCACTTGTAGTAACACTTTATGAGACTAATATTGGCAAGATAAAAAAAGGACTAGTGAGATAAAAGATACCTAAAGTACCATCTAGTTAAATAAATCTTACCTCTCTCATATACCTTCTATATTATAAATTGATGAGTTAGGGGAAGTCATATCACATACATTGTGTGTCATAGAATGTTTCTTACTCTTTAAAGTTTCTATTTCCATTACCTATAATTTTTATATTATTTTTTTATGTCTCATTTGGTGATTAGTCTCCAAAGACAACTTGGTATATTGGCATTTTATTATGATGCTCAGTAGGTTTAGGTTAATTTAAATAGACAAAAGTCATTACTTTTAAATTCTAATGTATTCCAATTATTTTTATCTAATATTTGAGGTACATTATACTTTGGTTAACTTACACACCAAAGGTCCCTCTTTCTCATATTAGAGTTTTATCCCATCATATTTGCAGTAAAATAGACCTCATATCCATTATAATTAACTTATTATTGATTATAAGGTGAATGATGAATAAGAGTGTTGACAATAAAGTGTTATATTTGATTAAACATGTGATGAACCATATAATATTAAATATATAATTAATAAGAAAACATATATAGACTAGAAATACATGGAGAAATCCTTTCAAGAAAAAACTCCACCACCAAACAAACCCAAGCTTGTAATAATCTCAATAATAGATTATGCCAATACAATCCACTAATCTCTCTAATTGATAGTAAAAAGAAAACAAAATAGTACATATAAAATGACCTTATAAACTTTTATTTTAGGCCATTATTATATATAAACATTAAAAAAAAAATGACCAAGTGGTATCCAAAAACTAGGAGTCAAAACTATGAGCCACTAGTAAAAATATGACACCCCATAATCATGGGAAAACCCATGGGAAAACCCAAAATAGAAAGTAACTCCTCTTTCATCTCTTAAACCTCTTAAAACTTTCTTACATTTCATAATTACATCATAACCATCAGATTAAACAATTTCCCAAATCTACGCACTCCGTGAGGGCATTCAATTCCATGTCATAACACCCAAATTAGGATGATGATAAAAAAATCCCTATTTTGATATTTTCCAAGTAGCCTCCATATTCAATGCCTTCTTACACAAGAATTAAAGTATCTCAAAGGATAAAAAGTCCAAATAATTCCCCACCCTCACATGGGCTTCCCATTTTGTCAATGCCATAATATTTAGAAATCATGATATTTATCATTTGAATAGATAAATATAATTAATCAAGACTTATGATTTGCAAGGTATTCGTCGATTAATAACAAAGTGGCAAAAAAATGCATGATTGACTTAGGGGCAGCAATCAACATCATGACTATGGTTGTCATGAAGGAACTAGGTCTATGGGTAAACACTACCTATGGAAAATGCTACGCCATGGATAATAGGTCAGTCCTAGTGGTTGTAGTGATATGTGACTTGGAATTGAAACTAGCATCATACCCTGAGGCAACATATAGAACAAACATCATTGTGGTGGATACCCCTCCTTATTATGGAATGTTGTTGTCTAGAAAAAGGACTGTTGCAGTAGGTGGAAACATCCAATTAGACCTATCATATTCCACCATACCAGTAAATGGGAGAGAAGTTGAGCTATATAGAGAACCCAGATTAGAAAATGTCATAGAAAATTTTGATCCTAACCAAGTAAACAATTTTTTTGATGTGGATCTTACGAGTTTCAGGGTTGAAAAATCACAACCAAAACTGCAAAAAACAGAACCGATTGATTCACTGCACTATTTCAAGACTCTTTATTCAAGGCCAAATTAGTAACATGGGGAAAGGCGTAGCCTATATTGTAATCATGGCATGCCACAAGACCATATTTCTTTAAGGAATTGGATCCAAAAATTCATGTGAGTGTTGACAAGCTAGTGAGCTCACAAGCTTGTCAATGTAGTAGGGTTGACAAGGTAGGGGCAACATGAAAAAATGCCTCATAGAAGTGAGGGATCATGGTGATTTACCTTGTCAACCCTACCACATTGACAAGCTAGTGTTTGACAAGCTCACTAGCTTGTCAATGCAATACAGTTGACAAGGTAGGGGCAACATGAAAAAATTCCTCATAGAAATGGGGACTCACGATGATCCCCAGTTTTATGAGGCATTTTTTCGTGTTGCCCCTACCTTGTCAACCTTACCATATTGACAAGCTAACTAGCTTGTGAATGTGGTAGGATTGGAAAGGTAGGGGCAACATGAAAAAATGCCTCATAGAAATGGGGTCTCACGGTGATGTACAACACTGTGAGACCCCATTTCTTTGAGGAATTTCTTCATGCTGCCCCTACCTTGCCAAGAAATAGGGTGTCATAGTGATGTACATCACCGTGAGACCCCATTTCTATGAGGCATTTTTTCATGTTGCCCCTACCTTGTCAACCCTACTGCATTGACAAGATAGTGAGCTCACTAGCTTGCCAATGCTCACATGATTTTTTGGATGGAATTCCTTAAAGAAATGTGGTCATGTGGCATGCCTTGATTTCAAGATATACTCAAAATGGAAGCATGGACAAGGCATGTGAATTGTTTTACAATAATGTTTTCGTAGACATGTTTGCAAAATGTGGTAGCATTGACAAGCTAGTGAGCTCACTAGCTTGTCAATGCAGTAGGGTTGACAAGGTAGGGGATGCATGAAAAAAAACCTCATAGAAATGGGGTCTCACGGTGATTTTCACGCCATGAACATCACCGTGAGACCCTATTTCTATGAGGCATTTTTTCATGTTTCCCCTACCTTGTCAACCCTACTGCATTAACAAGCTAGTGATCTCAATTGGACCTAGTTTTTCAAACAAGACAAGTTAGGTTACCAATTTCACCGAATTGGCAACCTAATCCTAATACATAATTTTTATAAATACTCTTTATAACTTGAAACTATTAATTTTTTTCTTATGTTCTTATTATTACAAAATAAGAGGATAATCCTTTTTTTTATTATTTAGATTCTCTCTTGGTTATCTTCTAATACTCATAGGCTATGAAGACCAAGTATGTCTATCCCTCATCAGCTAGGAGATGTTAAACATTCACTGACAACTTTTCAAACCTAATTATGCTATAGAATCTCGCACCAATGTAGCTACTTCATACTTCTAGACCTCTTACACTACCAAGAAGAAGATGATCATGCCTCATTCAATCATATTCCAATCTCATCTGGTAGGCCAACGGGGCATTGTAGACCTAGTGATTCACAATGAATCACACTTATTACACACTTCTTTACAATTTTAGTACTAAGATTATTTTTTCATAATATTAAATTTTGTTTCCCTATGCATGACCCACCTATCTTTGATCCTCTTCACTTCAATTCTTTACAACTATTCTTTTATCCTTTTAGTTTTAGTTTAGTTTGTGTATTTTTTAAGATATTCTTTCATTCCCCTCTTCCCTTATTTGTACCTTTTTTAGTCATGTGGGGCATTATTATCCTTCAATGGATATTAATACATAATTTAAATTAAATTATTTACATAATTTTCATTTTCTATTTGTTAGTGTAACAACCTTGTTGAGGCCTTAAAATTTAATATTTATATTATTTTGGTTACTTTGTCATATCTACAAATCTACCATCTACACTTTAATTATAAAACCTATCATTATAAGTTTTGTCCTCATATTGTAATAAGTATATTTTTTCAAGTAAAAAATAAATAACATAACTATTTCCTCTTGTGAGAGCATCTTTGATTTCATATTATTCTTAGTAAAATTATTGCTATATATGTATTTGAATTGTAATACATATTTTCTAACTTTTTCATCACTCCCTTGTATATATTACACTAATTTAGTAAATGTAATCATTAGACTTATGTTGACTTGAGAATGTTTGATGAAGGTATTTTCTATGTTAGCAAAGGAGCCAACTAAGCCATGTGACATTGAAAAGAACTACTATAATGCACATGATATTTAATGTACACAGATATCTTTATTAAAAAATGTTCATCATATAAAGAATAAGCATGTAATAATGAAAGCATTAACATAATTCATTTGGTCTTCTTTACCATTATACAATTTGAATAAAAAGCCTATGAAACCCATTAGGAAAGGATATGCAAAATGTAATATAGTAATGGATTATACAATAAATCATACAACAGGTCTTTTTGGAGCTATTTTAGACAAAATTGTTCGATTACTCCATCATTTGTACTATTGTAGACACATAAAAATGACCAAGGCCTGCAAGCAATATTTTATCACCTTTCGTCCTAACATAATTATGACATTTTAATTATGTTTCTAACCCACCTTCAACTATTAATTGAATAATTCATAATTATTTAATTAATTCATAATCTTTCATTCTTCATGATTATTAAATAAATAAATCTTATTTATTTATTTTAATATGTCACTAATTGTCAAAGTCTTCTAATAATTAAATAAAGTCATCAATTTATTTAATTAATCCTTATCATTAATGTCCTCCTGATTATTAAATTAATATATTTTAATATATCTATTTAATATGTCACTAATTCCTAAATCCTCTCTTAATTAAATAAATTCAATAATTTATTTAATTAGTTAACTACCTCTTCTAAATTAAATAATTATTCTTAATTATTTAATTGCCTTATGTGACAATTCCCTCTTTTTAAATAAAATAATTTATTTAAAAATGACTTCACATTGTTAACTAATTCTTCTTTTAGTAATTAATTTCAAAAACCAATTACTCATTATCTCACAAATCCATATTTTGAATTAATTTAAATCAAAATGGAAATATACTTCTACAAATCAAGTAATTGCTAAAATTACTGATTTTCTAAAATCCCATCCTCTTGTCTTGTGATTTTTACTAATTTCATCTCAGTGTCACGTTTATTCTCTGCCATTGATTTAATTTCTTAAATTAAATCTTGTCCACACATTTGGGGATTGTTTCCCTAACCCTAATTGAGAGTTGCCTTATTGAATCTTGACCTTTGATTCTAGGGTATTTCTCAATCTCTCATCTCGTCCATCCGTTCAAGATTGCATTTTCTATAAAATGACAATCTTGATCTCATTTTCGGGATCGATGAATGATTATTATCTCTTAGAATTTTTCTAATCTCACTATCATCATTTATCATATCATCTTAGAATTATTTAATAATTTGCATATTAGGATTGAATTTCTAGTTTGCATATTAGAGAGTATTGTTATAAATCCTTCAAATCTTGTTTAGGTCTAGACATTTATAGTTTGCTCACACAAACAAATTTGAGGGCATCCATTTATCACAACAAGTTAGGAGGTACAATGGAAATGAGCCATAGAGGAGAGAAATGGGTGAGACTATTCTAGTCTCATTCCTTTTCTCATTATTTCTCCTTTGCATTCCATTGATTGTTTGGTATTGTTATTGCATACATGTTCTAACCAAGTTCTATCTTGCAGGATATATATCTATCATTACATTGGTGAACTCGACAATCTAACACATTTTTGTAGGTTTCGTACAGCTTCGGATTTTATTTTGCAGGTACAGGTGTATAGAACACCACAACCGTAGGCTCACGCGACGCAAGTGCTCTGTCGAGCCGCATTTTCGCTCGCAAACGACGCATTTGACATGATGCAACGCATTTGCGAGAACCCAAACCACAACTGACATCCTGAACCGCATCTGGAGAGCTGCATCTACCGAACCGCATCTGCCAAGCTGCATCTATCGAGCCGCATCTGCTAGAGAGCGCCGCATTTGACTGGTAAAAAAAAATTCATTATTGAATTGTAATCTAGATCCGACACGACCGCGACCAATTTTTCTTTTTGATGGGATTAAAATGAACCAACCCTAGGGTAGACATTTAATTGGGAATTTATCAATCCTAGGATAGGAAATTTAATTTAAAATTTATCAATCCTAGGATAGTCACCACATCTTCTATTTTGTTTGGTTAAAATGAACCCCATGACTATTGTCAAGAAATATCTTCACTTAGAGTAAAAAAAAAATCATTTGGGTTTAAAACTGAACAACTTGTTTACTATGATTGATTGGGTAATAGGTATATGCTCTCCCCTTTACTGGGTGACCAAAAAACCAGACTTACCCATTTATCTTTATGCATTTTTACTGCTTTATTAAATCCTTTAGAAGGACTGCCGTAGTGGGGAAAAGTACTCACCCTATGGGAACGACCTAAGTGGGAACAACCAAAACCAGGTTTTTGAACCCACTATAATCAAAAGTGAATTTTGGGGAAACCCATATTCAACGGCAGTAGGCAAGATAACCATCCCCAAAGTCTTTTTTCTAAAGATTGGGAGGTCTCTTGAGGGAGTTTATCTATTGCCGTGCCGAACAGAAACCTTGAATAAGAACCATAGTGTAGAAGTCAGCCATGTCAGTAACCAGACATTGTTTCAATCATGGTGCAAGGGGAGGGAAGAATCTCCCCCCAAGACACTCACCATATAATCACCACGGATTGTTTGCTCAGGGGATTCGGTATCCACTTTCATCACCTTGAGTATGCACCTGGAAAAGACAAAAACATGGGTGCCCTCTAGGGGGTGACATGGATGTGTGAGTTGACGCGATTTTAAGATGTGGGTTGTGATTGCGATGATGACCTTTTGACTTTTAAGAGTGAGTCTGTTTGAATTAATTTAGTTTCTATGTGTTTGCCAATTATTTTCAAACAAACTTCAATAAATTGAAACATCAACAATCTGGATCTAAAACTTGTCAAATCGGCCAAACTGCTTTTTGTTATCCAAAATTTTCTTCACGCGACGCAATCGCTATGTTGAACTACAATCACAATATTTTGAGCCACAATCGCTTTGTTGGGTTTCATTTGCAACATACTGAGCCGCAATCGCTCTGCTAGGTCGCACTTGCAACATCCTGAGTCGCATTCGCTATACTAAGGCGCATTTGCTAGTGACAAACCACATTTGCTATACTGAGTCACATTTACTAGTCCTAAAACCGCAATCGACTGTCATTCAACGTATTTTCCTAATACAATGCCATATTTGAACTTTTGAACCGCAATTGCTTACGTGTGAGCCACATTTGCTCTCCAAAACCGCAATAGACCTGTCAAACTGAATTTGCAATCCAAAATGGTGCATTTTCCAGTTGCAGAACACATGTCAAAATCCTGCAATGCATTTTCTTCTTATAACGATGCATTTGATAGTGCACCGCATCTGAAACATTAAACAACACATTTGCCTGTCATTCGAAAAAATAGATTTCCTATCAAAAACTAGAGGCCAAACTTTTGCAACCAAATTTTACTAGCATTTTTTTCCAGCAGCTTCTGTCCAAAACCAGGAAAACAACTTGTCCAAGTCATCCATCCTTGCATCTTTAGTTTTCATTTAACTTGTAATCCGTCATTCTCATCAACATAGGAAAAATCTTAAGGCCTCAAATTTACACCTTTGGGATAGGAAAACTTTCCTTACTTTGTCAAACCTTTGTCTCAAAAGTAAGTTGTCATTGGACCAAGTCAAGAGCAAATCAATCCTAAGTCATTGTCCTTTGGTGAGCTATTTTCTAAGTCTAGTGTGGAAATCTCACCTTGTCATTTTATTATCTTGTCCTTCAAATCAGTCCTTTGACAATCCAAATCGAGACATTGGCCGGACTCTGAGTGGTTAGAAAACCTTTCCTAAAAAATCATTTGACATAAGGCATCGCCTTTTATCACTTTGCATAGTCTTAGTTTCATCCCATCCACCATCATGTCTTCAAGTCACTATGACGTGCTTGCTAGTCAAATTGAATGCCAATTCAATAGTAATAGTCAAGCACAACTTGCTAGGGACTTCAAAACTCTATACCTCCAATGCAAGTCCAAATGCACCTCAACCTGTAGTCCTCCATCCATCTATCCCTCTTAACAAAAATCCATGAGTCCTATTCCTCTATCCATCTACTATCAAGGGTCCCCTAACACCATCCATGGCACTGAGTCACAACAAACTTCCATTAGTCATACCCACACTAACTTTGACAAGGGAAACCAACCCTCCTTTAATCCATTCCAAGCCTCCACGTCATATCCTAGTCCTCCATCCATGTCATATCCTAGTCTTCCATTCATGTCATATCCTAGTCCTTCATCATATCCTATTCCTCCATTCATGTCATATACTAGTCCTCCACCCACGTCATATCCTAGTCCTCCATCCACATCATATCCTTGTCAGGTGCTCATGTCCTATTCTAGCCCATCATCCCTTAACCAAGTCCAAAACTCCATGTCCTACCCTAGTCCAACATACACCAATTCATTTCAAGACACTCCATTGGGTCATGAAGGCATATCTAGTCATGGTCTCCAAAGTCCCATCCAATCTCATACACTTGAGGATACATGTCAAGAGGCAAGTCCAAAGCACAACATTTTAACATCATCGTCATGTCAAGATCAAAGTAGTCCATCCCATGACCCCATATTTACATCCATTCAAGAAGTCCTCCTGGACAATAATGGCATCCCAAATACACCTATCTTTGGTCAAAAGTCCATCCAAAACCATGTCATTCAAGAGGAACCTATCCTTGTTCAAGACCCTATTTTCGATCATGTCATTCCAACTGCGCCCATCTTTGATCAAGACACTATCTTTGATCAAGAAATCAAAAATGATCCACTCCTTGACCTCTATTCCATTCATGATGAAACACTTGAAAATGATTCCATCCAAAATTCAAGTATTGACAGTCCCAAAAGTGAGACACTTACCTCCATGGGACACATAAATGATCTACCACTAGAACAAGAGTCTTCTAGCATGGACATATTTGCAAATGATCAAGCTATAGTTGAATTCAGTGGGCTCTATGACAATGACCATGAAGATGGTTTTGACATAGACTTGGAAGCACCAACAGAATCATCGGAATCTGACATGTCAAAAAATCAGACCGAAGATATTAATCACAAATCTATCCAACATGTCAGTGAAACTACAACATCCTATCAATTAGGATCATCCATCTTTTTCAAAGAAAGCTTTCTTACAGAGGAGAAGATTTCAAGCATTAATTTCCACAATAAGGATGGGTTAGCATCTTGCTTCCAAAATGACAAGTATCCCATCGCCAACAAAATCTGCCAAAACATGCATTATCAAGGCAAAGGACTAGGCCTACATGAACAAGGAATTTTGGAACCTATACAAGTTCAAGCACATTACAGACATCAAGGTCTTGGCTATTCATCAGTCAAAAAATCAAAAGATGTTAGTGGTCCCTCCTCGATATTGGGGGCAGCTTTATCCAATACAAACATCAAAATGGGTGTCATGAGTAGTCATTGTCATAAGATTGTTGCCAACACCCCTTCCCTCCACACCCCAAACCATGATTCCATCATGAATAAACATTCCATTTGGAACCAACAAAAGTCTTACAAATACAAAATCCAAAATCAAATGTCAAAGGCCATCAAATCAGACAAAACTTCAAGTGGACAAATGAAGCTAAAATGAATCCCAAAACAAAATGGATCAAGTCAAGAAAATAATGAATTAGGCAAAGAAAAGATGCCAAATTCAAAAGTCAATCAAAATGTGGAGCCACAACACAAGAGGACTCCCACATACAATACATGTCCACCTCCGTCAAAATGGCCATCAAGAAAGACATATAAAAGTGTTGGTTCCTAACAATATCCTAACCCAACACCCAAAGTTTGGAGAATGAAAACCAATACATCCAAACATCCAACCAACCCATCCATGTGCACCATCATCCATCATAATCCTACATCCTCCTTAAAGTCCAAATCTCCGATGTCAAAAATCTGTCACATCTTGGCAACAACTCTCTATCATAAGGACTCTCATGGCACTCTATCGCGATGTGCATATTCTGATAAAGCCAACTTTAGTATCAACAAAGATCACAATGACATCAATCATGTGTATGCAAGCGCTATCATCCTGACAAGGCAACTACTTCAGAAAGGTCATTATTGGCATGCCATGGCACCATCCTCTACATCGACATCGTCAGAGGCTCCAACACAGTCAGTGGTCATATAAGGCATCTGGAAAAAATGCAAAAATACAAAAATCATCCCTTGATGAAAACCTGGCAAACAGGCATCTTGGTGACACCAAAAAAATCAAAAAAATATCAAAAATAGTAAAGAGAAAAATTTCATCCAATGGTGAAAACCTGGCAAACAGGCGCTTTGGATAAGTACCATGATGAAAACCTGGCAAACAGGCATCATGTGTAGAATAAATCATCTATGTGGACCATTGCACTTGGGGGAAAGTCATCTCATCTCCCATTTCCTTCACATGACATTTCCATCCATTTTCCTGCCTATTTTGATCTTGACAAAGAACTAAGGCACAAACATAAATCATGCTTTGGAAAAATTTTGACATGTCTATCTTTTGGTCATACCTTATTCATTGAATATCATGTCATTACCTTCATAGCTTCCTTTTCACTAGGTGACATCATCCTTGAAGATCATACTTTCTCTCTATGACATAAGCCATCCATGTCTCCTATCTTTTACCAAAGCCATCCATTGTACTTTTATGCCTATCACCCATCTTGGTTTCCCTTGTCAATGGTTTATAGATCCCTCGTCATTCTATCCAGTCCTCATCAAGTCATTCCAAATGCAACAATATGGCATCCTAGCACATTATCCAAAACATTCCTTGGCTTTGTCCCTAGACCTGCTGCAGACTTCTATACTCTTGTCATATCATTGTCATCTTCACGTTGTTTCGAGATGTGTCCTTCCCATGTCAAACAACGTTGTCATTGTCATCGTCCCCTATTAATCGGTTTTCAGCTTGACTAGAAGAAAAATCATGGTTGTCCTTGGATTCATGTGCGCCAACATCATTCACATGCATTTGTCACAATTTTCATAAAACATCAAAAAGTCTTAAAAATCATATAAAGTCCTGAAAAAAGTCATAAAAATTAGAAAAAGTCCTGAAAAAGACCTAAAAATTGAAAAATATCTTGAGAAAATACAAAAACATCCAAATCAATGTCAAAATCCCAAAAACAGAGTCAAAGTCAGTCATATCTAGTCAGTCCAATCAGTCGCGTCAGTCAATCTTTGTCATTCGTCTGAACTACGTTGTCTCTGCACATTTGCTACGTAGGAAAGATTCATCTTTGAATCCCTAAGACATTAGGTTAGTCTTTTTAGATTTGTTTGAATAAGATCATGAGTTAAACATGGTCGCATCTGTCAAGACAGTCATTTGAAACGTCAACGTCAAATATGGTCAAAATCAGAAAACATAACCCAATCAATCATACAGTCAAAATCAGTCAACTTGCCAAAACATTGGTCAAAATGTCTATCTCTCGTCACTTTTTGGTCCTCTTCAAGATGTTTTCTTCTTGGATTTGGATCTTGTCAAAGTGTCATTTGCCTATTCAAGATGTGTCCTTCCTGACCTTAGGCACCTTCAAACCATCATATCGTCAAAACTGTCAACCTGTCAAACAATTAATCTTCGACAAACAAACATTGGCAATACAATTAAATGGCTATTAATATTTGGCTATTTTGTCTTATCTTTTTATTGAATTGTCTGTTGGTCATGTTACTAGCTACCTCGAGGATGTCCCATGAAGGATTTAGAGGTGCGATGACGTCTCATGACCTATTCTGTTTTTCTTTGACTACTGTGTGTGGATTGTCTTGACAAAAAAAAAAAGACTGGGGCAAATGGGCCTCTAGTATGACTTAGGACATTCCTTGTTTGCAATTGTTTGTTTTGCAAGTGGATGACCTTGCACACCTTGTTCTATGTCATACCCTGGTGTTTTTTGTCCATTTGTGTCATTTTTACTGCCCAATGATGATTCGAGCAATTAGTACCTTAGCAAATATTGAAAGATTGTAACATGCATTTCATATTCCGCACTAACTTGCATTTCCTTCTATCCTAACATTCATCTTTTTCTCTCTAATATTTCTTCAATTTCACATCATTATCATCCTTATCTATCTTTCCTATATACTTTTGTCTTTCATCTTCTAGTCCTTCTCATCATTTTCGAGAGCACACTTGCGTTCTTGGAACCCTTTTGTCCTCTCGAGGGGGCATACTGCTACCTCCTCGTCATTCTTCCTCATCTTATTTTTCACTTGGGCATATTTTTGACTTGTTTTTTTTGCCATAATGCGACAAGCTGCATTATGACAAAGAGGGGCAAATGTAGACACATAAAAATGACCAAGGCCTACAAGCAATATTTTATCACCTTTCATCCTAATATAATTATGACATTTTAATTATGTTTCTAACCCACCTTCAACTATTAATTGAATAATTCATAATTATTTAATTAATTCATAATCTTTCATTCTTCATGATTATTAAATAAATAAATCTTATTTATTTATTTTAATATGTCACTAATTGTCAAAGTCTTCTAATAATTAAATAAAGTCATCAATTTATTTAATTAATCCTTATCATTAATGTCCTCCTGATTATTAAATTAATATATTTTAATATATCTATTTAATATGTCACTAATTCCTAAATCCTCTCTTAATTAAATAAATTCAATAATTTATTTAATTAATTAACTACCTCTTCTAAATTAAATAATTATTCTTAATTATTTAATTGCCTTATGTGACAATTCCCTCTTTTTAAATAAAATAATTTATTTAAAAATGGCTTCTTATTGTTAACTGATTCTTCTTTTAGTAATTAATTTCAAAAATCAATTACTCATTATCTCACAAATCCATATTTTGAATTAATTTAATTCAAAAGGGAAATATTCTTCTACAAATCAAGTAATTGCTAAAATTACTGATTTTCTAAAATCTCATCCTCTTGTCTTTTGATTTTTACTAATTTCATCTCAGTGTCACGTTTATTCTCTGCCATTGATTTAATTTCTTAAATTAAATCTTGTCCACACATTTGGGGATTGTTGCCCTAACCCTAATTGAGAGTTATATTATTGCATCTTGACCTTTGATTCTAGGGTATTTCTCAATCTCTCATCTCGTCTGTCCGTTCAAGATTGCATTTTCTATAAAATGACAATCTTGATCTCATTTTTGGGATCGATGAATGATTATTATCTCTTATCATTTTTGTAATCTCACTATCATCATTTATCATATCATCTTAGACTTATTTAATAATTTGCATATTAGGATTGAGTTTCTAGTTTGCATATTAGAGAGCATTGTTATAAATCCTTCAAATCTTGTTTAGGTCTAGACATTTATAGTCTTCTCACACAAACAAATCTGAGGGCATCCATTTATCACAACAAGATAGGAGGTACAATGGAAATGAGCCATGGAGGAGAGAAATGGATGAGACTGTTCTAGTCTCATTCCTTTTCTCATTATTTCTCCTTTGCATTCCATTGATTGATTGGTATTTTTATTGCATGCATGTTCTAACCAAGTTCTATCTTGCAGGATATATATCTATCATTACAACTACATGTATATTTTTGTAGGTTTTTTATTGTTTGATAGTAAATCGAGGATACAATTTGCTATTTATTATTTTTTTATGGAACCCATGAGTTCCATGTTTGATATTATTTACATGTATAAATTTACATCTTGTAATACAATTTAGTGATGTCTTTCACATTTGAATCTCTAATCAAAATATTGAGGATATTTTTAACCTAAATAAGCATTTTTATGATGCTTTTTATGGATGGGTGGGAAGGAGTAGAGGATGGAATGGGAAAATAATTGGTAACGGGTAGTGTGTAAGTGGATAGTTATAGAGTTTTATAGGAAGTTAGTATTAGTTGGAAATGGGTAGTGGAATGATATATATGTGTAAGAGATATATGTGTTTGGGGTTAGGTGTAATAATGGAGGAAACAATAGGGGGACATAATGAACTACATGAGTAATAAAAAAATGTGAAAGTTATAGCAAGTGGAAGGGAAGAAGTAGGAAGATGAAGATAGAATGTGGGAAATTGGGAGTGAGAGAGAAGGATGGTAGAAGATACATGGGAAAGAGATCAAGGATAGGATTCATGGTGGGGATAGTGTCCTCAATAATTGTATAATAGATTTTAACATGTTGAAGCCAAAAGAATTGGTCACAAGGATTTTTTGATTCATCGACTAAGAATCATGCATGTGCATCATCATCTTTTTAAGGTCCTACTTCAAGAGTTGTAATTATAAAAGCATTTCAATATTATTTTGATTATCTATTTAATTTAAACTAAGAACTATTATCATATGTATCCTCATCATTAAAGTGGATATATATGGTTAAATTTTGTATAATAGTCATGCCAAGATAGGTCATTGTGATGGAGGGGTTTAACCTAGGACTTTCATTAAGGGAAATAAGTATTATAGAATTTTCTTTGGCATGTAAAGATAAAATTAATGGCCAATAAAAACATAAGAACTATCAATGAATGCATGATATAGTAGATCTAGAAATAGAAAACTATGAAGGCTCAACCTAGGGATATGATCTAGACTATGTAAGTAGTGTCAAGGTTCGCTAATTTAAATAAACTTAAAAAAACACTGCTAAAATATGTTGCATATATATAATTAAAATAACAATGAAAAATAAATAATTACATCTAGATCCTAGAGTCAATAATTGAGTGGCTAGATAGATCAAAGAAATTAGCTATTTTCAATTATGACAACTATGTATTTTAAGTTTGATTTGTTTATGTATTGTAGTAGTTAACCATGAAATAAATTTGGGTTATGGATCAACAATTAGATGGAAATAAAATTATTCTACTATAATGGTGTCATTGTAAATAAGGCACTCCCTATATTCTAGTGCTAGAGTAAGTCATATCATGTAGACCATTCCCTTTTTTGTGACTAATATTGGCATTGATGTAAAACTTTGAAGATTCATGCATCTTAACTTAAATGAAAAAAAATTGGGTTGAGAAGCATAATGTATCTTACTTTCAGGTGAGACAAACCCTAGGTTTATCTTAATTTTAGTTAAGCTCCTCGAATGAAGTGCAAGCTTTTAGTCACACCAAGCATTGAATGATGATATAACATTCAAATGTATTAAGGTAGTGCAAGGTTAAAAAAATTATATGCTACAACTTAAACATTATAGTTAGAGCTTAGTTTATATATATCTCCCATACTATGTTTTTAGTCTCACTCGGCCCTATATTATCCTTTATCCTACACTTCATTCCAATGTGTGCTTATTATTTATATGTGTTTTTTTTTCCTTTATAGTTAATTATGTGTATTTTGTGTACTATTCTAGTGTCATGTCTTCATTCTAACAACATCTTTATCCTTGTTATGTTAGGATGAAAGTATTGTTGGGAAAATGTGGCTCAACCTTGTAAATACATAAGTTACTATTGATACATCAGTGTAGGAGGGTGGAGAGGGGTACCCCCCTATGGAGGTCTAGGGAGACAACCCCCCTAGTAGGGGGTCCAAGGGCGACAACACTCTTAAAAGAAACATTTTATTATTGTAAATATGGACTATTCATCATAAGGTCTTAGATCTAACGATTGATATTTTGTTGGCTTGAATTTTCCCTAGAAGGCAATGCTATTTTATGAGGGTGATGTATTATGAGATTTTGATAGTGGTTGTGTTGTCTCTAGATCTCTAGTTGGTGATACTCCTATGAGAAGCTTGATTTGCAATTATATTGTAATCTTTGTGATTTATAAATAATATATTGGGTAGCTTTTAGAGTGTGCAGTTTTTCTCTCAAAAGGGTTTTCCCCATTTAAATCATTGTGATGTGGTATGCATGATATTTATGTTTATTTTAATTAATTTATTTGTAATTGTTAAAGATAGATGTAAACATTTTCCATTTTCTTCCTCTCAAGATTAGTGTAGGAAGTTATTCCACTACCTTAGCTTCCTTACAAGTGGTATAAGAGCTTGATCACCTTCGGTTTCAGTTGTGGGTTGTTGGGTTTTTTTAACTAATTTATAGATTTGAGTGGGAGCTTGTGTAGAAGACACTTTGTGATCTTGTTACATGAATTTTCAAATGGAAAGTTTATTAAGGAGAATAGAAGTAGATAAATTTTCTAGAAATAACTTTAAAATGTGGAAAAAGTTGAAGATTGAGGATCTATTGATAGATCGGGATTTATGGGATGCTATTTTATTTGGTGGAAAAATGTGGTGCTTTCTTTCGCTTCTAGGGTTTTTGACCTAAAAGGAGAAAGACCAATTTTTCAACCTTTCATTCAAGAACAAACCCTTGAGATTTCAATGCAAAGGAGATTCAAATCTGACAAAGGTAAGGTTCTAAGGGTTGAATGATGTAAAATGAGGGGTTCACCACTAAGTGTAAACTTGAAAAATATAATGCAATGCAAAACACAATGTGATATGCAAATAAATGCTAAATGACCTAAAAAGATGAACAAATTGTAATGAAAGGCTATGAATTTGAAAGTGTGCACCTGGAAAATTGAAGAAATAAGAATGGAGGTCTAGATCATTGAAAATTCTATTGTTAAAGGTGATCAGGACTCATATGCCAGGCTGGGTGAATCAGTCTAATTTTCTAGAAAATGCACTAGAGTAGGTTTTAGCCAAAAGGGTATCCATATCTATAAAAATCTTGTTCAGGCTTGTACAATGGGACTCATTCGCCAATAGTGGTGAATCAATCCACTTCTGCTTTTCTGGAAATTTTGAAGTGGATTATGTGCCTCTCGGTCTTCTTTGTTCTTCCAGACTGGTTTCTGGATCCGAATATGCAAATACCTCCTATAGGTCTTCTCCAAGGCTTGATGACAACTTTGACAACTTTTAGGGACTTGATAGCTTTTCTCCAACTTGGCTTCTTGGAAAATCTGCAACCTAGCTCTATAAATCACACACAAGAAGAGGGAAAAATGTTGTGGGGTTAGGGAGTAGGGGTTTTCCTTGGTCAAACCCCTTGTTGGTAATTAAACCTTGAAATAGAATGAAATATGGAAAGAGAATGATGAATGAAGAAATAATGATGTTTCAAGTCACCAAAATCTTGTAATTAAGTGTTGCAATTATGCTTGAAATGGATGCAATGGATGTGGTTCTTGATTCTAGCTTGAAGGAGATGGATCTTGAATGCAATGCTTGTTTGGATCATGAACTCTACATCACAAATGTTAGCACAATAACAAACATGATGTATGTAATCTTTGACATGATGAATGATACTTGAAGAATTTTCTTGAAATATTGATAATCTTCCCTTGAAATTCCTTGAATTCTCTTGTGAATGCCCAAATTATCTTATGAACTCTCGAATGCTAGATGACATAAATTTTGCTAGGTGAGAATATGAGTGAAAGAACCTTGTATTTATACTTAAAATTATGTAAGAATTCCTGAAATTACAAAACTACAAGCTGACATCATATCTAGGAGAATTAAATCCCACCCAAAATTTGATTTAAATTTCAATTTTGGTAACAAGGACTCATACGCCCAAGGTGATGAATGAGTCTCATCACACATAATGTATGGGACCAAAAACCAAAGTGTCTAGAAATGTAAGAAACCTATATCGAGGCCAAAAAGACCTAGGTGGGACTCATTTGCCTAAGGTGGTGAATGAGTCACAAAAACTAAATCTAGGCCACACAAGCCAGGAACACCAGAATTATGATTGGTTATTGATTGGTGTCGGGATTATCCTCAAAAAGATGTAGTAAATGAGGCTTATGGATGCAAAATAGGGCCAATTAAAGCACAAGAAAGCCAAATCGTTAATAAAAAGCCTAGAGGAATGTTAAAGTGTGTTACAACACTTTACAACACTCCAAATAAGGAAAGGATAAGATTAATTATGATTAAAATTATGTTTAAGTTGATAAAACCCTAGAAAAGTGTGAAAGTGTGTTACAACACTTCACAACACTTTTGCAAGGTACCATTAAATTCCATTAGTTCACAAGGGCCCAAGATCTAATGTGAATGTGTTATCCACATTACAACACTAAATCAAGGCAACATTAAGCTAAAATCCACAAAGAGGACCCAAAAGAGTGTGAAAAGTGTCAAAGGATCATTTTTTTGATACTACATTTAGCCCCCACTTTAGTGAGAGGAGAAACCTACTTCAAACTCACACTAAAGTAGAAAAGAATGCACCAAGAGGGGTTCCAATGAACCAATTCTAGAAATATGAGACAACAACAATCAAGAGGGGCGATCAAGCCCCCAAGATCAAGATCCCATGGTAAATTAAACATAAATGCAAAGGAACACACATGAAAATGATATAAAGAAAAAAGACAAGGCCAATCATACACTATCAAAGATGGAAAAGAGAAAAGAAATAAAAGAATTGGATCAAGCTTCGACCGTTTGTCCATCTTGATGTGGATCAGATCTAAGTTGTTTGTCTAGAAAACACATACTCACTGTAGGGCGACAAAACTCCTGGTTGTCCATCGGGTGAGAAGTCTGTAAAGGTGAGAAACATACCCTCATGGATGGTATGCACTCACACACACATGAAAGTGACTTTGGGGAAATTCATGCCTTGAATTGGGCTACCCGCTCAACCATGCCAAAGTTATACCTCTTGATAAATTTAATAAGGTGCCACACAAAAATGAAATTTTGAGCTTCATGAGACAAGAAAAACTTCATATTCTTGGAGCTCATGAACAAACAAGATGGATCCATAGGCATGAAAGTTTTATTATGCAAGGTGGCCATATAACAAAAAATTTAAAATGTAAAGAATGTTCAAAGGATTCTTGCTTAGTTCATGCGAGGTCTTTAACTTAGGGAACATCGTGCCTAATGTTTCCAAGAGAGGACCAATCAAAAAATAGAAAATTCACAACTTAGGGGATGCATTTTGTCGCATCAAGCCACTAAGAGGAATGTAATATGCTAAGAGATATCATGCTACTGAAGGAAATCACACCCAATGTCATCCACAAAGCGACAAACACATTGTATGAAGTAAGAAGGTTGCACTAAGAACCTAGAAAAGGAAAATGCAAAGCAATAATGCCAATGTATGCCCCCACTTTAAAGAAATTGCTAAAGACCATATTGTGAGCAGTTAATTTAAAGTAGAAAATAAAAAATGAAACCAAGAAAGAAGACACGAGATAAAACTTGGAAAGCCCTATGCAAAGTCATATGTTTCCAAGTAAAGCTACATCATGTAAGAGAAAAAGAAAAGAGAGGGGTTGCCCCCAAAATGAAAACACCAAACACATAAGGGATCTATGAATTTGGGGTCAGTATGTTCTTTGCTACAATATTTTTAAAGAGCTTGGAACTGTCATCATCCCCCAAATACACATAGAACTAGAAGAATGGCACAAAGAGAGTTAAAATAAAGAAAAACCTTTTGGGTCAACATGGAAGAGACATAGGGTGTCTCGATGCCTTGCATCATCCCCAAAAGGAAAGCATAAGAAAAAGATAAAGATAAAATGAGAAGGAAAATAAAAAGAAATCATTTTGGGTCAGCATGAAGGATACATGAATGTCTTAATGCCTTGTGTCATCCCCAAAAGGAAAACACAAGGAAAAATAAAAAGTGATGCATGACAGAGAAGAATGAAGGTACAAATATAGGAATGTCACAAAGAGATATAACATCAAACAAAACATCATGGGGGATGACATCATGCACATGCAATCACGTGAAAGAAAAAGAAAATGTGAAGGACTATAAAGTAAAATATGAGTCAGGCGACGAGCAAGTCATCTACCTCCCAATCTCAGTCTCTATAAGAGGAAGGTGAATGATGAACGGAAGGGACAACGAAAAATGCTTACTAGGATAAGGCTAACAATTTCTTGCCTTCATTGAGTGTGATACAAGAATGAGCTGAGGTAGGTGATGGGAAAGGTCATGTAATAGTGAGAATATAATATTCTACAACTATTACATGACAAGGGGTTAAGTCAATTTAGACTTATGAAATTATTCGATGGCAATAATTTCCATCGAAGTGAAAGTATTGAAATATTAACTGGAATGCTCAACACTCATCGGTATTGTGTTTGAGAACCCGATGATATGTGCACAATGTGGAACTTTTGCATCTTTAGGATATATAATTAATCAATTCATATGTGGTAATGTTATCAATTCTTTGTTCAAAAGCAATTTTGGTTTCCTTTCACTTTCGGGTGGTGGGCGAGGAGACTTTAGTTTTTCTAACTTGTAAGGCCTCTTTCGTTTGCTAGATTCACCCTTCTCTCTAATTGAAGGAGGAGGACCTAATGTGATCCTCTCATCCTTGTTATTGTTATGAGTGATTGGTTGTTCTTTAGGAAGAAGGACATTCAGATTAGGAGAGGAATCAAAGATCATTGTACCATCATCTCAAAGCCTTAGATATTCTCTAGGAGGCTTGTTGTTATGAGGGGGGGATCTTGATATCCTAACCCTCTTGTGTTTTCATCCATTGTTTTTTTCTCTAAGAGTTGATGAATTGCATGTTCACTTGTTGTGTCACATCCTTGTTTGCTCAAGCTTTTGAAGCCTTTTCCATATGTTTCCTCAAGGTTGATGGGAGTGTTTGTTACTTTGTTATCATAAAATGGTTGAGTGTTTTATTGTCTAGAGGAACTAGGTTCACCTGTTGTAGGGAACTTAGGTTCAATTTTTGTTTCAGGATGTAAGTAACCAAACATCTCAAGAGGTGGTATTGTAGGAGGATTTGGTTGGTTCATGGATGGATAAAACGATGCATTAGCTTCAAGGTTGTCGAGGAAATCATTTAGGAACTTATTCATGTTATCATCATCTTCTCCAATGATGTCAACATCACGAGGAGGACATGCATTAGGAGTTGAGTGAGCATGAGGGATTTCAATGTCATTAGGGTCATTGGAAAAGGTAGAACTTGAAATATCTACTAAGGACTTTAATGACATCCAAAGCTTGTTAAAACACATATCCATGGTGCAAATTTTAGATTTTAAATTATCCAACAATGTTGTAAATGCAAATTTGATTTTAAACAATGCACAAGATGAATGTATTTAAACTAAATGTAGTGAATTGAATGAAATAGAGAGTCTGCGAACTAAAATAGAGAGGTAATAACAGTAAAAAAAACTCAGAAAATGAAGTTTAAATGCTAGAAAATGCAATGAAAACCATGCAATGGGACTGATTCGCCCAAGGTGGTGAATGAGTCCAGATACTATTTTTTTTTTAAAAATTAGAAATTTTGAATTGAATTTTATGCTTTTTAGGTTTTCTGATGCAAATCTGAGATGAAAATGCAGAACTTTACTATTTTTCAATGAAATTAAGTGCAATAATGCAAGCTAAATGAGCTTTTCACTAATGCAAATTTTGAAACCCTAGAATGCAAATTGAACAATGCAAAACCTAATGCAATGTTAATGCAAGCTAATTGTAGGATGTAAATGCACTCCAAATCATAAATATGATGCTCTATATGTAGGTTCACCAAAATGATTTGGTGGAAAAATGTGGTGCTTTCTTTCACTTCTAGGGTTTTGGACCTAAAAGGAGAAAGACCAATTTTTCAACCTTTCATTCAAGAAGAAACCCTTGAGATTTCAAAGCAAAGGAGATTGAAATCTAACAAAGGGAAGGTTCTAGGGGTTGAATGATGTAAAATGAGGGGTTCACCACCAAGTGTAAATTTGGAAAATATAGTGCAATGCAAAAAATAATGTGATATGCAAACAAATGCTAAATGACCTAAAAAGATAAACAAATTGTAATGAAAAGCTATGAAATTGAAAGTGTGCACATGGAAAACTGAAGAAGGTAGAATTGAGGTCTTGATCATCGAAAATTTTGTTGTTAAAGGTTATCGAGACTCATACGCCAGGCTGTGTGAATCAGTCTAGTTTTCTAGAAAATGCACTGGAGCAGGTTTCAGCTAAAAGGGTATCCAGATCTGCAAAAATCTTGTTCAGGCTTGTACAGTGAGACTCATTCGCCAATAGTGGAAAATCAGTCCAATTCTACTTTTCTGGAAATTCTAAAGTGGATTTTGTGCCTCTCAATTTGCTTTTCCCTTCCTGACTAGTTTTTGGATCCGAAATGGAAAAATACCTCCTATAGGTCTTCTCCAAGGCTTGATGACAACTTTGACAACTTTTAGGGACTTGATAACTTTTCTCCAAATTGGCTTCTTGGAGAATTTGCAACCTAGCTTTGCAAATCACACACAAGAAGAGGGAAAAAAATTGTGGGGTTAGGGAATAGGGGTTTGCCTTAGTCAAACCCTTTTTTGGTAATTAAACCTTGAAATAGAATGAAATATGGAAAGAGAATGATGAATGAACAAATAATAATGTTGCAACTCATAAAACTCTTGCAATTAAGTGTTGCAATTATGCTTGAAATGGTTGCAATGGATGTGGTTCTTGATTCTAGCTTGAAGGAGATGGATCTTGAATGCAATGCTTGCTTGGATCATGAACTCTACATCACACATGTTAACACAATGACAAACATGATATATGTAATCTTTGACATGATGAATGATACTCGAAGAATTCTCTTGAAATATTGATAATATACCCTTGAAATGCCTTGAATGCTCTTGTGAATGCTCAAATGCTCTTATAAACTCTCGAATGCTAGATGGCTTGTAAATTTTGCTAGGTGAGAATATGAGTGAAAGAACCTTATATTTATTCTCAATTATGCAAGAATTCTCAAAATTATAACACTACAAGCCTACATTAGATGTAGAAGAATAAAATCCCACAGAAAATTTGATTTAAATTTGAATTTTGGTCACACAAGACTCATTCGCCCAAGGTGGTGAATGAGTCCCAACACACATAATGTATGGGACCAAAACCCAAAAGTGTCTAGAAATGTGTGAAACCTGTATCGAGGCCAAAAATACCTAGGTGGGACTCATTCGCCCAACATGGCGAATGAGTCCCACACACTAAATCTAGGCCACACAAGCCAAGAACACCAAAATTATGATTGATTATTTATTGGTGTCGGGATTATCCTCGAAAAGATGTAATAAATGAGGCTTATGGATGCAAAATAGGGCCAATTAAAGCACAAGAAAGCCAAATTGTTAGTGGAAAGCCTAGAGAAATTTGAAACTGTGTTACAACACTTTACAACACTACAAATAAGGCAAGGATAAGATTAATTATGATTAAAATTATGTTTAAGTTTATAAAACCCTAGAAAAGTGTGAAAGTGTGTTACAACACCTCACAACACTTTTTCAAGGTACCATTAAATTCTACCAGTTCACAAGGGCCCAAGATCCAATGTGAATGTGTTATTCGCATTACAACACTAAATCAAGGAAAAATTAAGCCAAAATCCATAAGGAGAACCCAAATGAGTGCAAAAAGTGTCAAAGGATGTTTTTTCAACACTACACTATTGATGAGAATGTATCAAAACCTGCAGATCCTACTCAGGCTTCTCAATATGATGTTATGAACCATAAAGACAAAGGTCTAATGAGATTATGCTTGGTAGACTCTATTTTAATCAATTTCCATGAAGAGACCTATGCAAATAAACTATGGAAGAAGCTTGGTGAGATGTATCAAGCCAAATCTTTAGTGAACAATATTTTCTTGAGCAAGAAATTGTATTCCTTGAGAATGGAAGATGGTGGACGAATTATAGACCACTTGAAATCATTCAATATGTTGGTGGAGCAGTTGCCATCAATTGGTGTCAAAATGGATGAGGAGGAGAAATGTAAGATCTTTCTTTTTTCTTTGTTTGGTTCATGGGATTCTCTTGTTATGGTTATTGGGAGTACTTTTATTATATTGAAGACTGAAGATGTGGTGGGTTCTTTTCTTTCTGAAGAGATGAGGAGAAAGGTATCCATCAATGGTAAGGAGGCCCTAAATTATCATGGAAGACCAAATGAAAAAGGTAAGAAGAATGAGAAGCGTGATAAATCCAAGTCCAAGGAGAGATCGAAATCTCCTAGAAAATCCAAACTATTATTTTTTGGAATTGTAGAAAGGTTGGACATGTTCTTAAGGAATTCAAAGAAGAAAAAGAAGAGAGTCGATTATGATTATGAGTCTGAGAAGGAGGATGGTGATGCATTCATTGCAGATTTTTCAACTCATGTAGGTAATGATGCATGGTTAATTGAATCAGGTACATCTTTCCATATGACCTTTAATAGAGATTGGTTTTCTGAATATGAAGAATTTGATGGAGGTAAGATGTACTTGGGTGATGATTCTTACTTAATTATTGTTGACCATGATAAAGTTAAAATAAAGTTTCCTGATGGTATAATAAAAAGGATTAATGGTGTCTTTCACATCCTTGGATTAACACAAAATTTGTTATCTGTGAGAAAACTAATAGATGCAGGGGTAAGTGCAAAAAGATGGGGAGCCAAAAAGGGTTCTTAAGTGGCCACTTTTTTTTTTGAAATCAGGAAATATTAACCTTGGACGTGAAATTGAGGATAGTTACACTCAAAATTTTGAGATGCAACAAAAAAAAGGATCAAAGTGCTCCGATTCTACTTTCTAAAATATTAATTTATTTTGAAAATGGTTGAGATTAAGGGGTTTAAAAGAGGGACGTACAAAATAGGTGTTTTTTTTTTTTCTGAAAAACATACAATAGAAACTTTTGTATGTCCCTAGCACGGTGAATTTTTTTTTAGTATTTTTAAAATCACTCTGGTGAGAAATTAGCTAACAGTATATAGTCGATGCACGATTTTTCTGATAATTTTTTAATTAATATTTGACTTTTTACTATTTTTATAAGTGGACACTTCCTGAAAAATAGAATTTTGGTCATGCTACCCCTAAAAATTTTGGAAACTAATTGAATTTTTTTAAATAAAAAATTGTAGAATGGATTCTAGTTTCTAAAAATGTAATTTATTTGAAAATTCGATGAATGGTCAATTTATAACAAAAAAAACACCAAACATTGCTTTTTGCCAAAAAAGAGACACAAACAAAAGAAATTATAGATGAAAGGCTTAACATTGTAAAAAAGTGAAAAAAGTTACATCATTGGATAGCTAAGAAAGAACCTAACATTACCTCAAGTGTTCAATTTGTTTGACATTGAAACATGTGCAATCTTGATGGTGAGCACAAACCCAATTATGTGAAATATTGTAGAATTTGCAAAAACATGTCGTTGGTCGTTGGGAAGGCCCTCTAGGCCTTTGGGTTGGTATTCCAAGGAAAATACTATTGACGCAAAATTTTGCAGGGGGCAGCAATCTTATGGGAAACTTAGCTACTGGAGGACATTGTGTGCTTAGCTAAGTGACCTCTGGGATTTTATCGAAGTCGGCTCTTCGTTTTTAATGGGGAAGGTAAAGGGTTAGAAAGATAGCATGTAATAGTAAAAACTAAACTAAGGTGATGTGCCAAAATCATGAGAGAAATTACTTGAGCACAGTGCTAAAAGCAAAGGCCTGAACAATACACTATTGTCTATCAAATAGTTTATCTCAGAAGCACTTCAAACATATGATCATCATTTTATTGCATAGCATAATCTAATACAACCTTAGCCAATACAGAAGAGTAAAACATGGTATGTATTTTATTAAATCGTATGAGATTACAAAAGCTAAAGAAAAAACATTCATATGCTATAGGAAAATGAAAGCATAGTCTTAATATTCTATCAAATGCATTAAAAATAGAGATGATGAATTGATTGGCAGAGTCTGCAAACTTCAAATCTAATAGAAAATATTAAAAAAGGCCAATTCCTAGTGCTCGAGAAGTTTTTCTAATCTATCTAACAACAACCTTAATAAAGAGAGAAAGGGCATCTTAAATAAGCCAACCCACCGCCTGAAAGCCATGGAGAGAAAGATGCCTGGGACAAACATCGACGTCCCAGATCTCCTCGAGCCATCACTGAATAGTAAGATTGCCCAATAGCGCGCCATCAAACCTATCCTTCGAGAAAACAAAGCCATGCAGCAGCAGCAGAGTACATGCGGTGGCAAAAGAGGAAAAAATGGCACAGGTGGCAACTCCTAGATAACCGGATCACATAAACACGCCATGTGTCAATCACATGGAGCTTGGAAAAAGAAAGAGGAGCACCCCAGCAAAAATATCTAAGAGGAAGCCATGTGGAAGATGTTGAGCAAGAGTGGGCCCAACTCATAAGGCAGTGAGAGAATGCTACGTGGAAGATGTCGAGCAAGAGTGACCATTGAGTGGGCCCAACTTAGAAAGCAGCGAGAGAATGCCACGTGTTGAATGCACAGAACTTAGTAGAGGCAAAGCAATACAGAATAGCAGGAAGCTCTGATAGGACGCCACGTGGAAGATGCCAAAAAGCTACAAGCAATAACGGTCAAGGCGAAGCCGGAAAGAAAAGATAACCGCGAAGGATAGTGGTTCGTGAATAAAATTTCACAGTTTGGTGACTCACAGGGACATTTCACCTCGAGAATGAAGAACCCCATAAACCTTGGTTCAACAACACCATTATCGCTCAGAGCTGAGAGAGGGCAGCTTGAAGGCCGGTCTAGAACTCGTTTCATGACGTAGAGAGGGCTCACAGATTTTCATCTGCTAACCTGAGATCGATGATTGCCTTGAAAGGAAATCTGCTAGATACTTTTGCTTCTAATTCAAGCTGGAAAAAGACTTGCGCCAACTAATGCACAATACCTTCAATATTTTTGATGGTCGGAGACTAATCAAAATATTGGAAAAAAGAAAGATCCTGTTTCTTCTCCTCAATCCTTGCAATTATGTGCTCGACACCTACTACTGCCTGATCTGTGATGAAGGGAGAAGGGAGGCCTCACTGAGTTAAGCAGAAAAAATTTGCTCGGATGTCACTGGTAATTTGATTCAATCTGGTTCTATACTCTGCTACATGTTGGACAACCTTGTGCATGGAAATAAGAATGTTTACGCCCATAGCCATCATTTTCTGATCCTCAATACCTATGCCGATCAAAGCCTCATCGGAAGCTGTATACAGCTTTCCCAACAAGTGCCTAGCCTCTAGAACTTTATCAGAAGTCATCTCCTACACCTGTTGTATTATTTCGCTAACCGTCCCGCATAGGCTGGTCGCTTGTGCCATAAAATTCAGAGTGGGTTGCAAAGTAAGGTGTAATTCCTTGACCTTGTCCCATTACGATGCATATAATTCTTTGGCAATCTCCAATGAGCCCTTTTGTGGTGCCCTCAAGAGTTCTAATTTTGTAGCTTTGTTGCCCAGTTCTGCCCGGAGCTCCAATAGACTTCCCTCCAATACAAATAGACGACTCCTCAGAGTAGAAATTTCTTTCTCCCATTCTTCCAAGGCCAATTTGACATGCCTTCTCTTCTCAATCTTTGACTCCAGAGCAGCATTCATCTCATTTACCTCATCATTCATACTCTATCGGAGTTGCTTAATGTTGTCATCTCTTTGCCTCAAATCAGCACGAAGGGTTGCCTCAGTGGCCTGAAATTGCTCAATTTCATTTCACAGGACCAAAACAACATCTGCGCCTAAAGCCTGAAGCTCATTTACTTTTCCCTCTAAGGCATTCCTCTCATTCAGTAGGCGATTAATCTCATTTTCCTAGGCCTTATGCTTGTTTTCCCAAATATCAACCTTACTTCTTAGCTCTGCTAATTGCTCCTCCTTTTTCTTTGTTTGGCGACTAAGCTTAAGGATGTCGATGGTCACCACCCTTTGAGTCTTTGTCATCAGCTCGACTTTATCTTGCGGACAAGCATGCTGCAAGTCCAACACAACAACGTTGACAGAATAGTCGCTCAATAGCATTTCCCCAACCGGCTTGATCATGTTGGGGGTGATTTTTGCAAACATCAGTGAATTCTGACTCTCCTGGAATACCATTTGCAAAAGAGGATCTACCTGCTTGCCCGCATCCTTTTCTCTTCTTTTTTGAATTCGGCTTTCTTGGGCGCTCTTATTTGCATCCACCTGTGAAAAATATTCCTGGGAAGAAATACCCAGTCCACTAGCAAAAGGAATCTCCCGAGGGACTACTAGTGGTAAGGAAAGTGTGGTCAGAGCATTGGTGGACTTGCCAGGCCTGGTAATAACTACTAGGGAGAAGGGTGGAATAAACTAGCCACCCAAAGATGATGGAAACATGGTATGAGGAAAGGTCGAGGAAGCACCAACTGACATGTTGGGCCTCAGGGATGAAAATTGTTGGCTCAATAGGTCAGGACAGGCCATTAATTATGTTTCAGGGGTGAAAGGGAAAGCAGGAGATGGAAAGGGAAACCCAGGAGGAAAAATATTTGATTGCCCTAGATATCCAGCAATAGGAATAGCTGGTGCGGATGAGATAGCAGGGGCAGATGAGGAGGAGACTAGAGACATAGTAGAGAGAGAAGAGGGAGGAAATAATACCTGAGGTTCCTGAAGAACTGCAGCTGATACCACCACTTCCTCATGCTACGACTCTTTCCCTCTGACGAATTCTCTCATTCATGATCGTTTCTCATCCAGAGAATCCTCAAGATCAACAATAATCTTTGGCCTATGACCGAAAGTCCTTGGCCTCTTCTTACCTGATCTAGAGGAGCTGGAAGGCTCTAAAATCTACGTGTTTGAAGAGTCCTCTTGATATGAATGCTATCCACTGACAATCACCCCGTGCATTGGATCTTTTTCAGTAATAGGGGTGTTTTGGGTTACCTCCTCTCTAGGTTCCATGGCAGCACTTCTTTTCACATAGAACTTCTCAAACCCTAAAGGGTTTGGGGAGTTCTCATTGTCTGAATGTTCGTGCACTGAGATGTTGTCAAATCGGTTATATGACTCCACCTCTTGGAAAAGCCCATTTGTTGTCTTTATCTCTTGTATGTATGTCCAGAAGTCCCTAATTATTTTAGGCTTCCATCTGAGCTTATTCAACTAGCTGCACATAAACTGACTCATTTTATGCTTTGAGTTGGGCTTTGCCAAAACATGGTAAAAGTTCAGCCACGACGGTCGACCTGTTTTAGTAGGCAAATACTCCAAGCTGACGTATAATTTCAAATTCCCCTCATCAACATTTTTTTGAAGGTCCCAGAATGACCGAGGATGGTGTGGAATTTTTATGCTAACCTCCAACAAATTATTCTTATGGTTGTATTTCCATGTGTCATTGATAACCACCAGCCCAAGATTACCCAACTTAGAGTATAATACCTCCAAGTTGCTAACCTTCGAGCTCTTTTTCCTTACCAGCGATACAGAGCCGAACATGACCGCCAACGTCAAATAGGAAGTAAAATGCCTTCCTCCCCAATAGTCATTCTTGATATTACATAGCTTCCTAAATGCTTCCAGGGCTAGCTCTCTGTTGAAAACAAAATGTGGGAGCCAGAAGGGCTCCCGGACAAAACCTTGCATACGGAGCATAGTTAAATCCATACCAAAGAACCAATCGCAAGGTGGCAAGAGACCTCTCAACCATGATTTCTACCTCGATGACAATCACACAGACATGCTGATTCCAGATCCATCCAAAGCTCACAAGGTTGGAGCTAGGAACGAGTCTAAAAATGCATAATAATTGAAAATTTTTGATAGGACAGGAGTCCATGTCGAAATAGGCTTTCTCGTGCCACTTTCGTCAAATACGGCCAAGGCCATGACCTGCTTGAAATAATCAGGATTCTGGTGCAAAATCATGTAGGCCAAGAAAGAAGAATACTTGAACCTAGACCCTAGCTCAAATTCTCTCAGCTGTTGGCTCATCCCGTCAATTATAACCTTCACGAAGTCCATAAGCGGAGGTGTGTTCTTCCTCAGCATAAAGCTGAGACTCATTTGGAGTTCGAAGACCCCATTTTCTGTATCTAGCCCACAAACCAATGCCAACATAGAGAAGATGGAAGCAGAACCCAACTTTAAAGTTCCCAAAGCAATTGGGAATTTTGGAGGTGCTGAAACATATGTCGGTTGAGCAGTCTTAGTGTGATAAAACTATTGCGCCATTCAGAGCACTCTCCAGTAGTCCTGCATTTTGTGAATGTTGAAATTATCAACATTATCGAGTGAGAGGAATGGAATGCATAGCATATCTTGCAAGGCTTGGGGACTGATAACTACCCTCAAATTAGGGCCACTTATGACTCTAGTCTAGGGGTTGAAACCTATTATGTATGCTGCCATAATTTCTGGACAATAATGCACCAGAGGAACCATGTACTGGGAAGCCCACAGTTCCATAAATATTTGTGGAAAGGGTTTGACATCTTCTTCATTTTCTCACATGCAGCCTCCCTTAGGATTTTGGGATTCTGAGATAACTCAAGATCCAAAATATTGTCCCAATCCTCTCATAATAGGGCTTGATGTCTAGGAGAAACCGTGCCAATTATTTTTTGGTCCGCTTGACTGGTAGACGGTTAGGATGGCTTTGTTGGAATACTCGGGGTAGCATAAGAACTCTTGTCATATATGTTCATGTAGGGTGTCATCAACCTTCACTCATCAATACTTTCCGTGACCACGACCTGTGTTGAACTTCTTGCAATTTAAGCCATTTTTTTGTATTTGCAAGAGGCTTCACAAAATCTACAAATTTTAGCTTCTAAAAATGCTTTTTCCTCTTTGAAAATGACTTGAAAAGTTACACACTTTGATAAATTTTCACAATAAATTCCTTTTGTGCATTTAACCTGCTTTTTTATTTTCATGAAAAATGGCTTAGCAAGTGTACGTGCCAACTTTTCACATATTTACTTCATGCACCACTAGCCTTTTTTGTGCATGCAAAGAGATCGCCAACCTACCAAAATACTCTTCACATTTAAGAGACATGACTTCACATAAGGTGGTGCCTGATTTTATTGGACAATGCACCGAGACTACCTTGCCATATCTTTTGCAAGCCCTTTTGCATTTACTGATTTTATGATCGTTCTTGGGCGCATCACCCAACAACCTTATCAGAAGATTTTCTTTGATTTAATCAGGATGGCAGAACATCATGCTGACAACTGACCTATTTTCATTTAATTTAGCAACTTGAATGGAGTAAGTTGCAACTGTACCTAATTACTCACATCACTTCACACATCGCAACACTGAATAACAAGGCTCCCAAGCACCATTTGCTTCTGATGTAATCATAGCTTTCTTCATTAGGCAAACCCCAACTATCTATAAATAGGACCCTTGACAACCTTGCTAATCATAATTATTTTCAGTATTCTCACTGATTAGGCCCTAGTTTCTCTTAGCAATTTTTATCATTTAGTTAGAGTAGCAATCAACTATGGAGACACCAATTAGATTAGTTTGCAAAAAGACCCAAGCCACATTTCTAGGAAAGGTTAGGTGTAGGCGCCCTGAAGCGCATAATAGGTATGAAAAACTTATTATATATAAAGGCGATCAAATGGGTCATAGGCAAAGACTGCATCTAATATGAAGACCAGTACAGGGTAAATAGCAGCATTTGCTCCCGATTTTTTGCTTTGCTCTTGGACATCAGTGTTTCCAAACGCAAAATTCTAAAGCTGACAAAGCGAGTCTTCCCTTGACGCTACCTCAGAGGATTGGAGTGTGTAGTTCAAGCCATCGAATTTGATCATGGGATCCCCTCTGTCTACAACCTATGTTGGTTGCTGCTGCATCTAGGGCCCATGCCAACCAGACCCTTTTTGTTCGGCTTTGAACTGAAGACCCATGAAAAAAATCAGTCCAAGGTTCACGCTGGCTGCTAATTCCTGATGTGGATGCATAATATTGAACCCTTCCAAAACATGCAGTGGTACAAAGACTTTGAGAGGATGGTGTTTCCCCACCTTTCGCCACCTGTTGTTGTTGTTGCTGGTCCTTCTTCTATTTGAGAATCATGAAAAGATAATCCCATTTTGTTTGTTTTTTCCTTTTTGCCAACCTCTGCCACCTGTAGCAGATATATATGTATATTTTGATACATGGCCACCAACCTTCACTGGATATAATGTAAATGTTCCGAAAGTAAAATAATATACAAGTTTTTCATATCTGGGCTCATTATTCATTCTATCTCAATTTTTGAATACTGTTGTTGCTATTCAAAAAGCACTGGGAAAAAAACAAAACTTAAAGTAGGAAAAATATTTACATATTTAAAAATTTACAAACTTATTTGCATAAGTTGAACTAATTAAACTTGTTAAGGTGTATTCCATTAACTGGAATACCCAAATAATCACTTTCCATAGTTTCTAACTCAAAAGAGTTATACTGTTTGCACTGGACGATTTTGAAAGGCCCTTCCTAGAGACTATTGAACTTGTCGTGTTGTCTGGGCTTTCTCCGCATTCGTTGAACTTGAGCACCAAGTCTCTGCATTGTAACCCTTGGTCAGATTCCTTTTTGTCAAACCACCTCTTCACCACTAGTTGGTGGTTGCTCATGGCCTTGAGAGCATGCTCTATTTTCTCTCATACCTCCAGTAACTCAGAAAACCATACCTCCATAGATCCATTTTGCTCAATTTCAAGAGATTTGAGCAATTGAAGAGCAGGGATTTCCATAGCAATAGGAAAAATGCCTCCTTCCTGTACACCATCTTGTAAGGGGATGTCTTTAATATCTGCTTGGGTGTGATATGGTATGTCCATAGCATTGTTCGGAGGTTTTTATGCCACTCTCTTTGGTGTTCTGAACCTATCCTTTTGATCAACTTGATGAGGTTTTTGTTCATGGATTTGGTGATGCCATTCCCCTGAGGGTAATAATTAGAAGAGGTTTTCAATAAAACCCCATATTTCAATGCAAATTGGCTCATCTTAGAGCCAAGGAAAGCTTTAGCATTGTCAGAAATAATTATTTTTGGCGGGCCAAATCTGGCTACCAATTCTTCTAGGAAGTTAACAATTTCTACTTTCATTGCATTTTTTAATGGCACAGCCTCTGCCCATCTGATGAAATAATCAGTCGCTGTCAAAATCCACCTGTGTCTAGCTGATGAAAAAGGGTTAATCATACCAATAAAGTCAAGACCCCATTGAGCAAAAGGCTCCTCCACTACTATGGGTCTTAGTGGCATAGCAACATTCTTTATTTTTCCAACATAAAATTGACACTCACTGCAAGAATTTACTAATGAAAATGAGTCATTGAATAGTGTTGGCCAGAAATAACCAGCACATGTGATTTTAATTGTAGTAGTTCTTGCGGAAAAGTGCCCTCCAGCAGGGCCACTGTGATATTGATCTAATATCCTTTTGGCTTGTTCCTCATTCACACATCTTAATAGGACACCATTAAAATTTCTTTTAAAAAACACTCCTTCTAAGAGAACATAAATACTATTTTGCAATCGATAGAAATGTATCTTAAATGAAGGGAGATTGGTTGGGTACCTTCCTTTTTGCATAAAATTTATCCTGTCTTCCAACCAATTGCTCTCGGAACTTTCCTCATTCAGCATCACGTGTTCTAAGACTTTGAACTCTGCTACTAGTTCATTATTTTCAGCTAAGTACTCGCATAATCCTTTTCCCTTAACAGTCTTAACAGACCTAATCTCAATATCATATTCTAGGATCTTAGTGATCTAGTTAGCTCTTTTATCAGTTATTTCCCCTTCCATTATATATTCCTGCACTCTAGGATGCGACACACAAACAATCACCTTATTACATGATATCAGCTGTCAGAACTTCTTCAGCCCTTTTACAATAGCAAAGGCCTGCTTTTCCACAAAATTATACTTTACCTCATACTCCCTTAGGGTGCACCAGTAAAAAGCAATAGGTGATTCCTTTTTATCTTTATCATATTTTTGCATTAGCATTGTGGCAATACTGTTTCCACCACCAAAAATATACATAATAAAATCCGTAGACAAGTCTGGATTAATCAATACAGGAGCTAAAGAAATAACCTCTTTTATTAGCTCAAAATATTTTCTGGCTTTCGCCATCCACTTGAAAGTCTGGTCCTTTTTCAACATTAGGGTAATTGGTCGAACGATCCTTGCAAAGTCCACAATGAATCGACTGATGAAATTGACCTTACCCAAAAAATATTGCACTCCTTTCTTGTTCACGAGTAAGGGGAGCTCCCTGATTGCATCAACTCTTTTCAGATCAATAGAAATGCCATCCTTCAAGAAAACATATCCCAATAGCTTCTCCTAAGGGACTCCAAACACACATTTCTTCGGGTTTAAAGAAATCTTGAATTCCTGACACTTCTGGAAGACAAGCTCAAGATGATCAAAGTGATCATCAGCAGATTTTGAAAACACTGTCAAGTCGTCCAGATAGATAAGTATGATCTTATGTATTAAATCCTTAAAGGAAATATCCATAGCTCTTTGAAAGGTGGCTCCGACATTTGAAATTCCAAAGGGCATATTAGCATATGCATATGTTCCCCACTTAGTGGTAAATGGTGTTTTGTTCTGGTCTTCCTCCTTTACATGAATCTGATTGTAGCCCGAAAAACCAGCCAACATAGGAAACATTTCAGAACCAGCAATGGTTTGCAGAATTACCTCCATAGAAGGTAGGGGGTAATGATCCTTCAAGGATGCCCTATTCAAGTCTCAGAAGTCCACACACAAATGTATATTGACATTCTTCTTCCAGACTGGCACCAGATTAGACACCCAAGTGTTGTGCTTGATTAGGCACACTATTCGAGACGCAATCAATTTATTCAACTTCTGTGACATGAGTGACTCAATATTTGGATTCACTAGCCTTTTTCTCTGACGAACTGGCTTCACTCCCTCCAATAGCTCAATTATATGTTGAATAATCCCAGGATCATATCCCTTAAGATTGTCATATGACCAGGCTACTATGCTCGGGTACTCCTCACAAAATTGCTTTAGCCTGTCTTTATTCTTTTGAGATACTCATTTACCAACCTTGAGCTTTCTGTCCTCTCTAACATGCAAATAAGTGTAGTCTCCTTTGTCAGCTACAAGCTTCCTTTTATCTTTTTTTGCATCATCGGAATCAAAAACACTCTTCAGAGTAACTAGGCCTCTGGGAAGCTTATTGGATTTCAACTGGATTACTTGATCTCTGTAGGCTTCGGAAATCTTTGGTTGCAATTGGTCAACAAATTCCCCAGATAACTGGAGAAATGATGCAATATGAGTATCACTATCAAACAGTTGCTAGTTTTGATCATTATTCAGAATAGCCAGTCGCACAATCACTCTTACTGTATGTTTATTTTTGAACAACTCAGAAGCTGGCTCAAACTGAGCCCTGACAGTTGCCATACGGTCATCTTGGGAGTTCTTCTCCCTTGGTATAGCCTAAATTTTTAATGCTTTGAAGCTTTTGATGAGATCCCAGACTCTATGCCGGTATGATCGCATACAGACATTCTTTGTAGCAGATTTCCCTTGGATTTGGTTGACCATCAATTCTGAATCCCTGAACACTCTTATTTGCTTTGCGCCCATTCATTTTGTGAGGCTCAAACCATGGACAAGGACTTCATATTCTACTTAGTTATTCGAGCATGCGAACTGGAAGCGATAAGACCTCAAGGTCTTTTCTTCGGACAAAGATGTCAAACATGTTCCTGCTCCAGCTCCTACTCTGCATCTTGCTCCATCAAAGTGCAAAGTCTGAAGGGAAAATGTACATGAATCCAATGACCCAATAGTCCGGAATACATTCCCTTAACACTAATGCAACAGAGGAGGAGAGCTGAAATCAAGTTCCAATAGTAATAAAAAATTACTTGAGATGAATACAACCAGTAAAATAGAGATTACACAAAAACTAGCATACACAGATAACACAAGTATTTAATGTGGGAAAATCTTTTCAGGTAAAAAACTCACCACACCAAGCCAAGAATATTTTGTATTATAGTAATAACAATATTGCATACAAAACACAGTCTTGCTTTTGTTCAGCTCACAACAACAACTCACTATCACGTTTCTTACTGTTATAATGTTCTTTATAACATATAGTTCAAACACACTCAATCAACCACCGATCATAGGTACAATCATCTCTGATCCAATCGCACCAATGATCTGCCCATATCAATCTAATTGCCTCGATCCACCCAGACCATAACTTCTTTACCCAAAATGGGTCCTGTCTGCCACCCTGAGTCAACCTGCAATAACTGCTGCTATGACTTTGGCCTCTAGCCAATTATCGCTTTGACACTGAGCCACATTTCTACACCTTATTCATTTGCTACTTCTAACACCGATTCCAACTTGGTCAAAATAGTTAGCGAGCTCATCTGAGCTCTCCACAGTCCTTACAGTGCTATCGCAGACCCCATTCGACTAGCTCATGGTATGGTGGTAAGCCAACCAAACTCACCCGAGAACTATCGCTCCAATCTACTGCACTACCACTACCGGCTCCAAGGCACACAGTGGTACAACAGTAGACGACTGGGCTAACCACTAGCGGTCTTACCACAACCACTATGGTCAGCCTCTTGGCTGACTACGGTATGGCGGTAATCACCAACTAGAACTCTGGTGGTCTTACCATGGCCACCACGGTCAACCTCTTGGCTGGCCGCAGTATGATGATAACCGCCAACCAGGCCACTAGTGGTCTTACCGCGACCACCACGATCAGCCTCTTAGCTGGCTGCGGTATGGTGGTAACCACCAGCCAAGCCATTGGTGGTCTTACCGTGACCACCATGGTTAGCCTCTTGGTTGGCCGCAGTATGGTGGTAACTGCCAGCCAGATGGAAAGACTGATACTGCGACCACCACGGTTAGGGAGAAGACAACACGCGGTATGGTGATAATCGCCAGAACCTTCACCGCGGTACCACCAGAACAGATAAGAAGACCGTCGCGGTATGGCGGTAAAGGCAGAAATGAGCATTTTTCACCAAGTCTTTTCTGACAGAGGTTCAAGCTGGAAATTGAGGCATCGTTTCTCAACAAGCTCCCACTTGACCAAGATTTCTAGCTTCCTCTAAACTCTAAAAAATTACTGTCTGTCATAGGCCCCAAGGCCCATCAATTATGTGCACCATCTGAAATTATCTATGCTGACCGACTTTGTCAAAGCATCTGTAACATTCTTCAAAGTGTCTACCTTTTCCAAACTGACCTTGTCATCTTCAACCATGTCCCTTACGAAATGATATTGCACATATGTGCTTGGTCCTGGCATGAAAGGTCGGATTCTTTTCCAAACAAATGGCACTCTGACTATCACAACAGATTGAAATCTGCCTAGCATTAAATCCAATGTCTGAACACAAACGGTTTAACGAGACAACCTCTTTACAGGCATGAGTTGCAGCCATGTACTCTACCTTTGTCATGGATAAAACAACAACGTCCTATTGCTTGCTCATCCAACTGATTTCTCCACCATTGAGCATGAAAGTGTAGCCACTGGTGGATCATCTGTTGTCAATGTCCCCTACCCAGTCTGAATCAACATACCCTTGAATGTTGAGATTCCTCTATGAAGCAACCAAATTTCCATGGTAACACAGTGCATAATCTAAAGTCCCCTTCAAATACCTAAATACTCTCTTCATAACATCCCAATGTGATCTTCTCGGATTTTCCATAAATTGGCTTAGAACTCCCACTGCTTGGGCAATGTCTGGTCTTGTACAGACCATAGCATACATCAAACTACCAACAACACTTGCATAAGGCACACTGATCATGTCCTCCATCTCAGTAGCAGATAGCTTAGTTCCATGCATGATTGGAACAACAAGCTGCTTGCAGTCATCCATGCTAAGCCTCTCTAGAACTATCTTCACATACTTACTCTGACTGACCCAAAGCTTTCTGCTTGTTCTATCCTTGGTAATCTTCATTCCAAAAATGTACCTTGTTGCACCAAGATCTTTCATTTCGAACTTTGCAGACAAATGATATTTAAGATCAGAAATCATAGTCTTGCTATTTCAAATGAATAACATATCATCCACATACAAGGTAATAACAAACACACGATCATTCTCAAATTTATAATAAATGCAATGATCAGATTTTGATCTCACATATCCAATTGACAACACAAACGTGTCAAATTTCTCGTACCACATTCTAGGAGATTGTTTTAAACCACAAAGAGATTTATTTAACTTGCAAACCAGATTTTGTTTACCTCTTTCAAAAAAATGCTCAGGCTGGGACATGTAAATTTCTTCTTCTAGCTCACCATGGAGAAAATATGTCTTCACATCCATCTACTCAATTTCAAAATCATACATAGCTGCTAAAGACAATAAAAATCATATGGATGTTGGCTTTGCTACAGGGGAAAAAATATCTCTATAATCTATTCCATCAATTTGAGAAAATCCTTTTGCAACCAACCTAGCCTTATACTTCTCAACACTTCCATCAAGGCCTGTCTTCTTTTTGAATATCCACTTATAGCCAACAAGCTTTTGCCCTTTAGGCAGTGGTACCAAATTCCAGGTATCATTCTTTTTCAAAGAATCTATTTCTTCATTCATGGCATCTAGCCAAGAATTTGAATTAACCATGATGATTGCTTCTTTAACAGTCCTAGGTTCATCAGTGTTGGTAATTAAAGCATAGGCATAGTTTGAATCTAACATAGAGAAACCATACCTTTCAGGTTGCCTTTTCTCTCATGTGGATCTTCTTACAGGATGAGGTTGTTCTTCATCATCAGAACTTCTAGAGCTGCTTGAGCTCTTCTCAGTCTTAGGTACACCATGCATCTCTTCCCTTTCAGGAGTTTGGGGAATATCAACTGCATCCTTGTTCTTCTTATCGCTCTGATCTGTCCCAAGCTATTGATCACTTACTGAAGGTTTTAGCTCATGAAATATTATGCTTCTGCTGTACAAAACCTTCTCAGTAACAGGGTTCCAAAGCTTGTATCCCTTCACACCACCTCCATAGCCGATGAGAATACACTTGAAAGCCTTTTTATACAATTTAGATCTCTTTTCATTTGGCACATAAACATATGTCTCACAGCCAAACACACGGACATGCCTCAGAGAGGGCTTCTTACCAGACCATGCTTCCAAAGGCGTATTGTCAACAAGAGCAGAGCAAGGAGATCTATTTATTAGATAACATGTTGTAACCACAGCCTCAGCCCAGAACTTCTGCTCCAGACTAGCACCACTCAACATGCTCCTTGCTTTTTCTATCAGCGTCCTGTTCAACCTTTCAGCAACTTCATTTTGTTGTGGAGTGTAAGGCATTGTCTTATGCCTTTTAATTCCATGATCAGTGCAATACCTTTCAAAATCTACAAAACAAAATTCACTGCCATTGTTTATCCTCAAACATTTAATTTTCCTTCCAGTCTGATTCTCTACCAAAGATTTAAACTCTTTAAACTGACTGAACACTTCTGATTTACTTTTAAGAAAGTATACAAATGCCCTTCTCGAACAGCCATCAATAAAATAAACATATTATCTAGACTTCGATAATGAAGGAACATTAACTGGACCAAACACATCAGAATGAACATAATACAGTATACCAAAAGATTTATGAGGACTAGAATAAAAGAAAACACGGTTTTGTTTTCCATAGATACAATGTTCGCAAAAGTCAAACTCAAGGTTACAATCATCAAGCCCTTTCTACAAGATTTTTATTCTTCAAGGTTTTTAAACCTTTCTCACCTATGTGATCAAGTCTGTGATGCCATAGCATAGTCTTCTCAGCTGGAAGTTTTACCTCCATAGCATTTGCAACCAGAGAAGTGTCTTCATCTTTCTCTACAAGTGCAGCATTGCATGACTTTATAGAGGCACTGTTACAAAGAATAGGACGTGCATCTAGCTTATAAAGAGTGCTAGTACAAACACCCTTAGCCAGCACCATTGCACCTCTAGCCATTTTACAACCCTTACTTGAAAAAAAAACTTTTACACCAACATCATTCAACTTACTGACAGAAAGAAGATTTCGAGCCAAACCTAGTATGTGAAGTACACCACCAATACCTTTGACTCTCCCATTAGGAAACTGCATTCTGACTCTTCCTCTACCAACTATCTCCAACATTGAATCACTTTCCAAGTATACCTTTCCACCGTCATACTTCTCATATTTAGAGAACCATTCTCTATTGGACGTCATGTGAAAAGAAGCACCTGAGTCAACCAGCCAAACATCATCAGATGCCTGAATTGTCAAGGCTGTTGCAATGAAGGCATCTGCATCACTTTGAGAAGATTCATTATTAGAGACATTCTTCTTCTTCTTCTCCTTGTAGTCCTTCCTGATATGACCAGGTTGCCCACAGTTCCAACATCTCACCTTGAACTTTTTACCAAGAGACTTTGATCTCCTTGCAGATTTGGATTTTGACTTCTTGTCTTTCTTCTTGCCTTTCTCCTTTGGTCTACCTCGAACAACAAGAGCCTCTTTGGACATCTCTGAAGACTTCCTCCACATCTCTTCAAATAGCAATGAGGCAACAACATCTTCCATCTTGAAAGCAGCGGTAGTGCTTCCAATGGCCATCAGAAGATGATCCCAACTATCAGGTAACGAACACAACAGGAGCATGAATGATCCTCCTCCTCTATCTTTACACCTATAGATGCCAGCTAAGTAACACTCATTAAATGAGTTCAGATGGTCTGCAACAAATGCACCTTCTTCCATCTTCAAGGAGTACAACTTCTTCCTCAGGAATAACTTATTTACTAGAGACTTTCCCTAATAAATATCACCAAGCTTCTTCCATAATGAAGTTGTGGACTGCTCCTCACGGACGTTCAGGAGTACAGAATCGGCTAAAATTAGTCTTATCAAACCTCTTGCTTTTCTATCAGCAAGATCTCAAGCTTCTTGCATTGTACTTTTTGGCTTAGTTCCAAACACTACAATCCAGAGGTCTCTATCCACAAGCAAGTCTTCTATCTTCAGTTTCCATAACTCAAAGTTACTTCCATTGAATTTTTCAATGTCAACTCTACCAGATGTACTCACCATCTGAAAATAGAAACAAGTTTTAACACAACAATACTCCCACTGAAATAGTATTGGCACAAAAAACTAATCTTTCCTACAAGGATAACAAAACTGGCCAAGTTTTGATACCACTTGAAGGGAAAACATACATGAATCCAATGACCCAATAGTGTGAAATACTTTCCCTTAACACTAATACAACAGAGGAGGAGAGCTGAAATCAAGTTCCAATAGCAATCAAAAATTACTTGAGATGAATACAACCAGTAAAATAGAGATTACACAAAAACTAGCATACACAGATAACACAGGAATTTAACGTGGGAAAACATTTTTAGGTAAAAACCCCACCACACCAAGCCAAGAATATTTTGTATTACAGTAATAACAATATTACATACAAAACACAGTCTTGCTTATGTTCAACTCACAACAACAACTCACTATCACGTTTCTTACTGTTACAATGTTCTTTATAACATACAGTTCAAACACACTTAGTTAACCGCTAATCACAGATACAATCATCTCTGATCCAATCAAACCAATGATCTACCCATACCGATCTAATTGCCTCGAGCCACCCAAACCATAACTTATTTACACAAAACAGGTCCTGTCCGCCACCCTGAGTCAACCTGCAATAACTGCTACTACAACTTTGGCCTCTAGCCAATTATCGCTTTGACACTGAGCCATGTCTCTGCACCTTATTCGTTTGTTTCTTCTAACACCGAGTCCAACTCAGTCAAAACTATTAGCGAGCTCATCCGAGCTCTCCACAGTACTTATCGCGCTACCGCAGACCCCATTCGACAAGCTCGCAGTATGGCGGTAAGCCAACCGAACTCACCCAAGCATTGTCGCTCCAATCTACTATGCTACTGCTGTCGGCTCCAAGACACACTACAATACAGTGGTAGCCAACTTGGCTGACCATTGGTGGTCTTACCGTGGCCACTGTGGTCAGCCTCTTGGATGGTCGTGGTATGGAGGTAACTGCCAGCCAGGCCGTTGGCGGTCCTACCACAGTTAGCCTCTTGGCTGGCCACGGTATGGAAGTAACCACTAGCCAGGCCGTTGGCAGTCTTACCACGGCCACCGTGGTCAGCCTCTTGGCTGGCTACAATATGGCGGTAACTGCCAGCTGGATGGAAAGATTGATACCGTGGCCACCATGGTTAGGAAGAAGATAGTGCACCGTATGGCGGTAACCGCTAGAACCTTCACCATGGTACCACCAGAATAGATAAGAAGATCACCGTGGTATGGCGGTAAAGGCAAAAATAAATATTTTTCGCCAAGTCTTTTCTGATAGAGGTTCAAGCTGGCAATTGAGGCATCGTTTCTCAACAAATTCCATAACTCCAAGGATGTTTCACCTCTAGACTCTTTAGTAAATTTGGGCATAATCTATCCTTCTTCATGTATGACATAGGTTCCGAGCCCAATTGCATGATAATTTTCAAAAGGGTTTGTGTCTATAAACACATTCAACAGAGCTTCTTCACTCTCTGTCCGAGAGCTAGTTACTTCCTCTTCTTCCAAAAATTCAACATTGAACCTCTCTTCCTGGGTGATTGAAGTATGTGTCACTTCAAAGTTGATCAGGGCCTCGTTAGAAATATGTTCAGAATGGAAAGTTTACGACAATAGTTTCATCTTAGCTCCATGCTTGGTTCTCAAGATCAGGTGTGACCAGTCCAATGCTAGATAGCCTCCAGCATTTGCATTGAACTCACAGGACGAACATATCCCAAACAGAGGAGGAACATCAATGAGTACAGTGTCTTGGTTCACAATAATACTAGGGCAGACAAACAATGTCATATGAAATCCTTTGATTACCCTGACAGTATCAACTTTATTTATGCTGAGTTGCATAACTCCCTTGTTCAGAGGCTCATATTTTAGCCCCAAAGCATCAGCTACTTGCTTAGACATGACGGTGGTGCTATCACCAGAGTCAATCATACAATTATGCAACAACTTGTTTCCAATGATAAGTGATAGAAAGAAAGGATTAGGTTTAGGCTTACTCTCTTTTCCGAATTCGAGATTTTCTTTTGGTTGATTCATTAGAACTTTATCTAGGTCCGGCTTGGATGTTTTTTCTTCACTGGGCTGCCCAGGCATCTTCACATCTTCTTCTCCTAAAAATGCTTTCTGTAATAACACCTATTGCTTTGGAATAGCTAGGATATCCCACAAAGAAACATTGGCAAAGGATTTATTTAGTTGCTCCACCACATTGAAAGGCGTTCGTGACTGACAAGTCACGGTAGCTTGCTCCTTCAGCTTCACAGCTGGTACATCCGAGTGTTTGAAAATAGTCAGGGTAATCATGGGGGCTTTTTCTTTTGGAGGAGGTGGATTCGGAGAACTGGGAGTAGTCACCTTAGACTGCTGTGGAACTGATGAAATTTTTTTTGACAGACTGAGCATTAAATTAGATGGACCATCAGTCGATGGAGATGTGAATTCTTCGATGAGTCTCCGCTTTGAATGCATGTTGTAGTTTGATTGCACTCAGGGCACTTGTGTTACAGGAGTGTCATTCGAAAATGCTAACTCTTCTCCTTCCATCGATGAAAAGAGTGCTTGGTCTAGAACTATATCTAACTCCTACTTTATGGACATCCCTTGCATTTGAGTAGCGAGGACTGCATTATCCTTTGGTGAGAGGCATATGTCTAGTTTCTGGGATCAAGTACGTTGCCTTGGCTATGTTGCTCTGCAATCTTCTATTGCAAATTCCCTCACGGGCATTTTCGGGGCATGTGTGCATCATTACAAGGGAAACACCATGAATTAATGTCTTTGGCAAGGATATTTTGTCTTGCTACTAGCTCCTTGCTTGAACTAGGATGGATGGTTTGCATTGGTAGCGTCACTCAAACAACTTAGTTATTCGACTAAGCTTGAATATTTCCACGTGATCTATCTTTCCACTCATTTGATTGGTAAGGAGTTTTTCCGCCTTGATAATTTTTGTAAGACGACTTCTGGTACGTATACTATTGTCGCTTCATAGTTGTCAATTCATTTTCCATGGTCCGCATCTGTTCCTTCATCTCATTCATTTCAACTGTCAAGGGGTTAGGCACTGGAGCAACACTAGATGTCATTCCCAGGTATACGTACATAGACTGGGGAGGAGTTGCAGGAGCACTGGTTGAAGTTGCTTTAGCATCCATAACATTGAATTTTGGGAACAATGAAATAATGGGTCTTGGCACCAACTTTCTAGCAACAATAAGGTTATTCTTCGTAGTGACAACAAGACCATAAGCATCGGGTAGATTATTTCCGCCAAGAGCCTATAGCATCATGAAAATATCAACATCAATGGACTTCAAATAGAACATGAACGCCAAATCTGGAGGTGGATGACTACCAATAGGAACTCTCTGCCAAGTCGAATGAAATCGAGCATTGAAATCAGGCAGAGCCTCATGAGGAGCTCGTTTTATGCTAGCCAGCTGATGATATAGCGAAGACTTGTCACCATCATTTTAAAAATGCTCATAGAACAGATCTCCAAGGCCATCCCAAGTAGCAATTGAATTAGCTGGAAGAGTGCGATACCAGTTCAAAGCCTTGCCTTGGAAAGAGGCAGTGAGAAATCTTAGATCTACATTTTCATTAGTAACACCATGCACTCGACATACGTCCACCACATCTTGCAAGTGCTATCTCAGTGTCTTAGATTCATCCCCAAAAAACTTAGGGCTAGCTTTTAAAGAAGAAGTTGGAATCGGAGACCATACTGCAAAAGGCATAGGTGGTACTAAAGGACTACCAGCGTCTCAAGCTACATAACTTCTAGCAGTCATTGGCACAAGAGACAAAGGAGAAGGGGGAGGTGAAGGGCTACCTTGCCGACCTCTTAGGTGAACTAAAACTAACAATGGTATGAGTAGGCCAGGGAATCTTGTAGTTTGTGACCTAGTTACGGGCCTATGGCTCATACACTCTTATATCAAGCGAATGTGCTAGTTCACGTCCCATCAAGCGTGCCAGAAAAAGAATTGTTGACAAAAAAATTTGCAGGGGGCAGCAGTCTTATGGGAAACTTGGCTACTGGGGGACATTGTGTGCTTAGCTAAGTGCCCTTTGAGATTTTATCGAAGTTGGCTCTTCATTTTTAATGCGGAAGGTAAAGGGTTAGAAAGATAGCATGTAATAGTAAAAACTAAACTAAGGCGATGTGCCAAAATCATGAGATAAATTACTTGAGCATAGTGTTGAAAGAAAAGGACCGAACAATACACTGTTGTCTATCAAATAGATTATCTCAGAAGCACTTCAAACATATGAACATCATTTTATTGCATAGCATAATATAATACAACCTCAGCCAACACAGAAGAGTAAAACATGGTTTGTATTTTATTAAGTTGTATGAGATTACAAAAGTTGAAGAACAGACATTCATACGCTATAGGAAAATGAAAGCACAGTCTTAATATTCTATCAAATGCATGAAAAACAGAGAGGCAGAATTGATTGGCATAGTCTACAAACTTCAAGTCCAATAGAAAATATTACAAAAGGCCAATTCCCAATGCTCAGGAAGTTTTTCTAATCTATCTAACAACAACCTTAATAAAGAGAGAAAGCGTTGCTTAAATAAGCCAGTCCACCACCTGAAAGCCACAGAGAGAAAGATGCCTAGGCCAAACATCGATGTCCCAGATCTCCTCAAGTCGTCATTGAACAAGAAGATCGCCCAGTAGCGTGTCAGCAAACCCATCCTTCAAGAAAACAAATCCATGTAGCAACAACAAAGAACACATAGCGGCAAAAGACGAAAAAATGGCACAGGCGAAAACTCCCAGATAATCGGCGTACAGAAACATGTCACGCATCAAATACACGGAGTCTAGAAAAAGAAAGAGGGGTGCCCCAATGAAAATCTCTGAGGGGAAGCCACATGGAAGACGTTGAGCAAGAGTAACCGTTGAGTGGGCTCGACTCGAAAAGCAGCAAGAGAATGCCATGTGTTGAATTCATGGAACTTGATAGAGGCAAATCAATACAAAATGACAGGAAGCTCTGATAGGAGGCCACATGGAAGATGCCAAAAAGCTACAAGCGATAATGGTCAAGGTGAATCCACGAAGAAAAGATAACCACGAAGGATAGTAGTTCGTGAATAAAAGTTCACAAATACCAAGCCTAAGGCTTGGGGATTCCAAAAGCAAGATATAACGTGCATGTGTTATAACACGCTCGCATTACATCTTAGTTTTGACATGGTTTTTTGTGTTTGTGCGGGACATGTCTAGCAAGACATATTGTGAGTTTGGTATAACGCGCTCATGTTATGTCTTGCTTTATGTTAAATTCTACTCTATTGAATGTATGTTTATATATTTGTATGCTTGTATGTGCATGTATGCATGTATGCTTGTATGTCATGTATGTATGTATGTATTCATGCTTGTATGTATTTATGTATGCCTATATGTATGTACCAATGCATATATATTGCATGTATGCCTATATGTATGTAAGATTGTATCTGGATATGTACATGTATGCTTGTATGTATGTAGGATCATATGTACATATGTATTATTCTCATATGTATATAATTATGTATGTATTTATGTATGTCTTTAGAGGGAGGGATAATTTAGAGAGAGAGAGAGAGAGAGAGTTGTCTAGGTAGGGTGGGAGGGAGAGAGGGGGTTGAAGGGAGACTTTAAGAGAGAGGGAGTAGGAGAGAAGGGGTTGGAGTGAGAGGGACTTAACTAGGTAGGGTGGGAGGGATAGAGGGAGCAAGAGAGATAGGGTGGGAGAGAGAATTGAGAGAGAGGGAGAGAGAGAGGGGGGGGAGATAGAGAGAGAGGGAGGGAGATAAAGAGAGATTAATTTAGGTAGGGTGCCAAAGGGAGAGACTTGAGAGTGTGAGGGGGGTGAGAGGGAGAGACTTGAGAGATAGGTAGTGAGAGGGAGTGTGGGAGAGAGGGAGTGGGAGAGATATGGAGTCTGAGAGTGAGAGAATTGAGAGAGGGATAGGGTGTGGGAGAGAGTGACCTAAGAGAGGGAGAGATAGAGGTGGGTGGAGTGAGAGGGACTTATCTAGGTAGGGTGGGAGGGATAAATAGAGAGAGGGGAGAGAGAGAGAGAGTTACCTAGGTAGGGTGTTAGAGGAAGAGACCTGAGAGAGAGTGGGGGTGAGAGGTAGATACCCAAGAGAGAGGGAGAAAGAGGGAGAGAGAGGGAGAGGGGGAGAGATGGGGAGAGAGAGGGAGTGGGAGAGAGGGAGTGATGGAGAGGAAATGGGAGGTAGATAGAGAGAGATAGATATAGGGAGCGAGAGAGGGTGATAGGGATTGATTGAGTGAGAGGTATGTAGAAAGAGGGAGATGGTAGATAAAGAAAATTAGAGAGGGTAGGAGAGAGGGAGTGAGAGAGATGAGATGTATATATAGAGAGAGAAAGGGATAGGGGTTGTGTTTATAGGGTTGATGCATTAGGGTGGAGGACCTATAGGGTTGATGGTCTAGGGTATTAGGGTTTAAGTTTTGAGGGTTGATGGTAGAAGGTTTAAGGGTTTAGGGTTAAATGGTTTAGGGTTGAGAGTTTAGGTTTGAGGGTAGAGGGTTTAGGGTATAGGTTTGAGGTTATATGGTTGAAGGATTAGGTTGAGGGTCCAATGTAAAGGGTAGAGGGTATAAGGTTGAGGGCTTAATGTATAGGGTAGAGGGTAGAGGGTTTAAGGGTTTAGGGTTTAAGGGTTGAGGGTCAAGGGTTGAGGGTTTAAGGTTGAGGGTAGAGGATTGAGGGTATAGGGTTGAGGGATTAGGGTTGAGGGTCCAATGAATATGGTAGAAGGTATCTAGGGGTTGAGGGATTATGGTTTTAGGGTTGAGGGTAGAGGGTTGAGGGTTTAAGGGTTGAGGTATTAAGGGTTGATGGTTTAGGGATTAGGGTAGAAATTTTTCTTGGGTTTAAGGGTTTAAGGGTTGAGGGATTAGGTTTGAGTGTAGAGGGTACTGGGTTGAGGGTACAGGGTAGAGGGTTTAAGGGTTGAGGTTTGAGGGTTTAGGGTCTAGGTTTAAGTGTTTAAGGGTTTAATGGTTGAGGGTTTAGGGTTGAGGTATTAGGGTAGAGAGGGAAGGATGGATGGATAGAGAGATGGAGGGAGGAGTGAGATAGAGAGAAGAAGAGAAGAGGAGGGAGGGAAAAAGATATATGAGGGTTGAGGATCCAATGTATAGGGTAGACGGTTGAGAATTGAGGATATAGGGTTGAAGAATTATAGGATTGAGGGATTAGGGTATTAGGTTGAGGGTATAGGGTTGAGGGATTAGAGTTGAGGGATTAGGGTTGAGGATTGAGGATTGAGGGTATAGTGTTGGGGTATTAGGGTTGAGGGTCCAATGTATAGGGTAGAGGGTATAGGGGTTGAGGGAGTGAGAGAGAGAGAGACTTGAGAAAGGGAGAAGGGTAGGAGGGAGAGAATTGAGAGAGAATGGAGGGAGGGAGTGGGAGATATATAGAGGGTAGAGGGTAGAAGGTTGAGAATTGATGGTATATGATTGAGGACCTTTAGGGTTGATGGTATATGGTTGAGGGATTAGGATTGAGGGTAGAGGGTAGAAGGTTTAAGGGTTTAGGGTTTAAGGGTTTAGGGTTGAGGTTTTAGGGTTGAGGGTAGAGGGTTTAGGGTTTGAGGGTATAGGTTTGAGAGTAAATAGGGTTGAGGGTTGAGGGTTGAGGGTTTAAGGGTAGAGGGATTAAGGGTAGAGGGTTGAGGGTAGAGGGTAGAAGGTTTAGGGTTTAGGGTTTAAGGGTTTAATTTTTTAGGGTTGAGGGTTGAGGGTAGAGGGTAGAGGGTAGAGGGTTTAGGGTAGATAGTAGAGGCTTAAGCGTAGAGGGCAGAGAGATAGAAGGATTGAGTGAGAGAGTGAGTGAGAGAGAGGGCGAGGGGGTAGGAGGAAGACAATTGAGAGAGAGGGGGAGTATAGGGGTTGATGGACTATGGTTTAAGGGTTGAGGGATTAAGGGTCAAGAGGGTTGAGGGATTAGGGTAGATATTTTAGGAAAGAGGGTATAGGTTTTATGGTTTATGGTTGAGGGTAGAGGGTTGAGGGTTTAAGGGTAGAGGGATTAAGGGTTTAGGGTATAGGTTTGAGGGTACATGGTTGAAGGATTAGGATTGAGGGTCCAATGTATAGGGTAGAGGGTATAGGGGTTGAGGGTTGAGGGATTAAGGTTTTAGGATTGATAATTGAGGGTTGATGGTTTAATGTATAGGGTAGAGGATAGAGGGTAGAGGGTTTAAGGGTTTAAGGGTTTAAGGGTTGAGGGTTGAGGGTTGAGGGTTTAGGGTTGAAGGATGAGGGTATAGGGTTGAGGGATTAGGGTTGAGGGTCCAATGTATAGGGTAGAGGGTATAGGTGTTGAGAGATTGAGAGAGACTTGAGAGAGGGAGAGGGGGTAGGAGGGAGATAATTGAGAGAGAGAGAGAGGGAGGGAGTGGGAGAGATATAGAGGGTAGAGGGTAGAGGGTTGAGAATTGAGGGTATAGGGTTGAGGACCTTTAGGGTTGATGGTTTAGGGTATTGGGTTGATGGTATAGGGTTGAGGGATTATGGTTGAGGGTAGAGGTTAGAAGGTTTGAGGGTTTTGGGTTTAAGGGTTTAGGGTTGAGGGTATAGGGTATAGGGTTTTAGGGTATAGCTTTTAGGGTGAATAGGGTTTACGGTAGAGGGTTGAGGGTTTAAGGGTAGAGGGATTAAGGGTAGAGGGTTGAGGTTTTAGGGTTTAGGGTTTAGGGTTTAAGGGTTTAGGGTTTAGGGTTTAGGGTTTAGGGTTGAGGATTTAGGTTTGAGGGTAGAGGGTCTAGGGTAGAGGGTAGAGGATTTAAGTGTTAAGGGTAGAGGGTAGAGGGTTAAGGGTAGAGGGGAGAGAGATATAAGGAGTGAGAGAGAGAGAGAGAGAGATACTTGAGAGAGGGAGAGGGCGTAGGAGGGAGACAATTGAGAGAGAGAGAGGGAGGTAATAGGGGTTGAGGGATTAAGGGTCAAGAGGGTTGAGGGATTAGGGTAGAGATTTTAGGGTTTGAGGGTATAGGTTTTAGGGTTTAGGGTAGAGGGTAGAGGGTTGAGGGTTTAAGGGTAGAGGGATTAAGGGTTTAGGGTATAGGTTTTAGGGTATGTGGTTGAAGGATTATGTTTGAGGGTCCAATGTATAGGGTAGAAAGTATAGGGGTTGAGGGTTCAGGGATTAAGGGTTGAGGGTTGAGAATTGAGGGTTGAGGGTTTAATGTATATGGTAGAGGGTAGAGGGTTTAATGGTTTGAGGGTTGAGGGTTGAGGGTTGAGGGTTTAGGGTTGAGGGTCCAATGTATAGGGTAGAGGTTATAGGGGTTAAGGGAGTGAGAGAGAGAGACTTGAGAGAGGGAGAGGAGGTAGGAGGGAGATAATTAAGAGAGAGAGAGGGAGGGAGTGGGAAAGATATGGAGGGTAGAGGGTAGAGTGTTGAGAATTGATGGTATAGGGTTGAGGACCTTTAGGGTTTATGGTTTAGGGTATTGGGTTGATGGTATAGGGTTGAGGGATTAGGGTTGAGGGTAGAGGGTAGAAGGTTTAAGGGTTTTGGGTTTAGGGTAGAGGTTTTAGGGTTTAGGGTAGAGGGTAGAGGTTTGAGTGTTGTAGGGTAGAGGGATTAAGGGTTGTGGTTTATAGGGTAGAGGGTAGAGACAAAGAGAGAGAAAAGAAACCTATAAAAAATCAACTTTATCATAATGCGAGCACGTTATGAAGTAGTAGAGATATGACTGTTCTTTTAGAAATAAATAACATGCTCTCATTATAATGCGAGCACGTTATAATGTGAGCATGTTATAATGCGAGCACGTTATAACGCGAGAGCGTTATAACATGAGCGCTTTATAACACGAACACATAATAACACAAGCATATTTTGGATCACTCTAAAAATGGTTAAAAACTCAATATACCCATGATCTCAAGGTCCACATTCTACATATTCTCCTGGATGAAATGTGCATGCATGTTTTTCATATTCCACCACCTTTTTCATGATCTTTCCACCACCTTTGCATGAAATAGCAGAGTTTTCACGATGAAAGGCATATAATGGAAATTCAAGTCTGAATTCCATTCAAATGTGATTTCAAATTTTATTTTGGAGGGGAACAAGCTTTTGAAAAAATTCAAATTGTTGAGGAGTTTGAAGAAAGAAGAAGAAAAGGCTACATAATTGGGTAGAACTCCTTCATTTAAAACTCTTATTTTTTAGGTATGTGAAGTATTTATACATTTTATTTCATTCTATTATGGATTTCTTTCATTTTTGTTATTTTTCATATTCCATGTTGATCATTGTTTTTTTTAATTATAACCTTAGCTTGTCAATGCACATTTTAAATTACACACTTCTTTACACTTTCCAATTACATTTTTAAACCACATCTCTTTGAGGCATTTTGTTAAACAATTTTTTTACCTTGTGTATGCTTCCACATTTTAGTATACACATATATATGACATAAGTTATAAGGAAGTAAAATAAAACATCATTTCTCAATCCTTTACTATGGATGTGCATACCACTCTCCAAAGCTTTCATTTTGGTATAGGCATGGGGGATGCTAGAAAATGTAGTTGAATTTGGTTGTACACCTACAATTTGCATATGCTTGAAATTTTCTAAAGCCTTTTCAAGAAATCTATTTTTTGCATTTCTCATAATCATTATAGTCCACGAGGACATATCTCATTGAGGTATTTTTTCAAACAGATATACCAAGCATCTGATTTCCTTGTCTATGTACCAAATTTTCCATACATCTCTCAAAAAATGGGAATATACTCCTCCCACATTGATAGATATTTGAATCTATTTTGGTTTTCATCTCTATTTCTAAATTTTACCTCATCACTAAACTTACCTCATCACTTATGTTGTGATATATTTTAAAAGTTTCCTTGATTAGTCTACCTACAAGGAATTCTAACCCTTCTCTCGACTATTTCAAGACTCTTTATTCAAGGCTAAGTTAGCAACATGGGGAAAGGTGAAGCCTATCATGCAATCATGGCTCAAAATGGAAGCATGGACAAGGCATTTGAATTGTTTGACAGTAATTTTTTTCTATAAATGTATGAAAAATGTGGTAGCATTGACAAGATAGTGAGATTGGCAAGCTAGTGAGCTCACTCACTAGCTTGCCAATGCGGTAGGGTTGACAAGGTAGGGGAAGCGTATGCCTCATAGAAATGGGGTATCACGGAAAGGTAGGGGCAACATATGCCTCATATAAATGGGGTCTCATGGTTATTTACATCACCGTGATACCCCATTTCTATGAGGCATATGCTGCCCCTACCTTGTCAACCCTACCGCATTGGCAGGCTAGTGGAGCACCACTAGCTTGCCAATGCGGTAGGGTTGACAAGGTAGGGGTAGTGTATGCCTCATAGAAATGGAAATCTTTTGATCTCACTAGCTTGCCAATTTTCTCACATGATTTTTCTGATGGAATGCCTTAAATTAATGTGGTAATGTGGCATGCCATGATTGTAAGTATTTTTTATGAAGCCTTGAATGACATATATTTCATTTATTTGTATGGATTCATTTTTAAGGAACTAATATTTGTCTCATTACCATGCTACAAGTTAAATTATCCACCATGCCAAGGAAACAAACAAGGAAATACTAACAGACGAAGAGTATGAAACCAATACAGAAAAGGAGAGAGAACGGGTGAGGACATTTCATGAGAAGAATAAATTGGATACAATTGACGAAAACAAGCCAATTGAAGAGGAACCTCAACCATCAAAAAGAGAAAAGCTATTGGTGGCACAAAGGGCATGAGTGCGAAAGCATCGTGCTAAGACAGATTTAAATACCGTAGTTGGAGACACACCTTCTACTGCAAGTGAATATGAAGGGACACCATTAAGCACAAGTTAATATGGAGGGACACCATCTACCGCAAGTGAATATGGAGGGATACCATCTTCTACAAGTGAATATGGAAGGACACCATCCACCATAAGTGAATATGAAGGGACACCATCCACCACACCTCAAGTTGAGAGTACATAATCACTCGGATTTGATGAAGAAGGTACACCATCATCCCCATGTCAATCTCAAGGTATGTCATCTATTCCACCCTTGATCGAAGGTAGACAATCTAGCCCACCTCACTTAAATATTGATGAAATTCCTAATGTTTAGGAGTATGTACCTAGGAGAAAACCACCTAGAATTTTGCATAGAAAGCCAAATTATTTGATTAATATTGATGAAGATATTTTGAAGCAAATGGAAGGTAAGATTCTAGCACACACTTGTAGAATATTTGCTGATAAGATTTGGAAATCATTCTTTGAAAGGATAAATGAGACTACAAGATGTCAACTATTTGTTGAAATGATGCAGGGTATTAAGTATAGAAACATCATGAATACTCTTGGGTTGAGAACATCGAATGCTTCAAGTGAAAACACTATTGTGAAGAATCTAATGGATGCTTACGAGAGTGTGGTTAAGACCTCATGCTCAAAGGATAGTAATGTCACCCAACATGTCATTACATCGACTTTGATAAGTAGTCAAACAAAGAGATATCGTCTCATTAGAAAGATGAGTGAACAAATGAGAATTAATAGAAAAACTTTATCGAGAGTTGTTCAAAGGCAATAAAGAATTGAGGGTACCAATTCAAATAAATTATGAGCATTCTCAAGGAGAATGCCACAAAAAGATAAAAAAGTTGTTGAAACATTAAGAACACTAATTGAAGATTATTGGAAGAATAACACAAGACCATCTCCTAAACAAAGGGATGTGGTAAGAAGGAGAATTGGTAGTCAGAATCGTGAGCCACATCCAAAGCATTTTTTGGATATGACTCAAACCCAATTTTTTCATAAATTTCAACAAGATTATCCTCAAATTAGTATTTTTCAAAAATATTTTGAAATGATTAAACCTTTTTATGTCAATATAAATCACACACACACACTACCTATTGTTGTAGACTACATATTGAATTCTCTAACCATTATAATTTTTATCGTTCTATATGTTTAGATATGCATACTAGCGATGTTTTCCAGGATTGTGGCATAGAAGCCCCACCAACATCTTTAGGAGATTTCTTATCAAAAAAATTATGTGAGATAGAGGATGGCCAAATATTCTATAGGACACTATGCTTGGATGGTTCATGTGAGCATTGTGGTGGCTTGCAGTGTATGCCAGTATGTCAACATATGGAAAGCACAGATGAGGTGGGATAGAAACTAGTAGAGTTCAGGAAGTATAAAATAGTGGCACATTACAAAAGATGGTAATCAAGCAAAAAGGTGTGATTTTTGGTTATTCAAAATATTCCAATGTATTCGTTTATGTCCATGTTTTGTGAAAAAATAGCGTGTGAGTATGCAAGGCATACCCATAGAGCCCTGATGGCTGGACACACAATTCGAGCTATGAAAGGAAACCTTTCTAGTTGGCATCATAGTATCAGTGGTTGAATTTGTAGAGAAATACACTCTATAGCCACAGCGTGAGGTGCAATCACAATATTACAACTCCACATAGGTTTTGGTATTTGTGCACATAACATTCATTCATGTAGCTAATAGTACAGAGAACCAACGGAAGGTATTGAGGGAGTATCACTTTTATATTAGTGATGATTGCACACATTCTCCAAAGTTTGTGCAAGGTTTCTTCCAGATGTTCTATAGTGATTTGGCTCAAAGGGGCATAACATACGACTGGTATATAATATGGTCGGATAACTCTGCAACAAAATTCAAGAACTCTTGCATGTTCTATTGGTTGAGTAGGATGCATTTCATTACAAGTGTTCAACATATGTGGAACTTTTGTGAGGCCAGTCATGGAAAGGGGGAGCATGATGGTATAGAAGCATGTGTGAAAATAGAATTAGCACAAGAAGAGTTAAAGTATAAAGACAATGAAAAGTTGGTAGATACAAAATCAATCATCGAGTGATGTAATGCTTTGATGGGTCCAGGTAATGAAGGTACATCTTCAATTCATAGATTATTTTGGTTGATGGATGATACTAAAATTGCACCATATGAGAATTTTTGTACACTAACAAAATCGAGTGAGCTACACTCTTTCCTTAGCTCAGATGCGGGTTCATGGAGTATCAATACATAGAAGATGGCATGATTTTGTTCTTCATGTACAATGCAAGCTTGGAATGATTGTGAGTCAAAGGAGTGGTTGAGAAATGGTTGTTAAGTTATCTTAGCCCACTTCACACATATCACCCTCCAATGAAATTAGAACTAACACAGATGGATTCATCGGTTGACTTTGACCACATATCAGATCTAGTTCAACCAGGTAATATATCTACTTAGTGTTTGGAATTCCTATTGTTATCTTACTTTGTAGTGTATTTCTAATGGACTAATTTCAAGAAATTTGCTGCACATATCAATGCAAGTCATGCTTATGTAGTTATTGCAGATGAAGACAATGAAGAGGGAACAAAATATTACTTGTGTCATTGTGTTGAGGCCAAAAATAAATTGGAGGCCCCAATTATAGATGGTGAAAACATCAAATACCCTACAAGCTCAGTTGTTGTTATTGGAATGTGGCTTAGAAGGTACCCACATAAGAGTGTTAAATATTGGTTGTTTTAGGACTTTGACAAGCATTGTAAGATTCTTCATTACTTGAACCTTGTCATGGCATCCAATGTCCGTTTGACCAAATATAGGGGTAGAATTTTGAAAAAGACCTTGTGGAAGGTCTATGAGTCTGACCATGAGGTGATACTTGACACAATAAAGAGTAGAGCAGACCTGGATGATTTTTTTGATTAATTTGCACATTGGTTCTTATTAATTTATACTTGTATGTACATTATTTTGTATGATGTCAATGCTATCATCTTCTTTTACTTTTCCTATTTGTAAGTAACCTTCTAAAAATTTATTGGTGTCTTGATGTAGAGATAATGTGGAGGGCCTCAAATTTACTCAAACACACCAAACATTCAAACTTAGAACCCTAGTTTGGTGGGTTTCTCTCACAATTTCACCATTCTCCTTATAGCACTCCAAACAAGATTTTCTTTCATAACTTACATTCTCGGCCTCAAACCTAGAATATAAAAGTTTTTTAGGATACCCATTTGGTATTTTTACAACATATTAAATTTGTAGGGTAGGTTACTTTGGAACTCAACCCTCTAATTTTTGTTGCTACGCTTCACCTTAAGCCTAATTAGGCTTGTTTGACAAGGCACCTATTTGTTCTATCAACTCCAACCCTCAATTCTTCATTCTAGAGAACCTAACATGTCATATTAGGTCTTCACATGCAAATTATATCAACTAGAATGGTTTCCAAAAACGCTTTATATAAACCCCTACTCCTATGCAACCTTTCATGCCCAAAACAAGATAATTTCCACCTAGGGCATCATCTAATCTTCATAAAATATTACCCCCTTCTCCTTCCATTTCAATAACACAAAACCCTACCAATATACACCCATTCCACTGAATATCAGGCCTTTCCACTAGTGGAACGGGTTAAAAACTCATTTTTCTTCACTCAAACCCTCAAAACTGGGGTTCCTTGGCTGATTTCAGTAAAAATGCTCTAAAATCCTTCAAACTTAATAAAAATGAGTGAAACCACATGAAAATTTTAGAGATTTCAACGCTTCATCATTCCTAATGCATGAGAGATCACCTTCAGACCATACCAAGCTGTACAACCTCCTGTAGCAAAAATGTTTTCGTAAAAATGCAGGAAACAAGAGCCTTTGTTATTCAAATTTAAATTTACAACTCTCCAACCTTTCTCCAACATAAACACAAGTATTTTAAATCATTACAATTATTAACCAACCCTAAATGATTGAATCCAAATTTTTTACATTATTTTCACCTTTTGACCCTTCATATTCCCATTTTTGCACTTTTGCAACATGACAACATTTACAAGAATTGACAACTTTTGCAAAATGTAACAAATTGACCCCACCAACCTCCTAGCAACCTAAAAAGGACTCAATACACATGTGACATGGTCAAAATGACCTTATTACAAAGGAAAACACAAACCAAAACCAAAAATGACAAAATTGCTTCATGGAGGAATGAAACCAACTAGGTGCTCTTGGATCATGTCCCCGTGCAAAAAATGTTGATTTATGAACCATCGAAGAGAATCTCAACCAAAAAGTCAATGCAACATCCTTATTTTGATGATCTTGACAAATCTCAAATATGATTTATAGCCATTATAAAAGTTTGTGTGAAGCTTGGCAAGGGAATTTAAAGTTATTTATTTGAAGTTAACCTTATCATGAGCACCTATGATGTAGAAATTATAAGAGCATCTTGAATTTCAAGTTATTCTATTCATGAGAGGTGTTGTGTGAAATAGGTATCTTGGAACTACCAGTGAAGATGTATGACCAGGAGTGACTAGGTTGAGAGACTGGCATGCCTATCCTCAATGGAAGCATCAAGATTTATGCCTTGTTGTTCCCAAGTTGGAACCAAATGGTGTGGATTTGTTGTTTGTAAGTGCATTCCATCTATTTTCATTTCATTTCCATTTTGGATGCTCTTTCTTTTTCTTCTTTTATTTTGCATATTTGTAACTAAACTACTAAAAATTGATTGGTGTCTCCTTGCAGAAAATGTTGATTTATGAGTCATCGAAGAGAATCTCAACCAAAAAAGAAATGCAACATCCTTATTTTGATGATCTTGACAAATCTCAATTCTCTCCCTATTATAACTAGCACCAATTGACTAAATTATTATAAAAACTTTATTTTATTAAAAAAAATCAACCTAATGATTATATATCAATATCAATATAGCATACAGTCTATTGAAATAAACACTTGTAATGAGATTTTCTCAAATATTCAAATTTATTGCTACCTTCAAACATTTGTAATTCAAGCAACGTAATCCCTTAACAGTCCAAATTGCAAAAGGGAAACAATATTTGATGGATTGTTACCCAAATACCATGTCAGTTATGAGAATTTCGTCTAAGGCATCAGGATCACGTAGGGCACCTCTACAATAACCTCTCTCAATTTTTGTTATCTCAAAGTCATTTTTCCATGGTGTCCAATTTTGACTTGATGGAAAAAGTGTCAATTACAAGCAATGTAAAGTTGTAAAGTGGTGCAACTTTCATTTTGCAACTCGTGTGACCAAACCAACTATTCCAACAAGTCATAATGGGTAATTTTACACTAGACATGGTTCTCTTTCACACTGAAACAAGCGGAATCGCTCTAAGCTACGTTCAACCGGTTCGATCCCTTCAGGGTCCAAAGTGCAAAAGGGTAGAAACATTTGATGGGCTATTACTCAAAAATCATGGTGCTTACAAATTCTCCATCTGAGCCTATGGTATTGCATTGAGCCCCTCTATAATAATCTCTCTTGGTTTTATTTATCTCAGAGTCGTTTTCCCGTGGTGTCCAATTTTCACTTGATGGAAAAAGTGTCAAATGCAATCAGTGAAACTTTCATTCTATAGCTCGTGTGACCGAATGGATAGTTCCAACATGTCTAGATGGGTGGTTTTATCCTAGGCATGGTCCTCTTTTAAACCCAAACACGTTGAATCACTCTGAGCTACATTCAACCGACATAATCCCTTAAGAGTCCAAAGTACAAACTAGTTGCAATATTTGATGGATTGTCACTCGGACACCATGATGCTTAGAAACTTCTCATTTGATCCTATGAGATTGCATTGGGCCCCTATACAATAACCTCTCTCATTTTTTACTCTTTTAGAGGTGTTTTCTCGTGGTGGTGAATTTTCACTTGGGGAAAAAGTTGTCAAATGCAAGTAGTTGAAAGTTACAAAGTGGTGCAAATTTTGTTCTACAATTCGTGTGACCAAAAAAACTGTTCCAACATGTCTAGATGGGTACATTTTCATTAGGAATGGTCCTCTTTTGCATCCAAACATGCAGAATCGCTCTGAACTACATTCAACCGACATAATCCCTTAAGAGTCCAAAGGGCAAAATGGCTGCAAACTTTAGCATGTTGTTACTCAAACACCGTGATGCTTAGACACTTATTTTTTGAGCCTATTGGATCATGTTGGGCACCTCTACAATAACCTTTCTCCGTTTTCACTATCTCAGAGGCGTTTTCTTGTGGTGGCGAATTTTCACTTAGGGAAAAAGTTATCAAATGCAAGTAGTTAAAAGTTGCAAAGTGGTGCAACTTTTGTTCTATAACTTGTGTAACAAAAAAAAATATTTCAATGCATCTAGATGGGTAAATTTATGCTAGGAATGGTCCTCTTTTGCACCCAACCATGTGAAATCATTTCGAGCTACATTCAACCAACATAATCCCTTAAGAGTCTAAAGTGCAAAATGATTGCAAACTTCAGCATGTTGTTACTTAGATACTGTGATTCTTAGAAACTTATCATATGATCCTATGGGATCATGTTGGGACTCTCTACAATAACCTCTCTCAGTTTTCACTATCTCGGAGGTTTTTTCCCGTGGTGGTGAATTTTCACTTGAGGAAAAAGTTGTCAAATACAGGTAGTTGAAAGTTGCAAAGTGGTCCAACTTTCATTATGCAACTTGTGTGACCAAGAAAACTATTACAACACATCTAAATGGGTATGTTTACACTAGGCATGGTCCTCTTTTGCACCCAAACATGCGGAATCACTCCGAGCTACATTCATCCAACAAAATCCCTTAAGAGTCCAAAGTGCAAAATGGCTGCAAACTTTAGCATGCCATTACTCAAATACCGTGATGCTTAGAAATTTCTTGTCTAATCCTATGGGATCATATTAGGCCCCTCTATAATAACCTCTCTTATTTTTCACTATCTCGAAGGTGTTTTCTCATGGTGGTGAATTTTCACTTGGGGAAAAAGTTGTCAAATGCAAGTAGTTGAAAATTGCAAAGTGGTGCAGCTTTCATTCTATAGATCGTGTGACCAAACAAACTATTCCAACACATCTGGATGGGTACATTTACAATAGGAATGGTCCTCTTTTGCACCCAAACATGCATAATCGCTACATTCAACCGACAAAATCCCTTAAGAGTCCAAAGTGCAAAATGGCTACAAACTTTAGCATGATGTTACTCAAATACCGTGATTCTTATAAAATTATCGTCTAATCCTATAGGATGAAATTGGGCCCCTCTACAATAACCTCTCTCATTTTTCACTATCTCATAAGCATTTTCCCATGGTGGCAAATTTTCACTTGGGGAAAAAGTTGTCAAATGCAAGTAGTTGAAAGTTGCAAAGTGGTGCAACTTTTGTTTTGCAACTCATGTGACCAAACGAACCGTTCCAACACATCTGGGTGGGTATTTTTACAGTAGACATGGTCCTCTTTTACACCCAAACATGTTGAATTTCTCCGAGCTATATTCAACCGACAGAATCCCTTAAGATAAATGTTTGTATGATAATGTGTCAAGAAGTTAACTACTCATCATCTACTATGAATATTATGTTTTTCAAGTGTTTTGAATATTATGTATCCTTTGTTTAATTGAGTTGTTCAAATCAAAAGATTACATATACTCGAATATTTTTATGAAACATCTCATGGAATACCAAATGAAAACGTGTTTTTCACTTTTAGATAAATAATTTCATGGAACTCCTTGGATTAAACTAAATTGAGATATGTAAGAATAGGGGAGCATTAGGAAGTACATTTCTCAAGGATCTTAAATAATTTTTCTCTCCTGTTGCAATTTTGGTTGGATTATTGCTTTCAAAGCATTGGGGGATTATTCACAAAGTATACACATAAGTTGTAAAGTATACACTTGAATACATGTAACTCATATCTATTGAAACATTGATTTATAATGCAAATATGGACACCATCGATAAAAAAATATTTGTGTTAACCGAATATCCATGTAGGCATACATCAATATATGGCAATATAAGTATAAAATATATACAAAATAGTCATATTTTTTTACAATAATTCCATATACGGATACAATGTCAAATATATCCAATATGTAAAATATGTACAAAAATGTCATATAGGCATACAAAAAAGGGCTCTAGAATCAAAATTCATTGCTCTGCATCCTCTCGAAATAAATTATTTCCCTTTTCTTGTCGGTCGGATGATGATAGGTTTGTCACTCATTTATTTTGAGGCCGAGGAGTGCTCCTAGTGCTCCTCCTAGTGTTTAGCTCCTGGTGAAGCTGTATCTATTACAATAAGAAGTAAAGACATTAATATATAGAAATTACATTATAAAAAATGATATATTTAACAAAATAATCACTTACTGCCAGTAGACGATCTCTCTCACAGTAAATATTTGCATGCTCATGTTGTGGCATGCTGAAGCCCTGTAGAAACCATCCAAGGAGAAATTAAACTATGAATCAATAATGGTTTTATTTTTCACTAACTAACAACTATAACAATGAATGTAAGTGAAATTTAGTAATCGGCCTCATACCTCCTCCATGAGAGCCATTGAGGACTCTATAGTAGATGAAACACAGAGGTCCATTGCCCTATGAACATTTGAATGTGTATCTTCTTCCAACATCTAAAAATAAAATAAAAAATTATTCAATGATACGAAAACTAAAATAGCAATCCACGTCATGGCTTATAATGTATGAGATAATGAACAAAAATTTGAGTACTTATTAAACTATATATTTCTGACTATCATGCTTACTATTTTCCCTATCCATAGCTTGTTTGAAAGCACCTATTTTTATGATTTTACCCATAGCAACAAGGTGGTGAACCGTTTGATAAAATGCTTTCATAGACACGTACGATAACTTCGGTAGCATAGAGAAGGCAATGAACTGTTTGAAAAAATTCCTCAAAGAAATGGGGTCTCATGGTGATGGAATTCCATTACAAACAAATTTTTCATGGCATTCAATCACCATAAGACCGCATTTCTTTGAGGCATTTTTTTCAAATAGTTCATTTCCTTCTCTATGGTATTATGTTGGGATGGGGTGGATGGTATAGTGTGGTCTTGGTTATGAGATGGAGGGAGATCATGAAATCAAGAGGGAGGGATGGGGACATGAACAAGAAAAATAAAAGGTGGAAGGTTCCATGGATTGGTAAATTAAGGATGAGGAAATTGAAAATAATTTGGAGGGGAATTTTGGCTAAAGGGTTGGTTTCTATTCTTTAGGAAATGAGTTGTTTGAAAAAATGCCTCAGAGAAATGTGGTCTCATGGTGATGGAATGGAATTCCATCACCATGAGACCACATTTTTTCAATGAATTTTTTCATACTACTCACTACCTTGACTATGATATTGCTTACTATTATGCTTTGATAGATTTTTTCCAAGCATCAATAGTTTGTTGGAAAGAACCTATTTTAGGCTTTTAGCCATAGCAGCAAGGAAGTGAGTATTTTGATAAAATGCTTTAGTAAACATGTATGGAAAATGTGGTAGCATAGAAAAGGTGGTGAGCTATTTGAAGAAATGCCTCAAAGAAATGTGGTATCAAGGTGATGGAATGACATTCCATCACCATAAGACTGCATTTCTTTGAGGATTTTTTTCAAACTACTCACTACCTTGTCTATGCTATTTCTTACTATTATGCTTTGATAGATTTTTTCCAAGCATCCATAGTTTGTTAGAAAGAACCTATTTTAGGCTTTTAGCCATAGAAGCAAGGAAGTGAGTAGTTTGATAAAATGCTTTGGTACACATGTATGGAAAATGTGGTAGCATAGAAAAGGTGGTGAGTTGTTTGAAGAAATGTGGTCTCATGGTGATGGAATGGAATTTTGTCACTAGGAGACAACATTTCTTCGAGGCATTTTTTCAAACTACTCACTCCCTTGTCTATGATATAGCTTACTATTATGCTTTGATAGATTTTTTCCAAGCATCCATAGTTTGTTGGAAATCACCTATTTTAGGATTTTAGCCATAGTATCAAGGAAGTGAATATTTTGATAAAATGCTTTGGTACACATGTATGGAAAATGTGGTAGCATAGAAAAGGTGGAGAGCTGTTTTAAGAAATTCCTCAAAGAAATGTGGTCTCATGGTGATGGTATGGCATTCCATCACCATGAGACCACATTTCTTCAAGGAATTTTTTCAAACTACTCACTGCCTTGTCTATGTTATTGCTTACTATTATGATTTGATAGATTTTTTCCAAGCATCCATAGTTTGTTGGAAAGCAATTTTTTTAGGCTTTTAGCCATAGCAGCGAGGAAATGAATTTTTTGATAAAATACTTTGGTAGACATGTATGGAAAATGTGGTAGCATAGAAAAGGTGGTGATCTATTTTTAAAAATGCCTCAAAGAAATTGGGTCTCATGGTGATGGACATCACCATGATACCACATTTCTTTGAGGAATTTTTTCAAACAACTCATTGCCTTGTCTATGATATTACTTACAATTATTATTATATATATTTCTTCCAAGCATCCATAGCATAGACAAGGTAGTGAACTATTTCAAAAGATGCCTTGGTAAAAAGTGGTCTCATGGAATGCCATGACAAGAAAATGCAATTGTAAGTTGCTCCTACTTATTACTTATTCTATGTGAAGTAATTGCATCACTGCTTATGTTGACTTTCTAAACAACTATATTGTAGTTAAAATTTTGTCATTTATCAACATCTAGTTATTAGTTAAGGAATGTGAAGTAATGCTTTGAGTTTGAAATATGTGCAATGCAATGTAATCAACGATATGAATATAAACTACACAAATATATTACTTTTACAATTCATTATTTAAACTCTTTATTCTATTACCTACATGTAGGTTTGTGTAAATCCACTGACACTAGGAGGTGTTCCCATGAAACCTCCAATATTATCCTATTCAACATCCAAAATCATATATTAGAATACAATTCATAAAACAATTCTATTAACATGCAATAAATTTATAATTGTTTACTAGTTACATACCTCAATGGTAGATGTTGTGGAGTAATAAGCAAGTGTAGGGTTAGTGTATCTAGTATACACACTGTGACCCTAAAATTTTATCAAAATCATAAAACTAAACTAGTTAATCTTGCATTTCAAAATCTGAATTTAATAAATTCAATTCAATTAACATGCTAACATTTACCTGAGTATCGATGCCATAGGCCTCAGTAAAAATTTCAATTGCCCTCACCATCCCCATAGCTATAGACATATCTTGTGTAGCAGCCTCTTGAGTGTCGGTGGGGTCATATGAACAAATCGCCCTACAAGCCTGACACAAATGTAGTCGAAGCCGACCACTCGAAGACTCCCCTAGATGGTGATGTAGTATAGGGTTGGCATGCTAGATGAAACTTTGGGTCAAAGAGATGATGGCCTACAAATTTTCTACCTTGGAACTCTCCTTCATGATGGAAGGCATAATGATGTGCTCATGAGGCAGCCTAGTGAGAGGTTGTCTCTCTTGCCACCTAGGATCCTATTGTACATTAGGTCTATCTTGAGCCGCCCCCACCACTCCCCTGGAAGTCCCTCATATCAAAATAATTCAAGATTTTGTTCAGGATGAACTCATAGTATAGTTTCCTTAGGAAATATTTGGGACCTCACAATTATTGCATGGTGGGTAATCAAAAACCATGTACCACCTATCCCAAAAAAAGTTCCTAATCTGTTGGTGGTGGCACCAATTGATAGGAGACCTCTTCGCATTGAGGCTAAGATTTGCATTTGTGTGTGGGTCAGTGAATAATGAGCAAAAATCAAGTTTTTTAATTTTTAATCTTTTACATATTTGTATGATAATTGATCCCAATAATAATCCCTAGCCGCTTTCCTCCTATCTTGCCAACCAGTTAATTGTTTGTTGATTCAATCTACATGTTTTAACATTTCTTTGAGTAAATTTGCAAGGGTTTTTCTTTCCATGTTCAAACCGTTTGGATTGTTCAACATCATGATTAACTCCTCAATTTGTTTTTTATTGTTTTCAATTTCACTCATTAAATTGTTGAGTGCCAGGAGGATGTTGAGGGATTGGTGGAGCAGATTGTTGTTGTGGTTGTTCAACTTGAGGATTTTTTTGATGTTGTTGTTGCTCTTCTTGTTGAGAATTTTGTTCCTATTGTTATTGATCTCTTGTTGAGGATTTTGAGGAGGGTTTGTAGGTTCATTAACATCTCCTACAAATTCAACAAATAAATATCAAAAACATTATAAAACTAACAAATTCACAAGAACAAAAAAAACAATCCTTACCTCTTACACCTCCTCATCAACATGGAAGCATCTTGGCAATGAAACAACAACAATTTGATGAAAAAACATGCAAGATGAATCCTCCTAGAATGCAAGCATGGAAATGAAGGGTTTTCGCCATGGGAAAAAAAAAACACAGTCACAATGAAAATGATTTTGAATTCCTTCTTTTTTCTTTTAATGCCTCATAACGTGAGCACATTATAATGCGAGTGCGTTATAACGTGCTCACGTTATAGGCTTGTTATGGCTGAGCCTTGGGCTCAACACACCAAGCCATAATGTGAGCATGTTATGATGTGCTCACATTATGAGTTATTAGAACTTTTTAAAAATTTGGCCGCAAATTGCCCCCATCTTTTTGTACCCGCCCGCAGGTGTGTAGATAGTATTTTTTGATGTAGGATGCAAGATGGTCAAAGGTGCTATGGTGATTGCTAGAGGTGTCAAATGACACATTGTATAAGTTTGATGCATGCACTGTTAAGTGCAATAGTACATCTTTGAAAAATAAGTATGTGGAAGAAGTGAGGGTTTTGCCTTCAGTAGATGGTCATGGCTTATGGAAAATAAAACCACATTCAGTTTTACTCGAGTTCTCATAAATCTTGTGGTGTTTGGATCTTATTCATTCTAATGTGTTGGATCATGTAGATTTTATTTCAATTAGTAAATCCACATATTATGTTTCATTTATTGATGATTATAGTAGGACATGGGTTTATTTTCTAAAGAGTAAATCTACAGTTTTTAGTCAATTTAAAGAATTTAAAGCAATGGTTGAGTTTTAGACTAAGAAGAAAATAAAATGTTTGAGGATTAATAATGGTGGTGAATTTTTCTTTGATTATTTCGATAGGTTTTGTAAATATTGTGGTATTCATAGACAAAAGACAACTATGTATTCTCTGCAATAAAATGGAGTTGTAGAAAGAATGAATACAACACTGATGGAGAAGGCTAGGAATATGTTGAGTGGTGTTGGTCTAGAACAAAAATTTTCACCTGAAGCTATTGCCACTACCTGTTATCTAATTAAAATAGATATCATACATCAGCTCTTTTTCATAACACACCTATAGAGGCATGGTCGGGTCACAAGCCTTGATTAAGACATCTTAGAGCTTTTGGTTGTGAAGCATATCCACATGTGCCAAAAGAGAAGCAAAAAAATTTGGAGAACAAGAGTGTGAAATGTATCTTCATTGGATACATTTATGGTGTGAAAGGATACAAGCCTTGGGATCCTATTTCACAAAAGTTAATACATAGTAGAAGTGTCATTTTTAGAGGAACTAAGCCTTCTTCTGTTACATTGCAGCCAGAACAAATTAAATAGGAAGAAGTGATTCAATTTCCCTCTACACCTGATAAAGTTGAATTGAAACCCGTAGATAGACAAGAATTTGAAGATAGCTCATCTAGCTTTGAATCTCGAGAAGAGGAGGAATAACCTCCACCTCAGCTTGTTTGTAGGTATACAAGGCATCGAAAACCACCTGATGATTGTAGATGTATTTTTTCTTTAAATACTAGCATGGATGAACCCAGATTAGTAGAAGAGGCATTAGGTATGAATGATTCAGAATCCTGGAAGATTTCTATGGATGAAGAAATAATAGGTTTGAAAAAGAATGATACATGGGATCTTGTACCATTTCCTGAAGGAAGAAAACCTATTGGTTGCAAATGGTTGTTCAAGAAAAAGATGGGTTCAGATGGAGGTATTGAGAAGTACAAAGCAATTTTGGTTGCAAAAGGTTACTCTCAAGTTGAAGGTGTTGATTATGGTGAGATATTTTCTCCTATTGCAAAAATAACATCCATTAGATTTTTTCTTTCTATTGTTGCTACCTATGATTTAGAGGTTGAGTAAATGGATGTGAAAACTACTTTCCTTGATGGTGACTTGGAGGAGGATATTTATATGAAATAGCCAGAGCACTACGTGATGAAAGTTAAAATTAAATTGGTTTACAAATTGAAGAAATCTTTGTATGGCCTAAAACAGAGTCCTAAGATATGGTACCAAAAATTTGACATATGTGTTGAGTTTGAGATTTGAGTGTTCTTAATTAGATCATTGTGTTTATTATAAAACTGATGGTGATCATTTCTTGTTTATTGTATTATATGTTGAAGATATGTTATTTTTTTGTAGAGGGAAAGGTATGATTTCAAAAATGAAATCTCAACTTGCTGCTAAATTTGAAATGAAAGATCTTGGCACAGCTAAACACATTCTTAGGATGGAAATTAAAAGAGATAGAGTGAACAAAAATCTATGACTTGTCCAAATTAAGTATGTCAATTCAATTTTACAGAGGTTTGATATGCAAGATTATAGAACTTTATGTGTTCTTGTTTCAGTTGGAACAAAGTTATCTATTTCAGATTGTCCAACATCCCCATCAAAGATGAAATACATGAGTAGAGTGCCTTACTAGAGTGCAACTGGAAGTTTGGTGTATGCTATGGTTTGTACTAGACTAGACATTTCCCAAGTAGTGGGAGCTATTTCCACATATATGTCTAATCCTAGTAGAGTTCATTGGGATGTAGCTGGGTAAGTGCACCAATTTGTGATACAATTTAGGTGCCAAATTGAAAAAATCTTCAAAAAAATCCTGAAATAAGCCATTTGGCGCACACCAAATTTGGTGTGTGCCAAATGGGAAATTAGACATAAAAGTCAAAAATCGGGTTTCAAAACCTCATATCTCTTCAACCGGTGGCTTGAGAAAGAGGATTTAAGGTTTTCAACTCGCGCTCACCAAATCTCATCCATTGTTTGCATCCTTAGCTTGCCATTTTCCATGAGGATTCCACCCACACATCGGAGAGGTTGAATATTGCAAAGAGGTATGTATTTTTATTCTATTTATTTTGAATTTGATTTAGAATGCAAATTTAAATAGTTTTTATAATAAAACTTTGTTCTAATTCTCAGGGAATGAATCTCCACCTCGAAACATTGAGAATTCAAAATCACCCCCTCACGAAGAGCCTCCTATACAAGAACAACCTGAAACCCCTCCATCAATTCATAGGCATCCTCAAGGAACACAAGAAAATATTCAAAATCAAATTGAAAACAATAAAAGAGACATTCAACATTTAATTGCAAGATTAACCGAGCATGTCGAAACCCACCCTTATAGGAGAGGGATTGCTGAATAATTGAAGTCAATTGTAACTCATGTAGGAGAAATGAGCGAGAAAATGAATTTTTGGTCAAATAAGAGGCATGAGATGAGATAATTTTATGCTAGTGGTTTATCAAATGCAAATGTCAAAAAATTAAAAATTAGCAAAGTTGACTTGTGTGCCCTATTTATAGACTCAAAAACCAATGAACCTTTGTCTCATGCACGTAGGAGGTTCCCCATCCATTGGTGCCACCATGAGTTAATTAAATATAAATTTTGGGAGCGGTGGTGGATCGTATTTGACCAACCTCCATGAAATAACCATGAGGAGTCACAATACTTTTTGAGGAAACTCTATTGTGATTTTTCCCTCAATAAAATGCCAAACTATTTCGACATCTTAGAATTTTAGGGTATAGGTGGGGGTCCACACATGATAGGCCTGTTGCACGATGTAATCCACAATTGGCACCGAGAGCCTTGGCCAGACCCATGGTGGAGCATGTCATTGTTCCTTCCATTGCTAAGGACAATGTAGAGGTGGACATGCTGAAGTCAATTGACTCACTCACCCAAACCATTTTATAGTGTGTGAGTCATCTAGTAGAGCCTAGTGTGGAGGAGATGTGTAGGCCCTGAGCTCCACCCCACCATTGTGGCGCTTGTGGTGTTGTTTGCACGTAAAATTATCAGAGTGCTCATGATGTAGCTACATAGCCTACATCAGTTTTACAGGTGATGGATTTCACAGATGATATTCTTAATGATACATTCGACATTGACACTCAGGTAAAATTTAGCAAGTTATTTTAATGTTTTTTATGAAATTATATTTTGAAATTTAAGAATAACTATATTAGTATAATTTTGATATGATGAAATTTTAGGGTCACACTGTTCATGAGGCATGCTCTATTCTTGCATACCCTTATACATTCTCGACGATGAGTCCACAGGTATGCAACTAGCATTAAAGACATTATTATTGCATTTGAACAATTGAATTTTATATTTGAATGTTTGTCTCATAACATGATTTGGATTTTAAATAGTTTCTTGGTGCACCTTCTTCCTCCACACCTCATGATTCATATCCTCAAACAACGTACACTCAGGTAGCCTTTATTCATTTATGATTTAGTAAATCTATGTTAGCTAGTTTTCATAATTTTGTGTATATACAAATCTAAAAAATTGATGAGAAACACAAACATTGCATTTTTATTCCTTGATCGTGTCACATTATGTTCTTGTAATTCACTTTTTGTTCCTTTATTCCTTCCTAATCCTATACCATTAACATTTAATAGTTCACCCTATTTTCCATGATCCCCTCCTAGCCCATCCCACTAATATATTCTAGTCCATGCTATGTTTCATTATGTCCTTCTACTCCCATCTTATTGTACCCATTATTATTTCACCCTAGATGTTCCATCATCCCCTATGTTCCACCCTATGTTCCTTTATATCATCCTATGTTGTACCATATTTATCCACGTTTCATCCTAGATAACTCTTCTCTATTATTGCTACACATAGGTCAGGTTCGTACTCCGTGTACTATAGTCAAACCCTAGACACCTCCTAATTCACCCTATGTTGCATTATTCCCTAATAATCACATCCCATTAACCTCTAATTATCCACCCTCTATTTTTTTATTCCATCCTATGTTCCATTAATCCCTTTGGTGCAAGGGCACCACTCTTTTCTATGTTTCTTCATTAAGTGTCTGATAGGAAATGTGTGTTAGGATGTTTGAGTTGAGTCCTTGAGTCTTGATAAGGTCCAATGTGACCATTCTATTTTAATTGATCAAATTTGAGGGGCTTTTGTATTCATCTTGTAAGGTTTGCAAATCATGTGGAAGGAATTGTCAAAGTTGACAAGGGGCGTCAAGGTAGATAGGATGATTTTTTCTTGAGTAATTCATGATTTCTTAGTTTAATAAGGTCTCATTAGACTATTTGTAATAGTTTAGGTGTTTAAGAGGGTCTAGGAAACAATAAAGAGTCAAAACTTGAAAGTGGCAAATTTGTGAGTTGTATAAATGCAACAAATTTGTAATGCAACGGTCATGAGAGGTTTAAAAATTAGTTGTAAGGAATTTTGGAATTGGTTTGATGAGGATAAGTCTTTAAAAAGGCATGACAACTCATTTTGTAACGTTGTCTTGAAGTTTCAAGCATTGGCAATAAGAATATCTCTATTTTTCATCAAATTTCTGAGTTTTCTTGTCATTTGTAGGCCTGTATGAGCCCATACAGTTTGATTGTTCCATATAAATCATTTTACTTTGTGGTGGTAGGTTTTAATCTTTTGGAACAAGTTTGAGGGAGATCCATTGTGATTTGTGGTAAATATCCTTGTGTTCCTGTGACAGGGCAAGGACACACTGTTTGAAGGTTTTGTAACCAAAATCATGATTTAAGGGCCCTTACATCGACTATACCTACTGTATCTAGTGCAATGGGACCTAGGGAGTTTGAATAGGTTGTAGGTTGCATGATCAGAGTTGTGGAGAAGGAACTAATGAGATAAACCTGTTGTCTTGATGAGTTTTGTGAAGAAAAACACATGAAGATGGAGCCTTGGGTCTAGGGTTTATGGAAATCAATGAGAGTGCAAAGTTTTTTCCAACTTTTGAGCATATCGGGGTTACAATATACATGTTTGAGTTGGTGGTATGGTCTGGGAGGTTGTGCAAGTGGGACTTTGAATAAACCCTCTTGACTTGGCATGAAATTGAGGGTTTTGGAGTTTTCTATGTTGGACATGTCAACCTTGGGTGTTGATTGTGGTTTTAGAGGTTTGAGGGCATACTAAATGTTACCCCAAGGTTTCAAGGATCTTTGTTAAGTTTAAAGGTATGTTGCTTTGTAAATCTGGCCTAATTCATGGTCTAGGATAGCATTGAGGGTCTAATTTCAAGGGATTGGTCTAAAAGATTTGTATCTAGTTAAGAGATATGTTGTATAAATCTGAAATGGGTATCTGAATACACCTTCTGATTGTCAAGTGTTTTGGAAAACATGGGAGTTAAAGGCCAAAAATTGAGTTTGCACTACTACTAGGTTACATGGGTGAAAGTGAGAAATTACACTCCTGATTGTTTTCAAGCTTTGAGGATTGTTTGGAAAACTCTAATAGGACATTTTAATCTTGTTATATTCCTATTGAATGCAAGTTGTCACTTTGAATGATTTTGAGCCCCCTCTCTACATCACCCTTCTATTCCCATCCCATTACCCTCTCTTATTTCACCTTATGTTCCATTATCCCCTCTTGGTCTTTATATCAACATGATAACTGAGATATTGTTTCATTTGTAGTTGTTGACAAGAGATAGCCCTGGTGATGTTGGTGGCATGATGGACCATGGATTTGCTACAACAATAGCCAGTTTTGATCCATTGAGAGAGGTATGGAATAGATTAGTCAATTTGAAATTATATTTTCTCTTTTATAGTCTATTATATAAAATATTCATGATACTTTTATGTAGTTTAACTTCTATCTTGATGGTTGCTATAGGTGGTTGTCACTCCAGATTGTGGACATGGTGATGTTGTAAATGTGCATGATGACTATACATATGTGGTAAGTGATTATATATTTTGTTATATGTCATTCCACAATTCAATTTTTATGTATTAACATCTTTACTTTTTATTGTATTAGTTGAAGGTCCAGAGTGAAGAGACGAGGACTAGTGAGCGTGTTCGAAAGACGAGATAAGCAACAGTCACTCCATCTAGCTAAATTTTGAAGGCAACACGGGATCTATTTCCTTCCCCTAGAGGGAAATGACTATGTATTAGGGTTGTTTTTTGTATGTCTATGTGGAATTTTGGAACATATGTTTTGTACTATCGATATATACGTGACATTTTATGTCCATATGGCCCCTTTTTACTAACCCTATATGGTTTTTTTGGATATATTGTATATACTTTTATCAATATATATCATTGTATAGCCTTTCAATTTTTTTATTAAAGAAAATATTATTTTTCTACTGCCATTCTTGAATGATGTTATCATGTGTATCATGGAAATTATATGCTTGAATTTTGTGGGAATGGATTTTGTCTTACATCTAATGCTTAATTAATTACTATTGAATGCTCAATAAACCCCATCTAAAGCATATTGTGTAAATAAACTCCATTCATGGTGGTTTGTATCTTTTGGAATGCTTCAATTACTTGTGCCTCACTTATTCACATGTATGCTTCACATATTCACATGTATACTTAACCTATATTGTGTGTACTCACATGTATTCTTCATGCTTCCAATGCATAGCAGCAAAAATCTTTTGGGGAAAATTTTGACAAACCAAAAGTATAAGAGTTTTTGAAAAAATCGGGAAAAATTGTAGAAAAAGAGAAAAATAAAATTGAAAGGTATTTCCATAGAATATAGAGATATAGAGAGCAAATAAAATAAATATTTTAACTAATGAATTGTAAAAAATAGATTTTTGTAGTTTATATTCATATCATTGATTACATTGCATTGCACATCTTTCAAAGTCAAAGCATTACTTCACTTTGCATAACTAATAACTAGATGCTGATAGATGACAAAATTTCAATTACAATATAGTTTGTACAAAGTCAACCTAAGCAGTTATGGAATTTCTTCACATTGCATAACTAGTAACTAGGAGTAGCTACCAATTTCATTTTCTTATCATGGTATTCTATGAGACCAAATTTCTTTGAGGTATTTTTTCAAATAGTTCACTGCCTTGTCTATGTTACCAAGTTTTTCATACATGTCTACCAAAGCATCTTGTCAAATAGTTCACTACCTTGTTGCTATGGCTAAAAGCCTAAAACAAGTGATTTCAAACAAGCTATGGATGCTTCAAAAAAATATATCAAAAGCATAATAGTAAGCAATAGCATAGGCAAGGCAGTGAACTATTTGAAAAAATGCATCAAATAAATGTGGTGATGGAATGCCATGACAAGCCATAGACAAGGCAGTGAACTAGTTCAAAAGATGCCTCAAATAAATTTGGTCTCATGGTGACGGAATGCCATGACAATCAAATTGCTTTTGATTGTCATGGAATTCCATCACCATGAGACCTTATTTTTTTAAGGAATTTTTTCAAAGAGTTCACTGCCTTTTCTATGCTACCACATTTTTCATACATGTCTATCAAATCATTATATCAAACAGTTAATTGCCTTGCTGCTATGGATAAAACCCTAAAACATTGATGCAGTAGGGGAGGTCTTGCAATCTCACTAAACACAATTCCAATCATTAATTACAATCCTCAAGTCACAAATCCTCATAGTTATGGATTTTCATGACATTCCATCACCATGATACCATGTTTCTTTGAGGCATTTTTTCAAACAATTCACTGCCTTGTCTATGCTACCACATTTTTCGTACATGTTTAACAAAACATTTTATCAAATAGTTCACTGCCTTGTTGCTATGGCTAAAATCCTCAAATGGGTAGGTTAATTGAAAATCCTATTCCCACAACTCATAACACCTTTCCAATGCATCAAACATGCTTAAAAGAACCTACAAATGCTTAAAATTCCCTCACAAACTACTGCCCCGAAGGATTTCAACCATTTCCACTTTTAAACCACTGAATTTCACCAAAACTCATCAAATTGCCAACTAAGGCATCTCACAAAACAACTCAACTCACCTCCCCTACTCCAGAAATCATGAAAATATGTTCCCTACCCCTAATTATGCCATTCCACTGAGTTATAGTAGGATACAATGGGTGGAATGGCTAAAAAGTCATTTTTACACACTCAACTACTTGCATTTGACAACTTTTTCCCCAAGCGAGAAATCACCACCACAAGAAAAGGCCTTTGAGATAGAAAAAATAGAGAGAGGTTATTGTAGAGGGGCCCAACATGATCCCATAGACTCAGACGAGAAGTTTCTAAGCATCACGGTATCCAAATACGAGCATGCTGAAGTTCACAGCCATTTTGTACTTTGGACCCTCAAGGGATCGATCTGAATGTAGCTCGGAGCGATTTCGCATTTTTGGGGGTCAAAGAGGACCATGTCTCACATAAATGTACCCATCCATATGCTTTGGAACAATATTTTTGGTCACACGAGCTGTAGAACGAAAGTTGTACCACTTTGCAATTTTCAACTACTTGCATTTGACAACTTTTTCCCCAAGTGAAATTTTGCCACTACAAGAAAATTCCTCTGAGATAGAAAAAACTGAGAGAGGTTATTGTAGAGGGGACCAATGCAATCTCATAGGATTAGACTAGAAGTTTGTAAGTATCACGGTATCTGAGTAATAACATGCTGAAATTTGCAATCATTTTGCACTTTCAACCGTTAAGGGATCGATCTGGTTGAACGTAATTCAGAGTGATTCCGTTTGTTTAGGTGTGAAAGAGGACCATGCCTAGCATAAACGTACCCACCCAGATGCATTGGAACAGTTTGTTTGGTCACACGAGCTGCAGAACAAAAGCTGCACCACTTTGCAACTTTCAACTACTTACATTTGACAACATTTTCCCCAAGTGAAAATTCGCCACCATAGGAAAATGCCTCTGAGATAGAAGAAACTAAGAGAGGTTATTGTAGAGGGGCCCAATGCAATCTCATAGGATCAGATGAGAAGTTTCTAAGAACCATGGTATCTGAGTAATAGCATGTTGAAGTTTGCATCCATTTTGCACTTTGGACCCTTAAGGGATCGATCTGGTTGAAAGTAGCTTGGAGCAATTCCGTGTGTTTGGGTGAGAAAGAGGACCATGCCTAGTGTAAACGTACCCACCTGGATATGTTGGAACAGTCCGTTTGGTCACACGAGTTGTAGAACAAAATTTTCACCACTTTGTAACTTTCAACTACTTGCATTTGACAACTTTTTCCCCAAGTGAAAATTTGCCACCATAGGAAAATGCCTCTGAGAGAGGTTATTGTAGAGGGGCCCAATGCAATCTCATAGGATCAGATGAGAAGTTTCTAAGTGTCATGATATCCGAGTATTAGAATGATGAAGTTTGCAACCATTTTGCACTTTGAACCCTTAAGGGATCAATACAGTTGAACGTAGCTCGAAGTGATTCTGCATGTTTGGGTGCAAAAGAGGACCATACCTAGCGTAAATGTACCCACCAGAACATGTTGGAACAGTTTGTTTGGTCACACGAGCCACAAAACAAAAGTTGCACCACTTGGGAACTTTCAACTACTTGCATTTGACAACTTTTTCCGCAAGTGAAAATTCGCCACCATAGGAAAATGCCTCTGAGATAGCAAAAACCGAGAGAGGTTATTGTAGAGGGGCCCAACGCAATCTTGTAGGATTATATGAGAATTTTCTAAGTGTCACGGTGTCTGAGTAATAGCATGATGAAGTTTGCAGTCATTTTGCACTTTGGACCCTTAAGGGATCGATTCGGTTGAACGTAGCTCGGAGTGATTCCGCATGTTTGGGTGCAAAAGAGGACCATGTTTGGCATAAACCTACCCACTCGGATGCATTGGAATAGTCTTTTTGGTCACACAAGCTGCAGAACAGTAGTTGCACCACTTTGCAACTTTCAACTACTTGCATTTGATAACTTTTTCCCCAAGTGAAAATTTGTCACCACAGGAAAATGCTTCTAAGATAGAAAAACCAAAGAGAGGTTATTGTAGAGGGGCCCACCACAATCTCATAGGATCAAATGAGAAGTTTCTAAGCATCACGGTATCTGAGTAATAGCATGTTGAAGTTTGTAGCCATTTTGCACTTTGGACCCTTAAGGGATCGATCCGGTTGAACATAGTTTGAAGCAATTCCACATATTTGGGTGCGAAAGAGGACCATTCCTAGTGTAAAAATACCTATTCAGATACGTTGGAATAATTTGCTTGTTCATACGAGCTACAAAACAAAAGTTGCTCCACTTTGCAACTTTCAACTACTTGCATTTGACACATTTTCCATCAAGTGAAAACTGGACACCACAGGAAAATTCCTTTGAGATAGAAAAAACTGAGAGAGGTTATTGTAGAGGGGACCAATGCAATCTCATAAGATCAAATGATAAGTTTCTAAGCATCACGATATCTGAGTAATAGTATGCTGAAGTTTGTAGCCATTTTGCACTTTGGACCTTTAAGTGATTGATCCGATTGAACAAAGCTCAGAGTGATTCCGCATGTTTGGCTATGAAAGAGGACTATTCCTAGTGTAAACATACCCACCCAAATTTTTTGGAACAGTTCTTTTGGTAACACGAGCTACAAAACGTAAGTTGCACCACTTTGCAACTTTCAACTACTTGCATTTGACAACTTTTTCCCCAAGTGAAAATTCGCCACCACAGGAAAATGCCTTCGAGATAGAAAAAATTGAGAGACGTTATTGTAGAGGGGCCCAACATGATCTCTTAGGATCTAATGAGAAGTTTCTAAGAATCACAGTATCCGAGTAAGATCATGCCGAATTTTTCAGCCATTTTGCACTTTGGACCCTTAAGGGATCGATTCGGTTGAATGTAGCTCAGAGTGATTCCGCATGTTTGGGTGTGATAGAGGACCATTCCTAGCATAAACATACCTATTCAAATGTGTTGGAACAATCCATTTGGTCACATGAGCTGCAGAATGAAAGTTGCACCAATTTGTAACTTTCAACTACTTGCATTTGACACTTTTTCCATCAAGTGAAAACTGGACACCATAGGAAAATGCCTCCGAAATAGAAAAACTGAGAGGTTATTGTAGAGGGGCTGAATGTGATCTCGCAGTTTTAGACAGAGATTTCATAAACACCATGGTTTATGAGTAATAGCCCGTCAAAGATTTCTTCCCTTTTGCACTTTGGACCCTTAAGGGATTTAGCCGGTTGAACGTAACTCATAGCAATTGTGCTCTCTTTTCTATGGAATTAGGTGGCCAGCAGACTTAACTCCATTTTAGTTTTGGTTTGGTTGGATTTCAAGTGATTTTGTGCATTTTAGAAGCCAATTACTGAGGGTCAATCTGTATACCCTGTTTTAAGGGTTTTGAGTGTATTAAAATGTCATATTAAGCCTTCCACCCACTGTATGCTTCTATAACTTGATGGAAAGGCTTAGTTAGGTTATAAAACATGTGTAAAATTTTTTGTGTGCAAGGGAGGCAAATAGAGGGTTTTTAGGTGATGCCTTAGATGTCAAATGGTGCATTTTTTAGTGGAAAATGGTGGTTTAGTGCTAGGGTTTGAAGAAATATTTGGGGGCAGCGATATCTCTTGAAATTTTAAGCTTGTGCAGACCTTTTTGAAGGTGTTTCAGGCTTTGGTTGGCTATGGGAAGGTATGGAGTATGTTTTTTCAATAAAACCTTTCCTAACTTATTAATGAAGAGGGTTTTGGGGTTTGTTATGTTAGAGGGCTTATCACACCCTAAAAGTGGAGGAATTGGTGGTTTGGCAGACTGGTTAATGTTGCCCAATGGTGGTTTGAAAGACTGGTTAATGCTACCCAATGTAAAAAAGTGTAATTTTTTACTCCAACATCCATAACGAGTTTGAAAATTGGTTGGAGTTCGTTGTAGGATAGTGGTTGGAGTCAGTTGTAGGAGGTCAGTTTGTGAGCCCTGTTTCAAGGGTTTGAGTGCATTTAAAATAGTGTTTTAAGCCTTCCACCCACTGTATGATGTTGTAAATCGGTGGATAGGATTAGTTGAGATAGATAAACATGTTTTCATTGTTTCTTGAGCAGGGGAGGTGCACAAACTGATTTTTGGTGATGCCCTAGGTGGTATTTGGGGTGTTTTTACATGAAAAAGTGAGGTTGGATAGCGTTGTTTTCAAGTTTTTAGAAATTTTATCCAAAGGAGTCTTAGGTGTAATTAAGGTATATTAGAGATGACCTAGGTTGCATCAATTTCTATGAGGCATACACTTCCCCTACCTTGTCAACCCTACGGAAATGGAAAGCCAGTGAGCTCACTAGCTTGCCAATTTGATAGGATTGACAAGGTAGGGGCAATAAAATATGCCTTTCTACAACTATATTAGACATTATTTCATTCTTACTCATAAATCCACATGTTTTTCTTTGAAGACAACTTTAAATGTAAACCATGAATAATTACAACTAATTTTAAATGTAATATACACATTTAATTGAGGCATATATTAAGGAATATACACATTTGCATGTATTAATTTCTCATAATTTTTGTATATCAAAAAATACACTAAGTCAATGAAAAATATTACAATAGTGATGGAAGAACATCTTGAAAATATTCCCATTTGTCAATAATTGTAGCAATACATGCAGGGAAATAATCCTCCCATTTGCAACACAGATCATGAAATATATTGTACAAGAAGAAACAAAAGGAGTTGCTGCCCAATTTCGTTTCTCCAATCCACCTCAGCTAGCCCAGTTATTTGCATTCCAAAATGCTTCAAAAAATGTACATCCCATGCTCCCTATGAAGCACATGGGTAGTAGCCTCTCTGTGGTTGTGTACTCTCATAGGAATTTGGTCCACAAAAAACCTACAAAATCCTATCAATCTTAGACATGGACTCACATAAAAATCATTAAAAGAGCAATAAATAAATAATGCCAGTCATACACCTGACGAGAGCTACTCTCACCTTCATGCATGCTAGATAGGGAGGTCGATTGAAGGTCCTACAATGGTGATGTGGCCCTTCACTACTTTCTCATCTTTTGATGATCCTATGTATAAATTTCAAATATCACAAACATAATTAGCATAAAACATGTAGCATATAAGAATCCAATAAATCTATGAGATGGAAAAGAAAGAGAAGATTGACAATCGAAAAATTCACCAGCAATCGATTTTTCTCATACCACTAAATACTTGCACCACCAACCGATGTTGTTTGTTTTCTTAAACTTTGACAAACTTCAGTATTACCTACAGTCACAATTAGAAAAGGATCAATGATAGTCATAAATGCATATGGCGTCAAACACTAATAGGGAATATGGTGCAATTAACCAATCATATAACCATAATTTTTCATATCTACATTAATGCAATTTCGCTAACCCTTATACAATCAAACTTAAATGCTTGAAAGAAAGCAATGATCAATAACATGACTTTAAAAATTCAATGTGCATACTTACAAATCAATCTAGGGAATCATCCGGGTCTACTCTTTTCTTTATTGTGTCAAGTATTGCCTCGTGGTCAGACTCTTGCACTTTCCACAAGTTCTTGTTCACAGGTTTGCCCTTATATTTGATCAAATGAACATTGGTGGTGAAGACAAGGTTTGAGTAAATAATATTTTGATGCGTTTCAAAGTCCTCAAACAACCAAACTGCAACATTCTTTATTGGATACCTTCGAAGCCATGTTCTAGTAACAACCACCGAACCTGTAGGATATTCTATGTTTTCTCCGTCTATAATTGGGGCCTCCAATTTATTTTTGGTCTCGATACAATGACATAGGTAATAATTTGTACCCTCTTCATTGTCTTCATCTACAATCACCGCATATATGTGACCTACATTGATATGTTCATCTTGTTAGATGTATTTACTAAGCATCATAATAAAACCTTTAAGTAAGATATATTACTTGGTTCTAGTAGGTCCGATACATGATCAAAGTCAATGGATGATTGCATCTCCATGATTTTTAGAGCCATTGAGAGATGATAAGTGTCAATTGGAGTTAGAATTCTTACAGACCATTCGTCAACCCACTTTGTTGACTCGCAATCATTCCACGCTTGAACTATACATACAGAACAAAAGAATTCCATCTTCCATGTACCTACATTGGAGCTTCTAAAAGAGTGTAGCTCACTTGATCCTGTTAGTGTACAACAATCCTCATATTTTGCAATGTTAGTATCATCTACTAAATGAAAAAATCTATGAACTAAAGAATTAACTTCACTACCTAGACCCATTGCACCACTGAATAATTGATCTTTCATCTATCAACTTTACATTGTCTGTGTACTTTGACTCTTCTCATGCTAGTGCTATTTTGATACATGCCCCCTTTCCATGCCCGACCTCTGAGAAGTTCCACATATGCTGAACACCACTGATCCTATGCATCTCACTCAACCAGTAAAATATTCTAGAGTTCTTGAATTGTGATGTACAAGTATTTGACCATATGATATACTGACTAAATGATATGCCCCTGGTAGCTAGATCGACATAGAACATATGAGAGCAACCTTGCACAAACTCTGTAGAATGTGTGCGATCATCACTAATGTAAAAGTTATACTCCATCAATACTTATCTATTTTACTTTTTACTATCATTTGCATGAATGAATGCTATATGTACAAATATAGCAACCTGCATGGAGTTTTAATACTATGATTGCACCTCGTTTTGTGGTTGTAGTGTGTAGTTCTCAGTGAAGTTGACAATTGAAATGATATGACGAAGTGGAAATGTGTCCTTGCATAACTTGAACTATGAGTCCAACCATTGTTCTCTGTGTATATGCCTAGTATACTCATAGACCACCTGATCACGAAAAATGCCCATAAAATGATACACTGAAATCTTATCACTGACCAATTCACACTTCTTTACTTCTTTCCCATCTTTTAGACTGTATGCCACTGTCTTATATTTTCCAAATTCCACAATTTTGTCTCCAATTGTGTGTGTACTAGCCATGTGTTGGAAAATTGGAAAATTTTGCATGCCACCACAATGATCACATGTGCCATCCAAACATGAATTCTTGTAAAAAAATTGACCATCCTCTCTTTCACATAAAATGGAAGACAAAAATTTCCTTGACGATTTAGGTGGAGGCATTATGTTACATTCTTGCAAAACATTGGCAGTATGCATATCTACACATATACGTCGATAAACATCATAATGGTTAGAAAAATCAATATGAAACCTACAACAACAAGTAGTGTGTGTGTGATTTATTTTGACATAAAAAAGCTTTATCATTTAAAACTACCTTTGACATATTTTAATTTCAGGAAACTTATGTACAAAATCAACAAAAAATTGGGTTTGAGTGGTATCCAAATAATGCATTGGATGTGGCTCATGGATTTTACTGTCAATTCTCCTTCTTACAACATCTCTTTGATTAGGAGAGGTCATTGTGTTATCCTTCCAATAATTCACTATTAAAGATCTCAAGCCTTGAGCAATTTTTGTATCTTTCCATGGCAGTCTACTTGAGAATGCCCATAACTCATTTCTATTTGGATCCTCCACTCTTTCATGCCTTCCATTGGCTCTCATTAGAGATGATATACTTATTTTCAAAGACTTACTTTCCTTTGTAAGGTTCACCGTGTTCCTTGTTTGACTGCTTAATAGTTTTGTTGTCATCACACGTCGTGTGGCACAACTATCCTTCGTGTGTGAGGTGGAACCCACACTCTCGTATGCACTCATCAAGTTCTTTACAATGGAATTTTCACTTGAGTCATTCAAAAATATTATCCCAAGAGCCTTCATGGTGGGCCTAAATTTCCTAATTTGTTTCTAGGTCCAAGACCTCTAAACCCCTAATACACCAAACCCTCAATTTCAAGCAAAATACTTGGGGTTTTAATGAAAATCCTATCTCCTGGACCTTCCAGACCCATACAAAGAACCAAAAACACTGACCAGACCTTACACATGGTGAATAATACATTACATGGATAGTCCTTCCCACATTTTGTCAAAACACCACTTGAATCCCTCATTTTCACCTTGAAAATACCTTGCTATAGTCCTAGAACATCATCCCAAACACCCAACCTTGATCCCAAAACATTCTAAATAGGTTAGCATGTATTTTGAAATTTATAGGACCCATTCTACAAGTTATAGTAGGCACATAAAGTGGAATGGGTCGAATTACATCATGAAACCCTTCAATCCAAGAACGTTGTGAAAGTAGGTAGCAATAGTAAAAACAAGATAAATTTCGCTATACAAAGAGTTAGAAACTATAAATAGGTGAAAATGAAAGATAATTTATTAATATACAACATACAACTAGTTTCAGATCATCTTAGAGTTCGTACAGTCCATACAACAAGAAAAGTGAGAGAAACTAGTAAATTTTTAGAAAATAACGTTCTTCTTGATTAAAAAAGGGGTTACAAATCAACCAAAAACCTCTCCTTTAAGGAATTGAAGGTTAGTATACATATTTTTATTTCATTCCAACTCCCTCCAATTCCCATAACTTATTTTTAATCATTAAGACCTTCTAATCTTCATTAAGTTGCATTTTAGACCTTTTACACATGACAACATTACATGAATTTTGCAACTTTTTAAGTTTGACACCTAAGGACTCCAAAATCAATCAAAAAAATTTTATTCACCCTATTAAATCCTTTTAGACCTCATTCTTGCACATTTACATCCAAATTCAAGGATTTTCCTTCAAAAAGCTACAAATTCAAATATTGACAATTTTGTAGCAAGAATGCATTTTTTTGCACATTTGACCACCAAAACTTAAAACTCAACCTAATCAAGAAACTTAAACCTAGTCTATTAGAAATTCCAAGAATCCATTTTCTTTCAGTACAAGGTGTGGGTGCCCCTACACTAATTTTGTATCACTCACTCCTTAACCACTTACAAACTAGTATTCCTTCCTCATAGGACAGTCACTCATATCTATTGAACCAAGTAACTTATGAAGACTATAACATAATTTTAAGATACCCTTTTCCATGGCCTAAAACATATCTCAAAACTACTATAAACTCTTTTGGATAAAATACCTCAAACTAGCCTTGTTCCCCTCAAGCAACTAGGCCAATAAGGCCACTCTTACAAAGAGACACTCCTTTAAACACCTTCAAAGCTCTTGATCTCCATGGACAGTATTTTTTTAGGTTTTCAAACCTTGGATTCCACCTATTTTAGGGACTATAATTTTCAATAGGATACCAACCTTCAAACCCTCAATCTAAGCTATTTCAAACTAGGTTTCCCCTAGGGGTTTATTGAAACCTGGACTTCCTCAACACAACACACCCAAAAATATTTGGAACACTTTAAAAATAGCCTACACATGGTCTAAAAACTTACTCCTAACCTTTAGCACTATTATTTCCTCAAACCCTTACTTGAAACCTCGATTTTTGGTCAAGACACAAGAAATCATATAGGACAACAACTCACAAAATGCTTCCATCAACTCTTCAACTCTTGAATCCTTATTGATCATGGAAAGAAAACTATCAACCTTCATTTCACTAAGTTCTAGAGGTATCCACTGAAGGAAAATTTCATACATGATGTGCATTCTTTAGTGTTCAAAACCCCAAAAGCACCAAAATGATCATAAAACTCACAAACCTCCATGAAATTCAATAAAAAAAACTACAAATGAAAGGTAATACATGAATTTAACGTTTCCCATAGATTTTAGACCATGAAACACTTGTATGGGGCCATACAGTGGCCTGAAACATAGATTTACCAGTCAAAACTCAAAATTTTACACTAAAAACAGGGAATACTTCTTCATCTTCTTCATTTTTTCCTTACTATCACCTCTTCCTCGAGGTTCTCCTCACATTGATGAAATCATAACAACATAAATGAATGCCTATAACTGAAATTCTACTTACCTAACCTTGCATGCACCTAACTCTGCAACTTTTGCATTTTTTAGAAGCTTTTCTGACCACATTTTGCCAAATTGCAAGCTATGACACAATTGAACTCCCTTAGCTCCAAATACATTATAAAATGGTCTAATTGACCTTATTGAACACAAAATACAAAACATTAACTAAAATCCTAGCATTTGACCATGCTCACTAAATATGACCTTTTTGACAAAATTGAGCTTACAAGGTGCTCCTACACTAGAGGCCTAAAACGTTGATTTGGAATAAACCCTCCTTGTTTCAAGAATAGAAAGGCCTAAAGCAAGGTTTTGGTGTTTAGATGCATTAGAGAGGGTTCCAGTGACTAAGATATGATAATATATGAACAATTTTCTCTATTGTGAATGCTACAAGGAAGTGAATGTGAATTGGTTAGTTGAGCATTGAATTGAGGTTTTTGAGATTGAAGATTGTTTGAAACTGATCTAATTATGATTGTTGAAGGTTTTGTCTCCTTGCTCTACATCATAGACCTAGGGTATAAGTTGTTGCCACCTAAATGAAAACTAGAGAATCTTGTGTTTATTGTTCTCAAAACCAAATTTTTGATTGTCAACGAAGTCATGAAGAATATGAATTCAAAGATGGGTTTGTGATGCTATATCTTATAATTATTCACTATTTCTTTGGCAATGAGGTAACTTAGAAAGACAATAAGCATTCTCAATTGCACAAAATTTTCGTATTTTATTTATTAGAAAGGTAAATGGTATGAATGAATGGAAACTTACATTAAAAAGTATGTCAACTCACTTGAATTTATCTAAGCACATGTGATGAAGGTTAATTTTTTATGGAACAAAAAAATTAATGGACACTTGCATTAACATTGATGAAAGCTATTAGGTTTTCCAAATTAGTTGAAAATATTTTTTTTCCAAATTAGTTGAAAATAAAATGAAATAGAGTGAATTCCACTAGCCATGCTGGAAATGGACTACTATAAGCAATGCAAATAGAATTCATAAGTAAATTTGTGTTAAGTAAATGTCATGTTTTTCAATTTTTTGTTCTTCAAACTCATAAAAATTAAACTCTTTTATGCAAATCCCATCTAATTCAATGTTGAATTCTATGTCCAATTGTTATGATTAATAAAATCATTAAAGAAATTTAGTTTATATTGTCAAAAACAAACAAATATACTAAATATAAACATTTCAATATTAACAAAATGAATATATTACCTCAGATAATGTAAAATGATGTAGAAACTTCAAAATGTCTTCTTCTACATTGTTTACCATGTAGGTTGGTGGTAAAAAGGTGATGGATAAAGCATAGATTGGTACAATATGAAGTCAACTGCATAAAAAAAGGCATTTCCAAATCGGATAAAGCGTTGAACCAGAAAAATATAGAAGCATGTGGGCCTAAATCATAGGGTCAACCCCTATTTTACTGTTTCAAGGTAAAACACATTTTTCGCTCGCCAAATTCCTCTCCAAATTTGGCGCTCTACAAATTTGGCAAGCGCATGTGTTGTTTTGAAAGGGAGAGATTCCATAGAGACAAAGGGAGTGAAACTCTAGATAGAGAGAGAGGTGATAGGAGTGATAGAGATTAGTCTAGGTAGTGTGGTAGCAACTAAGACCTAAGAGTGATTAAGACTTGAGATGGATAGAGAGTTATCTAGTTACAATGGGGGAAAATACCTAACAACAGGAGAGGGGTTGGGAGGGATGAGACTCAAGAGATACATAAAGACCAAAGGGGGAGAGAGAGAGGGAGTGTGGGAGAGGGGGTTTGAGTGAAATATATTTGTCTAGGTAGGGTGGGAGGTAAGTGAGGCCTGATAGAGAGGGACTATGAGAGAGGGCATTGGAGTGACACATATTAGTCTAGGTAGCATGGGAGGGAGTGAGACCCGAGAGAGAGAGACTTGAGAGGGAGAGATTTACTCAGTTATGTTGGGGGGGAAGACCTAAGAAAGGGAGAGGGAGAGAGAGGGAGTGTGACCCTTAAATCGTAAACCCTATACCATTAACCCTTAAACCCTTAAACCCTTAAACCCTAAACCATAAACCCTAAACCCCTAAACCCTTAACCTTCTACCCTCTACCCTCAACTCTCCTCTCTCTATCTCAACCCTACACCATCTACCCTTAAATTGTAAATCATAATCCCTAAACCCTAAACCCTCTACCCTTAACCCTTAATCCCTAAACCCTAAACTCTAAACCCTCTACCCTCTACCCTCAACCGTCAACCCTCAACCCTCAACCCTCAACCCTTAACTAGATTAAACCCTAAACCCTTAAACCTTCTACCCTTAAACTATAAATCCTATACGGGCTAAACCCTCATCCCTCATCCCCTATACACTCTTAATCCCTCAACCCTTAAACTTTAATCCCTCAACCCCTATACCCTCTTAATCCCTCAACCCTAAACCCTCAACCCTCAACCCTCAACCCTTGAGCCCTAATCCCTCAACCCCAATACATTCTTAATCCCACAACCCTCAACCCTCAACCCTTAAACCCTAATACCTCAACCGCTATAACCTCTTAATCCCTCAACCCTCAACCCTTAACCCTCTACCCTTAAACCCTAATCCCTCAACCCCTATACCCTCTTAATCCCTCAACCCTCAAACCTTAACCCTCAACCCTTAAACCCTAATCCATCAAACCCTATACCCTCTTAATCCCTCAAACCTCAACCCCTAAACCCTAATCCCTCAACCCCTATAGCCTGTTAATCCCTCAACCCTCAACCCTCTAACCTTAAATACTAATCACTCAACCTTTATACCCTATTAGTCCCTCAACCCTCAACCCTAAACCCTTAAACCCTAATCCCTCAACCCCTATACCCTCTTAATCCCTCAACCCTCAACCCTCAACCCTTAAAACCTAATCCCTCAACCCCTATACCCTCTTAATCCCTCAACCCTCAAACCCCTAAACCCTAATCCCTCAACCCCTATACCCTCTTAATCCCTCAACCGTCAACCCCCAACCCTTAAAACCTAATCCCTTAACCTCTATACCCTCTTAATACCTCAAACCTCAACCCTTAAACATTAATCCCTCGACCCCTATATGCTCTTAATCCCTCAACCCTTAACCTTCAACCCTTAAACCCTAATCCCTCAACACGTATAGCCTCGTAATCCCCCAACCCTAAACCCTTAAATTGTAAATCCTATACAAGCTAAACAATAATCCCTCAACCCCTATACGCTCTTAATCCCTCAACCTTTAACCCTCAACCCTCAACCCTTAAACCCTAATCCCTGAACCCCTATACACTCTTAATCCCTCAATGATCAACCCCTAACCATTAAACCCTAATCCTTCAACCCGTATACCCTCTTAATCCCTCAACTCTCAACCCTCAACCATTAAAACCTAATCCCTAAACCAATATACCCTCTTAATCCCTCAACCCTCAACCCTAAACCCTAATCCCTCAACCCCTATACCCTCTTAATCCCTTAACCCTTAACCCTCAACCCTTAAAACCTAATCCCTCAACCCCTATACCCTCTTAATCCCTCAACCCTCAACCCATAAATCTTAATCCCTCAACCCCTATACCCTCTTAATCCCTCAACCCTCAACCCTCAACCCTTAAATCCTAATCCCTCAACCCATTTACCCTCTTAATCCCTCAACCCTCAACCCTTAAACCCTAATCCCTCAACCCCTATACACTCTTAATCCCTCAACCCTTATCCCTCAACCCTTAAACTCTAATCCCTCAACCCTTTATACCCTCTTAATCCCTCAACCCCTCTACCCTCTACCCTTAAACCCTAATCTCTCAACCCCTATACCCTCTTAATCCCTCAACCCTTAAACCCTAATCCCTCAACCTCTATACCCTTTTAATCCCTCAACCCTCAACCCTTAACCATCAACCATTAAACCCTAATCCATCAACCACTATACCCTCTTAATCCATCAACCCTCAACCCTCAACCCTCAACCCTTAAACCCCAATCCCTCAATTGTTATACACTCTTAATCCCTCAACCTTCAACCCCTAAACCCTAATCCCTCAACCCCTATACCCTCTCAATTCCTTAACCCTCAACCCTCAACCCTTAAACCCTAATCCCTGACTCCCTATACCCTCTTAATCCCTCAACCCTCAACGCCTAAACCCTAATCCCTCAACCCCTATACCCTCTTAATCCCTCGACCCTCAACCCTTAAACCCTAATCCCTCAACCCCTATACCCTCTTAATCCCTAAACCCTCAAACCTCAACCCTTAAACCCTATTCCCTCAACCCTCTACCTCTACCCTAAACCCTAATCCTCAATCCCTATACCCTCTTATTCCCTCAACCCTCATCCCTCAACCCTCAACCCTTAAACCCTAATCCCTCAACCTCTGTACCCTCTTAATCCCTCAACCCTCAACCCCTATACACTCTTAATCCATCAACCCTCAATCCTCAACCCTTAAACCCTAATCCCTCAACCCCTATACCCTCTTAATCCCTCAACCCTCAACCCTCACCCCTTAAACCCTAATCCCTCAACCCCTATACCCTCTTAATCCCTCAACCATCAACCATCAACCCTCAACACTTAAACTCTAATCCCTCAACCACTATACTCTCTTAATCCCTCAACCCTCAACCCCTAAACCCTAATCCCTCAACCCCTATACCCTCTTAATCCATTAACCCTCAACCCTCAACCCTTAAACCCTAATCACTCAACGCCTATACCCTCTTAATGCCTCAACCCTCAACCCTCAACCCTTAAACCCTAATCCCTCAACCCATATACCATCTTAATCACTAAACCCTCAACCCTCAACCCTTAAACCTTAATCCCTCAACCCCTATACCCTCTTAATCCCTCAACCCTCAAACCTCAACCCTCAACCGTCAACCGTCAACCCTTAAACCCTAATCCCTCAACCGCTATACCCTTTTATTCTCTCAACTCTCAACCCCTAAACCCTAAACCCTCAACCCCTATACCATCTTAATCCCTTAATCCTCAACCCTTAAACCCTAATCCCTCAACCCCTATACCCTCTTAATCCCTCAACCCTCAACCCTCAACCCTTAAACCCTAATCCCTCAACCCATATACCCTATTAATCCCTCAACCCTCAACCCTCAACCCTCAACCCTTAAACCCTAATCCCTCAACCCCTATACCCTCTTAATCCCTCAACCCTCAACCCTTAAACCCTAATCCCTTAACCCCTATAACCTCTTAATCCCTCAACCCCTCTACCCTCTACCCTCAACACCCCCCTCTCTCTCTCAACCCTACACTATCTACCCTTAAACCATAAATAATAATCCCTAAACCCTCTACCCTTAACCCTTAATTTGTAAAACCTAAACCCTAAACCCTCTACCCTCTACCCTCTACCCTTAACCAAGTTAAACCCTAAACCCTTAAACCCTCTACCCTCTACCCTTAACCAAGTTAAACCCTAAACCCTTAAACCCTCTACCCTTAAACTATAAACCCTAAACCCCTATACTCTCTACCATCTACCCTTAACCCTCTACCCTCTACCCTCAACAGCCCCCCCTCTCTCACAACCCTACACCATCTACTCTTAAACCGTAAATCATAATCCATAAACCCAAAACTCTCTACCCTTAACCCTCAATCTATAAACCCTAAACCCTCTACCCTCTACCCTCTACCCTCTACCCTCTACCCTCAACCCTCAACCCTTAATCCCTAAACCCTCTACTCTTAACCAAGTTGAATCCTAAACCCTTAAACCGTAAATTGTAATCCCTAAACCATAAACCCTCTACCCTTAAACCTTAATCCCTAAACCGTAAACCCTCTACTTGAGAGAGAGAAAGGGAGAGGTGGTGGGAGGGACATACTTGAGAGAGAGGGAGAGGGAGAGGGAGAGGGAGAGGGAGAGGGAGAGAGATAGAAGGAGTGAGAGATAGAGGGAGTGACTTTGAGAGAGAGGGGGTAGGATGGGGAGACTTGACAAAGAGAGAGAGGGAGAGGGGGTAGGAAAAAGATACTTGAGAGAGAGAAAGAGGGAGAGGGGGTGCGAGGGAGAGACCTGAGAGAGACAAAGTGGGAGAGAGATAGATGGAGTGAGAGAGAGAGAGAGGGAGAGACATAGAGACAGAGCGAGAGAGAGAGAGAGAGAGAGAGAGAGAGAGAGAGAGAGAGAGAGAGAGAGAGAGAGACTTTAGAGAGAGAGGGCGAGGGGGAAGGGGTGGGAGGTAAAAACCTAAGGGAGAGGGAGAAGTATAGAGGGTGGGAGGGAGACACTTGAGAGGGAAGGAGAGGGAGACAAAGTGGGAGAGAGGGGGTGGGAAGGAGAGACCTAAGAGAGTAGAAGAGAGAGGGAATGGGGGATATAGGGATGGGAGAGATACAAGGAGTGAGAGAAAGAGACTTGAGAGATGGAGAGGGGGTGGGAGGGAGAGGGAGTACTCAGGGGAGAGGGAGTACTCAAGATAGATGGATTGGAGAGAAATGGAGGGAGTGAGAGAGAGATAGAGAGAGATGGGGGGTGGGGGAGATACCCGAGAGAGAGAGAGAGGGTGGGAGGGGGTGGGAGGGAGGGAGATACCTGAGAGAGAGGGAGAGAGATAGAGGGAGTTAGAGAGAGAGAGAGGATGTGGGAGAGAGATAGAGGGAGTGAGAAAGACAAAGAGAGACTTGACTGAGGGAGAGGGGGTATAAGGGAGATACTTGAGAGAGAGAAAAGGAGGGAGAGACTTGAGAGAGAGGTAGAGGGAGATAGAGTGGGAGAGAGATAGAGGGTGTGAGAGAGAGATGGACTTGAGAGAGAGAGGGAGAGGTGGTGGGAGGGAGATACTTGAGAGAGATGGAGAGGTAGAGGGAGAGAGATAGAGGGAGTGAGATAGGGAGGGAGGGAAGATAGATAGAGGGAGGATTGTGAGAGGGACTAGAGGGGGTAGGAGGGGGAGACTTGAAAAGAGAGAGAGAGGGAGAGTGGGTAGGACAAAGATACGAGAAAGAGAGAGGGAGAAGGGGTGGAGGGAGAGACCTAAACAGAGGGAGAGAGACAGAGAGAGAGAGTGGGAGAGAGATAGAGGAGAGAGAGGGAGTGGGAGAGAGAGAGGGAGTGTGTGTGTGTGAGAGAGAGGGGGGATGGAGATACTCGAGAGAGTGAGAGAGAGGGAGAGAGATAAAGTGAGTGAGAGAGAGAGAATGGGAGAGAGATAGAGGGAGTGAGTGAAAGACCTAATAGAGGGAGAAGGAGTAGGAGGGAGAGACTTCAAAGAGAGAGACAAAGAGAGAAAGATAACAACCTAAGAGAGGGAGATGGAGTGAGAGAGACAAAAATACCGAAGAGGGAGAGAGAGAGAGAGGGAGAGTGAGAAAGAGGGTTGGAGTGAGATAGATTTATTTAGGTACCTATGTGGGAGGGAAAGAGACCTGAGAGAGGGGATTGGACTGAGAGAGTAGTCTAGGTCACGTGGGAGGGAGTGAGACTTGAGAGAGAGAGACTTCAGAGGGATAAAGAGTTGTCCAATTAGGTTAATGAGTTAAAGAGCATATGAAAGGTAAAACCTCAACTATCCATCTACGATCATAAACTATGCAATCTAAGAATTATCAAAGTTGTCGACCAAAGAGAGGAGAAATTCAAGTTTTGTGCAAAGGAGGTAATTTGGTGAGCGCCAAATTTGGTGTTCGCCAAATGACACATTACATTTGGTGCACACCAAATTTGGCACTCGCCAAATGTGAAGTGCCATTTGGCGAGTGATAAATTTGGCGCTCACCAAATGACCTGCTTTGGATGTGTTAATTGATAGGATTTTCCAAATTTCCTCATATTTTTGTCTATGCTCCCCGTCTCACTCATTTGCACGTCTTTCAATGCAACTATATAAAAAAAAACATGATAGGGTTAACTTCTCTCTTAGCTATCTAAATATATAATTATTTTTTCATTTTGATTTAGTTAAGGTTTTGATCCATGACTCCTTTTGTAAATGCCTCCAGTTTTGGTCAAAAACCAACAAGTGCTAGTTTTAGGATAGATTTTTACTCGTTCTTCGAAACATGAAACAGATTAAATTTTTTTTGAAACTAGACTCTATTCTACACATGATGAAAAAAAAATCAATTTTTGATTAGTTTTCGAAAAAATTAGGGGGGAGCACGCTCAAATTTTAGCTTTTCAGGATGTGTCCACTTTGAAAATTCATAAAATATTAGGGTAAGTGCACCAATCTATGACACAATTTTGGCTCTTAAGATGCCACTTTTTTTTTGAAATCAGCAAAATCTGATTTGCACAAGAAAATGAAGATAGTTATGCTCAAAATTTCAAGATGCAACAAGAACAAAAATCGAAGTGCTCCGAGTCTAGTTTCTAAACTACTATTTGTTTTTTAAATTAATGAAGATTAAGGGTCTCAAAAGGGGAAAAAAGGTCCTGCTTTATAAAAAAAAAAATAGCATAGTGCCTGAGGGCTCCTCCCTTTTTGAAATTTCAGCGTGCTCCCCCCTAAATTTTTTGCAAACTAATTGAAAATTGATTATATTTTTTCACCATGTGTAGAATGGAGTCTAGTTTCAAAAAATGTAATTTGTTTCACGTTTCGATGAATGGGTAAAAATCTATCCTAAAACTAGCACATGTTGGTTTTTGACCAAAAATAGAGGCATTTACAATAGAATCCATAGATCAAAACCTTAACTAAATCAAAATAAAAAAATAATTATATATTTAGATAGCTAAGAGAGAGGTTAATGCTATCACAAGTTTTTTATAAACTTGCATTGAAAGAAGTGCAAATGAGATAAGGAGCACAGACGAAAATATGAGAAAATTTGGCAAATCCTATCAATTAACACGTCCAAAGTAGGACATTTGGCCTGCTTTGCACAGAACTAGAATTTCCCCTCTTTGGTGAACAACTTTGATAATTCTTAGAGTGCACAGTTTATGATTGTAGATGGATAGTTGAGGTTTTACCTTTCATACCTTCTCTAACTCGTTACCATAATTGGATAACTCTTTATCCCTCTAAAGTCTCTATCTCTCAGGTCTCACTCCCTCCCACATGACCTAGACTACTCTCTCAGTCCAATTCCCTCTCTCAGGTCTCTTTACCTCTCACATAGGTACCTAAATAAATCTATCTCACTCTCCCTCTCTCTCTCTCTCTCCGTCTTTGGTCCTTTTGTCTATCTCACTCCATCTCCCTCTCTTAGGTTGTTATCTTTCTCTCTTTGTCTCTCTCTCTCAATTGTCTCCCTCCTATCCCTTCTCCCTCTCTTAATTTTGTCACTCACTCACTCCCTCTATCTCTCTCCCATTCCCTCTCTCTCACTCACTCTATCTCTCTCCCTCTCTCTCTTTCTCTCGGGTATCTCCATCCCCCTCTCTCTCTCTCACACACACTCCCTCTCTCTCCCACTCCCTCTCCCTCACTCTCTCCCACTCTATCTCTCTCCCTCTTTCTCAAGTCTCTCCCTCTCACCCCCTCTCCCTCTCTCTCTCTCAAATATCTCCATCCTATCCCCTCTCCCTCTCTCCCTTTGTCAAGTCTCCCCGTCCTACCCCCTCTCCCTCTCACAGTCACTCCCTATATCTCTCTTCCACTCCCTCCCTATCTCACTTCCTCTATATGTCTCCCTCTACCTCTCCATATCTCTCAAGTATCTCCCTCCCACCACCTCTCCCTCTCTCTCAATTACCTCTCTCTCTCATGCCATCTATCTCTCTCCCACTCTCTCTCAAGTCTCTCCATCCCTCCCACCCACTCTCCCTCCCTCTTTGTCTCTCAAGTCTCTCCCTTCTACCCCCCTCTCCCTCTTTCAGGCCTCTCTTTGTCTCTCTCACTCACTACCTCTATCTCTCTCCCACATCCTCTCTCTCTCTTTCCCTCTCTCTCTCTCACTCCCTCTCTCTCTCCCTCTCTCTCCCTCTCTCTC
>CM021102.1:612090118-612129898 GCA_007115665.2 Sequoiadendron giganteum
GAGGGTAGAGGGTTAAGGGTAGAGGGGAGAGAGATATAAGGAGTGAGTGAGAGAGAGAGAGATACTTGAGAGAGGGAGAGGGGGTAGGAGGGAGACAATTGAGAGAGAGAGGGATGTAATAGGGGTTGAGGGATTAAGGTTTAAGGGTTGAGGGTTGAGGGTTGAGGGATTAAGGGTCGAGAGGGTTGAGGGATTAGGGTAGAGATTTTAGGGTTTGAGGGTATAGGTTTTAGGGTTTAGGGTAGAGGGTATAGGGTTGAGGGTTTAAGGGTAGAGGGATTAAGGGTTTAGGGTATAGGTTTCAAGGAATGTGGTAGAAGGATTATGTTTGAGGGTCCAATGTATAGGGTAGAAAGTATAGGTGTTGAGGGTTGAGGGATTAAGGGTTGAGGGTTGAGAATTGAGGGTTGAGGGTTTAATGTATATGGTAGAGGGTAGAGGGTTTAATGGTTTGAGGGTTGAGGGTTGAGGGTATAGGGTTGGGGGAATAGGGTTGAGGGTCCAATGTATAGGGTAGAGGTTATAGGGGTTGAGGGAGTGAGAGAGCGAGAATTGAGACAGGGAGAGGAGGTAGGAGGGAGATAATTGAAAGAGAGAGAGGGAGGGAGTGGGAAAGATATGGAGGGTAGAGGGTAGAGTGTTGAGAATTGATGGTATAGGGTTGAGGACCTTTAGGGTTTCTGGTTTAGGGTATTGGGTTGATGGTATAGGGTTGAGGGATTAGGGTTGAGGGTAGAGGGTAGAAGGTTTAAGGGTTTTGGGTTTAGGGTAGAGGTTTTAGGGTTTGAGGGTACATAGGTTTTAGGGTTTAGGGTAGAGGGTAGAGGCTTGAGGGTTGTAGGGTAGAGGTATTAAGGGTTGTGGTTTATAGGGTAGAGGATAGAGAAAAAGAGAGAGAAAAGAAACCTATAAAAAATCAACTTTATCATAATGCGAGCACGTTATGAAGTAGTAGAGATATGACTGTTCTTTTAGAAATAAATAACATGCTCTCATTATAATGTGAGCATGTTATAATGTGAGCATGTTATAATGTGAGCACGTTATAATGCGAGAGTGTTATAACATGAGCACTTTATAACACGAACGCGTTATAACACAAGCACATTTTGGATCACTCTAAAAATGGTAAAAAACTCAATATACCCATGATCTCAAGGTCCACATTCTACATATTCTCCTAGTTTTGTGTGTCCTCTAACAAAAAAGAGCTTTTTGATGATGTTGTGAAGTGTGCATGCATGTTTTTCATATTCCACCACCTTTTTCATGATCTTTCCACCACCTTTGCATGAAATAGCAGAGTTTTCACGATGAAAGGCATATAATAGAAATTCAAGTTTGAATTCCATTTAAATGTGATTTCAAATTTTATTTTGGAGGGGAACAAGCTTTTGAAAAAATTCAAATTGTTGAGGAGTTTGAAGAAAGAAGAAGAAAATGCTACATAATTGGGTAGAACTCCTTCATTTAAAACTCTTATTTTTTCGGTATGTGAAGTATTTACACATTTTCTTTCATTCTATTATGGATTTCTTTCATTTTTGTTATTTTTCATATTCCATGTTGATCATTGTTTTTTTTCATTATAACCTTAGCTTGTCAATGCACATTTTAAATTACACAATTCTTTACACTTTCCAATTACACTTTTAAACCACATCTCTTTGAGGCATTTTGTTAAACAATTTTTTTACCTTGTGTATGCTTCCACATTTTAGTATACACATATATATGACATAAGTTATAAGGAAGTAAAATAAAACATCATTTTTCAATCCTTTACTATGGATGTGCATACCACTCTCCAAAGCTTTCATTTTGGTATAGGCATGGGGGATGCTAGAAAATGTAGTTGAATTTGGTTTTACATGTACAATTTGCATATGCTTGAAATTTTCTAAAGCCTTTTCAAGAAATCTATTTTTTGCACTTCTCGTAATCATTATAGTCCACGAGGACATATCTCATTGAGGTATTTTTTCAAATAGATATACCAAGCATCTGATTTCCTTGTCTATGCTACCAAATTTTCCATACATCTCTCAAAAAATTGGAATATACTCCTCCCACATTGATAGATCTTTGAATCTATTTTGGTTTTCATCTCTATTTCTAAATTTTACCTCATCACTAAACTTACCTCATCACTTATGTTGTGATATATTTTAAATGTTTCCTTGATTAGTCTACCTACAAGGAATTCTAACCCTTCTCTCCACTATTTCAAGACTCTTTATTCAAGGCTAAGTTAGCAACATGGGGAAAGGTGAAGCCTATCATGCAATCATGGCTCAAAATGGAAGCATGGACAAGGAATTTGAATTGTTTGACAATAATTTTTTTCTATAAATGTATGAAAAATGTGGTAGCATTGACAAGATAGTAAGATTGGCAAGCTAGTGAGCTCATTCACTAGCTTGCCAATGTGGTAGGGTTGACAAGGTAGGGGCAGCGTATGCCTGATAGAAATGGGGTATCACGAAAAGGTAGGGGAAATATATGCCTCATATAAATGGGGTCTCATGTTTATTTACATCACCATGATACCCCATTTCTATGAGGCATACGCTGCCCGTACCTTGTCAACCCTACCACATTGGCAGGCTAGTGGAGCACCACTAGCTTGCCAATGCTCCACTATCTTGGCAATGCGGTAGGGTTGACAAGGTAGGGGCAATGTATGCCTCATAGAAATGGAAATCTTTTGATCTCACTAGCTTGCCAATTTTCTCACATGATTTTTCTGATAGAATGCCTTAAATTAATGTGGTAATGTGGCATGCCGTGATTGTAAGTATTTTGTATGAAGCCTTGAATGACATATATTTCCTTTATTTGTATGGATTCATTTTTAAGGAACTAATATTTGTCTCATTACCATGCTACAAGTTAAATTATCCACCATGCCAAGGAAACAAACAAGGAAAAACTAACAAACGAAGAGTATGAAACCAATACAGAAAAGGAGAGAGAACGGGTGAGGACATATCATGAGAAGAATAAATTGGATACAATTGACGAAAACAAGCCAATTGAAGAGGAACCTCAACCATCAAAAAGAGAAAATATATTGGTGGCACAAAGGGCACGAATGCAAAAGCATCGTGCTAAGATAGATTCAAATACCGTAGTTGGAGACACACCCTCTACTGCAAGTGAATATGAAGGGACACAATTAAGCACAAGTGAATATGGAGGGACACCATCTACCACAAGTGAATATGGAGGGATACCATCTTCTACAAGTGAATAAGGAAGGACACCATCCACCGCAAGTGAATATGAAGGGACACCATCCACCACACCTCAAGTTGAGAGTACATAATCACTCGGATTTGATGAAGAAGGTACACCATCATCCCCATGTAATCTCAAGGTATGTCATCTATTCCACCCTCGATCGAAGGTACACAATCTAGCCCACCTCACTTAAATATTGATGAAATTCCTAATGTTGAGGAGTATGTGCCTAGGAGAAAACCACCTAGAATTTTGTGTAGAAAGCCAAATTATTTGATTAATATTGATGAAGATATTTTGAAGCAAATGAAAGGTAAGATTCTAGCACACACTTGTAGAATATTTGCTGATAAGATTTGGAAATCATTCTTTGAAAGGATAAATGAGACTGCAAGATGTCAACTATTTGTTGAAATGATGCAAGGTATTAAGTATAGAAACATCATGAATACTCTTGGGTTGAGAACATCGAATACTTCAAGTGAAAACACTATTGTGAAGAACCTAATGGATGCTTATGAGAGTGTGGTTAAGACCTCATGCTCAAAGGATAGTAATGTCACCCAACGTGTCATTACATTGACTTTGATAAGTAGTCAAACAAAGAGAGATCATCTCATTAGAAAGATGAGTGAACAAATGAGAATTAATAGAAAAACTTTATCGAGATTTGTTCAAAGGCGACAAAGAATTGAGGGTACTGATTCAAATAAATTATGAGCATTCTCAGGGAGAATGCCACAAAAAGATAAAAAAGTTGTTGAAACATTAAGAACACTAATTGAAGATTATTGGAAGAATAACACAAGACCATCTCCTAAACAAAGGGATGTGGTAAGAAGGAGAATTGGTAGTCAGAATCGCTAGCCACATCCAAAGCATTTTATGGATATGACTCAAACCCAATTTTTTCATAAATTTCAACAAGATTATCCTCAAATTAGTATTTTTCAAAAATATTTTGAAATGATTAAACCTTTTTATGTCAATATAAATCACACACACACACTACCTGTTGTTGTACACTACATATTGAATTCTCTAACCATTATAATTTGTATCGTTCTATATGTTTAGATATGCATACTAATGATGTTTTCAGGGATTGTGGCGTAGAAGCCCCACCAACATCTTCAAGAGATTTCTTATCAAAAAAATTATGTGAGATAGAGGATGGCCAAATATTTTATAGGACACCATGCTTGGATGGTTCATGTGAGCATTGCGGTGGCTTGCAGTGTATGCCAGTATGTCAACATATGGAAAGCATAGATGAGGTGGGATAGAAACTAGTAGAATTTAGGAAGTATAAAATAGTGGCATACATTACAAAAGATGGTAATCAAGCAAAAATGTGTGATTTTTGGTTATTCAAAATATTCCAGTGTATTCGTTTATGTCCATGTTTTGTGAAAAAATAGTGTGTGAGTATGCAAGGCATACCCATAGAGCCCCGATGGCTGGACACACAATTCAAGCTATGAAAGGACACCTTTCTAGTTGGCAACATAGTATCAGTGGTTGAATTTGTAGAGAACTACACTCTATAGCCACAGCATGAGGTGCAATCACAATATTACAACTCCACATAGGTTTTAGTATTTGTGCACATAACATTCATTCATGCAGCTAATAGTACAAAGAACCAAAGGAAGGTATTGAGGGAGTATCACTTTTATATTAGTGATGATTGCACACATTCTCCAAAGTTCGTGCAAGGTTTCTTCCAGATGTTCTATAGTGATTTGGCTCAAAGGGGCATAGCATACGGCTGGTATATAATATGGTCGAATAACTCTGCAATAAAATTCAAGAACTCTTGCATGTTCTATTGGTTGAGTAGGATGCATATCATTACAAGTGTTCAACATATGTGGAACTTTTGTGAGGCCAATCATGGAAAGGGGGATCATGATGGTATAGAAGCATGTGTGAAAATAAAATTAGCACAAGAAAATATAAAGTATAAAGACAATGAAAAGTTGGCAGATACAAAATCAATTGTCGAGTGATGTAATGCTTTGATGGGTCCAGGTAATGAAGGTACATCTTCAATTCATAGATTATTTTGGTTGATGGATGATACTAAAATTGCACCATATGAGCATATTTATACACTAACAAAATCGAGTGAGCTACACTCTTTCCTTAGCTCAGATGCGGGTTCATGGAGTATCAATACATAGAAGATGGCATGATATTGTTCTTCATGTACAATGCAAGCTTGGAATGATTGTGAGTCACAGGAGTGGTTGAGAAATGGTTGTTAAGTTATCTTAGCCCACTTCACACATATCACCCTCCAATGACATTAGAACTAACACAGATGGATTCATCGATCGACTTTGACCACATATTAGATCTAGTTCAACCAGGTAATATATCTACTTAGTTTTTGGAATTCCTATTGTTATCTTACTTTGTAGTGTATTTCTAATGGACTAATTTCAAGAAATTTGCTGCACATATCAATGGAAGGCATGCTTATGTAGTTATTGCCGAGGAAGACAACGAAGAGGGAACAAAATATTACTTGTGTCATTGTGTTGAGGCCAAAAATAAATTGGAGTCCCTAGTTATAGATGGTGAAAACATCAAATACCCTACAGGCTCAGTTGTTGTTATTGGAATGTGGCTTAGAAGGTACCCACATAAGAGTGTTAAATATTGGTTGTTTTAGGACTTTGACAAGCATTGTAAGATTCTTCATTACTTGAACCTTGTCATGGCGTCCAATGTCTGTTTGACCAAATATGGGGGTAGACCTTTGAAAAAGACCTTGTGGAAGGTTTGTGAGTCTGACCATGAGGCGATACTTGACACAATAAAGAGTAGAGCAGACCTGGATGATTTTTTTGATTAATTTGTAAGTATGCACATTGGTTCTTATTAATTTATACTTGTATGTACATTATTTTGTATGATGTCAATGCTATCATCTTCTTTTACTTTTCCTATTTGTAAGTAACCTTCTAAAAATTTATTGGTATCCTGATGTAGAGATAATGTGGAGGGCCTCAAATTAACTCAAACACACCAAACATTCAAACTTAGAACCCTAGTTTGGTGGGTTTCTCTCACAATTTCACCATTCTCCTTATAGCATTCCAAAGAAGATTTTCTTTCATAACTTACATTCTCTACCTCAAACATAGAATATAAATTTTTTTTAAGATACCCATTTGGTATTTTTACAACATATTAAATTTGTAGGGTAGGTTACTTTGGAACTCAACCCTCTAATTTTTGTTGCTATGCTTCACCTTAAGCCTAATTAGGCTTGTTTGACAAGGCACCTATTTGTTCTATCAGCTCCAACCCTCAATTCTTCATTCTAGAGAACCTAACATGTCATATTAGGTCTTCACATGCAAATTATATCAACTAGAATGGTTTCCAAACACCCTTTATATAAACCCCTACTCCTTTGCAACCTTTCATGCCCAAAACAAGAGAATTTCCACCTAGGGCATCATCTAATCTTCATAAAATATTACCCCCTTCTCCTTCCATTTCAATAACACAAAACCCTACCAATATACACCCATTCCACCAAATATCAGGCCTTTCCACTAGTGGAACGGGTTAAAAACTCATTTTTCTTCACTCAAACCCTCAAAACTGGGGTTCCTTGGCTGATTTCAGTAAAAATGCTCTAAAATCCTTCAAACTTAATAAAAATGAGTGAACCCACATGAAAATTTTAGAGATTTCAACGCTTCATCATTCCCAATGCATGATAGATCACCTTCAGACCGTTCCAAGCTGTACAACCTCCTATAGCAGAAACGTTTTCTTAAAAATGTAGGAAACAAGAGCCTTTGTTATTCAAATTAAAATTTACAACTCTCCAACCTTTCTTCAACATAAACACAAGTATTTTGAATCATTACAAATATCAACCAACCCTAAATGATCGAATCCAACTTTCTTACATTATTTTCACCTTTTGACCCTTCATATTCCCATTTTTGCACTTTTGCAACATGACAACATTTACAAGAATTGACAACTTTTGCAAAATGTAACAAATTGACCCCACCAACCTCCCAGCAACCTAAAAAGGACTCAATACACATGTGACCTGGTCAGAATGGCCTTATTACAAAGGAAAACACAAACCAAAACCAAAATTGACAAAATTGCTTCATGGAGGAATGAAACCAACTAGGTGCTCTTGGATCATGTCCCCTTGCAGAAAATGTTGATTTATGAACCATCGAAGAGAATCTCAGCCAAAAATTCAATGCAACGTCCTTATTTTGATGATCTTGACAAATCTCAAATATGATTTATAGCCATTATAAAAGTGTGTGTGAAGCTTGGCGAGGGAATTTAAAGTTATTCATTTGAAGTTAACCTTATCATGAGCACCTATGATGTAGAAATTATAAGAGCATCTCGAATTTGAATTTATTCTATTCATGAGAGGTGTTGTGTGAAATAGGTATCTTGGAACTACCAGTGAAGATGTATGACCAGGAGTGACTAGGTTGAGAGACTGGCATGCCTATCCTCAATGGAAGCATCAAGATTTATGCCTTGTTGTTCCCAAGTTGGAAACAAATGGTGTGGATTTGTTGTTTGTAAGTGCATTCCATCTATTTTCATTACATTTCCATTTTGGATGCTCTTTCTTTTTCTTCTTTTATTTTGCATATTTGTAAGTAAACTACTAAAAATTGATTGGTGTCTCCATGCAAAAAATGTTGATTTATGAGTCATCGAAGAGAATCTCAGCCAAAAAAGAAATGCAACATCCTTATTTTGATGATCTTGACAAATCTCAATTCTCTCCCTATTATAACTAGCACCAATTGACTAAATTATTATAAAAACTTTATTTTATTAAAAAAAATCAACCTAATGATTATATATCAATATCAATATAGCATACAGTCTATTGAAATAAACACTTGTAATGAGATTTTCTCAAATATTCAAATTTATTGCTACCTTCAAACATTTGTAATTCAAGCAACGTAATCCCTTAACAGTCCAAATTGCAAAAGGGAAACAATATTTGATGGATTGTTACCCAGATACCGTGTCAGTTACGAGAATTTCGTCTAAGGCATTAGGATCACGTAGGGCACCTCTACAATAACCTCTCTCGATTTTTGTTATCTCAAAGTCATTTTTCCATGGTGTCCAATTTTGACTTGATGGAAAAAGTGTCAATTACAAGCAATGTAAAGTTGCAAAGTGGTGCAACTTTCATTTTGCAACTCGTGTGACCAAACCAACTATTCCAATAGGTCATAATGGGTAATTTTACACTAGACATGGTCCTCTTTCACACTAAAACAAGTGGAATCGCTCTAAGCTACGTTCAACCGGTTCAATCCCTTTAGGGTCCAAAGTGCAAAAGGGCAGAAACATTTGATGGACTATTACTCAGAAATCATGGTGCTTACGAATTCTCCATCTGAGCCTACCGTATTGCGTTGGGCCCCTCTACAATAATCTCTCTCGGTTTTTGTTATTTTAGAGTTGTTTTCCCGTGGTGTCCAATTTTCACTTGATGGAAAAAGTGTCAAATGCAAGCAGTGCAAAGTAGTGCATCTTTCATTCTATAGCTCGTGTGACCAAATGGACAGTTCCAACGTGTTTGCATGGGTGGTTTTACGCTAGGCATGGTCCTCTTTTGCACCCAAACACGTTGAATCACTCTGAGCTACATTCAATCGACAGAATCCCTTAAGAGTCCAAAGTACAAACTAGTTGCAATATTTGATGGATTGTCACTCGGACACCATGATGCTTAGAAACTTCTCATTTGATCCTATGGGATTGCATTGGGCCCCTATACAATAACCTCTCTCATTTTTTACTCTTTTAGAGGTGTTTTCTCGTGGTGGTGAATTTTCACTTGGGGAAAAAGTTGTCAAATGCAAGTAGTTGAAAGTTACAAAGTAGTGCAAATTTTGTTCTACAATTCGTGTGACCAAAAAAACTATTCCAACATGTCTAGATGGGTACATTTTCACTAGGAATGGTCCTTTTTTGCATCCAAACATGCAGAATCGCTCTGAACTACATTCAACCGACATAATCCCTTAAGAGTCCAAAGTGCAAAATGGCTGCAAACTTTAGCATGTTGTTACTCAAACACCGTGATACTTAGACACTTATTTTTTGAGCCTATTGGATCATGTTGGGTACCTCTACAATAACCTTTCTCCGTTTTCACTATCTCGAAGGCATTTTCTTGTGGTGGCGAATTTTCACTTGGAGAAAAAGTTATCAAATGCAAGTAGTTGAAAGTTGCAAAGTGGTGCAACTTTTGTTCTGTAACTTGTGTAACAAAAAAAAATATTCCAATGCATCTAGATGGGTAAATTTATGCTAGGAATGGTCCTCTTTTGCACCCAACCATGTGAAATCATTTTGAGCTACATTCAACCAACATAATCCCTTAAGAGTCGAAAGTGCAAAATGACTGCAAACTTCAGCATGATGTTACTTAGATATTGTGATTCTTATAAACTTCTCATATGATCCTATGGGATCATGTTGGGACTCTCTACAATAACCTCTCTCAGTTTTCACTATCTCGAAGGTTTTTTCCCGTGGTGGTGAATTTTCACTTGAGGAAAAAGTTGTCAAATACCGGTAGTTGAAAGTTGCAAAGTGGTCCAACTTTCATTATGCAACTTGTGTGACCAAAAAAACTATTACAAAACATCTGAATGGGTATGATTACACTAGGCATGGTCCTCTTTTGCGCCCAAACATGCGAAATCACTCCGAGCTACATTCATCCAACAAAATCCCTTAAGAGTCCAAAGTGCAAAATGGCTGCAAACTTTAGCATGCTATTACTCAAATACCGTGATGCTTATAAATTTATTGTCTAATCCTATGGGATCATATTAGGCCCCTCTATAATAACCTCTCTTAGTTTTCACTATCTCAGAGGTGTTTTCTCGTGGTGGTGAATTTTCACTTGGGGAAAAAGCTGTCAAATGCAAGTAGTTGAAAATTGCAAAGTGGTGCAGCTTTCATTCTATAGATCGTGTGACCAAAAAAATATTCCAACACATCTGTATGGGTACGTTTACAATAGGAATGGTCATCTTTTGAACCCAAACATGCATAATCGCTCTGAGCTACATTCAACCGATAGAATCCCTTAAGAGTCCAAAGTGCAAAATGGCTGCAAACTTCAGCATGATGTTACTCAAATATCGTAATTCTTATAAAATTATCGTCTAAGCCTATAGGATAAAATTGGGCCCCTCTACAATAACCTCTCTCAGTTTTCACTATCTCATAAGCATTTTCTCATGGTGGCAAATTTTCACTTGGGGAAAAAGTTATCAAATGCAAGTAGTTGAAAGTTGCAAAGTGGTGCAACTTTTGTTTTGCAACTCATGTGACCAAACGAACCATTCCAATGCATCTGGGTGGGTATGTTTATAGTAGACATGGTCCTCTTTTGCACTCAAACATGTTGAATCTCTCCGAGCTATATTCAACTAACATAATCCCTTAAGATAAATGTCTAAAGACCATTCAAGATAAATGTTTGTATGATAATGTGTCAAGAAGTTAACTATTCATCATCTACTATGAATATTATGTTTTTCAAGTGTTTTGAATATTATGTATCCTTTGCTTAATTGAGTTGTTCAAATCAAAAGATTACATATACTCGAATATATTTTATGAAACATCTCATGGAATACCAAATGAAAACATGTTTTTCACTTTTAGATAAATAATTTCATGGAACTCCTTGGATTAAACTAAATTGAGATATGTAAGAACAAGGGAGCATTAGGAAGTACATTTCTCAAGGATCTTAAATAATATTTCTCTCCTGTTGCAATTTTGGTTGGATTATTGCTTTAAAAGTATTGGGGATTATTCACAAAGTATACACATAAGTTGTAAAGTATACACTTGAATACATGTAACTCATATCTATTGAAACATTGATTTATAATGCAAATATGGACACCATCGATAAAAAAATATTTGTGTTAACCAGATATCCATGTAGGCATACATCAATATATGCCAATATAAGTATAAAATATATACAAAATAGTCATATAGGCTTACAATAATTCCATATATGCATACAATGTCAAATATATCCAATATGTAAAATATGTACAAAAATGTCATATAGGCATACAAAAAAGGGCTCTAGAATCAAAATTCATTGCTTTACATCCTCTCGAAATAAATTATTTCCCTTTTCTTGTCGGCTGGATGATGATAGGTTTGTCACTCATTTATTTTGAGGCCGAGGAGTGCTCTTGGTGCTCCTCCTAGTGTTTAGCTCCTGGTGAAGCTGTATCTATTACAATAAGAAGTAAAGACATTAATATATAGAAATTACATTATAAAAAATGATATATTTAACAAAATAATCACTTAGTGCCAGTAGACAATCTCTCTCCTTGCGGTAAATATTTGCATGCTCATGTTGTGGCATGTTGAAGCCCTGTAGAAACCATCCAAAGAGAAATTAAACTACAAATCAATAATGGTTTTATTTTTCACTAACTAACAACTATAACAATGAATGTAAGTGAAATTTAGTAATCAGCCTCATAACTCCTCCATGAGAGCCATTGAGGACTCTATAGTAGATGAAACATAGAGGTCCATTGCCCTATGAACATTTGAATGTGTATCTTCTTCCAACATCTGAAAATAAAATAAAAAATTATTCAATGATACGAAAACTAAAATAGCAATCCACGTCATGGCTTATAATGTATGAGATAATGAACAAAAATTTGAGTACTTATTAAACTATATAATTTTGACTATCATGCTTACTATTTTCCCTGTCCATAGCTTGTTCAAAAGCACCTATTTTTATGCTTTTACCCATAGCAACAAGGCGGTGAACCGTTTGATAAAATGCTTTCGTAGACATGTACGATAACTTTGATAGCATAGAGAAGGCAATGAACTGTTTGAAAAAATTCCTCAAAGAAATGGGGTCTCATGGTGATGGAATTCCATTACAAACAAATTTTTCATGGCATTCAATCACCATAAGACCACATTTCTTTGAGGCATTTTTTTCAAATAGTTCATTTCCTTCTCTATGGTATTATGCTGGGATGGGGTGGATGGTATAGTGTGGTCTTGGTTATGAGATGGAGGGAGATCATGAAATCAAGAGGGAGGGATGGGGACATGAACAAGAAAAATAAAAGGTGGAAGGTTCCATGGATTGGTAAATTAAGGATGAGGAAATTGAAAATAATTTGGAGGGGAATTTTGGCTAAAGGGTTGGTTTCTATTCTTTAGGAAATGAGTTTTTTGAAAAAATGCCTCAGAGAAATGTGGTCTCATGGTGATGGAATGGCATTCCATCACCATGAGACCACATTTCTTCAATGAATTTTTTCATACTACTCACTACCTTGACTATGATACTGCTTACTATTATGCTTTGATAGATTTTTTCCAAGCATCCATAGTTTGTCCGAAAGCACCTATTTTAGGCTTTTAGCCATAGCAGCAAGGAAGTGAGTATTTTGATAAAATGCTTTAGTACACATGTATGGAAAATGTGGTAGCATAGAAAAGGTGGTGAGCTATTTGAAGAAATGCCTCAAAGAAATGTGGTATCAAGGTGATGGAATGACATTCCATCACCATAAGACTGCATTTCTTTGAGGAATTTTTTCAAACTACTCACTACCTTGTCTATGCTATTTCTTACTATTATGCTTTGATAGATTTTTTCCAAGCATCCATAGTTTGTTAGAAATAACCTATTTTAGGCTTTTAGCCATAGAAGCAAGGAAGTGAGTAGTTTGATAAAATGCTTTGGTACACATGTATGGAAAATGTGGTAGCATAGAAAAGGTGGTGAGTTGTTTGAAGAAATGACTTGAAGAAATGTGGTCTCATGGTGATGGAATGGAATTCCATCACCATGAGACAACATTTCTTTGAGGCATTTTTTCAAACTACTCACTGCCTTGTCTATGATATAGCTTACTATTAGGCTTTGATATATTTTTTCCAAGCATCCATAGTTTGTTGGAAATCACCTATTTTAGGATTTTAGCCATAGTATCAAGGAAGTGAGTATTTTGATAAAATGCTTTGGTACACATGTATGGAAAATGTGGTAGCATAGAAAAGGTGGTGAGTTGTTTTAAGAAATTCCTCAAAGAAATGTGGTCTCATGGTGATGGTATGGCATTCCATCACCATGAGACCACATTTCTTCAAGGAATTTTTTCAAACTACTCACTGCCTTGTCTATGTTATTGCTTACTATTATGATTTGATAGATTTTTTCCAAGCATCCATAGTTTGTTGGAAAGCAATTTTTTTAGGCTTTTAGCCATAGCAGCGAGGAAATGAATTTTTTGATAAAATGCTTTGGTAGATATGTATGGAAAATGTGGTAGCATAGAAAAGGTGGTGATCTATTTGAAAAAATGCCTCAAAGAAATTGGGTCTCATGGTGATGGACATCACCATGATACCACATTTCTTTGAGGTATTTTTTCAAACAACTCATTGCCTTGTCTATGATATTACTTACAATTATTATTATATATATTTCTTCCAAGCATCCATAGCATAGACAAGGTAGTGAACTATTTCAAAAGATGCCTTGGTAAAAAGTGGTCTCATGGAACACCATGACAAGAAAATGCAATTGTAAGTTGCTACTACTTATTACTTATTCTATGTGAAGTAATTGCATCACTGCTTATGTTGACTTTCTAAACAACTATATTGTAGTTGAAATTTTGTCACTTATCAACATCTAGTTATTAGTTAAGGAATGTGAAGTAATCCTTTGAGTTTGAAAGATGTGCAATGCAATGTAATCAACGATATGAATAAAAACTACACAAATATATTACTTTTACAATTCATTATTTAAACTCTTTATTCTATTACCTACATGTAGGTTTGTGTAAATCCACTGACACTGGGAGGTGTTCCCATGAAACCTCCAATATTATCCTATTCAACATCCAAAATCACATATTAGAATACGATTCATAAAACAATTCTATTAACATGCAATAAATTTATAATTGTTTACTAGTTACATACCTCAATGGTAGATGCAGTGGAGTAATAAGCAGGTGTAGGGTCAGTGTATCTAGTATCAACACTGTGACCCTAAAATTTTATCAAAATCATAAAACTAAATTAGTTAATCTTGCATTTCAAATCTGAATTTAATAAATTAAATTCAATTAACATGCTAACATTTACCTGAGTATCGATGCCATAGGCCTCATTCAAAATTTCAACTGCCCTCACCATCCCCATAGCTACAGACGTATCTTGTGTAGCTGCCTCCTGAGTGTCGGTGGGGTCATATGAACAAATCACCCCGCAAGCCTGACACAAATGTAGTCGAAGCCGACCACTCGAAGGCTCCCCTAGATGGTGATGTAGTATAGAGCTGGCATGCTAGATGAAACTTTGGGTCAAAGAGATGATGGCCTACAAATTTTCTACCTCGGCACTCTCCTTCATGATGGAAGGCATAATGATGTGCTCATCAGGCAGCCTAATGAGAGGTTGTCTCGCTTGCCGCCTAGGATCCTATTGTGCATTGGGTCTATCTTGAGCCGCCCCCACCTCTCCCCTGAAAGTCCCTCATATCAAAATAATTCAAGATTTTGTTCAGGGTGAACTCATAGTATAGTTTCCTTAGGAAATATTATGGGACCTCACAATTGTTGCATGGCAGGTAATCAAAAACCATGTACCACCTATCCCAAAAAAAGTTCCTAATCTATTGGTGGTGGCACCAATTGATAGGAAACCTCTTCGCATTGAGGCTAAGATTTGCATTTGTGTGCAGGTCAGTGAATAATGAGCACAAATCAAGTTTTTTAATTTTTAGATCTTTTACATCTTTGTATGATAATTGATCCCAATAATAATCCCTAGCTGCTTTCCTCCTATCTTGCCAACTAGTTAATTGTTTGTTGATTGAATCTACATGTTTTAACATTTCTTTGAGTAAATTTGCAAGGGTTTTTCTTTCCATGTTCAAACCGTTTGGACTGTTCAACATCATGATTAACTCCTCAATTTGTTTTTTATTGTTTTCAATTTCACTCATTAAATTGTTGAGTGCTAGGAGGATGTTGAGGGATTGGTGGAGGAGATTGTTGTTGTGGTTGTTCAACTTGAGGATTTTTTTGATGTTGTTGTTGCTCTTCTTGTTGAGAATTTTGTTCCTATTGTTATTGCTCTCTTGTTGAGGATTTTGAGGAGGGTTTGTAGGTTCATTAACATCTCCTACAAATTCAACAAATAAATATCAAAAACATTATAAAACTAACAAATTCACAACAAAAAAAAACAATCCTTACATCTTACACCTCCTCATCAACGTGGCAGCATCTTGGCAATGAAACAACAACAATTTGATGAAAAAACGTGCAAGATGACTCCTCCCAGAATGCGAGCATGGAAATGAAGGGTTTTCGCCATGGGAAAAAAAAAAAATAGTCACAATGAAAATGATTTCGAATTCCTTTTTTTTTCTTTTAATGCCTCATAAGATGAGCACATTATAATGCGAGTGCGTTATAACATGCTCACGTTATAGCCTTGTTATGGCCAAGCCTTGGGCTTGACACACCAAGCCATAATGTGAGCAGGTTATAATGTGCTCACATTATGAGTTATTAGAACTTTTTTAAAATTTGGCCGCAAATTGCCCCCATCTTTTTGTACCCACCCGTAGGTGTGCAAATAGTATTTTTTGATGCAGGATGCAAGATGGTCAAAGGTGCTATGGTGATTGTAGAGGTTTCAAATGACACATTGTATAAGTTTGATGCATGCACTGTTAAGTGCAATAGTACATCTGTGACAAACAAGTATGTGGAAGAAGTGAGGGTTTCACCTTCAGTAGATGGTCATGGCTTATGGAAAATAAAACCACATTTAGTTTTACTCGAGTTCTCATAAATCTTGTGGTGTATTGGATCTTATTCATTCTAATGTGTTGGATCATGTAGATTTTATTTCAATTAGTAAATCCACATATTATGTTTCATTTATTGATGATTATAGTAGGACATGGGTTTATTTTCTAAAGAGTAAATCTACATTTTTTAGTCAATTTAAAGAATTTAAAGCAATGGTTGAGTTTTAGACTAGAAAGAAAATAAAATTTTTGAGGACTAATAATGGTGGTGAATTTTTCTCTAATTATTTCGATAGGTTTTGTAAATATTGTGGTATTCATAGACAAAAGACAACTATGTATTCTCTGCAATAAAATGGAGTTCTAGAAAGAATGAATACAACACTGATGGAGAAGGCTAGGAATATGTTGAGTGGTGTTGGTCTAGAACAAACATTTTCACTTGAAGCTATTGCCACTACCTGTTATCTGATTAAAATAGATATCATACATCATCTCTTTTTGATAACACGCCTATAGAGGCATGGTCGAGTCACAAGCATTGATTAAGACATCTTAGAGCTTTTGGTTGTGAAGCATATCCACATGTGCCAAAAGAGAAGCAAAAAAATTTGGAGAACAAGATTGTGAAATGTATCTTCATTGGATACATTTATGGTGTGAAAGGATACAAGCCTTGGGATCCTATTTCACAAAAGGTAATACATAGTAGAAGTGTCACTTTTAGAGGAACTAAGCCTTCTTCTGTTACATTGCAGCCAGAAAAAAATAAATAGGAAGATGTGATTCAATTTCCCTCTACACCTAATAAAGTTGAATCGAAACCCATAGATAGACAAGAATTTTAAGATAGCTCATCTAGCTTTGAATCTCGAGAAGAAGAGGAAGAACCTCCACCTCAGCTTGTTTGTAGGTATACAAGGCATCGAAAACCACCCGAAAGGTATTCACCTGATGATTGTAGATGTATTTTTTCTTTAAATACTAACATGGATGAACCCAGATTAGTAGAAGAGGCATTAGGTATGAATGATGTAGAATCCTCGAAGATTTCTATGGATGAAGAAATAATAGGTTTGAAAAAGAATGATACATGGGATCTTGTACCATTTCCTGAAGGAAGAAAACCTATTGGTTGCAAATGGGTGTTCAAGAAAAAGATGGGTTCAGATGGAGGTATTGAGAAGTACAAAGCAATTTTGGTTGCAAAAGGTTACTCTCAAGTTGAGGTGTTGATTATGGTGAGATATTTTCTCCTATTGCAAAAATAACATCCATTAGATTTTTTCTTTCTATTGTTGCTACCTATGATTTAGAGGTTGAGTAAATGGATGTGAAAACTACTTTCCTTGATGGTGACTTGGAGGAGGATATTTATATGAAATAGCCAGAGCACTACGTGATGAAAGTTAAAATTAAATTGGTTTACAAATTGAAGAAATCTTTGTATGGCCTAAAACAGAGTCCTAAGATATGGTACCAAAAATTTGACATATGTGTTGAGTTTGAGATTTGAGTGTTCTTAATTAGATCATTGTGTTTATTATAAAACTGATGGTGATCATTTCTTGTTTATTGTATTATATGTTGAAGATATGTTATTTTTTTGTAGAGGGAAAGGTATGATTTCAAAAATGAAATCTCAACTTGCTGCTAAATTTGAAATGAAAGATCTTGGCACAACTAAACACATTCTTAGGATGGAAATTAAAAGAGATAGAGTGAACAAAAATCTATGACTTGTCCAAATTAAGTATGTCAATTCAATTTTACAGAGGTTTGATATGCAAGATTATAGAACTTTATGTGTTCTTGTTTCAGTTGGAACAAAGTTATCTATTTCAAATTGTCCAACATCCCCATCAAAGATGAAATACATGAGTAGAGTGCCTTACTAGAGTGCAGTTGGAAGTTTGGTGTATGCTATGGTTTGTACTAGACTAGACATTTCCCAAGTAGTGGGAGTTATTTCCACATATATGTCTAATCCTAGTAGAGTTCATTGGGATGTAGCTGGGTAAGTGCACCAATTTGTGATACAATTTAGGTGCCAAATTGAAAAAATCTTCAAAAAAATCCTAAAATAAGCCATTTGGCGCACGCCAAATTTGGTGTGTGCCAAATGGGAAAGTAGACATAAAAGTCAAAAATCTGGTTTCAAAACCTCATATCTCTTCAACCGGTGGCTTGAGAAAGAGGATTTAAGGTTTTCAACTCACGCTCACCAAATCTCATCCATTGTTTGCATCCTTAGCTTGCCATTTTCCACGAGGATTCCACCCACACATCAGAGAGGTTGAATATTGCAAAGAGGTATGTATTTTTATTCTATTTATTTTGAATTTGATTTAGAATGCAAATTTAAATAGTTTTTTATAATAAAACTTTGTTCTAATTCTCAGGGAATGAATCTCCACCTCAAAACATTGAGAATTCATAATCACCCCCTCATGAAGAGCCTCCTATACAAGAACAACCTAAAACTCCTCCATCAATTCATAGGCATGCTCAAGGAACACAAGAAAATATTCAAAATCAAATTGAAAACAATAAAAGAGACATTCAACATTTAATTGCAAGATTAACCGAGCATGTCGAAACCCACCCTTATAGGAGAGGGATTGCTAAATAATTGAAGTCAATTGTAACTCATGTAGGAGAAATGAGTGAGAAAATGAATTTTTGGTCACATAAGAGGCATGAGATGAGATAATTTTATGCTAGTGGTTTGTCAAATGCAAATGTCAAAAAATTAAAAATTAGCAAAGTTGACTTGTGCACCCTATTTATAGACTCGAAAACCAATTAACCTTTGTCTCATGCGTGTAGGAGGTTCCCCATCCATTGGTGCCACCATGAGTTAATTAAAAATAAATTTTGGGAGCGGTGGTGGATCGTATTTGACCAACCTCCATGAAATAACCATGAGGTGTCACAATACTTTTTGAGGAAACTCTATTGTGAGTTTTTCCTCAATAAAATGCCAAACTATTTTGACATCTTAGAATTTTAGGGTATAGGTGGGGGCTCCACACATGATAGGCCTATTGCATGATGTAATCCACAATTGGCACCAAGAGCCTTGGCTAGACCCATGGTGGAGCATGTCATTGTTCCTTCCATTGCTAAGGACAGTGTAGAGGTGGACACACTGAAGTCGATTGACTCACTCACCCAAACCATTTTATAGTGTGTGAGTCATCTAGTAGAGCCTAGTGTGGAGGAGATGTGTAGGCCCTGAGCTCCACCCCACCATTGTGGCACTTGTGGTGTTGTTTGCACATAAAATTATTAGAGTGCTCATGATGCAGCTACACAGCCTACATTAGTTTTAGAGGTGATGGATTTCACAGATGATATTCTGAATGATACATTCGACATTGACACTCAGGTAAAATTTAGCAAGTTAGTATAATGTTTTTTATGAAATTATATTTTGAAATTTAAGAATAACTATATTAGTATAATTTTTATATGATGAAATTTTAGGCTCACACTGTTCATGAGGCATGCTCTATTCTTGCATACCCTTATACATTCTTGACAATGAGTCCACAGGTATGCAACTAGCATTAAAGACATTATTATTGCATTTGAACAATTGAATGTTATATTTGACTGTTTGTCTCATAACATGATTTGGATTTCAAATAGTTTCTTGGTGCACCTTCTTCCTCCAAACCTCATGATTCATATCCTCAAACAACGTACACTCAGGTAGCCTTTATTCATTTATGATTTAGTAAATCTATGTTAGCTAGTTTTCGTAATTTTGTGTATATACAAATCTAAAAAATTGATGAGAAATACAAACATTTCATTTGTATTCCTTGATCATGTCACATTATGTTCTCGTAATTCACTTTTTGTTCCTTTATTCCTTCCTAATCCCATACCATCAACATTTAATAGTTCACCCTATTTTCCATGATCCCCTCCTAGCCCATCCCACTAATATATTCTAGTCCATGCTATGTGTCATTATGTCCTTCTACTCCCATCTTATTGTACCCATTATTATTTCACCCTAGATGTTCCATCATCCCCTATGTTCCACCCTATGTTCCTTTATATCATCCTATGTTGTACCATATTTATCCACATTTCATCCTAGATAACTCTTCTCTATTATTGCTACACATAGGTCAAGTTCACACTCTGTGTACTATAGGAAAACCCTAGACACCTCCTAATTCACCCTATGTTGCATTATTCCCTAATAATCACATCCCATTAACCTCTAATTATCCACCCTATATTTTTTTATTCCATCCTAGCCCATCCCATCAATCTATACTAGTCCATCCTATGTTCCATTAATCCCTTTGGTGCAAGGGCACCACTCTTTTCTATGTTTCTTCATTAAGTGTCTGATAGGAAAGGTGTTTTAGGATGTTTGAGTTGAGTCCTTGAGTCTTGATAATGTCCAATGTGACCATTCTATTTTAATTGATCAAATTTGAGGGGCTTTTGTATTCATCTTGTAAGGTTTGCAAATCATGTGGAAGGAATTGTCAAAGTTGACAAGGGGCGTTAAGGTAGATAGGATGATGTTTTCTTGAGTAATTCATGATTTATTAGTTTAATAAGGTCTCATTAGACTATTTGTAATAATTTAGGTGTTTAAGAGGGTATAGGAAACAATAAAGAGTCAAAACTTGAAAGTGCCAAATTTGTGAGTTGTATAAATGCAACAAATTTGTAATGCAATAGTCATGAGAGGTTTAAAAATTAGTTGTAAGGAATTTTGGCATTGGTTTGATGAGGATAAGTCTTTAAAAAGGCATGACAACTCATTTTGTAACGTTGTCTTGAAGTTTGAAGCATTGGCAATAAGAATATCTCTATTTTTCATCAAATTTTTGAGTTTTCTTGTCATTTGTAGGCCTATCTGAGCTCGTACAGTTTGATTGTTCCACATAAATCATTTTAATTTGTGGTGGTAGGTTTTAATATTTTGGAACAATTTTGAGGGAGATCCATTATGATTTGTGGTAAATATCCTTGTGTTCCTGTGACAGGCCAAGGACACACTGTTTGAAGGTTTTGTAACCAAAATCATGATTTAAGGGCCCTTACACCAACTGTACCTATTGTATCTAGTGTAATAGGACCTAGGGAGTTTGAGTAGGTTGTAGGTTGCATGATTAGAGTTGTGGAGAAGGAACTAAGGAGATAAACCTGTTGTCTTCATGAGTTTTGTGAAGAAAAACACATGAAGATGGAGCCTTGGGTCTAGGGTTTATGGAAATCAATGAGAGTGCAAAGTTTTTTCCAACTTTTGAGCATATTGGGGTCAGAATATACATTTTTGAGTTGGTGGTATGGTCTGGGAGGTTGTGCAAGTGGGACTTTGAATAAACCCTCTTGACTTGGCATGAAATTGAGGGTTTTGGAGTTTTCTATGTTGGAGGTGTCAACCTTGGGTGTTGATTGTGGTTTTAGAGGTTTGAGGGCATACTAAATGTTACCCCAAGGTTTCAAGGATCTTTGTTAAGTTTAAAGGTATGTTGCTTTGTAAATCCGGCCTAATTCATGGTCTAGGACAGCGTTGAGGGTCTAATTTCAAGGGATTGGTCTAAAAGATTTGTATCTGGTTAAGAGATATGTTGTATAAATCTGAAATGGGTATCTGAATACACCTTCTGATTATCAAGTGTTTTGGAAAACATGGGAGTTAAAAGCCAAAAATTGAGTTTGCACTACTACTAGGTTACATGGGTGAAAGTGAGAAATTACACTCCTGATTGTTTTCAAGCTTTGAGGATTGTTTGGAAAACTCTAATAGGAAATTTTAATCTTGTTATATTCCTATTGAATGCAAGTTGTCACTTTGAATGATTTTGAGCCCCCTCTCTACATCACCCTTCTATTCCCATCCTATTACCCTCTCTTATTCCACCTTATGTTCCATTAGCCCCTCTTGGTATTTATATCAACATGATACCTAAGATATTGTTTCATTTGTAGTTGTTGACAAGAGATAGCCCTGGTGATGTTGGTGGCATGATGGACCATGGATTTGCTACAACAATAGCCAGTTTTGATCCATTGAGAGAGGTATGGAATAGATTAATCAATTTGAAATTATATTTTCTCTTTTATAGTCTATTATATAAAATTTTCATAATACTTTTATGTAGTTTAATTTCTATCTTGATGGTTGCTATAGGTGGTTGTCACTCTAGATTGTGGACATGGTGATGTTGTAAATGTGCATGATGACTATACATATGCAGTAAGTGATTATATATTTTGTTATATGTCATTCCACAATTCAATTTCTATGTATTAACATCTTTACTTTTTATTGTATCAGTTGAAGGTCTAGAGTGAAGAGAGGAGGACTAGTGAGCGTGTTCGAAAGACGAGATAAGCAACAGTCACTCCATCTAGCTAAATTTTGAAGGCAACACGGGATCTATTTCCTTCCCCTAGAGGGAAATGACTATGTATTAGGGTTGTTGTTTGTATGCCTATGTGGCATTTTGGAACATATGTTTTGTACTATCGATATATACATGACATTTTATGTCCATATGGCCCCTTTGTACTAACCCTGTATGGTTTTTTTGGATATATTGTATATACTTTTATCAATATATATCATTGTATAGCCTTTCAAATTTTTTATTAAAGAAAATATTATTTTTCTACTGCCATTCTTGAATGATGTTATCATGTGTATCATGGAAATTATATGCTTGAATTTTGTAGGCATGGATTTTGTCTTACATCTAATGCTTAATTAATTACTATTGAATGCTCAATAAACCCCATCTAAAGCATATTGTGTAAATAAACTCCATTCGTGGTGGTTTGTATCTTTTGGAATGCTTCAATTACTTGTGTCTCACTTATTCACATGTATGTTTCACTTATTACAAGAAAATTCCTCTAGGATAGAAAAAACTGAGAGAGGTTATTGTAAAGGGGACCAATGTGATCTCATAGGATTAGATGAGAAGTTTGTAAGTATCATGGTATCTGAGTAATAACATGCTAAAATTTGCAGTCATTTTGCACTTTCGACCGTTAAGGGATCGATCTGGTTGAACGTAATTCAGAGTGATTCCGTGTGTTTGGGTGTGAAAGAGGACCATGCCTAGCGTAAATGTACCCACCCAGATGCATTGGAATAGTCTGTTCGGTCACACGAGATGCAAAATGAAAGTTGCACCACTTTGCAACTTTCAACTACTTACATTTGACAACATTTTCCCCAAGTGAAAATTCGCCACCATAGGAAAATGCCTCCGAGATAGAAGAAACTAAGAGAGGTTATTGTAGAGGGGCCCAATGCAATCTCGTAGGATCAGATGAGAAGTTTCTAAGAACCACGGTATCCGAGTAATAACATGTTGAAGTTTGCATCCATTTTGCACTTTGGACCCTTAAGGGATCGATATGGTTAAAAGTAGCTTGGAGCGATTTTGTGTGTTTGGGTGAGAAAGAGGACCATCCCTAGTGTAAATGTACCCACCCGGACATGTTGGAATAGTCCGTTTGGTCACACGAGTTGTAGAAATTTTTTTTCACCACTTTGCAACTTTCAACTACTTGCATTTGACAACTTTTTCCCCAAGTGAAAATTTGCCACCATAGGAAAATGCCTACGAGATAGAAAAATCTGAGAGAAGTTATTGTAGAGGAGCCCAACGCAATCTTATAGGATTATATGAGAAGTTTCTAAGTGTCACGGTGTCCGAGTAATAGCATGATGAAGTTTGCAGCCATTTTGCACTTTGGACCCTTAAGGGATCGATTCAGTTGAACGTAGCTCGGAGTGATTCCGCATGTTTGGGTGCAAAAGTGGACCATATTTGGCGTAAACGTACCCACTTAGATGCGTTGAAATAGTCTGTTTGGTTACACAAGTTGCAGAATGAAAGTTGCACCACTTTGCAGCTTTCAACTACTTGCATTTGATAACTTTTTCCCCAAGTGAAAATTGGCCACCATAGGAAAATGCTTCTAAGATAGAAAAACCAAAGAGAGGTTATTGTAGAGGGGCGCAACACAATCTCATAGGATCAAATGAGAAGTTTCTAAGCATCAGAGTATCTGAGTAATAGCATGTTGATGTTTATAGCCATTTTGCACTTTGGACCCTTAAGGGATCGATCCGGTTGAACATAGTTTGAAGCGATTCCACATATTTGGGTGCGAAAGAGGACCATTCCTAGTGTAAACATACCTATTAAGACACGTTGGAATATTTTTTTTGGTCATACGAGCTACAAAACAAAATTTGCTCCACTTTGCAACTTTCAACTACGTGCATTTGACACATTTTCCATCAAGTGAAAACTGGACACCATAGGAAAATTCCTTTGAGATAAAAAAAACCGAGAGAGGTTATTATAGAGGGGACCAATACAATCTCATAAGATCAAATGATAAGTTTCTAAGCATCACGATATCTGAGTAATAGTATGCTGAAGTTTGTAGCCATTTTGCACTTTGGACCTTTAAGTGATCGATCCGATTGAACAAAGCTCAGAGTGATTCTGCATGTTTGACTATGAAAGAGGACCATTCCTAGCATAAAAATACCCACCCAGATGCTTTGGAATAGTTCTTTTGGTAACATGAGCTACAAAACGTAAGTTGCACCACTTTGCAACTTTCAACTACTTGCATTTGACAACTTTTTCCCCAAGTGAAAATTCGCCACCACAGGAAAATGCCTTCGAGATAGAAAAAATTGAGAGAGGTTATTATAGAGGGGCCCAACATGATCTCTTAGGATCTGACGAGAAGTTTCTAAGAATCGTAGTATCCGAGTAAGATCATGCCGAATTTTTCAGCCATTTTGCACTTTGGACCCTTAAGGGATCGATTCGGTTGAACGTAGCTCAGAGCGATTCTGCGTGTTTGGGTGTGAAAGAGGACCATGCCTAGCATAAACGTACCTATTCAAACGTGTTGGAACAATCCATTTGGTCACATGAGCTGCATAATGAAAGTTGCACCAATTTGTAACTTTCAACTACTTGCATTTGACACTTTTTCCATCAAGTGAAAACTGGACACCACAGGAAAATGCCTCCGAAATAGAAAAAATGAGAGGTTATTGTAGAGGGTCCCAATGTGAACTTGTAGTTTTAGACAGAGATTTCGTAAGCACCACGGTTTATGAGTAATAGCCCATCAAAGATTGCTTCCCTTTTGCACTTTGGGCTCTTAAGAGATTTAGTCGGTTGAACGTAGCTCATAGTGATTGTGCTCTCTTTTCAATGGAATTAGGTGGGCAGCAGAATTAACTCCATTTTAGTTTTGTTTTGGTTGGATTTCAAGTGATTTTGTGCATTTTAGAAGCCAATTACTGAAGGTCAATCTGTATACCCTATTTTAAGGGTTTTGAGTGTATTAAAATGTCATATTAAGCCTTCCACCCACTGTATGCTTCTATAACTTGATGGAAAGGCTTAGTTAGGGTTATAAAACATGTGTGAAAATTTTTGTGTGCAAGGGAGGTGAATAGAGGGTTTTTAGGTGTGCCTTAGATGTCAAATAGTGCATTTTTAGTGGAAAATGGTGGTTTAGTGCTAGGGTTTGAAGAAATATTTGGGGGCAGCGATATCTCTTGAAATTTTAAGCTTGTGCAGACCTTTTTGAAGGTGTTTCAGGCTTTGATTGGATGTGGGAAGGTATGGAGTATGTTTTTTTAATAAAACCTTGCCTAACTTATTAATAAAGAGGGTTATGTTAGAGGGCTTATCACGCCCTAAAAGTGGAGGAATTGGTGGTTTGGAAGACTGGTTAATGTTGCCCAATGGTGGTTTGAAAGACTGGTTAATGCTACCCAATGTAAAAAAGTGCAATTTTTTACTCCAACATCCATAACGAGTTTGAAAATTGGTTGGAGTTCATTGTAGGATGGTGGTTGGAGTCAATTGTAGGAGGTCAGTCTGTGAGCCCTATTTCAAGGGTTTGAGTGCATTTAAAATAGTGTTTTAAGCCTTCCACCCACTGTATGATGTTGTAAATTGGTGGATAGGCTTAGTTGAGATAGATAAACATGTTTTCATTGTTTCTTGAGTAGGGGAGGTCCACAAACTGATTTTTGGTGATGCCCTAGGTGGTATTTGGGGTGTTTTTACATGAAAAACTGAGGTTGGATAGCGTTGTTTTCAATTTTTTAGCAATTTTCTCCAAAGGAGTCTTAGGTGTAATTAAGGTATATTAGAGATGACCTAGGTTGCATCAATTTCTATGAGGCATACACTTCCCCTACCTTGTCAACCCTATGGAAATGGAAAGCCAGTGAGCTCACTAGCTTGCCAATTAAATAGGATTGACAAGGTAGGGGCAATAAAATATGCCTTTCTACAACTATATTAGACATTATTTCATTCTTACTCATAAATCCACATGTTTTTCTTTGAAGACAACTTTAAATGTAAACCATGAAGAATTACAACTAATTTTAAATGTAATATACACATTTAGTTGAGGCATATATTAAGGAATATACACATTTGCATGTATTAATTTCTCATAATTTTTGTATATCAAAAAATACACTAAGTCAATGAAAAATATTACAATAGTGATGGAAGAAAATCTTGAAAATATTCCCATTTGTCAATAATTGTAGCAATACATGCAAGGAAATAATCCTCCCATTTGCAACACAGATCATGAAATATATTGTACAAGAAGAAACAAAAGGAGTTGCTGCCCAATTTCGTTTCTCCAATCCACCTCAGCTAGCCTAGTTATTTGCATTCCAAAATGCTTCAAAAAATGTACATCCCATGCTCCCTATGAAACACATGGGTAGTAGCCTCTTTGTGGTTGTGTACTCTTATAGGAATTTGGCCCACAAAAAACCTACAAAATTCTATCAATCTTAGACACGGACTCACATAAAAATCATTAAAAGAGCAATAACTAAATAATGCCAGTCATACACCTGACGAGACCTACTATCACCTTCATGCATGCTAGATAAGGAGGTCGATTGAAGGTCCTACAATGGTGATGTGGCCCTTCGCTACTTTCTCATCTTTCGATGATCCTATTTATAAATTTCAAATATCACAAACATAATTAGCATAAAACATGTAGCATATAAGAATCGGATAAATCTATGAGATGGAAAAGAAAGAGAAGATTGACAATCGGAAAATTCACCAGCAATCGATATTTCTCATACCACTAAATACTTGCACCACCAACCGATGTTGTTTGTTTTCTTAAACTTTGATAAACTTCAGTATTACCTACAGTCACAATCAAAAAAGGATCAATGATAGTCATAAATGCATATGGCATCAAACACTAATAGGGGATATGGTGCAATTAACCAATCATATAACCATAATTTTTCATATCTACATTAATGCAATTTTGCTAACCCTTATACAATCAAACTTAAATGCTTGAAGGAAAGAAATGATCAATAACATGACTTTAAAAATTCAATGTGCATACTTACAAATCAATCCAGGGAATCATCCAGGTCTACTCTACTCTTTATTGTGGCAAGTATTGCCTCGTGGTCAGACTCTTGCACTTTCCACAAGTTCTTGTTTGCAGGTCTGCCCTTATATTTGATCAAATGAACGTTGGTGGTGAAGACAAGGTTTGAGTAGTGAATAATATTTTGATGTGTGTCAAAGTCCTCAAACAACCAAACTGCAACATTCTTAATTGGATACCTTCGAAGCCATGTTCCAGTAACAACCACCGAACCTATAGGATATTCTATGTTTTCTCTATCTATAATTGGGGCCTCCAATTTATTTTTGGCCTCGATATAATGACATAGGTAATAATTTGTACCCTCTTCATTGTCTTCATCTACAATCACCGCATATATGTGACCTACATTGATATGTTCATGTTGTTAGATGTATTTACTGAGCATCATCATAAAACCTTTAAGTAAGATATATTACTTGGTTCTAGTAGGTCCGATACATGATCAAAGTCAATGGATGATTGCATCTCCTTGATTTTTAGAGCCATCGAGAGATGATAAGTGTCAAGTGGAGTTAGACTTCTTACAGACCATTCGTCAACCCACTTTGTTGACTTGTAATCATTCCATGTTGAACTATACATGCAGAACAAAAGAAAAAATCTACTAAATGAAAAAATCTACAAACTAAAGAATTAACTTCACTACCTAAACCCATTGCACCACTAAATAATTGATCTTGCATCTATCAACTTTACATTGTCTATGTACTTTGACTCTTCTCGTGCTAGTGCTATTTTGATACATGCACCTACTCCATCATGCTCCCCCTTTCCATGCCCGACCTTTGAGAAGTTCCACATATGCTGAACACCACTAATCCTATGCATCTCGCTCAACCAGTAAAATATTCTAGAGTTCTTGAATTACGATGTACAAGTATTTGACCATATGATATGCTGACTAAATGATATGCCCCTGGTAGCTAGATCGGCATAGAACATATGAGAGCAACCTTGCACAAACTCTATAGAATGTGTGCGATCATCACTGATGTAAAAGTTATACTCCATCAATACTTATCTATTTTCCTATGTACTATCATTTGCATGAATGAATGCTATATGCACAAATATAGCAACCTGCGTGGAGTTTTAATATTGTGATTGCACGTCATTTCATGGCTGTAGTGTGTAGTTCTCAGCGAAGTTGACAATTGAAATGATATGACGAAGTGGAAATGTGTCCTTGCATAACTTGAACTGTGAGTCCAACCATTGTTCTCTATGTATATGCCTTGCATACTCATAGACCACCTGATCATGAAAAATGCCCATAAACTGATTCCCTGGAATCTTATCACTGACCAATTCACACTTCTTTGCTTCTTTCCCATCTTTTAGACTGTATGCCACTATCTTATATTTTCCAAATTCCACAATTTTGTCTCCAATTGTGTGTGTACTAGCCATGTGTTGGAAAATTGGAAAATTTTGCATGCCACCACAATGATCACATGTGCCATCCAAACATGAATTATTGTAAAAAAATTGACCATCCTCTCTTTCACATAAAATGGAAGACAAAAATTTCCTTGACAATTTAGGTGGAGGCATTATGTTACATTCCTGCAAAACATTGGCAGTATGCATATCTACACATATACGTCGATAAACATCATAATGGTTAGAAAAATCAATATGAAACCTACAACAACAAGTAGTGTGTGTGTGATTTATTTTGACATAAAAAAGCTTTATCATTTAAAACTACCTTTGACATATTTTAATTTCAAGAAACTTAGGTACAAAATCAACAAAAAATTGGGTTTGAGTGGTATCCAAATAATGCATTGGATGTGGCTCATGGATTTTACTACCAATTCTCCTTCTTACAACATCTCTTTGATTAGGAGAGGTCATTGTTTTATCCTTCCAATAATTCACTATTAAAGATCTCAAGCCTTGAGCAATTCTTGTATCTTTCCATGGCAGTCTACCTAAGAATGCCCATAACTCATTTCTATTTGGATCCTCCACTCTTTCATGCCTTCCATTGGCTCTCATTAGAGATGATCTACTTATTTTCAAAGACTTACTTGACTTTGTAAGGTTCACCATGTTCCTTGTTTGACTACTTAATAGTTTTGTTGTCATTACACATCGTGTGGCACAACAATCCTTCGTGTGTGAGGTAGAACCCACGCTCTCGTATGCACTCATCAAGTTCTTTACAATGGAATTTTCACTTGAGTCATTTGAAACTCTTATCCCAAGAGCCTTCATGGTGGGCCTAAATTTGAGTTGCCTCATCATTTCAACAAATAGTTGGCATCTTCCACCCTCACTTAGCTTCGCAAAATATAAACTCCATATCTTCTGTGCATATCTTTGACTTGTACATTTTGGAATCTTATTAGGCATCCATTTCAAAAAATTAGAATCAATATCAATCAAAAATGTAGGTTTTCTAAGCAAAACTCTAGGAGGAGTTCTCAAATATAAATTTGTGTCAACATTGGGAAGGTCAAAAAAATAGAGGATAGATCACGTACCTTCAATCAGAGGTGCAATTGATGACATACCTTGAGATTGACATGTAAATGATGTTGTACCTCCAACTTGAGATGTCATTTATGGAGTGCCTTGAAATAGAGATGTGTTTGCCGATGTACTTTCAAAACGCAATGTTGTTGATGGTGTGTCTTCAATTGGAGATGTGATTTTCGATGTACTTGGAAAACCACATCTTGTTGTCGATATGTCTTCAACTAGAGATGTGTATTGAGCTTCACCTATGGTTGATGATGTGCCCCCAACTTTGGTATCCATTACTATCCTTCCACAAACTTTACTCATTCATGTCCTTTTTTTTTCCAATTTGACATCTTTCTTAGATTGCACGAGAATTTTTGGTTGTATGGGCTACAATTCCTTTGCTTCACGAGCTACATTTTTTTATTCTCTTCTCCTTTCATTTTTAACTGCACGTTCTTCCGGTGTTAGAGGCTTTGATCATTTCCTCGACATGACCTTGAATGCTACATGTTCACAAACAAACATAGAACAAAATTAAGTAATGCATTTTACGAAAATATTGATATCGCTGATTACATAGCATTAAATATGAAACACACCAAAGCATTTTATGAAAGAAGGCAACGAGCTGATTGGAATTATCAAACATGTCTATGCTAGAAAACATTTTTCATACATGATGGAGTTGGATTTTTGTAGGTTTATATATTAGAGTAGGGATTTTGAGTGTGTTTGAAGAGTTGGCAAAGTAGCTAGAGGTTGATGCAGTATATGTAGGGATCTAAAATGAACTTGTTCAAAGATTTAGAGGAAGGCTCTTAATAGACTTACACATAACTTGATCACTTAACTTACGAAGAAACACAATTTTTGATGCAGAGGGGGGTGGAAACCATTCAATACACCAAATCAATGAGAATCAATCAGATTCCAAAGAAAAATCAGGTGTTCAACTTAAAATCCCAACTTCTACCAAGCTTTCCCTTGTAGCATAGGTAACCCGGTTCAAGGGCCTTTTCACCAAGATTTTCCAAAACACTTGACAAAATCAGGCATGATTAAGATACCCATTTTCAAGTTATAAAACATAGGTAAACCCCAACATCAACTCATTTGGACCAACATTGACTTCCAATAGACCCACCTTGGAAAAGGCTATTCAATTGGCCTAATTTACAAAGAGAGTACCTTTTAAACACTAGATATTAACTCAAACTCCTCAAAAAGTAGTATTCTATGTGTCAAAACCTCCAATTTCCTTATTTGTTTCTAGGTCCAAGACCTCTAGACCCCTAATACACCAAACCCTCAATTTCAAGCAAAATACTTGGGGTTTTAATGAAAATCCTATCTCCTGGACCTTCCAGACCCATACAAAGAACCAAATACACTGACCAGACCTTGCACATGGTGAATAATACATTACATGGATAGTCCTTCCCACATTTTGTCAAAACACCACTTGAATCCCTCATTTTCACCTTGAAAATACCCTGCTATAGTCCTAGAACATCATCCCAAACACCCAACCTTGATCCCAAAACATTCTAAATAGGTTAGGCATGTATTTTACAATTTATAGGACCCATTCTACAAGTTATAGTAGGCACAAAAAGTGGAATGGGTCGAATTACATCATGAAACCCTTCAATCCAAGAACGTTGTGAAAGTAGGTAGCAACAGTAAAAACAAGATAACTTTCGCTATACAAAGAGTTAGAAACTATAAATAGGTGAAAATTGAAGATAATTTATTAATATACAACATACAACTAGTTTTAGATAATCTTAGAGTCTGTACAGTCCATACAACAATAAGAAAAGTGAGAGAAACCAGTAAATTTTTAGAAAATAATGTTCTTCTTGATAAAAAAAAAAGGGTTAAAAATCAACCAAAAACCTCTCCTTTGAGGAATTGAAGGTTATTATACATATTTTTATTTCATTCCAACTCCCTCCAATTCCCATAACTTATTTTTAATCATTAAGACCTTCTAATCTTCATTAAGTTGCATTTTAGACTTTTTACACATGACAACATTACATGAATTTTGCAACTTTTTAAGTTTGATACCTAAGGACTCCAAAATCAATTAAAAACATTTAATTCACCCTATTAAATCCTTTTAGACCTCATTCTTGCACATTTACATCCAAATTCAAGGATTTTCCTTCAAAAGGCTACAAACTCAAATATTGACAATTTTGTAGCAAGAATGCATTTTTTTGCACATTTGACCACCAAAACTTAAAACTCAACCTAATAAAGAAACTTAAACCTAGTCTATTAGAAATTCCAAGAATCCATTTTCTTTCAATACAAGGTGTAGGTGCCCATACACTAATTTTGTATCACTCACTCCTTAACCACTTACAAACTAGTATTCCTTCCTCATAGGATAGTCACTCATATCTAATGAACCAGGTAACTTATGAAGACTATAACATAATTTTAAGATACCATTTTCCATGGCCTAAAACATATCTCAAAACTACTATAAACTCTTTTGGAGAAAATACCTCAAAGTAGCCCTGTTCCACTCAAGCAACTAGGCCAATAAGGCCACTCTTACAAAGAGACACTCCTTTAAACACCTTCAAAGCTCTTGATCTCCATGGACAGTATTTTTTTAGGTTTTCAAACCTCAGATTCCACCTATGTTAGGGACTATAATTTTCAATAGGATACCAACCTTCAAACCCTCATTCTAAGCTATTTCAAACTAGGTTTCCCCTAGGGGTTTATTGAAACCCGGACTTCCTCAACACACCACACCCAAAAATACTTGGAACACTTTAAAAATAGCCTACACATGGTCTAAAAACTTACTCCTAACCTTTAGCACTATTATTTCCTCAAACCCTTACTTGAAACCTCGATATTTGGTCAAGACACAAAAAATCATATAGGACAACTCACAAAACGCTTCCATCAACTCTTCAACTCTTGAATCCTTATTGATCATGGAAAAAAAACTATTAAACTTCATTTCACTAAGTTCTGGAGGTATCCACCGAAGGAAAATTTCATACATGATGTGCATTCTTTAGTGTTCAAAACCCCAAAATAGGGTTTCATACCCAAAAGCACCAAAATGATCGTAAAACTCACAAACCTCCATGAAATTCAATAAAAAAAACTACAAATGAAAGGTAATACACGAATTTAATGTTTCCCATAGATTTTAGACCATGAACTAGTTGTATGGGGCCGTATAGTGGCCTGAAACATAGATTTACCAGTCAAAACTCAAAATTTTACACTAAAAACAGGGAATACTTCTTCATCTTCTTCATTTTTTCCTTACTATCACCTCTTCCTCGAGGTTCTCCTCACATTGATGGAATCATAACAACATAAATGAATGCCTATAATTGACATTCTACTTACCTAACCTTGCATGCACCTAACTCTGCAACTTTTGCATCTTTTAGAAACTTTTCTGACCACATTTTGCCAAATTGCAAGCTATGACACAATTGAACTCCCTTAGCTCCAAATACATTATAAAATGGTCTAATTGACCTTATTGAACACAATATACTCAACATTAACTAAAATCCTAGCATTTGACCATGCTCACTAAATATGACCTTTTTGACAAAATTGAGCTTACAAGGTGCTCCTACACTAGAGGCCTGGAACGTTGATTTGGAATAAACCCTCCTTGTTTCAAGAATAGAAAGGCCTAAAGCAAGGTTTTGGTGTTTAGATGCATTAGAGAGGGTTCCAGTGACTAAGATATGATAATAGATGAACAATTTTCTCTATTGTGAATGCTACAAGGAAGTGAATGTGAATTGGTCAGTTGAGCATTGAATTGAGGTTTTTGAGATTGAAGATTGTTTGAAACTGATCTAATTATGATTGTTGAAGGTTTTGTCTCCCTTCTCTACACCACAAACCTAGGGTATAAGTTGTTTCCACCTAAATGAAAACTAGAGAATCTTGTGTTTATTTTTCTCAAAACCAAATTTGTGATTGTCAATGAATTCATGAAGAATATGAATTCAAAGATGGGTTTGTGATGCTATATCTTATACTTATTCACTATTTCTTTGGAAATGAGGTAACTTAGAAAGACAATAAGCATTCTCAATTGCACAAAATTTTCCTTTTTTATTTATTAGAAAGGTAAATGGTATGAATGAATGGAAACTTGCATTAAAAAGTATGTCAACTCACTTGAATTTATCTAAGCACATGTGATGAAGGTTAATTTTTTATGGAACAAAAAAATTAATGGACACTTGCATTAACATTGATGAAAGCTATTAGGTTTTCCAAATTAGTTGAAAATAAAATGAAATAGAGTGAATTCCACTAGCCATGCTGGAAATGGACTACTATAAGCAATGCAAATAGAATTCATAAGTAAATTTGTGTTAAGTAAATGTCATGTTTTTCAAATTTTTGTTCTTCAAAATCATAAAAATTAAACTCTTTTATGCAAATCCCATCTAATTTAATGTTGAATTCTATGTCCAATTGTTGTGATTAATAAAATCATTAAAGAAATTTAGTTTATATTGTCAAAAACAAACAAATACACTAAATATAAACATTTCAATATTAACAAAATGAATATATTACCTGAGATAATGTAAAATGATGTGGAAACTTCAAAATGTCTTCTTCTACGTTGTCTACCATGCAGGTTGGTGGTAAAAAGGTGATGGATCAAGCATAGATTGGTACAATATGAAGTCAACTGCATAAAAAAAGGCATTTGCAAATCGGATAAAGCGTTGAACCAGAAAAATATAGAAGCATGTGGGCCTAAATCATGAGGTCAACCCCTATTTTACCATTTCAAGGTAAAACACATTTTTTGCTCGCCAAATTCCTCTCCAAATTTGGCGCACGCCAAATTTGGCGCTCTACAAATTTGGAAAGCGCATGTGTTGATTTGAAAGGGAGAGATTCCATAGAGACAAAGGGAGTGAAACTCTAGATAGAGAGAGAGATGATAGGAGTGACAAAGATTAGTCTAGGTAGTGTGGTAGCAACTAAGACCTAAGATTGATTGAGACTTGAGAGGGATAGAGAGTTATCTAGTTACAATGGGGGAAAATACCTAACAATAGGAGAGGGGTTGGGAGGGATGAGACTTGAGAGATACACAAAGACCAAAGGGGGAGAGAGAGAGGGAGTGTGGGAGAGGGGGTTTGAGTGAAATATATTTTTGTAGGTAGGGTGGGAGGTAAGTGAGGCCTGATAGAGAGGGACTATGAGAGAGGGCATTGGAGTGACACAGATTAGTCTAGGTATCATGGGAGGGAGTGAGACTCAAGAGAGAGATTCTTGAGAGGGAGAGATTTACTCAGTTATGTTGGGGGGAAGATGTAAGAGAGGGAGAGGGAGAGAGAGGGAGTGTGACCCTTAAACCGTAAACCCTATACCATTAACCCTTAAACCCTTAAACCCTAAACCCTAAACCCCTAAACCCTGAACCTTCTACCCTCTACCCTCAACTCTCCTCTCTCTATCTCAACCCTACACCATCTACCCTTAAATTGTAAATCGTAATCCCTAAACCCTAAACCCTCTACCCTTAACCCTTAATCCCTAAACCCTAAACTCTAAACCCTCTACCCTCTACCCTCAACCCTCAGCCCTCAACCCTCAACCCTCAACCCTCAACTAGATTAAACCCTAAACCCTTAAACCTTCTACCCTTAAACTATAAATCCTATATGGGCTAAACCCTCATCCCTCATCCCCTATACACTCTTAATCCCTCAACCCTTAACCCTCAACCCTTAAACTCTAATCCCTCAAACCCAATGTGCTCTTAATCCCTCAACACCTATACCCTCTTAATCCCTCAACCCCTATACCCTCTTAATCCCTCAACCCTAAACCATCAACCCTCAAACCACAACCCTTAAGCCCTAATCCCTCAACCCCAATACATTCTTAATCCCGCAACCCTCAACCCTCAACCCTCAACCCTTAAACCCTAATACCTCAATCGCTATAACCTCTTCATCCCAAAACCCTCAACCCTTAAACCCTAATCCCTCAACCCCTATACCCTCTTAATCCCTCAACCCTCAAACCTTAACCCTCAACCCTTAAACCCTAATCCATCAACCCCTATACCCTCTTAATCCCTCAAACCTCAACCCCTAAACCCTAATCCCTCAACCCCAATAGCCTCTTAATCCCTCAACCCTCAACCCTCAACCCTCAACCCTCAACCCTCAAACCTTAAACCCTAATCACTCAACCTTTATACCCTCTTAATCCCTCAACCCTCATCCCTAAACCCTTAAACCCTAATCCCTCAACCCCTATACCCTCTTAATCCCTCAACCCTCAACCCTCAACCCTTAAACCCTAATCCCTCAACCCCTATACCCTCTTAATCCCTCAACCCTCAAACCCCTAAACCCTAATCCCTCAACCCCTATACCCTCTTAATCCCTCAACCATCAACCCTCAACCCTTAAACCCTAATCCCTCAACCTTTATACCCTCTTAATTCCTCAAACCTCAACCCTTAAACATTAATCCCTTGACCCCTATATGCTCTTAATCCCTCAACCCTTAACCTTCAACCCTTAAACCCTAATCCCTCAACACGTATAGCCTCATAATCCCCCAACCCTAAACCCTTAAATTGTAAATCCTATATAGGCTAAACAATAATCCCTCAAACCTTATACGCTCTTAATCCCTCAACCTTTAACCCTCAACCCTCAACCCTTAAACCCTAATCCCTGAACCCCTATACACTCTTAATCCCTCAACAATCAACCCCCAACCATTAAACCCTAATCCCTCAACCGGTATACCCTCTTAATCCCTCAACTCTCAACCCTCAACCCTTAAACCCTAATCCCTAAACCAATATACCGTCTTAATCCCTCAACCCTCAACCCTAAACCCTATTCCCTCAACCCCTATATGCTCTTAATCCCTTAACCCTTAACCCTCAACCCTTAAAACCTAATCCCTCAACCCCTATACCCTCTTAATCCCTCAACCCTCAACCCCTAAATCTTAATCCCTCAACCCCTATACCCTCTTAATCCCTCAACCCTCAACCCTCAACCCTTAAATCCTAATCCCTCAACCCATTTACCCTCTTAATTCATCAACCCTCAACCCTTAAACCCTAATCCCTCAACCCCTATATGCTCTTAATCCCTCAACCCTTATCCCTCAACACTTAAACTTTAATCCCTCAACCCTTTATACCCTCTTAATCCCTCAACCCCTCTACCCTCTACCCTTAAACCCTAATCTCTCAACCCCTATACCCTCTTAATCCCTCAACCCTTAAACCCTAATCCCTCAACCTCTATACCCTTTTAATCCCTCAACCCTCAACCCTTAACCCTCAACCATTAAACCCTAATCCCTCAACCCCTATACCCTCTTAATCCGTCAACCCTCAACCCTTAACCCTCAACCCTTAAACCCCAATCCCTCAACTGTTATACCCTCTTAATCCCTCAACCTTCAACCCCTAAACCCTAATCCCTCAACCCCTATACCCTCTTAATTCCTTAACCCTCAACCCTTAAACGCTAATCCCTGAATCCCTATACCCTCTTAGTCCCTCAACCATCAACCCCTCAACCCCTATACCCTCTTAATCCCTCAACCCTCAACCCTTAAACCCTAATCCCTCAACCCTTATACCCTCTTAATCCCTCAACCCTCAAACCTCAACCCTTAAACCCTATTCCCTCAACCCCTCTACCCTCTACCCTTAAACCCTAATCCCTCAATTCCTATACCCTCTTATTCCCTCAACCCTCATCCCTCAACCCTCAATCCTTAAACCCTAATCCCTAAACCTCTATACCCTCTTAAACCCTCAACCCTCAACCCTTAACCCTTAAATGCTAATGCCTCAACCCCTATATGCTCTTAATCCATCAACCCTCAATCCTCAACCCTTAAACCCTAATCCCTCAACCCCTATACCCTCTTAATCCCTCAACCCTCAACCCTCAACCCTTAAACCCTAATCCCTCAACCCCTATACCCTCTTAATCCCTTAACCATCAACCATCAACCCTCAACCCTTAAACTCTAATCCCTCAACCACTATACTCTCTTAATCCCTCAACCCTCAACCCCTAAACCCTAATCCCTCAACCCCTATACCCTCTTAATTTGTTAACCCTCAACCCTCAATCCTTAAACCCTAATCACTCAAGGCCTATACCCTCTTAATGCCTCAACCCTCAACCCTCAACCCTGAAACCCTAATCCCTCAACCCATATACCATCTTAATCACTAAAACCTCAACCGTCAACCGTCAACCGTCAACCCTTAAACCCTAATCCCTCAACCGCTATACCCTTTTATTCTCTCAACTCTCAACCCCTAAACCCTAAACCCTCAACCCCTATACCCTCTTAATCCCTTAATCCTCAACCCTTAAACCCTAATCCCTCAACCCCTATACCCTCTTAATCCCTCAACCCTCTTAATCTCTAAACCCTCAACCCTTAAACCCTAATCCCTCAACCGCTATACCCTCTTAATCTCTAAACCCTCAACCCTTAAACCCTAATCCCTCAACCCATATACCCTATTAATCCCTCAACCCTCAACCCTTAAACCCTAATCCCTCAACCCCTATACCATCTTAATCCCTCAACCCTCAACCCGTAAACCCTAATCCCTTAACCCCTATAACCTCTTAATCCCTCAACCCCTCTACCCTCTACCCTCAACACCCCCCTCTCTATCTCAACCCTACACTATCTACCCTTAAACCATAAATAATAATCCCTAAACCCTCTACCCTTAACCCTTAATTTGTAAAACCTAAACCCTAAACCCTCTACCCTCTACCCTCTACCCTCTACCCTCTACCCTCTACCCTCTACCCTTAACCATTAAACCCTAAACCCTCAACCCTCTACCCTTAACCAGGTTAAACCCTAAACCCTTAAACCCTCTACCCTTAAACTATAAACCCTAAACCCCTATACTCTCTACCATCTACCCTTAACCCTCTACCCTCTACCCTCAACAACCCCCCCTCTCTCTCAACCCTACAACATCTACTCTTAAACCGTAAATCATAATCCATAAACCCTAAACTCTCTACCCTTAACCCTCAATCTATAAACCCTAAACCCTCTACCCTCTACCCTCTACCCTCTACCCTCTACCCTCAACCCTCAACCCTTAATCCCTAAACCCTCTACCCTTAACCAAGTTGAATCCTAAACCCTTAAACTGTAAATTGTAATCCCTAAACCATAAACCCTCTACCCTTAAAACTTAATCCCTAAACCGTAAACCCTCTACTTGAGAGAGAGAAAGGGAGAGGTGGTGGGAGGGACATACTTGAGAGAGAGGGAGAGGGAGAGGGAGAGGGAGAGAGATAGAAGGAGTGAGAGATATAGGGAGTGGAGGAGAGATAGAGGGAGTGACTTTGAGAGAGAGGGGGTAGGATGGGGAGACTTGACAAAGAGAGAGAGGGAGAGGGGGTAGGAAAAAGATACTTGAGTGAGAGAAAAAGGGAGAGGGGGTGTGAGGGAGAGACCTGAGAGAGAGGGAGAGAGACAAAGTGGGAGAGAGATAGATGGAGTGAGAGAGAGGGAGTGGGAGAGAGAGAGAGGGAAAGACATAGAGACAGAGCGAGACAAAGAGAGAGAGAGAGAGAGAGAGAGAGAGAGAGAGAGAGAGAGAG
>CM021102.1:612129998-612167422 GCA_007115665.2 Sequoiadendron giganteum
TGTAGAGGGGTTGAGGGATTAGGGTTCAAGGGTTAAGGGTTGAGGGTTGAGGTATTAAGAGGGTATGGGGGTTGAGGGATTAGGGTTTAAGGGTTAAGGGTTAAGGGTTGAGGAATTAAGAGGGTATGGGGGTTAAGGGATTAGGGTTTAAGGGTTAAGGGTTAAGGGTTGAGTCATTAATATTGTAGAGGGGTTGAGGGATTAGGGTTTAAGGGTTGAGGGATTAAGAGGGTATGGGGGTTGATGGATTAGAGTTTAAGGGTTAATGGTATAGGGTTTACGATTTAAGGGTCCTACTCCCTCTCTTAGGTCTTCCCCCCACCATAAATAAATAAATTATTTCCCTCTCAAGTCTGTCTATCTTGGGTCTCACTCCCTCCCATGCTACCTACACTAATCTATGTCACTCCAATTCCCTCTCTCACAATCCCTCTCTATTAGGCCTCACTTACCTCCCACCCTACTTTCTTAGGTTTCTCCTTCCCACCCCCTCTCCCACTTTGACTCCCTCTCCTTCTCTCTCAGGTGTCTCCCTCCCACCCTCTCTCCCTCTCTCTCTCTTAGGTTTCTCCCTCCCATGCCCTCTCCCTCCCCCTCTCTCTCTCCCAAGTATCTCCCTGCTACCCCCATCTCTCTCTCTCCCACCCCCACTCTCTCTCTCAAGTATCTTCATCCTACCCCCTCTCCCTCTCTCTCTTTTTCAAGTATCCCCCTCCTACCCCCTCTCCCTCTCATAGTCACCCCCTCTGTCTCTCTTCCACTCCCTCCCTATCTCACTCCCTCTATCTTTCTCCCTCTACCTCTCCATCTCTCTCAAGTATCTCCCTCCCACCACCTCTCCCTCTCTCTCTCAAGTCTCTCCCTCCCACCAACTCTCCCTCCCTCTTTGTCTCTCAAGTCTCTCCCTTCTACCCCCTCTCCCTCTTCCAGGCCTCTCTTTGTCTTTCTCACCCACTCCCTCTATCTCTCTCCCACATCCTCTCTCTCTCTCTCACTCCCTCTATCTCTCTCCCTCTCTCTCAGATATATCCCTCCCACCCCCTCTCCATTTCTCAAGTATCTCTCTCTCACTCCTTGTATCTCTCCCATCCCTCTATCTCTCACTCCCTCTCTCTCCTACTCTCTTAGGTCTCTCCTTCCCACCCCCACTCTCCCACTTTGTCTCCCTCTCCTTCTCTCTCGAGTGTCTCCCTCCCACCCTCTCTCCCTCTCTCTCTCTCTTAGGTTTCTCCCTCCCACCTCCTCTCCCTCCCTCTCTCTCCCACTCCCTCTCTCTCTCATTCCCTCTATCTCTCTCCCACTTTGTCTCTCTCCCTCTCTCTCTCTCTCACTCCCTCTCTCTCTCTCTCACTCCCTCTCTCTCTCTCCCACTTTTTCTCTCTCCCTCTCCTTCTCTCTCAGGTGTCTCCCTCCCACCCTCTCTCCCTCTCTCTCTCTTAGGTTTCTCCCTCCCACACCCTCTCCCTCCCACTCTATCTCTCTCTCAAGCTTCCTCCTACCCCCCTCTCTCTCTCTCACTCCCTATATCTCTCTCCCACTTTGTCTCTCTCCCTCTCTCTCAGATCTCTCCTTTTCAAAACAACATATTCGGTTCTCGCCAAATTTGGAGAGCGCCAAATGTGTTTTTACCTTGAAACGATAAAATAAGGGTTGACCCTGTGATTCAGGCCCACATTCTCCTCTGTTTGTCTGGTTCGGTGCTTTATCCGAGTCAAAACCACCTTTTTTTATGTAGTTGACTTCATATTGTACCAATCTATGCTTGATCCATCACCTTTTTACCACCAATCTACATGGTAGACAACATAGAAGAAGACATTTTGAAGTTTCTACATCATTTTACATTATCTGAGGTAATATATTCATTTTGGTAATACTGAAATGTTTATATTTAGTATATTTGTTTGTTTTTGACAATATAAACTAAATTTCCTTAATGATTTTATTAATCATAACAATTGGACATAGAAGTCAACATTGAATTAGATGGGATTTGCATAAAAAAGTTCAATTTTTATGAGTTTGAAGAACAAAAATTTTTTAAAAAATGACATTTACTTAACATAAATTTACTTATGAATTATATTTGCATTGCTTATGGTAGTTCATTTCCAACATGGCTAGTGGAATTCGTTGTATTTCATTCTTTTTTCAACTAATTTGGAAAACTTTTATTTTCGTCTAATTTCGAAAACCTAATAGCTTTCATCAATGTTAATGCAAGTGTCCATTAACTTTTTTGTTCCATAAAAATTTCACCTTCATCACATGTGCTTAGATAAACTCAAGTGAGGTGACATAGTTGTTAATGCAAGTTTCCATTCATTCATACCATTTACCTTTCTAATAAATAAAAAAATGGGAATTTTTGTGTAATTGAGAATTATTATTGTCTTTCTAAGTTACCTCATTGGTAAAGAAATAGTGAATAATTATGAGATATAGCATCACAAACCCTTCTTTGAATTCATATTCTTCATGACTTCGTTGACAATCAAAAATTTGGTTTTGAGAAAAATGAACACAAGATTATCTAGTTTTCATTTAGGTGGCAATAACTTATACCCTAGGTTTGTGATGCAGAGCAGGGAGACAAAACCTTCAACAATCATAATTAGATCAGTTTCAAACAATCTTCAATCTCAAAAACCTCAATTCAATGTTGAACTGACCAATTCACATTCACTTCCTTGTAGCATTCACAACAAAGAAAATTGTTCATATCTTATCATATCTTAGTCACTGGAACCCTCTCTAATGCATCTAAACACTAAACCCTTGCTTTAGGCCTTTCTATTCTTGAAACAAGGAGGGTTTATTCAAAATCAACGTTCCAGGCCTCTGGTGCAGTAGCACCTTGTTAGCTCAATTTTGTCGAAAATGTCATCTTTAGTGAGCATGGTCAAATTCTAGGATTTTAGTTAATGTTGAGTATATTGTGTTCAGTAAGGTCAATTAGACCATTTTATAATGTATTTGGAGCTAAGGGAGTTCAGTTGTGTCATAGCTTGCAATTTGGCTAAATGTGTTTAGAAAAGTTGCTAAAAGATGCAAAAGTTGCAGAGTTCGAGGGAGTTGGAATGAAATAAAAATATGTATAATAACCTTCAATGCCTTGAAGGAGAGGTTGTTGGTTGATTTTTACCCCATTTTTTTTTATCAAGAAGAACGTTATTTTCTAGAAATTTCCTAGTTTCTCTCACTTTTCTTGTTGTTATACGGACTGTACGGACTCTAAGATGATATGAAACTAGTTGGATGATGTAGATTAATGAATTAGATTTCATTTTAATCTATTTATAGGTTCTAACTCTTTGTATAGCGAAAGTTATATTGTTTTTACTGTTGCTACCTACTTTCACAATGTTCTTGGATTGAAGGGTTTCATTATGTAATTCGACCCATTACACTTTTTCTGCCTACTATAACTTGTGCAATGGGTCCTCTAACTTTTAAAATACATGCCTAACCTATTTAGAATGTTGTGGGGTGAAGGTTGGGTGTTTGGGATGATGTTCTAGGACTGTAGTAGGGTCTTTTCATGGTGAAAATTAGGGCTTCAAGTGGTGTTTTGACAAAATGTGGGAAGGACTATCCATGTAATGTATTATTCACAATGTGCAGGGTCTGGTAAGTGTGTTTGGTGCTTTGTATGGGTCTAGTAGGTCTGAGAAATAGGATTTTCATTAAAACCCCAAGTATTTTGCTTGAAATTGAGGGTTTGGTGTATTAGGGGTCTAGAGGTCTTGGACTTGGAAAACAATTAGGAAATTGGAGGTTTTGACACAAAATACTACTTTTTGAGGATTTTGAGTGAAGATGTAATGTTTAAAAGGTACTCTCTTTGTAAATTAGGCCAATTGAATAGCCTTTCCAGGGTGGGTATATTGGAAGTCAATGTTGGTCCAAAGGAGTTGATGTTGGGGTTTACCTATGTTTTATAAGTTGCAAATGGGTATCTTAATCATCCTTGATTTTGTCAAGTGTTTTGGAAAATATTTGTGAAAAGGACCTTGAAACGGGTTACCTATGCTACAAGGGAAAGCTTGGTAGAAGTTGGGATTTTCAGTTGAACATCTAATTTTTCTTTGGAATCTGATTGATTCTCATTGATTTTGTGTATTGAATGGTTTCCACCCCTCTCTGCATCAAAAATGATGTTACTTGGTAAGTTAATTGATCAAGTTGTGTGTAAGTCTATTAAGAGTCTTCCTCTAAATCTTTGAACAAGTTCATTGTGGATCCCTACATGTACTACATCAGCCTCTAGGTACTTTTCCAACTCTTCAAACACACTCAAAATCCCTACTCTAATATCTAACCCTACAAATATCTAACTCCATCATGTATGAAAAATATTGTGTAGCATAGACATGTTTGATAATTCAAAACAACTCGCTGCCTTCTTTCATAAAATGCTTTGGTGTGTTTCATATTTAATGCAATGTAATCAGCGATATCAATATTTTTGTAAAATGCATTAATTAATTTTGTTCTATGTGTGTTTGTGAACATGTACCATTCAAGGTCATGCCGAGGAAACGACCGAAGCCTCTAACACCAGAAGAACGTGCAGTTAAAAATGCAAGGAGAAGAGAATAAAAAAATGTAGCTCATGAAGCAAAGGAATTGCAGCCCATACAACCAAAAATTCCCGTGCAATCTAAGAGAGATGTCAAATTGGAAAAACAAAGGGCACAAATGAGGAAAGTTCATGGAAGGACAAGAATTGATACCGAAGTTGGGGGCGAATCATCAACCATAGGTGAAGCTCAATGCACATCTCCAGTTGAAGACACATTGACAACATGTGGTTTTCCACGTACATTAGAAATCACATCTCCAATTGAAGACACACCATCAAAAACATTACGTTTTGAAAGCACATCAGTAAACACATTTCTATTTGAAGGCACTCCACAAATAATATCTCAAGTTGGAGGTACAACATCGTTTACATGTCAATCTCAAGGTATGTCATCAATTGCACTTCCAATTGAAGGTACACAATCTATCCCCAATATTGTTGACCTTCCCAATATTGACACAAATTTACATTTGAGAACTCCTCCTAGAGTTTTGCATAGAAAACCTACATTTTTTATTGATATTGATTCCAATTTTTTGAAATGGATGCCTAATAAGATTCCAAAACATACATGTCAAAGATATGCACAAAGGATATGGAGTTTGTTTTTTGTGAAGCTAAGTGAGGGTGGAAGATGCCAACTATTTGTTGACATGATGAGGCAACTCAAATTTAGGCCCACCATGAAGGCTCTTTGGATAAGAGTTTTGAATGACTCAAGTGAAAATTCCATTGTAAAGAACTTGATGAGTGCATATGAGAGTGTGGGTTCCACCTCACACACGAAGGATAGTTGTACCACACAACGTGTGATGACAACAACACTATTAAGTAGTCAAACAAGGAACAAGGTGAACCTTACAAAGGAAATTAAGTCTTTGAAAATAAGTATATATTCTCTAATGAGAGCCAAACAAAGGTGTGAAAGAGTGGAGGATCCAAATAGCAATGAGTTATGGGCATTTTTGGGTAGAGTTCCATGAAAAGACACAAGAATTGCTCAAGGCTTGAGATATTTAATTGTGAATTACTAGAAGGATAACACAAGGGCCTCTCCTAATCAAAGAGATGTTGTGCAAAATCCAACGCATTATTTGGATACCACTCAAACCCAATTTTTTGCTGATTTTGTACAAAAGTTTCCTGAAATTAAATATGTCAAAGGTATTTTGAAATGCTAAAGCCTTTTTATGTCAAAATTAATCACACACACACTACTTGTTGTTGTAGGGTTAATATTGATTTTTCTAACCATTATTATGTTTATCAACGTATATGTGTAGATATGCATACTGACAATGTTTTGCAGGAATGTAACATAATGCCTCCACCTAAATCGTCAAGGAAATTTTTGTCTTCCATTTTATGTGAAAGAGAGGATGGTCAATTTTTTTACAAAAAATCATGTTTAAATGGCACATGTGATCATTGTGGTAGCATGCAACATTTTCCATTTTGCCAACACATGGCTAGTACACACACAATTGGAGACAAAATTGTGGAATTTGGCAAATATAAGACAGTGGCATGCAGTCTAAAAGATGGGAAAGAAGCAAAGAAGTGTGAATTGGTCAGTGATAAGATTCCAGTGTATCAGTTTATGCGAATTTTTCATGATCAGGTGGTCTATGATTATGCAATGCATACACACAAAGCACAATGGTTAGACTCACAGTTCAAGTTATGCAAGGACACATTTCCACTTTGTCATATCGTTTCAATTGTCGACTTCACTAAGAACTACACACTAAAACCACAGAACAAGGTGTAATCACAATAATACAACTCCATGTAGGTTGCTATATTTGTACATCTAGCATTCATTCATGCAAATGATATTACAAATAAAAATAGGAAAGTATTGAGGGAGTATCACTTTTACATTAGTGATGATTGCACACATTCTACAGAGTTTGTGAAAGGTTGCTTTCATATGTTCTATTTTGATCTGGCTAGTAGGGGCATATCATTTAGTCAGCATATCATATGGTCAGATAATTGTACATCACAATTCAAGAACTCCATAATTTTTTATTGGTTGAGTAGGATGCATACGATTAGTGGTTTTCAGCATATGTGGAACTTCTCAAAAACTAGGCATGGAAAGGGGGAGCATGATGGAGCAGGTGCATGTATCAAAAGAGCCCTAGCACGAGAAGAGTTAAAGTACATAAACAGTGTAAAGTTGACCGATGCAAGATCAATTGTCCAATGGTGCAATGGTGCAATGGGTCCAAGTAGTGAAGGTAATTCTTTAGTTCATAGATTTTTTCATTTAGTAGATGATACTAACATTGAAAAATATGAGGATTGTTGTACACTAATAGGATTGAGCAAGCTACGCTCTTTTAGAAGCTCCAATGCAGGTACATGGACTATCCATACAAGGAAGATGACATGCTTTTGTTATGCATGTACACTTCAATCATGGAGTGATTGCGAGTCAATAGAGTGGGTTGATGAATGGTATGTAAGAAGTCTAACCCCACTTGACACTTATTAGCTCCCAAGGGCTCTACAAATCATGAAGATGCAATCATCCATTGACTTTGATCATGTATCAGACCTACTAGAACCAGGTAATTATCTTACTTACAAGTTTTATTATGTTGCTAAGTAAATACATCTAACAAGATAAAAATATCAATGCAGGGAACGTTTATGTGGTGACTGCAGATGAAGACAATGAAAAGGGTACAAATTATTACCTATGCCATTGTATCGAGGCCAAAAAGAAATTGGAGTCCCCAGTTATAGATGGAGAAAACATAGAATATCCTACAGGTTCGGTGGTTGTTACTGGAACATGGGTTCAAAGGTATCTAGTTAAGAATGTTGCAGTTTGGTTGTTTGAGGACTTCGACACGCATCAGAAAATTCTTCACTACTCGAACCTTGTTGTCACCACCAATGTTCATTTGATCAAATATAAGGGCAAACTTGCGAACAAGAACTTGTGGAAAGTGCGTGAGTCTGACCACGAGGAAATACTCGACACAATATAGAGTAAAGAAGACCCAGATGGTTTCCTAGATTGATTTGTAAGTATGCACATTGAATTTGTAAAGTCATATTATTGATCACTCTTTTGGACCAAAACCTTCTAATAAGGCTTTTTCACCATTAGTGTTTGATGTCATATGCATTTACGACTGTCATTGATCCTTTTCTGATTGTGACTATAGGTAATATTGAAGTTTGTCAAAGTATATAAGAAGAGAACAACATCGGTTGGTGGTGCAAGTGTTCAGTGGTATGAGAAACATCGGTTGCTGGTGCATTTTCTGGTTGTCAATATTCTCTTTCTTTTCCATCTCCTAGATTTATCGCATTCTTATATGCTACATTTTTAATGTTAAGCCTCTTAGTGATATATTTGAAATTTATATGTAGGTTCATCGAGAGATGATAAAGTAGTGAAGGGGCACATCACCATTGTAGGACCTTCAATCGACCTCCTTATCTAGCATGCATGAAGGTGATAGTAGGTCTCGTCAGCTGTATATAACCCAAGAGGTGGTGGTAACCCAAGACACAAATTGACACAACTTCTCTCAAATATGCCAAGCAAGACATCAAATTTCAATTAAGTCATCCTTGTAAAATAGCATCAAACTCGAAAAGGACCCTATAGAGATTTTCAACATCCAAGCAATGATAATTAAATCAACTTTGCCTAATCCCCAAGGCAGATTCATTGAATTCCTCAAAACTCACCTTTTGTCAATCCTACCGAATTGGCAAGCTAGTGAGCTTGGCAAGCTAGTGAGCTCACTGGGTTGCCAAATCCATAGGGTTGATAAGGTAGGGGTAGTATATGCCTCATAGAAATCAATGCAACCTAGGTCATCTCTAACATACCCTAGGGTATGACATTCAACCAAACAACTACTATGGACCAATCTACAACGCCACAAGGGGACCTAATGAGGTTGTTCCAAACAAGAACCATGATGCAAAGTGGATCAACCAAATATGAGAGATGAAAAAAATTCTCTCAAATATTCCCACTTGGACATCAATTCACCAAACTCACAATAGGGTAACCTTGCCACTTGACATGGGATTTTGGCCAATCAGACTGAGACAAAGGTTTAGACCAGATTTGTTAGGTCCAAAGTGCAAAAGGGAAACAATATTTGATAGGGTATTACTCATAAACCATGGTGATTATGAAATCTCTATCTAAAGCTACGAGATGATGCTGGGACCCTCTACAATAACCTCTCTCAGTTTTTTCTATCTCAAAGGCATTTTCCTGTGGTGGCAAATTTTCACTCGGGAAAAAAGTTGTCAAATGCAAGTAGTTGAAAGTTGCAAAGTGGTGCAACTTTCGTTCTGCATCTCGTGTGACAAAATAGATTGTTCCAACATGTCTGGGTGGGTATGTTTACGCTAGGCATGGTCCTATTTTGCACCCAAACATGTGAAATCGCTCTGAGCTACGTTCAACCGGATCGATCCCTTAAGGGTCCAAAGTGCAAAATGGTTGTGAAATTCAACATGCTTGTATTCAGACACCATGATACTTAGAAACTTATTGTTTGAGCTTATGGGATCATGTTGGCCCCCTCTACAATAACCTCTCTTAGTTTTTCTATCTCAGAGGCATTTTCCTATGGTGGCGAATTTTCACTCGGGGAAAAAGTTGTCAAATGCAAGTAGTTGAAAGTTGCAAAGTGGTGCAACTTTCATTCTACAGATCGTGTGACAAAATGGATTGTTCCAATGCCTCCAAGTGGGTACAATTAAACTAGGAATAGTCCTCTTTCACACCCAAACATGCAGAATCACTCTGAGCGATGTTCAACTAGATCAATCCCTTAAGTGTCCAAAGTGCAAAATGGCTGCAAACTTCAGCATGCTATTACTCGAACATCGTGATGCTTAGAAACTTCTTGTCTAATTATATGAGATCATGTTAGGCCCTTCTACAATAACCTCTCTCAGTTTTCATTATCTCAGAGGCATTTTCCTATGGTGGTGAATTTTCACTTGAGAAAAAAGTTATCAAATGCAAGTAGTTGAAAGTTGTAAAGTGGTGCAACTTTTGTTCTGCAGCTCGTGTGACCAAACAAACCATTCCAATGCATCCGAATAGGTATGTTTATGCTAGGCATTGTCCTCTTTCACACCTAAACACATGGAATCGCTCTGAGCTACATTCAACCGGGTCGATCCCTTAAGGGTACAAAGTGCAAAATGGCTGTAAACTTCAGCATGCTATTACTCGGACACCATGACTCTTAGAAACTTCTCATCTGATCTACAAGATCATGTTGGACCCATATACAATAAACTCTCTCAGTTTTTTTAATCTCAAAGGAATTTTCACTTGGGGAAAAAGTTGTCAAATGCAAGTAGTTGAAAGTTGCAAAGTGGTGCAACTTTCATTTTTCAGCTCATGTGACCAAATGAAACTATTCCAACATGTTTGAATAGGTATTTTTATGCTAGGCATGGTCCTCTTTTGCACCCAAACACGCAAAATCGCTCCAAGCTACATTCAACCGGATCGATCCCTTAAGGGGTCCAAAGTGCAAAATGACTACAAAATTCAGCATGCTATTACTCGAACACCATGACACTTATAAAATTCTCATCTGATCCTAAAATATTTTGTTAGGCCCATCTACAATAACCTCTCTCGGTTTTTTCTATCTCGGAGGCATTTTCCTGCGATGACAAATTTTCACTCGGGGAAAAAGTTGTCAAATGCAAGTAGTTGAAAGTTGTAAAGTGGTGCAACTTTTGTTATATAGCTCATGTGACCAAATGGACTATTCCAACACATCCAAATAGGTATTTTTATGCTAGGCATGGTCCTCTTTCTCACCCAAACACGTGGAATCACTCTGAGCTACATTCAACCAAATCGATCCCTCAAGGGTCGAAAGTGAAAAATGCCTACAAACTTCAACATGATATTACTCGAACACCGTGATGCTTAGAAACTTCTCATCTAATCTTGTGAGATCATGTTGGCCCCTTTATAATAACCTCTCTTGGTTTTTGCTATCTCGGAGGCTTTTTCCCGTGGTGGTGAATTTTCACTTGGGGAGAAAGTTGTCAAATGCAAGTAGTTGAAAGTTGCAAAGTGATGCAACTTTCATTCTGCAACTCATGTGACCAAACAAACTATTCCAACACATCCAAATAGGAGGTTTTATGCTAGGCATGGTCCTCTTTTGCACCCAAACATGCAAAATCACTCTGAGCTACGTTCAACCGGATCGATCCCTTAAGGGTCCAAAGTGCAAAATGGCTGCGAACTTCAACATGCTCATATTCAGACACCGCGATGCTTAGAAAATTTTCATCTAAGCCTATAGGATCATATTGGACCCTTCTACAATAACCTCTCTTAGTTTTTTCTATCTCAGAGGCCTTTTCCCATGGTGGCGATTTTTTGCTTGGGGAAAAAATTGTCAAATACAAGTAGTTGAGTGTTGAAAAATGACTTTATAGGCATTCTATTACCATGAGACCATATTTATTTGAGGCATCTTTTGAACTAGTTCACTGTCTTGTCTATGGCTTGTCATGGCATTCCATAACCACATTTATTTGATGCATTTTTTCAAATAGTTCACTGCCTTGTCTATGCTATTGCTTACTATTATGCTTTTGATATATTTTTTCGAAGTATCCATAACTTGTTCAAAATCACTTGTTTTAGGCTTTTAGCTATAGCAACAAGGCAGTGAACTATTTGAGAAGATTCTTTGGTAGACATGTATGAAAAATGTGGTAACATAGACAAGGCAGGGAACTATTTGAAAAAATACCTCAAAGAAATTTGGTCTCATAGAATGCCATGATAAGAAAATGCAATTGGCAACTGCTACTAGTTATTAGCTATGCAATGTGAAGAAATTGCATAACTGCTTAGGTTGAATTTGTACAAACTATATTGTGATTGAAATTTTTTCATCTATCAGCATCTACTTATTAGTTATGCAAAGTGAAGTAATGCTTTGAATTTGAAAGATGTGCAATGCAATGTAATCAATGATATGAATATAAACTACAAAAATCTATTTTTTATAATTCATTAGTTAAAATATTTATTTTATTTGCTCTCTATATCTCTATATGCTATGCAAATAACTTTCAATTTTTTAAAAAATAAAAAATTATCTTTTGTTGTACAAATTTTCCTGATTTTTTCACAAAGTATTATACTTTTGGTTTGTCAAAATTTTCCCCAAAAGATTTTTGCTGCTATGCATTGGAAGCATGAAGCATATACATGAATACACACATTATAGGTGAAGTATACATGTGAATAAGTGAAGCATACATGTGAATAAGTGAGGCACAAGTAATTGAAGCATTCCAAAGGATACAAACCACCATGAATGAAGCTTATTTATACAATACGTTTTAGATGGGGCTTATTGAGCATTCGACAGTAATTAATTAAGCATTAGAAGTAAACAAAATCCATCCCTAAAACATTCAAGCATACAACTTACATGATACGCATGATAACATCATTCAAGAATGGCAGTAGCAAAATAAGAGTTTCTTTAATAAAAAGTCTGAAAGGCTATACAATGATATATTGATAAAAGTATATACAATATATCCTAAAAAACCATATAGGCTTAGTACAAAGGAGCCATATGGACATAAAATATCACGTATATATAGATAGTACAAAACATATGTTCCAAAATGCAACATAGGAATACAACAAAAAACACTAATACATAGTCATTTCCCTTTAGGGGAAGGAAATAGATCCTGTGTTGCCCTCGAAATTCATCTAGATGGAGTGACTGTTGCTTCTCTTATCTTTCAAACACACTCGCTAGTCCTCCTCTCTTCACTCTGGACCTTCAACTGATACAATTAAAAGTAAAGATGTTAAAACATAGAAATTGAATTGTGGAATGGCATATAAAAAAATATATAATCACTTACTGCATACATATAGTCGTAATACACATTTACAACATCACCACATCCACGATCTGGAGTGACAATCACCTGTAGCAACCATAAAGATAGAAATTAAATTACAGAAAAGTATCATGAAAATTTTCTATAATAGACCATAAAAGAGCAAATATAATGTCAAATCAACTAATCTATTCCATACCTCTCTCAATGGATCAGAATTGGCTATTGTTGCAGCAACTCCATGGTCCATCATGCCACCAACATCACTAGGGCTATCTCTTGTCAACATATACAAATGAAACAATATCTTAGGTATCATGTTGATATAAAGACCAAGAGGGGATAATGGAACATAAAGTGAAATAAGAGAGGGTAGTGTGATGGGAATAGAAGGGTGATGCAGAGAGGGGGCTCAAACTCATTCAAAGTGACAAATTGAATTCAAGAGACATCTAACAAGATTAAAATGGCCTATTAGAGTTATCCAAACAATCCTAAAAGCTTGACAACAATCGAGAGTCTAACTTCTCACTTTCACCCATGTAACCTAGCAGTAGTGCAAACTCAGTTTTTGGCCTTTAACTCCCATGCTTTTCAAAACACTTGATAATAAGAAGATGGATATAGATACCCATTTCAGAGTTATACAACATATCTCTTAACTAGATATAAGTCTTTTGGACCAATCCCTTGAAATTATACCCTCAAAGTTGTCCTAGGCCATGAATTAGGCCAGATTCACAAAGCAACATACCTTTAAACTTAACATAGACCCTTGAAACCTTGGGGTTGCACTTTCTATACCCTCAAACCTTTAAAACCACAATCAACACCTAGGGTTGACTCCTCCAACATAGAAAACTCCAAAACCCTCAATTTCATGCCAAGTCAAGAGGGTTTATTAAAAGTCCCACTTGCACAACCTCCCAAACCATTCCAATGACTCAGACATGTATATTCTGACCCCCATAAGCTCAAAATTTGGAAAAAACTCCACACTCTCATTGATTTCCACAAACCTTAGACCCAAGGCTCCATCTTCATGTGTTTTTCTTCACAAAACTCATCAAGACAACAGGTTTATCTCAGTTCCTTCTCGACAACTCTAATCATGAAACCTACAACCTACTCAGACTCCCTAGGGACCATTACACTAGTTACAGTAGGTAAAATTGGTGTAAGGGACCTTAAATCATGATTTTGGTTACAAAACCCTCAAACAGTGTGTCTTCGGCCTGTCACAGGAAAAAAAGGATATTTACCACAAATCACAATGGATCTCCCTCAAAATTGTTCCAAAAGATTGTTAACACCTGCCACCACAAAGTAAAATGATTTACATGGCACAATGAATCTGTACGGGCTCGTATAGGCCTGCAAATGACAAGAAAACTCAGAAATTTGATGAAAAACATAGATATTCTTATTGCCAATGCTTTAAACTTCAAGCCAACGTTACAAAATGAGTTGTCATGCCTTTTTAAAGGATTCTCCTCATCAAACCAACACCAAAATTCCTTACAACTACTTTTTAAACCTCTCATGACCGTTGCATTACAAATTTGTTGCATTTATGCAACTCACAAATTTAGCACTTTCAAGTTTTGACTCTTTATATTTTCCTAGACCCTCTTAAACACCTAAACTTTTAAAAATAGTCTAATGAGACCTTATTTGACTAAGAAATCATGAATTACTCAAGAAAACATCATCCTATCTACCTTGACACCCCTTGTCAACTTTGAGAATTCCTTCCACATGATTTGCAAACCTTACAAGATGAATACAAAATCCCCATAAAGTTGATCGATTACAATAGAATGGTCACATTAGAATTTATTAAGACTCAAGGAATCAACTCAAACATCCTAACACACCTTGCCTATCTGATGCAGAGTGGCAAGAAAGGTAAACAAACAACTATGATGGCAAATACAATCCAATTCAACGCTTCTCTCTAATACTCTTACAAGGAGTCATAAAATCCATTATTCTTTAAATGATCAGCCCCCACACACCTAGAGTTCACAACTCATACCACCCACAAAAATTGAAAGCATTTGGATCATGTCACATTAGGACAAAACAAAGTTCAACAACCCTCTAGCACTTAGGTTTCAACAAACAACTATCACTTTGGTGATTTAGACCTCACTCCCTCTTAATAGTACATGCATATACTTTCCATCCCACTAGGATTTAGCAACTCTACAGTGTGTGGATGGAAGAAACACCCATAATTCACTCAAAACCCTAATTTTGAGGGTTTTTCAGACCACCTAGGAGTAAAATTAAGATATATCCCTTGATACTCAACATAATCACATCACTCCAATGCCAAAAGAAATATTATTCAATTACCTATCCAACCATTATAGGCTTGAAGCATGAAACAAAATGTACATACCGTACCAAGTATGATATCAGCAATTTCTTCAAGAAAACACATAAATCAGCAAACTCTTTATTGAAAACTTCTTCCAAACTTCAAGAACAGCCTTGCCTCGGCCAAGAGAGGCATATATGAGTTTAGTATAATTTCCCTTTGGAAGTATCTCCTTCTTCAAGTGAGCCATCACCAAATCTCCAACCTTATATTGAACATGCCTCTTCTTCAAATCTGCTCTTTCTTTGTACTTCTCAACATTCTTTTATAGAGTTTCCTTCACTTGTTGATGGATATCCCTGATTGTAACAGAAAAGTCCTCTCCTTGAGCACTTCTCCTATCAACTGCTTCTATATCTCTTAACTCATAGACCCCTCTAGGGTGCATGCCATAGACTACTTCAAAAGGGCTCCTACCAATGCTCCTATTCATGGAGTCATTGTATGCAAATTCAGCCTGATGTAAAATCAGATCCCAAGCTTGTCCATGCTCCTTGGTAAGAAATCTCAAGAGATTTACCAATTATCTATTCACCACTTCAATTTATCCATCCATTTGTGGATGGTATGTAGAGCTAAAGGACAGGTTTGTGCCAAGTTTCTTTCACAAGGTCCTCCAAAAGTGACCTATGAACTTAGAATCCCTATCAGAAACAATGCTTAAGGGAAATCCATGTATTCTAACAACCTCCTTAAAGAAGAGACCTGCTATACTAGATGCATCATTGGTGAATTTACAAGGAAGAAAATGAGCCATCTTACTAAACCTATCAACCACCACAAAAAAACTATCAAAACCTCTTTGGGTTCTAGGCAGCCCCAATACAAAATCCATACTTACACTCTCCCAAGGCCTATCGGGAATGGGAAGTGGTTGATAGAGCCTTGAATTTGATGAAGTTACCTTTGCTCTTTGGTATATTTTGCATCCTTCCACAAAATTTCTCACATCCACTTGCAGCCTTGGCCAATAGTAGTACCTCCTCACTTGTTCTAAGGTCTTATCAAGGCCAAAATGACCTCCAAGACTCCCACTATGTTTCAACTTTATAATATTCTCCCTCATTGAGCATTTAGGCACACAAAATTGGATTCCTTTGAAGATAAAACCATTCTACAATAGAAAATCAGAGTATTCACCATGCGAAGTATTCAAATGCTGATCACAAATGTTGTATACATCCTTAAAATATGCATCTTCATGATACATGTCTTTCAATGCATCAACCCCCATGCTTTGGAGTTGAATCTCTTGCACTACAAGTGCCCTTCTACTAAGAGCAGCTACCACCTTATTTTCTTGTCCCTTCTTATGCTTTATTGTGAATGTATAGGCTTGTAAAGACTCCACCCACTTCATGTGCCTATGATTGAGTTTATCTTGTGCATTCAAGAAAATCAAAGCATGATTATCAATATAGACAAAAAATTATTTAGGTAACAAGTAGTGTCTCCAATTTTTAAGGGCTTGTACCATAGCATACAATTACAAATCATAGGAAGAATACTCCCTCTTTGCTTCATTCAACCTCTCACTAAAAAATGCAACCGGTTTTCCTTCTTGGCTCAAGACAACCCCTATTGCTTGGTTACTAGCATCACATTCAATTGTAAAAACCTTATCAAAATCAAGGAGAAAAAGTATAGGTTGTTGTTCTAATCTCTTTTTCAGATATTCAAACCCTTTATCATCCTCATTGGTCCAAGAAAACTTACCCCTGTTACCTCCTTTGATGGTGTCCAAGATGGGTGCACAAATTTGACTAAAGTTCTTGATGAACATTCTATAAAATCTTGCAAGTCAATGAAAGATTCTCACATCTCCCATGGATTTTGGTGTTGGCCATGTAACAATAGCATCCACATTTGAAGGATCCATCTTCAAACATCCCCTGGAGATGACAAATCCAAGGTACACTAGTTCTCCCTTCATAAATTCACACTTTTCCATGTTGATCAGCAGCTTCTCCTCTCGTAACCTCTTCAATATCATGTCTCTTAATGGCTATTAATGGATATTAAATCAGTGAAAAGCCTCCAATTCCCATCCTTCCTTGGTGCTAGGACAGTAGGAACAACACATGGGCTCAAACTCTTTCTCACTAGCCCCTTATCCAACAAATCTTGCACTTGTCTTGCAATCTCCTCATTATAAGCAGGTGTCATCTTATATGCGGCCTTATTGGGAAATGTAGCCCCTGGATTTAAATCAATATGGTGGATTATATCCCTAATAGGAGGTAAGGAACTAGGTATTTCATTTACCATTATGTCCTTGTAGCTTTCCAACAACTCTTGGACCTCTCTAGGTGCATCTTCCTTCTTCTTTGTGGGAAAATCTGCTTCACTCTTTGGCTTCATAATCAGGAATAATCCTCTTCCTCCTCCTTCCTTCAAGGTCTTCATGAAATCCTTCTCACCCACCATCAAAACACTAGGCCCTTCATGCTTTTCCTTGTCTTCTTCTATGAGAGGTTTGAGGTTGTACGTCACCCCATCCTTCATAATGGAGTATGCATTCTTCTCCCCATCATGCTTGGCCTTCCTATCAAAATACGAAGGCCTCCGAATCAGCAAGTGGCACACATCCATAGGGATGATGTCACATAGGATCTTGTCCTTGTATGATCCAATGTTGAATTCTACCCATACTTGCTCATTCAACAAGACCTGTTGTCCTTTACTAAGTCATGAAAAATTTTATGGGTTAGGGTGAGAAATCCTTTTCAAATTCAATTTTTCTGCCATATCAATTGAAGCAAGATTATCAGTTGATCCTGAGTCCACTACTATCCTACACACCTTACCTTGTACCTTGCAATTGATTCTAAAGAGTTCCTTCCTTTATGGGGGTTGTTTAGGGATTGGTGCCTTGAGCAATGCTCTCCTAATCATCAAGTTCTCTCCAACTTATGATGTGAGTTTTATTGTAGGTGAGGTCACTCTTTCTTCATCTTCATGTACCAATTGATTCCTCCTCTCTCCACCATGACAGCTTGATCCTTTCTTTTCAGAGAATTTGAAGGATGGATGCCCAGGCTAGTTGTAAGGGTAACTTCTCCCTCCATTAAATCTGCCTCTACCATTGAGTCTCCTACCCCTGAATCCCCCTCTATTGCTTGATTCTCCACTTGATTCATTTGTATTAGACTCCTCTTGATGTTTTTGGGACTGATTTATTCCCCCAAAGCTCCCTCTACCTCTAAAATTCTTGCCTCTTCCTCTATTTTTCTGCTCTTGTTTTCTTCTTATCTTCTCTTCAGCCTTATGTGCAATTTGTATGCAATCCTCCATGGTCTTGGGGACAACCAAACTGATCTCATCTTCTATTTTGAGCCTTAGGCCATTGATATACCTAACCACTTTATCATTCTCACTTTTTACATGATCACATCTCATACTCAACTCGAAGAATTGTTCAGTGTAGGATGAAACATCCATGTCTTTTTGCTTTAGATTCTACCTCTTTTTGAACTCTTCCACCTCATGATCAGCAGGAAGGAATTTTTCCTTCAACCTATGCACCATCCTATCCCATGAGTTGATCATAGACTTACCCATCTTCACCCTTTCTCCTTGGATGAAATTCCACCATGTCAAGGCGGATCCCTTCAAATTTGTTTTGGAAAACTTCACCTTCTTGTTCTCTTCCATTTATTTATATTCAAAATAGTTATTCAATGCCTCTATGCATTCCAACACTTCTTCCACATCCATCTTTCCACTGTACACCGGTAGGTCAATCTTCACTTTAGAGGCCTCTCCTCTTGATGCTTGCAATGCTTTAAGGATTCTTCTCTCATGAGGGGGTATCTCTTCCCCCTGAGAGTTCTCTCCACCTTCTACAGGTCCTTCACCCTCTGGATCTTCTTCAAAGGAACTCTCTTCCTCCATGGCCACTCCTCTTCTTCTCTTCATTGCCTTTAAGGCCTCTACCTCTTGTCTCAAGGCCTTCAACTCCTTTGCAACCACCGGTCCGGGTTGTTTTGGAGGCATGATGTCTTCCCTTTAATAATTACCTGCAATCAAGATTTGATACCACTATGATGCAAAGTGTAAGGGAAGGTAAACACACAACTATGATGGCAAAGATAATCCAATTCAATGCTTCTCTCAAATACTCTTCCAAGGAGTCATAAAATTCATTATTCTTTAAGTGATCATCCCCCACACACCTAGGGTTCACAACTTAGACCACCCACAAAGCTTGAAAGCATTTGGATCATGTCACATTAGGACAAAACAAGGTTCAAAAACTAACACTTAGGTTTCAATAAACAACTATCAGTATGGTGATTTAGACCTCACTTCCTCTTAAGGCTTGTAGCCCTTACCCGGTAGGACACTCAGAATAAAAACCACATGGAGGACTGTCAAGAAATCAAACCCATGGATTTAGACACCCCACATGGACCCCTACAAAGTTCCAAAAACTTTCCTCTTGACTGTCAAGGCATAACTCACAATGACCTTTTCTATTGCTGCTCCAAGAGGCCTAAATCACATACCTACACTTGGATATTGACTATCTTGGCTCTCCCCTTCACCCCAAATCCCAAAAAAAAACTCCTATAGGTTTTCCACACCTTTTACCATCATTCCTAAGTGCTCCCCAAATAGATTTTCTAGAAACCAAGCAAAACTCACTTTTTTGCTTGTTAATTAGGCTTGCCACATAGAGATGTCAAGCCAAGAATCTCACAACACTTCCTCCAATGAGCCTTCTATTCTCCAAGACATTGACGAAATAATAGTATAGACATATACCTTCCATCCTACTAGGATTTAGCAACTCTACAATGTGGGGATGGAAGAAACACCCATAATTCACTCATAACCCTGATTTTGAGGGTTTTCAGACCACCCGAGAGTAAAATTAAGATATCTCCCTTGATACTCAATGGAATCTCACCAATCCAATGCCAAAAGAAATCTTATTCAATTACCTATCCAAAAATTATAGTATTGGAGCATGAAACAACATGTATAGACCGTACCAATTATGGGATCATCAATTTCTTCAAGAAAACACATAAATCAACAAACTCTTTATTGAAAACTTCTTCCAAACTTCAAGAAAAACCTTGCCTTGACCAAGAGAGGAATATATGAAGCCTTCCAACCTCCTCCAACTTCCTCCAACTGAAATTTAAATCAGTTGGCCATTGGAAACACAAAAAGACTTCATTTTTGACTCTTTAATGCCTATTTAAGGCAATTTAGCCAACTTTCACCAACCCGACTACAAAGATACATTCAAATTGTCTGAAAGGCATCCAAAACTCCTCAAAATGAAAAAGATGACTCCCCTCAGGTGTCTAGCTACATCAAGGCATCATTTTTGCTTAATTTTCCAAAATGCACTAGACTTACAAAGGAGGATGGAGACCTTCTTTGTACAAAAAGTTGGTGACCAAAACTCCATAAAATCCCTAGGAGACCTATTAAAAATAAATCAAATGGTCCATGAGACCTTATTCCAACATTAAACAAAGAAACAAAACATAAAAAATGATTCTAGGTCCCTTAGACCCATGGGTGCTCCTACACCACTATCAGACACTTAATGAAGAAACATAGAAAAGAGTGGTGCCCTTGCACCAAAGGGATTAATGGAACATAGGATGGACTAGTTGATGGGATAAAAAAATATAGGGTAGAAAATTTGAGGTTAATTAGATGTGATTATTAGGGAATAATGCAACATAGGGTGAATTAGGAGGTGTCTAGGGTTTGACTATAGTACACAAAGTGCAAACATGACCTGTGTGTAGCAATAATAGAGAAGATTTGGATGATATAAAGGAACATAGGGTGGAACATAGGGGATGATGGAACATCTAGGGTGATATAATAATGGGTACAATAAGATGGGAGTAGGACATAATGACACATAGCATCGACTAGAAGATATTAGTGGGATGGGCTAGGAGGGGATCATGGAAAATAGGGTGAACTATTAAATGTTAATGGTAAGGGATTAGGAAGGAATAAGGGAACAAAAAGTGACTTAGGAGAACATAATGTGACATGATCAAGGAATACTTGAATGCAATGTTTGTTTTTCTCATCAATTTTTTAGATTTGTATATACGCAAAATTACGAAAACTAGCTAACATAGATTTAAAACACCATTAATGAATAAAGGCTACCTAAGTGCATGTTGTTTGAGGATATGAATCATGAGGTGTGGAGGAAGAAGGTGGACCAAGAAACTGTTTGAAATCTGAAACATGTTATGAGACAAACATTCAAATATAACATTCAACTGCTCAAATGCAATAATAATGTCTTTAATACTAGTTGCATACCTGTGGACTCATCGTCGAGAATGTATAAGGGTTTGTAGGAATAGAGCATCCCTCATGAACAGTGCGACCCTAAAATTTCATCATATCAAAATTCTACTAATTTATTTATTATTATATTTCAAAATATATTTTAATAAACAACATTAAAATAACTTGCTAAATTTTACCTGAGTGTCAATGTCGAATGTATTATTCAAAATATCATCTGTGAAATCCATCACCTCTGCAACTGACATAGGCTATGTAGCTACATCACGATCACCCTAATAATCGTACGTGAAAACAACACCACAAGCACCACAATGGTGGTGTGGAGCTCAGGGCCTACATGTCTCCTCCACACCAAGCTCAACTAGAGGACTCACACACTATAAAATGGTCTGGGTGAGTGAGCCAATTGACTTCATCATGTCCACCTCTACACTATCCTTAACAATGGAAGGAACAACAACATGCTCCACCATGGGTCTACCCAAGGCTCTCAGTGCCAACTACAGATTACATCGTGCAGTAGGTCTATCGTGTGTGGAGCCCCCACCTCTACCCTGAAAGTCTAAGATGTCAAAATAGTTTGGCATTTTATTGACGAAAAACTTGCAATAGGGTTTCCTCAAAAATTATTGCGGCACCTCATGGTTATTGCATGGAGGTTGGTCAAATACCATCCACCACCACTCCCAAAATTTATTTTTAATTAACTCATGGTGGCACAAATGGATGGGGAACCTCCTACATGAATGGGACAAAGGTTCATTGGATTTTGGGTCTATAAATAGGGCACACAAGTCAGCTTTGCTAGTTTTTAGTTTTTTGACATCTGCGTATGACAAACCACTAGCATTAATTTGTCTCATCTCATGCCTCTTATTTGACCAAAAATTCATTTTCTCACTCATTTCTCCTACATGAGTTACAATTGACTTCAATGATTCATAAATCCCTCTCCTATAAGGGTGGGTTTCGGCATGCTCAGTTAATCTTGCAATTAAATGTTGAATGTCTCTTGTTTTGTTTTCAATTTGATTTTGAATATTTTCTTATGTTCCTTGAGGATGCCTATGAATCGATGGAGGGGTTCTGGGTTGTTCTTGTTGAGGAGGCTCTTCATGAGGGGGTGATTTTTAATTCTCAATGTTTCGAGGTGGAGATTCATTCCTTGAGAATTAGAACAAATTTTTATTATAAAAATCTATTTAAATTTTCACTCTAAATCAAATTTGAAATAAATAGAATAAAAATACATACCTCTTTGCAATATTTGACCTCTCTAATGTGTTGGTGGCATCCTTGTGGAAAATGGAAAGCTAAGGATGCAAACAATGGAAGAGATTTGGTGAGCGCGAGTTGCAGACCTGGAATCCTCTTCCTCAAGCTGCGGGTTGAAGAAAAAATGAGGGTTTGAAATCTGATTTTTGGTTTTTATGTCAAATAATTCATTTGGCGCACACCAAATTTGGCATGCACCAAATGGATTTTAAGTCATTTGGCATGTGCCAAATTTGGCGTGCACCAAATGGCTTATTTTGGGGTTTTTTTTAACTTTTTTTCAATTTGGCACCTAAATTGTGTCATAGATTGGTGCACTTACCCATTATATATTCATTAAAAAAATTATCCAAAAGAACGAGGATAAACTACATGGTGTTAGCTAATTTATCACTGTTGGGATTTTTGAAATTCTAAAAAAAAGTTAATCAAAAAGGGGGGAGCCCTCAGGCACTATGCTATTTTTTTTAATAAAAACAGGACCTGTTTCCCCCCTCCCCCTTTTTGAGACCCTTAATCTTCATTAATTTCAAAAATAATAGTAGCTTAGAAACTAGACTCAGAGCACTTCAACTTTTGTTCTTGTTGTATCTTGAAATTTTGAGCGTAACTATCTTCATTTTCTCATGCAAATCAAATTTTGTTGATTTAAAAAAAAAAGTGGCATCTTCAGAGCCAAAATTGTGTCATAGATTGGTGCCCTTACCCATTTAAAAGAGTCTTCGAATATTTGCATGACCTACCTCACATTATTTCTTGTGTTATAATAGTAATATGACTGAAGATGAGTTTTCCTTTGATATTTATGGTTATGTGGATTCATATTGGGTGGGTGATATTGATAGTAGATGAACCACTAGTGCTTATGTGTTTACATTATTCGGTGGTGCAATTAGTTAAATGAGTAAGCGATAGGTTGTGGTTGATTTTTCCACTACTGAAGCAGAGTATATGGTAGCTACACATGCTCGTAAAGAAGCTATTCGGCTTAAGAGACTATGTTCAGACATTGGAATAAAACAAGGTGAAGTGAACAATTTATTTTGACAATCAAACTGTGATATACCTAGCCAAGAACCCAGCATTTCATGTCAGAACCAAGCACATTGATGTACAATATTATTTTTAAGAGATAAGGTCAAAGATGGCAGGGTGAAGCTAGTTAACGTAGAGAATTTGATGAATGTTGTTGACACTTTAACTAAGACTGTGAGCACAAAGAAGTTTAGATGGTGTTCAGAGACTATTGGCCTCTTGGCCCTTAGCAATTAAGAGATGATGTTTATACACCCTCACGTTGCTATTGCAAGGTGTTTGACAAGTGGGAGATTTTTTTGGAAAAACATGTCTCAACCTTGTAAATACATAAGGTATTGTTCAAGCATCAATGCGAGGGGTACAGGGGGGTACTCCACTGTGGGGATCTAGGGGTAGTGCACCTCGACGGGGGTTCGAGGGAAGCACCCCTGAAATCAACATTTTATGTATATTTTATTATTGTAAATCTGGATTGTTCACCATTAGGTCTTAGATCTGATGGTCGATAATTTTTGGATTCACTTTCCCTAGAAGGAAACCCTATTTTATGAGGGTGTTTTATTACGAAGATGTATTATGAGAGTTTTATAGTGGTCATGTTGCCTCTGGATCTCTGGTTGGTGATACTCCTATGAGAAGCTTTCTCTACAAGTATATTGTAATCTTTATGATTTTTGAATAAGATATTCAGAGGCTTTTGGATTGTGGTTTTTTTCTCTCGAAATGGTTTTCCCCATGTAAATCATTGTGGTGTGGTATACATGATATTTATGTTTATTTTTGTTTAAGTTTTTGCAAATGTTAAAGATCTGTAATTTTTTTGAATTTTTCTTCATCTATAGATTAGTGTAGGAAGTTGTTCCACTACTTTAGCTTCAATACAAGTGGTATCAGAGCTTGATCAACTTTGGTTTCAATTGTAGGTTGTTGGGTTTTTTGAAGTAATGTAAATTTGAGAGGGATCTTGTGTAGAAAACACTTTATGATCTTGTTATGTACCGGAATTTTCAAATGGAAAGTTCATCAGGAAGAATAGAGGTAGATAAAATTTCTAGAAATAATTTTGAAATGTGGAAGATGAAGATGGAGGATCAGTTCATAGATCAAAATCTATGGGATGCTTTTGATGAGAATGTTTCAAGCCCTGCATATACTACTCAAGCTGCTCAATATGATGTTATGGACCACAAAGCCAAGGGTCTAATCAGATTATGCTTGGAAGATACTCTATTTTAATAATTGTCCATGAAGAGACCTCTGCACATAAACTATTGAAGAACTTTGGTGAGATGTATCAAGCCATATCTTTAGTGAACAAAAAATAATTGAGGAAGAAGTTGTATTCATTGAGAATGGAAGAGGGTGGATGAATTACAGACCACCTGGAAGCATTCAATATTTTGGTGGCATAGTTGGCATCAGTTGGCGTCAAAATGTATGAGGAGGATAAATTCCATATCTTGCTTTGTTCTTTTCCTGGTTCATGGGATTCTCTTGTTATGGCTATTGGGAGTACTTCTATTATATTGAAGACTGAAGATGTGGTGGGTTCTTTTCTTTCTAAAGAGATGAGGAGGAATGTATCCATCAATTCCAAGGAGGCCCTAAATTATCATGGAATACCAAAGGCAAAAGGAAAGAAGAATGAGAACTGTGATAAATCCAAGTCCAAGGGAAGATCAAAATATCCTAGAAAATCCAAACTATAATTTGTTGAAATTGTAGAAAGCCTGGACATGTTCGTAAGGAATGCAAAGAAGAAAAGAAGAAGAAAAAGAAGAGATTTGATTATGATTATGAGTTCAAGAAGGAATATGGTGATGCATTCATTGCAGCTTTGGCAACTCGTGCAAGTAATGATGCATGGTTAATTGACTCGGGTGCATCTTTCCATATGATCTTTAATAGAGATTGGTTTTTTGAATATGAAGAATTTGATAGAGGTAAGGTGTACTTGGGAAATGATTCTTATTTAAATATTGTTGGCCATGGTAAAGTTAAAATAAATTTTCCTGATGGTAGAATGAAAAGGATTAATGGTGTGTTACACATCCTTGGATTAGCACAAAATTTGTTATCTACGAGCAAACTAATAGATTCAGGTATGCAAGTAGTATTTTCTTATGCAACATGAAAGATTTTTAGATGTGCTATGGTGATTGTTAGAGGTTTCACAACTAGAGCACTACATGGTGAAAGGTAAAATTAAATTGGTTTTGGGCTGGTGCAAGAAGTTGGGTTCATAAAAAGCTCAAAAACCGGAAGTGTTTTTGTTGTTTTTCAGAATTTGTTACACTTGGACTGAAAATTTGAGGCACTTACACAATGAATCTTAAAAAAAGAGTAATATGAAATTTAGCATTTTGAATCTAGTTTCCAATATGTAATTTATTCAAATACTAGAAATTAAATTTTGATAGGGATGTATACAAACCACTTTTTAAAAGTCCCTATTTTTTTACCATATCATGCACGTGTACGAACACCACTTTTTGATCCAAATAAAAGTATTTTGCTAATTCCTTTTGGGGAAAGAGAGCTAACAACATGAAGATTGACATGAGAATTTTTTTTTCTATATTTTTTTGAATATTTTTTTAATTGAATTTGTATTGGCCTTAATTATTGTTTTTAAAAATTAACGTATATAGACAACATAATTGGACCTAAAATAAACATGTTTTGAATCTTTTTTTTCATTGTGTAGAGAATTGTCTGAAGATTGGTGCCATATAATTTTTTTTACAATAAATTTAACTAAAAGAAAGTTATTAGAAAACAAAAAAAAACTGATATTTCAAATTTAAGGACTAGTTTGCTTAGAAATTAACAAAAAAATAACAAATATATATTTGGAAAGTAGACATCATTTTCTCTAATGGGTTTTAATTTTATAAATTGATTCAAAAAAAAAATCCATCAGCCATATTGCCAAAGTTGGACATTCTTCTTCAATTTTCCTTAATTTTTTAGTTGCAGGTCAAAGGCTCAGGATCGGATTGCCAAGCCTTTCCTGAGCCTAAAAAAAAGGCTACATGTGGGTTAGAGATTCAAATTTTTAATAATGTGTATGCATTTTTAAAAATGCGTATGCGTTACAAAATGTATATGCGTTCTTTATTTGTTTGATTATTTAAAAAATTAAATGCTTTTTAGAAACGCGTACGTGTTCTGTGTTTCAAAACGTGTACACGTTTTGCGTTTCAAAATGCGTACATGTTTTGTGTTTCAAAATGCATACATGTTTTAAAACACGTGTGTGTTTCTAAATGATATTTATTTCTTTAAATAAATGACTTGTACATGTTATAAAACATGTATGCGTTATATAACGCATACACATTTTTTTAGGCTCGGGTACCTGATGCATAAGGCATACATGTTTTTTAATAATGCATACATTTTTTCTATGAGATTTTTTTTTTGCCTGAAACTTCCCCTCTTCGTGGACCCAAATTCTTGCTTTTACCCTTTTTAAATTGAGGAAATCTTTGTATGGCCTAAAATAGAGTCCTAGGATGTGGTACCAGAAATTTGATACATATGTGTTGAGTTTGGGATTTGAGAATTTGGGATGTGATCATTTCCTATTTATTGCATTATATTTTGATGATATGTTATTTATTGGTAGAGAGAAAGGTATGATTTCAAAACTAAAATCTCAACTTGCTAATAAATTTGAAATGAAAGATCTTGGTGCAACTAAACACATTCTTGGGATGGAAATTAAAAGAGATATAGTGAATAGAAAGCTATGGCTTGGCCAAAGTAAGTATGGCAATTCAATTTTGCAAAGATTTGATAGGCAATATTGTAGACCATTGTGTCTTCATGTTTCAGCTAGAACAAATTTATCTATTTGAGATTGTCCAACATCCCCATTAGAGATGGAAGACGTGAGAAGAGCTCCTTACTAGAGTGCAGTTGGAAGTTTGATGTATGTTATGGTTTGTACTAGACCAAAAATTTCCTAAGTATTGGAAGTTCTTTCTAGATATATGTCTAATCCTGGTAGAGTTCATTAAGATGTAGTTAGAAGAGTCTTCATATATTTGCATGGTACTTCAGATCATTCCTTGTGTTATCATAGTAATATGACTGAAGACAAGATTTCCCTTGATATTCATGGTTATTTGGATTTCGATTGGGCAGGTGATATTGATAGCTGATGATCCAATAGTGCTTATGTGTTTGCATTATTCGGTGGTGCAATTAGTTGGATGAGTAAGCGACAAGTTGTGGTTCCTTTCTACACTACTGAAGAAGAGTATATGGAAGCTACTCATGATTGTAAATAAGCCATTTGGATTAAGAGACTTTGCTCAGACATTGGAATACAACATGGTGCGGTGACAATTTATTGTGACACTTAGAGTGCGATATGTCTATCCAAGAACCCAAAATTTCATGCCAGGACCAAGCACATTGATGTATAGTATCATTGTTAAATGAGATATCCAAAAATTGAAAATATTTAACTAGATATGTAAATGTATCAAAAAAATATAAATTGAGAAAGAGGGTATTTTTTTGTCTTTTCTCCATAATCGATCGAACACCTGTATAAGGTAAAATTTATAATTGATTAGTTTTAGTATTGTTACTCTATTCAAGAAGGGGATAATTTCAAATGTATAACTTTGAGAGTGTGTGTAATTAAATTTACATACCTAAACATGCTATTGTGATAATATTGTATAGAATTTTTTTCATTTTAGAATAGCGATCAAAAGAGAATGTGGGATCTATGCGAAGGCCTTGTATGGATTTGACTCTAGACATTGTTGTAAATTTAAGGCCTTATCTTTCAGTTTTACCAATATTGATTATGGATTTATTTAGTGTAAGGCCTTGTGATTTGTGTATAGTGATAGCCCATGCCATGGATAGTGGTATATGTCTACAGTTGTCTCGTGATATTGGTTGTATTGGTATTTTTTTGGGTTTTTTTCATCCCATGGTGGACCATTATAGTTTATGAATGTGTCTGTAACATATGTTGGTGATTTAGTTGGTTTAGATCCAGAAGGATATACAATATCTTTGACCTATCTAAGCAATCCATTTACAAGTCCAGCTTGGGTCCATAGAATTTTTGTAAGCATGACACATTGACATTTTCTTAGTAATACCTCTTGGGGAAGTTGCTCGTCATTATTATCGGCACCTAATTCAGATTGTGTATTTATTGCACAACTAAGTGCAATAGGTACATTTAGTAGTTTCAACATTTTTTGTTGTGTAATTTTTCCAGCTCATTTGTAGCAAAGAAGTGTATCTCTTAGTCAAAATTATCTTGTTCAATTTTTTTTAGTTGCTTGTTTGTGCGAGTCATTAATGAGTCTCAATCATGTTGTATTGGTTCTGTATTACAAATCTTTTGTATTGTGGAAATTTTTTATTTGAATTGGATAGTCACCTTCTTGTCTAAACATTGTTTGTAATGTAACAACTATATTAAATTTGTTCCACGGGTGTGTGATGCATAGATAGGTTTATCCATAATAGGTGGCAGTTGTGCAAGGTCTCCTACAAGAATTATAGAATGCCACCAAAGCAAGTATTTTGTCGATGGGGTATTGCTTCACATAACCTACTATCAATTTTCAATAGAAGTTTTGGCCCAATGAAGCTCATCTCTTCAATGAGAATGTATTGTATATTTTTCATGTCCTCTTGTGTCATAATCCATTTTTTGAATAATTTAATATATTATGAAAATAAATTCAATTTCTAGTATTGTATGATTATTTGCAAGCTTATTAACAAAATAAACCAATAATAAATAAATAAACTTTGTTTATTTATACGCATGGAACTGAAATGATTAAATAATATTTACTTATATATTTAATAAATATTATTTGCATGGATGAGGTGGGTGAGTATGCATTTATTTGCATGAAGATGACATCTTTAATTTCATGTAGGCATTATATTGCATGAAGGCAATATCTTCCATTGCATGTCGATGATAGTTGGGTGCATTTAAGTGCATGTCATTTATAACATCTTTTGTATGAACAAGTAAATGGTTTTGCTTGTAAGAACAATTTTATTTGCACGTTACCTCTGACTATTCAGATCAGTTATATTTACTTACGAAAAGTGTATTCTATTCATTAAAAAGGGTCTGCATTTTGCATAGGGAGCATTCTCAGCCCACTTAATTTGGAGAGCCATTTATTTTATTTTTTGCATGTGTGTTACTCTAATTTGGGGTCATTGGGTGCAAGAAGGGAGGAGGCATCATCCAATTTTCATTTTCATGCATTCTTGTTTTATATTTTTTGACATCGATATTCATTGCTATGCTCCATAGTATGTGAGAGGGGGAAATCAGCTGTACCCTTCACAAGAAGGATTGCATGAAGAAGTTCAGAATCCTACGAGCAGTCAAGTATAGATTCTTGTTTTAGTGGTGAGTCTTTCTCATTTTCATTTGTAATTCCATTGTAGTCTCTCGATATGCCTATCAATATTTCAAAATTTTATCCTTCACATAATCTGCCTTTTGGGTCTTCTTGGTGGAATATCTATGGTGTGATATGCTCTATGACTCAATTTATTTACCCAAGTTCCTTTACCATTCTGATAGATTGCTAGAATGCAAAAGAAATAAAGGAAAAAAGGACTTTGAACAAAGTCTAGTTGACATCAAATGATTTAAATATAGTCATGCACATTAACTACCTTACACCAGAAATATACGTAGGGATTATGTTTATAATCCCATTTTTTGATCGGGTTTCATTAGATATATATAAATAATTCCTACAAACTCTACCATTTTAATAAGGTCTATGTGACTTGTCTATGTTTTCGTGTTTAGCATGCATTGCTTTTATTTGGGCTAAGGCAAAGAGGAGGTTGGGATAGGCTGTGGAATTTCACCTTGCACTTGCAAATTACGTATATTTGAAAGTTACATGAGCCCTTTTATCGAATTGGTGTGTGTTCCTTAAATGCTCTTCTTATCTGTACATGCTTGCATTCCATGAGACCTCTATTCTTTTAGGAGTATTATCAACCTTTTGCGGGCCTTATTTATGTTTTCCTCTATTTGCATGCATGTTGACCAAACAAATTGTAGCTACTATATAAGCTAATGAAAGAATATGCATATATTTCCTTAGATACTTGTCCATCTTTCACCTATTGGAAGCTCTTTATGCTGCATGGGTAGCCTAGGTTACAATTTACTCGTGCATAAATTATTTGTGTGGGAGAAGGATCCCAAAATATTGTGCACAAGTGAAATGCCATTTAGGCATAATGTTTAGAGAAGTCTGAATGCCAAATTTATTTCTCTTGTTTTTTTTTCATGAAAAGAACCACTTATGCCTTTAATGCATCTGGTTTCCACATATTATTGTGTGGTTGGCCGTTGATTCTAACTATATTAATATGCATGCTCCTTTATTGGATCCTCTATATTTATTAATATGCATTTATGTAAGGAATATTGGAAGGTTTTCTTGCATGGTTACAAACTAAATATCATGAAGAGCATACTTATACTTGCAAAGATTTACTTGTTGCTTTAAGAAAGTTGGACTAAGCGACGTTGGTAAATTAATATGTTACTCTCATGACTAATTATGTATGTGCACAAGCGATAAGGATGATGTCATTTTAAATGGAATCTTTGAGATGATCATGATATGATTGGATAGTGTTTGACTTGCTACACATATTCCATTAGTCCTATTCTAAATTGGATTGCTAGTTTCCCTCATGTTGGGTCAGGTATTCTTTGATGGATTGAAGAATTCTAGGGAAGTGCCTCACTTCGTGGTAGGGCGGAAATGCAATCCCACAATGTTCTTGCGATTGAGGTGGTTAAAGGAGTTCAAAGGTTGAAAGGATCCTGCTAGGAAGGCTCAAGTTTCAGCATTTTGTATAGTCTTTCTATCGACCAAGAGTTCTATTGTAAGGGAAATGTTCCCATATATTTTTCCTTGTAAACGACACATGTACTCAAAATTATTAATTTAATATAAATCCTTTATCTTTTCTTGTGATTTGGATGCATGTCTTTCAATGCATGTGATGATGTGTAATTTTGTGAGTTTAATTGTGTTAATTAAGTTTTAATTGATGGAGATTATAACATCCTGAAATGTTTTCAATGTTTTTCCTTTTAATGGTTTCATTACTCTAATTGGAATCTTAAGGGTTTCATGTATAGTTGAAGCTTGTATATTAAATTTTGCAATTCCTATTGGAGTAAGAACAAGGAGTGGGTTTACTGTATTTTGTATGAAAGTTTGAAGTGCATTTATTATGCAATGAATTAGATAGGATTTTCAAATGCTTACAGTTCCTTGTATAACCATATGTAGTGGTTGTTTGGAGCATTTTTCTATAAAGTGATTTTTTATTATAGTAAGTGCTAGTTGTTGTTTCGGTGATAAGGTATAGTTATGGTTGTACAAATTTGAATGGGAATGAACATCTTGTTTGTGTGGAAAAATTGAATTGCAACATCATGTAAATTTGTTGAGACATTATGATTTTCCAATTTGTTATTGTTATGAAAATCACGATGACCTAAAATTTAAAGTTCATTCAAATTGATATTATTAGAAAGACCTAATTGAGATAATAACTCACATTCATTCATTTCTAGAGTTTTTGGTTGATCCATATCTTCATCAGAATAATTTTCATCTTCAAGAACATCTTCGGTTTGTTCAATGCGACTAACATGCCATGCATTGTATTTTTGTGTATTTATTTGTTTCCAATTATTGATGATTTCTTCTTTGGTAAGGTCTATATTTTTTTAGTTTTCAAAAATGTTTATACAAAAGTAACTCACTCCAACAAAATGTTTCAAAAAAAATTAGATTCTTCTTTTGGAATGGTATAGAAATGTGGAAATACTTGCACAATTTCTTTTTCTTTTCTATTCATCCATTTGCATCCTTTGATAGAAGCAATATATGTGAAGGATATTGTTAATTCAATTAGTGTTACCATTTTTAGTTGACATGGCAAATGCATGTAGGATTGTATGTATTTAGATTGTATCTCATCGCCATCGTTTGATTTTTTATGTGGTGGAAAACGTTTTTACCTACATTCGGTGATACAATTTTTTTATTACAAATCATGAGGGGTAAATTTTGTAGCATATGACATATTTCTTGGGATATTATATCTTGTTCAACAACAATATCTTCCATGAAGTTTTGATATTCTCTTAAAGCCTGGTCTTCTAATCTTTCATTTGAACATATTTTTTCCAACATACTGACACAACTCTCTGATTTTCTTTCAACTTTAGATGCATACTTGGCAATGTATTTGAGAACAAGAAGTCATGAGATGAAGGGTTGAAAATCTATATTAGCTCTCCATATTGAGAGCATCTTTGAGTTATGAATGTTTAATCTGTCATTATTTCTTGATGGTTCGTAAGTTTTTTTCTAGTTTCATCACATGTTAAAATGGATTTTTGTATCTATATTCTACATGTTGGCCTTTTCAATACACGTTTATCTTACAACATTTCATTTAAGGTCTTGCTTACTAGAAAAGATAGGAATACCTGCATGTTCAAGATCTGTATACATTACAAGAGTTTAGAAAACTCATTTTCAATAATTGTAATCATTGATCTATCTATATTGTTAAAATAAAACTGCTCTAGTAAAACCACTCTAACAGACTTTGGCAGGAACTTGGCTACTTTATAGGTCCTGTTTTAAATTACCTTTCCAGTTCTAAGGTGCACTAGTTTTGGCCAAAACAAATGATCTAGAAAATTACATAAAAAACTATCTCCACACATCTTGTGGGAGAACAAAGTATTACATACAAAAATGTGCACAATAGAAAAGTCATAACATACTCATCTTTTCTATGAATTGGACAAGAAAAAATATTCTATTGTAAATCATAAGTGCTTCATTCAAATTAAACCTTCCATTATTTCTTGGTAATAAAATAACTTGAATACCCCATACTAAACACCCTACTACCCTAGAACTTTGAGACTTGAGAACATAAAAAACCTTGACCCAAAAATCTAGAGTATAGAAATAACTGTCGATTATTTTGAAAGGATATTAGATAGGAACTCTGATATTAAATTTTAGCAAATAATCTACTACCCCTAAAACCTAAGATTTGTGAAGTTTTGAACATAAGTGACCCCAGCACCCAAAGACTACGATATAGAATCAACCTAACATCCAAGCTTGGAAATAATTCATAAGCTTCAAGTGTTATAGAAAAAATTCACCTTTTGTTTATGCCTCGCATGAATCAGATAAGATAGGATAACCTAGCTTAGATTACAAAGGTCTGCTCAAGAATAGGATAAAATTATTGGAAAGAAATAAAAAAAATAGCACATTAAACTTGAAAAATCAGTAGTGTGAATCAAAATTTAGAAGGGATTTTGTTTATTTCTTGCAAGCTGCAACATACTGTACATGATAGTTTCAAAAAATTAATTGGATCTTCCAAAAAAGCTAAAACAATATATTTCATTATAGGTAATTGTGTTCATCTTAAGGGAAATTAAAAGTGTGTAGGATATAGGTCAATCTTTACATCCTTGATAAGATACACTTGGCTTGTATTTTAATCTACTATCACAAAAACCTCGCAAATAATTGAGTGTCGTCCGTGAAACTTCCACGTTTATATATGCCTCCCATGAATCAAATAAGTAGATGTATTCACTTAGCTGGGATTATGAAGGCACATGCAAGCTCCTCAAATAGATATGTTAATAAATAATTGTAACACAAGCAACAATTTTGTAAACACCTAACAAACATTAAAGACTAAATAAATGATTAGCTAAAAAGGATTATATAGGCTTTCAAAAGTAAGAGCTCGAAAATTAAGTGCACAAATCTAAGACAAAAAGGCGTTTAAGGTTTATGTCTGCAATAATATGTACATTATTTTAAACATAATAAAACAAAAACCATAGAAAATGCCAAAAATGCTAGACCACCGCAATGTGTACATCAATGGTCAATCAAGACGATAAGCTAGAAAGAATAGTTTTTACCTATTCTATGTTGTAGAGTATCATGCACAAACGAGCCTTACAAAAAGGAATATACTCTAAAGAATATTGATTTCTTAAAAATGGAGGGATTTTTATATAAATTTTCTCACAATGCTTCGATATGAAGGCTACGCTAGGTGCAACCTCTCCTAAATTAAAAAACTCTAACCCTAAGGGATGAAGCTTTCTCACAGCTAAAAACCCCCAAGTTTTTCACAACCTGGTCTTAGGAGCCGAGTGAGGTGATATCATTATTTCCCTTGGGAGAGGAGTCATTTGATGTGCACCCAATGAAAGGAATTAGAGTTAAAGTGGACAACACATTTTATTTATGCAAACTGGAGGCTATGATGGAGGGTGGTTGAAGGGAATAGATGAAGGCGGATAACAATGCAACATAGATAGAAACATTCTTCTGAAAGGACATAAACCACGTAGAAAGAAATGAAAGATATTTACCCTGACATAGATTAGAGGTTGCATTCAAATCCAGTTCAATCCTCTTCTAGTGGAGTGAGAGAACATATCTTGTAGATTTGTCCATAATGAGATTAGATAGAGAATTCGTTTTTTCGATTCTTGTTTGTAGGCAAATCTTCTCGTGGCTTTATTTTCATGCTGACATAGCAGAGTAAGTTTTAAATTATCTGGCATCATTGACAATTTTTGATGAACGTCCAATGGTATGTTGGGCATGTCAAATGGTATGCGGGGTGCATTATACAGGTTTTATGGCAATTATGGACTAATCAAGTCCAAAAGTAAAGCCTATCGGCTAAATATAACCTAAAACCTGCATTATTAACTAGCACTTGCACTAGAAAGAGGTGTAATGGTTACATTGATAGAATATTCATTAACATGTTAAGGAGGTGTATTTAATTATTGTTTGTATAATTTTGTAATAAAAATTTGAAATATAGTAATACTACAAGATTTGAAATATGTTTGTTTTACATGTTTTCTTATAATCAATTGAAAGAAAGATTTGTAACAAATTTTAATTTTGAGAAATTTGTAGTTAATGATTCATTTTTCTTATATCAAAAGAGCTTGAAATATATTTTTTTCTTATTCATTTCTTTTGTTCCTATGCATTGAAATAAGAAGTTAATAAACTTATATTATAAATGATTGATTGATCTTATATAAAAGATATATATTATAGAAAAATTATGATGTCAATTGACCAAACAAGACATAAATTATCCTCAAAACAACACTATTTATTCTAAGCTTAAAATTATCTACAGAATATCAACAATTACTAAAATTACTCTTCATGAGAGAAGGAATATGAATGATGGAATCTCTAGGTTTCCTTACAGATAAGAGACTTTCTTAACAAGTCACGTGTCACACAAACTCAATGTAGTGTGCTGCATGTTTGAGCCCAGAAATCTAGTAGCTCTAAAACCTCAATATTTCTAGATCTCCTTCTCATTCATTATGAATAGATTGAAGCAACAACTGTATGGAGATTTGTTTTGATTCGTCTCAATTCTTTTAAAATTTCTACTTTGATAGGGTTGCATAATATTTCTCCTGAAATTTTTTCCCATTTTTTGTATTGGGATTGGTTGAGCCTGTAGCAATAGAGAAATGTCTTAGCAAAAGACAAGGAGCAACATAGAACAGGGAATGTTTAGCAGACATCGTGCAGTGACAATAGTAGTTACATAATAGGTGTGAGAGTAGCACCATTTGTATTGGACATCTATCCAAATAGTTTAGTTTTATTTTATGTTGTAAGAACAAAGCATTTCCTCTGTGCTTTGTAATATTTTGAAAGAAAGAAGGAAAATATATGCAAATATTTTTCTATGTGTTTAGTTGTGTTATCGCTGTGCATTTTCTATGTTTATTCTGGTCTATCCATCATACAGTCACAACACTATTTATGTATTATTTGCACCCCTGCCTCCCAACACAAATTTTGCCCATTTAATTTCATTATCATGGCCGACAAAATGACACAATTTGTGTAGAATTTTGAGGTAAGTTTCTTTCCATGGTTTCACTCTATGTTTCTCTTTACATAAGTTATCACCTCATATTTTGGCTACCATTCTATTATGACCTTTACTTGTAGTAGTTGTGGCCCTTTACTCCATTTATCTCCATCGCTCATCTCTCAGGAAGGCAAGTGACATCCCATTGTGGAAGATGGTGCCATTTCATTTGACAGAAGCGGAGGAGTCATACATACTCTGCAATTTGAAGGAGATTACGTGACTAAATTTTGTGGTTCTGTAAAAGTTGACAAGGTCTTTCTACAAAATAGGCAAGCGGTAGACATTAAGAAGATCTGGTAAGACAAATGCAAGGAGAAAAAAGTTGAAAAGGTCTTTCTACAAAACAATAAAAAATAAATAGTTAGATCTAGATCCCAAAGTCAATAATTGAGTGGCTTGATAGATCAAAGAAATTAGATTTTTTCAATTATGACAACTATGTCTTTTAAGTTTGATTTGTTGATGTATTGTAGTAGTTAACCATGATGTAAATTTGGGTTATGGATCAACAATTAGATGGCAATAAAATTATTCTACTATAATGGTGTCATTGTAAATAAGGAACTCCCTGTAGTCTAGTGCTGGATTAATTCATATCATGTAGACCATTCCCTTTGTTGTAACTGATATTGGTATTGATGTAAAACTTTGAAGATTCATGCATCTTAACTTAAATAAAAAAATTGTTGGCTTGAGAAGCATAATGGATCTTACTTTCAGGTGAGGGGAACCCTAGGTTTATCTTAATTTTAGTTAAGCTCCTAGAATGAAGTGTAATATTTTAGTCACACCAAGCATTGAATGATGATATAACATTCAAATGTATTAAGGTAGTGCAAGGTGAAAAATAGTATATGCTACAACTTAAACATTATA
>CM021102.1:612767522-612986114 GCA_007115665.2 Sequoiadendron giganteum
ATATTTTTGGCAAAGGTATCATTTGCGTTGACAAGCTACGGAACTCAAATGATTATGTTTATTTGGAAAGTCCATGAAAAGACATAAAGTGTATTAGATAAAGCTTTTCATTACATTTGTTGAATAGGGTTTTGAACCCTAGCCATCATGGATAATTTTCTCAACTGCAATGCAGCTCTTGAAGTTCTCTCAGCCGACACTAAGAGAGTATGATAGCAGTAATCATGGATAGGTTTAATTAAATGGCAGTGAGAATGGTTTTTTGGTTTGTCGACTATCATTCGTTAAGAGCTCGAATGTGGAAGTTAGTCAAAGGAGATTCGATCGCATATTTCCAGCTGGGTTGTTAGGAACCTTTTGATAGGTCATCATGTTTTTTCATTCAGTTTCTTCCTCCATAATCAGGTATTTGCAATTTTTTGTTTAATACGGGCTTTGGAACAATTGGTTAAGAAGAAGTTTAATGATGTTGGTTTTGTGAATAATTTGTTGATAATGCTTTGTTAAGGAATCTATTTGAAAAGTTTGGTTAACAATCCTTTATGATTTCTGATGATTCCTCTCTCGGGTTATAACTAAAAATATACTCATCTTGTTTTAGCTGCAAAATATTGGTAAAAGGGTTTCTTATTCTACAACCCTAACCCAAGTTGGTTTACAGTTATTGCGATCAATTTTAAAAGTTATATCTGAAAGATTCAATGATAGACAAATGGAAACATAAGTAAATTTTTGTATACTTATATAAACAGTGGTTGATCATTGTTTTAAGTTCGGGTTTTTAACAGAGTTATCATGTTGAATGTGTACACAAAATTATGTAATTGAAGTTTTGCGAGTATGATGCAAACAAAGTATATAGCTGATATGTTTGGTATTTTAGAGATTCCAGAATGAATCTTTAAGATATTACATGTATTAGAATGAGAGTAATATGTGAACTAAATGGAAACAAAGTAACGCTCTGATATATTATTGTTCTGAGTTTTTGTACAGGGGTTGGTGCTCCCAAAGGTTGTAAGGGGTTGGTGCTCCTAGAGTGGGTGCTCTAAATTTTTCTAGTGAGGCATTGTAAACAATGAGTTTTGAGGTTAAGCTAGTGAGGCATCATTTTCGAGTGGTTTTTATTCCCCTAGAGGGTTTTCCACTCAGGACATATAATGGGTTATGTGATGATTTTTTGTGTGATTATTTTTTATTTCTATCCATTTTTCATAAGTTATCAGATGCATTAATATCTATTATTAGTTCTTATTTTTGCAATGTTAATGTATTCTGTTGTTACATGTACTTTCATAGTCATATGTTGCAAACTGGTTTAAAAGCTCTGTTTAACCAAACATGTTTTGCATGTTGTGTTGAAAATAATTTAGTCTATCACATCACATGTTATTTCATTGGTTCATAGTTCAAGATTGTTATGTTTCAATCTGTCATAATGTACTAAAGCTCTATGTAGTTTCAATGCTTATCATATGTCATTTAGTTGCACAGTTGTTGCAGTGTCTCATAAAGCTGCATTGAAATCTAATGGTCTTAAAGTGATTCAATGATGTTGGTCTTCATGTACACAGTCTTATGAGTTGCACCTATTTTGTTTTCATGCTCTGATTGTTAAACAATGTTAGTCACATCTTTCACAAGTGCAAAATATCTCACACAAGTTATATTAACATAAGTTGTCAAATAAGTTGTCAAAGTGAACTGAGTTAATGTTGTCATATCTTTGTTTACCTTTTTTCATGAATGCTCTCAAAGTAATTTCTCTACTTTGTTATCAATAGAAAGGATATCTGAACTAAAAGTCTTTTTCAAATTTTGAAAGGTTTAAATTTTAGGTCTGTCTATCAGACACTGATTCATCCCCCCTCTTAGTGTCTGTCCATACTCCAACATTAACCTATTGTTTTCTTTATTTGAATATATAAGAATTAGCAGCTGAGAAGTTTGGTCCTAAATTGACAGCTATACCACCTGTAGAACAAAATGTGGGAGTAGATTCACATGATCACATGGTAATTTATGCATGCTTTCTAGTCTAGATTAAAAAATTTAATTTCATGATTTTATAAGTTAATTAAAATTAAATCAAATTTTAATCAAATTTTAATCATCATATTATGTACGTAGAATTTTTTAATTTTCTCTAATTTCAAGTTTCTTTCTCTTGTGCATCATGATATAGGTCCATCTAGTTCATATGGAACAAAGAGGACTCTTGATTTTTACTGATAATCTTGACATAGGCTAGATTTATTTCATGGACTATATGTACGCATGTATACATAATTTATTTATATGTGCCACCTGACTATGACTATGTATATTGCACCTAGTATTTCATGTCCACTTACACATATTTTAGTACATTTCATGAGTTCTACATGATTATTTTTCTTTATTTATATGTTGACTAATATGTTTGTAGATACATTTAACTACATGTTTTATGGACTAGATCTAGATATAACATTTCATGTAGACTAAAAGATGTATACATTATGTTGATTATGCACTCATGTACATTTTAGTATGCATTATAAATTCATGTCTAATTAAATTTCAATATTTAGATATCATTGTTGAATGATTTTTAATAATTTAATTTAAACTATAATTTCATTTTCCACAATTATTTAATTAAATAAAAAATGTGTGTACATCTAATGTATACAAAAAATAGAAATAGATCCTAGAAGAGGGTCTCATGAAAAAGACACAAAATGAGCCATTTAGAATATTAAAATTAATTTATAAATCAACCAAACTTCATAGAATCAAACTATTTACTCACTTGAAAAATAAGATTATATAGAAGATAAAGGGGCTAAAGATAAGAATTCTAAAGGTGATCCATGTATTTTTATTCATGAGGGAATACGTTATAGGTGAAAAAAGGTATAATCATTAGTCCCAAATGTATAGAAAGGGAACATACACATTAATGCTAGGTTGATGAGAATTGAAATGTATTACTAGGAATGAATTAAAAACAAATGATTAAGCCTAGGGAATTCATGCCCAAGTCCTTTGTCTACTCATATTAATATTAGTCTACACCAATTCCCACTTGTCTATTCATATTCTTATTGACTAGAGTTTAGGGGAGATTTGGATAGGGAATTTTTCCTAAACAACTAGTTTTCTTCAATTGAATGAAAATTATTTAAGGTGACACAATAAGCTTTATCAATTGGAGAGTTAACATAAGGCTTGACCTCATAATCCTTGTGTCACTTAGTTGAATCCAACTCTAATACAATTAAAAAAGGAAATGTTGACCTCACACCAAGGTCATAAATGATGCTCAATGGCCTAGATAAGAGATAATTTATAAAAGGTGAAATGAGTGAAATAATATATATATATATATATATACATATATACATATATATATAGCTGATCTCGATTGTAATTCAGTTAACGAAGGAAATATTGGTCATACTAAGGTCACATAGGTTTAGTACAATGCTACCCAAGTTTTTTAAAACTAGTTATTAAATATCTTTTGTAATATGATGTCCAACTATATAAGATAAAAATGAATAATATAAAAGGTGAAATGAGAATGAAATAATATCTCAAAGACACAATTTATAAGATGAAAGGAATAATATAGAAGGTGAAATAAGAATGAAACAATATATCAAACACAATTTATATTAGATAAAATTGGAACAATATAAAAGGTGATTTATAAGAATGGAAGTTCATACATCAAAGACACATTTAACATTGATGTTTAATACAGCTATAACATGATGAAACATATGTGTATATAAATACAATTATCTTGTCCAATTTTAGTTCAAGGCTATAAAATTGATCTACCATAATTTATATGATAAAAAATTATAGTGACAATCATGGTGGATCTACTTGTAGGCAGCTTGCAAAAATAATGAATGTAAGTAAATTAACTATATATTTTATGAGTCTAACTCCAATTCATATGAGAATTTACAATTTAAATAAATTTATAAAATTGGATCTTAGAAATTCCTTAAAAATTCAAGTGATACCTATCGCAAGGAAAATTATCTGCTATATTTTGTCATGAGCTATTGAATGCACAAGAAGTGGTCACCAATTCCGTCTAGTTGTGGGAGACCTGAAACAAAACTGATTAACTATTTAATTATGAAATAAATTAATGCAACATAAGAGGATGGATTAAGAGGAGATACACATGATCCTTGACTCTAAGTCATGTGAGAAATTTAACTATAACTAGGAGATGAATTAATGAGAGGTAAGAGGATGGCTTAAGGGGAGTTAAGAAGATGAATTAAGGGGACATAAGAGGATGGCTTAAGGGTAGCTAAGAGGATGAATTAATAGGTCCTAAGAGAATGGCTTAAGGGGAAATACAAAATCTTGAACCAAAGTATGTGTCATGTGAGAAAATTAGTTTTATAATTAGGAGATGCCTTAAAATGGTAGGTAAAAGGATGACTTAAGGGGAGCTAAGATGATGACTTAAGGGGACATGCAATCAATTCTATTTTTTTTATAAAATAACAATAACTTAAATTAACTATATATTGAATACCAATTAAATATATATAACTATATACTTTTGTATTTATTCAAATTCCATTCCACCATGTTTGCATCCTCTCTTTTTTGTAATGCATCCATGGTGAAAAATTGTAGTGATAATCATGGTGGATCTACTTGTAGGGGAACTATAAAGTAATTCAATGCAAGTAAATTAAGTATATATTTTATGAGTCATAACTCCAAGCCATGCAATAAAATTACATTTTAAATAAAGTTAAAAATTGAATCTTAGAAATTCCTTACAATTGAAGTGATGCCTACAATAGGGAAAATTATCTACTATATTTTTTCATGAGTTGAATGCACAAGTAGTGGGAGACCTAAAACAAAAATGATTAATTATTTAATTATGAAATGAATTAAGGCAATATAATAGGATGGATTAAGGGGAGATACACATGAGCCTTGACTCTAAGTCATGTGATAAATTTAGCTATAATTAGGAGATGAATTAAGGGGAGGTAAGAGGATGGCTTAAGGGGAGTTAAGAGGATGACTTAAGGGGAGTTAATAGGATGACTTAAGGTGACATAGGAGGATGGATTAAGGGTAGCTAAGAGGATGACATAAGGGGTCCTAAGAGGATGTCTTAAGGGGAGATACAAGAGCCTTGACTCAAAGTATGTGTCATGTGAGAAAATTGGTTATATAATTAGGATATGAATTAAAAGGTAGGTAAAAGGATGACTTAAGGGGAGCTAGGAGGATTAATTAAGGGGACATACAATCACTTCTAAACTTTTTATAAAATGACAATAAATCAAATAACTATATATGAATATCAATTAAATATATAGAACTATATACTTACCTTTATTTATTCAAATTCCATTACACCATGTCTGCATCCTCTCTTTTTTGTAATGCATCTATGATAGAAAATTACAGTGACAATCATGGTGGATCTACTTGTAGAGGGACTAAAAAATTAATTTAATGTAAGTAAATTAACTATATATTTGATGAGTCATAACTCTAATCCGTTCGAGAAAATTGCAATTTAAAAAAATTTAAAAAATTAGATCTTATAAATTCCATATAAATTCAAGTGATGCCTACCATAGGGTTCTCACCATGGTTTTTCCCATTCTAGGTTTCCATGTATATCTAGTGTTCTTTGTGTGAATGCGTGCATTTTTTTTGTTTAATGGTTAAGGAAATCAATACTTGTTTCTTTGATGTTTTGAGGTTCATTTTTTGAGAAGTTACTAATGGTAATTCATGTTGAATTAAAGAGTTTTTCATATATTGATTCACCCCCCTCTCAGTATATTGTGTGCCCTTCAATTGGTATAAGAGATAAGTTCCTTTGAAATTTTTTAACAACTTGAGGTATATTTGGGATGGCACACTCAGTGGCCCAAGAAGGTTTGTCTTCAAATAAGGCACCACTTTTTGATGGATCCAATTATGCCTTTTGGAGTGTAAGGATGGAAGCATATTTGATGGCCACAAGATTTGAGGTTTGGCTATTAGTTGTGGATGGATATGAGATTTGTGATAGTCCCCTAAGATATTAGGTTGGAAACAAGGCTTGTGAGAATAATTACAAAGCAAGAAATTCTATTTTATGTGGTTTATCTAACTCTTAGTTTGTGAAAATTATGAATTACAAAACAGTAAAGGAAGTATGGGTTAAGTTACACGACATTTGTGAAGGTGATGACAAGGTCAAATAGGAAAAGCTTCAAACCTACAAAGGTCAATTTTAAAGTCTAAAAATGAAGGAAGAAGAAAACATTGCTATATTTTTGCTTAAGGTTGATGAGGTTGTCGAATATATTAGAGGTTTTTGTGAAGAGATGAAAGAAGGTATGATTGCGAAAAAAGTACTCAAATCCCTTCCCTGAAAGTTTGATAAAAAAGTTTTTCTATTGAAGAAGCTAAATATTTGAATACTCTAACTGTAGATGAGTTACATGGAATTCTGAATTCTTATGAGATGAGAATTTAACATTAAAAAATTTTAAGGAAAGAGGTGACATTCAAAGTGTCTAAGAATTAAGATGATCTTCATTCAAAAGCTAGATTGGGTCTAGAGGAAAAATTTTTTTCCAGAAAGTTACATAGGGGCTCCAAAAAGTATAAAGGTAAGTTATCTTTCAATTTTTTTAATTGTGGTGAAGTAGGACATTTCATTGCTAAGTGTCCATAAAAATATTTGAGCAATGATGAAAATAATTCATTCTCAAAAGGGAAAATGTTTCAAAAAAATTAGAAGAGTTTCTTTATCAATGAGGAAGGATACTCATCTATCATGAGTTGAATGCACAAGTAGTGGTCACTAGTGCCATCTAGTTGTGGGAGACCTAAAACAAAAATGATTTAACTATAATTAGAAGATGACTTAGGGAAAGATATAAGAGGATGGATTAAGGGGGGATACATTCAAGACTTGAATAAAACATCAAGTGAGAAAATTTTAACTATATATTGACTATCAATTAAATATATACAACTATATGTACTTACCTATATTTATTTATTCCATTGTACCATCAACATTCTCTTTTTTTAATATATCTATGATTGCCTCATGCTCTTCCATAAAAAGTGCCCATTACTCTTTATTAGCAATTCTCCCTTGATATCTAACTAGTTTTATATTTATTTCCATAACCAAATGTGATTACTGTATAATATTCTTATGTATTACATAATCTTCAAATACAGGCAAAATTTTCTTTCTTATTAAATATTTTTGTAGCTCATAGTTATCATTATCCACTCTACAATGTAACAACTTATATTTTTTCTCAACACATTGAGCCAACCAATACTCTATTTCCTCTTCATTCCCCTCAAGTGCAACAACAACATACACATATCTTGCAAAAACAATTATTTAATTTAATAAAGTACACGACATATAATTCACATGTAAACCTAGATATGTATATAAAATTATATATATTGCAAACTAATATAATAAAACAAAATAAATTGAATTAAATACCTTCTTGTAAAAGGTCTGAAACATGATCATAATAATATAATGTAAACACTTGATTATCTTCTTTAATCATTGTTTCATGTTGATCATATGTTGGTTTAGGTGTTAAGACTCTTTGTTTCCATTCTTCAACCCATTTTGTATTTTCACATGCTTTCCAATCACTTGCAATACAAAATTGACAAAAAACATGCAAGCTCCCTTGTCCATATTATCCATATGTTTGCATTTGAACTCTTGAATGAATATCATTTTATTGATCCACTAATTATCTCACAATCATGTCGAGTAAGAATATTCTCTTCTTCAATTAACCAAAAGAATCATCAAATTTTTGAGTTCTCACTTGATCTTGTAGATAATTTTATATTGCACCAATCCACAATTGCAAATGCATCTCTAAATTTTGTTGCATCCTCAAATTTTAATTAATCTCTAGCAAGAGCTCTGTTAACACATGCTCCAGCTCCATCGTGTTCTCCTTTACCACGTCCAACTTAAAAAAACTCCACATGAGTTGGATGTTATTTTCCTTGTGAGCCCTACATAACCAATAAAATATTATAGCATTCTTGAATCGTCTTGTAAAATTATCTGACCATATGAGATGTTTTTCCATTTGGATTTACCTTTATTTTAAATATTTATTAAATATATTGAAACAATATTGGACAAACACTTACGAGTGTAACTGGTTATCACTCAAATAGAAATGGTACTCCCTCAAAAAAATTCCATTCTTTTGTATTATCATTTGCATTTATGGATACAATATGAACAAAGATGACCACTTGCATTGAGTTATAATATTGATATTTAATTTCCTCTTGTGGAGCAAGGGAATAGTTTTCTACAAATTCAACCACTAATAATATAGTTTCAATTGGATATGTGTTTTTACATGTGCAAAATTGTACATCAAGCCACCGATCATATTGAGAGTGTTTTGAACATATTTGAGTACAACCTTATCTTTAAATTCTCTAATGAATTCATGCACCCTAATATTTTCTATGATTAACTCACAAAATTTTCCAAATTTTCCATTCTTTAAAGAATATTCAATATTTTTGAATCTTTTCACATCCACTAATTGTTGTCCAAATCATATGAACTAATTTCAAGCATACATTGTCCTAACAATGCAAGGTTTCCACATCTATTGCATTGTCCAAACATACAAGCATTTAAATAAAATAAGTGTCCATTAGAAGTTTCACAAAATAAACCTGCTATAAAATCCTTAGTTTTTTGAGGTGGCATATTATGTAATGTTCCTAACATCAGTTTTAATGTAAAGACTGATTTGCAGATTGAATTTAGTGAACAACATATGAACACAAAAGTTACTTTGATATATTGATAAAATTTATAATTTCATCTACATATATGATATGTCAAATACAACTCACTAATACTGATCCAAAATGATATACAATGCTACCACAGATTGACAACAATATTACTGAACTTCCTTACAAATTCCTTGAAGCTTAGTGTTGCAATTTGGTTGTCATTGATGTCAAAATTTCATTGGAGTATGTTGTAGTATGGTTGGTTGTTTGCTAGTCTTTGAGAAATTCTCTGCATTTCTCCTCTAGTGATAGATGGAAGACTATGTTAATCTTATGTGGATGTTCTCAAAAGTGCAAAGATTGGATTTGCATATCTCCGCATTTAAAGATATGGTTGTGTAGATAAGAAGTTAAGTTCATTGAGATGTTAAGGTGTTATATCCAAAGTTTCATGTCAATATTCCTTCCGTAAAGAAAGTTATAAGTGATAAAATACATGACTATGTTGTTTGATGACTAACTTTAATGTCTATCTACTTGTGTCGACAAAAGGTTGTGGATTTTAGTTGTATGAGTTTGTATGGACACTCCACATGTCGCATAGTGTCTAAGGTTTGAATCACATGGAGATATATCTTGGTTCCAGTACCACATAGTCATTTCAAGTTATTTTGTGTAGTTATGCTTCTAATGAGGCTGACTAAGGTCTGTTGATAGTGTGCACCAAAATTTCAAGGTTGAGCGAAGCTTATGAAGTGTTTGAAGGTGTTGTATGGGTCATGTTGACTCATTAGGGAGAAGCAAAAAATAATATTTATCATTCTTGTGTACCACCATTGGATGTCAAGGCTGACATGTTACAAGCTATATTTTCTTGTTTATGATTGACCTAATTGGAATTTGTTAAGTGCATGGATTACATTCATAGAAGATCAAAGGTGTGAATATTTTTTAGGAATAGGTTAAGCATGTGTTGGAATCTAAAAGGTGTGTTCCTCTTCCTAGTGTTGTGTGTAGTCTTTTGGGTCTTGCCCTCTACATGTTTCATGCAGATTGTTTTATCCTTGGATGACTTACAAATGTAGTAATTTTTTTTGTTGGCTAACATGTGAATTGTAATAATGCAATATCATGTATAAATTGTAAACCTAGTTCAATCTAGGATGGGAGAAGGGTGAAAAACAATGATGATAATTGTGTAAGTGATTCAAAGAGAAAGAGTAATAGTGGCAGATCCTATCCAATTTCATCTTGATCATATCTTTGTGATAGAAGGGAAGTAAAGAAGTGTGCTTAATTGTTTGTTGGAGGCAGTAAGCCAAGGAAAAACTTATTGATTGCTGAAAGTAGTGAGTTAGTAAGTAGTTGAGAAGACATTTGAAGACATTGCGAAGTAAAATTGCAATCATCAAAAGGATTGAGATTAATTGTCAGTTTCAAATAGTGGAAGGACTATCATTCTGTAATCATTCTTGAGTATTTTCTCAAATCAGGGAGTTGTAGCTTCCTTGGGTTCTATCCCTAAAAAAAATTTATTCAGGGAGTTGTAGCTTCCTTGGGAGTGACCCTTAAATTGTATTCAGGTAGTTGTACCTTCCTTGGGTTGTAGCCCTAATTTTTTTTAATAAATGTAGCTCATCTTGTGAGGATAGACTAGGATAGTAGCTCATAGAAAAATTTCTCGCCATCTTTTTTCCCTTATGGTGTTTTCCATGGTGTTGTATTGTTCTGTGCATTGCATTCATCTTTCATTTTATTGATTATGTGGTAGAGTTTAAAGTATCTGTTTGTTTTGGAAGGGTTGAGATTTGATAGAATATTGATTCACCCCCCCTCTCAGTATTATGATGTGTTTAATAATTGGTATCAAAGCACGATTCCTTAGAAGAAGTCTAACAACTTGAGGAAGATCCAGGATGACACAAGAAGGATCTCATAAGGTGCCTAGGTTTGATGGACCACATTTTACTTTCTAATGATTTAGGATGAAAACCTATTTGTCCTCATGTTTAGCAATCAGTCAAGGATGGTTATACTATTCCTGCTACTCCTCCAACTAATCTAGAAGAGATTAAGGCCTATGAGAATAATGGAAAGGCTAAGAATTCTATCTTGAGTGGGCTAAAATTTTATGATCTTGTAAAATTAATGCATTGCAAATCAACAAAGGAGGTCTAGGACAAGCTTAGTGGCATATATGAAGGAGACATCAAAGTAAAACAAGCCAAGTTAAAAATTTACAAAGGCAAGTTTGAGAAGCTAAAAATTTCAGAGGATGAAGATACTATTGTTGAGAAATGATGCCTCAATTACCAGCTTGAACCTCTGTCAGAAAAGACCTGGCGAAAAATTCATGTTTTTTGCCTTTACCGCCTTACCGCGCGCGGTCTTCTTCCTCACCGCGGTGGCCGCAGTAATTATCTTTCTGGCTCTGGCGGTGTTGGTCTGGCGGTTACCACCATACCGCAGGCGGTGGGTCCTCTCACCGCAGTAGCGTGGTGAGACCGCCTGCGGCTAGCCTGGTGGTTACTGCCTTACCGCGACTAACCTAAAGGTTGACCGCGGTGGTTGCGGTAAGACCGCCAACGACTGACTGGCAATTACCACCTTACCGTGGCTAGCCTAAAGGTTGACCGTGGTGGCCGTGGTAAGACTGCCAGCGACTGGTTGGCAGTTACCACCTTACTGCGGCTAGCCTAAAGGCTGACTGTTGTGGCCGCGGTAAGACCTCCAGCGACTGGCTGGCGGTTATCGCCTTACTGCGGCTAGCCTAAAGCCTGACCGTGATGGCCGTGGTAAGACCTCCAGTGACTGGCTGGCGGTTATCGCCTTACTGTGGCTAGCCTAAAGGAAAACTTCGGTGACCGCTGTAAGACTGTTAGCATCTGGCTGGCGATTACCGCCTTACCGCGGCTAGTCTAAAGGCTGACCGCGGTGGCCATTGGAAGACCTCCTACAGGCAGCCAGGCTGGTAACCGTTGTACCGCAGTGTCTCAGGGCCAGCCACGGTAGCGCGGTGGATGTTTGGGGAGTTTGACTTAGACGAGCTCGGTAGGCTTACCGCCATACCGTGAGCTGATCATATGGGCTCGGCGGTAGCGTGATAAAGTTTGTGGAGAGCTCGGTGGGCACGATGACTGGGTTGACCGACTTGGACTCAAAGTCAAAGAGTGATAGCAAATACAAGATCGACACGTGGCTCAGTGTCAGGTGATTATTGGTTAAAGGCCAATGAAGTTATTGCAGCAGGTGTAGGCCAACAAAAGGTGGCGGTTTTGAACCCAATTTGGATGATGGCAGTTATGGCCTGGGTGGCTCGAGGCAGAGAGATCGACATGGGCAGATCTTTGGTGCGATAAGATCAGTGATGATTGTACCTGGTGATCGGCAGTTGTCTGGCAGAATTGAATGCAACGTGAGAATTAAGGAAGTCAAGAGACTAATTGCAAAGAGAGAGTTTTTTGGAGAACTGTATGTTTTAGAAAAGAACATTGTAACAGTGAGAGAATTCAAAGTGTGACTGCTATGAGCTGATCAGAGAGGACTGTAACTTTGTATGTAATTGTTTTTTTACTGTAATACAAATTGTTTGCACTTAGTGTGGTGGGTTTTTAACCTGAAAAGGTTTTCCCACATATATCTGGTGTCAACTGCGAATGCTCATCTTTGTGTAATATTTATTTTACTTGCATGGATTCATCTTAAGTAGTTTTGAAGCTATTGAAACTATTTATGCTTTTCTCCTCTGTTGTATTAGTGTTAAGGGAATGTATTCCACACTGTTGGGTCTCTAGATCCATGCCTTGTTTTCCCTTTAATTGCAAGTTATTTGCTTTGGATAAATGAAGTGGTCAATGCAATCAGAGAACTTGGTGAAGAACTAGAAGAACCCGTGGTAGTTAAAAAGGTACTGAGATCTCTTCCTAAAGCTTACAATCCTAAAGTATATTCTATTGAAGAAGCTAGAGGTTTAGACACCTTTTCAATGGATCAATTATATGGTTCTCTTAATACCTATGAAATGAGAGAGTTTGACAAAAAAGCTCTAAAGAAAGAAGCAACTTTCAAAGCTAGTAAGAAGGAGATATATGAAGAAATTGATTAGAGTAGTGACACTAATGAAGAAGAAGCAAAATTTGTAAGGAAGTTGAAGAGGGGTACTGACAATTACAAAGGTAAGCTACCTTTCAAATGTTTAAAGTGTGGAGAGGTTGGTCATTTTGCTTCTAAATGTCCTTTAAAATATTCTAAAAATCACTAGTAGAATTTAGAAAATAAATGACTTAGAGGTGACTAAAACTTTTAGTCACAATGACTAAAAATGACTAAATTCTACTCAGTTTTTGCAACTCGGCTATGAATGAGTAAATAAATGACTAATTTGGTCATTGAATAAAAAATTATTTAGTCACATAAATATAAATGACTAAATAGTTAGTTGTCAAATCCAAAGTAGACAAAAAATTTAAAAACCAATTCAGCCAATTATTGACACGATGTATTCATGTGCACAATGTATTGGCGTGATTATTCATGTTCATTGTTGATTCATTCATCTTGCTTGACCTCACTTTATTCATTAATTGTAGACATTGCTTCATTCATTAGCCTGGCATGATGCATTTTGATCAATTACAACAACTACTTGCATGGGCGATAAGGATTCAAAGAGGACCTAGAGACTTCTGAAAAGGTGGGAAAGGGCAAGGAATTCAGAGTTTTCTGCAATGAATTTGAATTCTCTGAGGCCCTCTGTAGTGAAATCGGATTTGGGGATGCCCTTTGAAGTGAATTTAGAGGTAATTTGAAACCCTCATTACATTAAACACAAATTTGAAACACTCATTACAATCTACAACTCTTAATAATGTTCTACTACTCTTAATAATGTTCTTTTACAATCTTGCCATTGTTCAGCTTCATAATGTGCTCGAGCTAAATATAATAAAATTTGGGTGTCAGTGCCAAATTAGAATTTCCTCAAACAATTTTGATACATTTTCACTGCAAGCACAAATTGTCCTTGTGCAAAGTAAACATGTGCTAGATTTATCCACACATCAGGCATCTAAACAAAGATGTTTCTTGTTGTAGCTTCTTGTACCTATGTAAAAATTTCCTTTGCAATATCAAATTGACCCCTTTTAGCTAGCACAATGGCTGCCTCATTTGTAGCATAAACATTTCTTGGTCTCTATTCCAACACTTCACAATACAGTTCTCTAGCCTTCTCAAGATTTTGTGCCTCCACCTTTCGATCCCTCCTCTTGTTGCAAAAAGCTACAAAATAATTCTAATTTACAAGTGAAATGTCAACATAAAAATTCTTTGCATCTGATTCACTTTGTGAAACTTTAATTGTTTCTTTGCTTTAAGTCAGTATTTTATTTTCAGTTCCATTTTTCCAATCATATATAAAGCATTTGATGAGTTTTTATCCACCTTAAGTGAATCCCCAATCAATTCTAGGCTTAGTTGGATCTCATTCTGAGCTTGAGATATGGCTGCAAGACATAGATATGTATCCACATAATCAAGAAACTTGAACAGTATTAGTCTACATAAAATATTTTCTTATTTTAGTATCATGTAGTTGTTCAAACAACCTAGCAAGATTAAATAGTGTTGTGACTTTATCCCATGGTAACTCAAGTGAAACAACACCTTCTTCTAGTCAATGGAAGAATTTCATATCCTTAAAGAGAATAGGAAAAACTGTAGAATTAGCATTGGGGATTTTATTTATGACTTCAACCCAAATGCCATTTCCTAATGCCTCCATAAAATTTTGTTGAGCCAACTCTAGTTCATCATGCTCAAAATGAAGAACCCCAATGTTGTTTAACAATTGAATGGGTACTTCTTCTCTGCTCTTCTTCAGAAGAGACTTTGACATCTTAAGAGAATCTAAGGCTGCACTAGGTTCTAACGATATTAATAACTCACCCATCTTAATAAATGCATGGGCATTAGGTGGATCTATGCAAGTTGCCTTTCTTAAAATTTCCAATGCCTTCTCTGCTAGCCCTTGCTGAGCATATATATGGCCTACAACTTTTAATCTCTCACATTTCTCAGGGTGGACCTCCAAAACCTTTTCAAAATTTGAGAGAGAACTCTTAAGATCTCCCAGCTTCAATTAAACCTATCCAAAAAATCCTATAGCCTCTGGATTTCCTTGACTGATGTCATGTAGTAGCGGCTAGTGGTGTCATAATCACCTTTACTTTGACAAGATCGTGCAAGATTATAATATGAATGAGATTTCATGAGAGGGTGGTTAGTTGAAACAAGAGTTGTCTTAGTCAACTATTCCACAAGAAAATGTTGTCATGCAGTGAAGAAAAAATGGTTTGTTAAATGATTCAATGCCATTGCAGAGTACATGCATAATTCAAAGGCTCTACGCATCTTTTCTATTCCTTCATGAACACTACCTTTTTCACTAATTGTGAGAATCCTACAAGTAAAAAATGCACAAAACTGACCACAAAGATTTATGTAGAGGCAGAACATCATTTCCTAATGCCTCCATAAAAGTTTGTTGAGCCAACTCTAGTTCATCACGCTCAAAATGAAGAACCCCAATGTTGTTTAACAATTGAATGGGTACTTCTCTACTCTTCTTCAGAAGAGACTTTGGCATCTTAAGAGAATCTAAGGCTGCACTAGAGTCTGACAATATTAATAACTCACCTATCTTGATAAATGCATGGGCATCAGGTGGATCTATGCGAGTTTCCTTTCTTAAAATTTCCAAAGCCTTCTCTGCTAGCCCTTTCTGAGCATATATATGGCCTATAGCTTTCAAGCTCTCACAGTTCTCAGGGTGGACCTCCAAAACCTTTTCAAATATTGAGAGATAACTCTTTAGATATCCTAGCTTCAACTAAACCTATCCACAAAATCTCGTGGCCTCTGGCTTTCCTTGATTGATGTCATGTACTAGCGGCCAATGGTGTCATCATCACCTTTACTATGATAAGATTGTGCAAGATTATAATATGAATAATATTTCATGAAAGGGTGGTCAGTTCAAACAAGAGTTGTCTCAGTCAACTATTCCACAAGAAAATGCTAACCTGCGGTGAAGAAAAAATGATTTGCTAAATGATTCAATGCCATTATAGAGTATAGGTATAATTCAAAGGCTCTATGCATATTTTCCATTCCTTCATGAACACTACCTTTTTCACTAACTGTGAGAATCCTACAAGTAAAAAATGCACAAAAATGACCACAAAGATTTATGTAGAGGCATAACATCATTTCCTAATGCCTCCATAAAAGTTTGTTGAGCCAACTCTAGTTCATCACGCTCAAAATGAAAAACCCAAATGTTGTTTAACAATTGAATGGGTACTTCTTTTTTTCTCTTCTTCAAAAGAGACTTTGGTGTCTTAAGAGAATCTAAGGTTGCACTGGGGTCTAACGATATTAATAACTCACTCATATTGATAAATGCATGGGCATCATGTGGATCTATATGAGTTGCCTTTCTTAAAATTTCCAAAGCCTTCTCTGCCTACCCTTGCTGAGCATATATATGGCCTACAACTTTTAAGCTCTCATAGTTCTCAGGGTGGACCTCCAAAACCTTTTCAAAATTTGAGAGAGCTCTTTAAGATCTCCCAACTTCAATTGAACCTGTCCACAAAATCTTTTGGCCTCTGGCTTTCCTTGATTGATGCCATGTAGTAGTGGCTAGTTGTGTCATAATCAAATTTACTACATGATAATATCATGCAAGATTATAATATGAATGATATTTCATGAGAGGGTGGTAGTTGAAATAAGAGTTATCTCAATCTTGACTGTTCCACAAGAAAATGCTACCCTGTGAAGAAAAAATGGTTTGCTAAATGATTCAATACCATTGCACAATATAGGTATAATTGAAAGGATCTACACATCTTTTCCATTCCTTCATGAACACTACCTTTTCACTAACTATGAGAATCCTACAATTAAAAAGTGCACAAAAGTGACCACAAAGATTTTTCCCCATTTCAAACAGAAAAATTGCCAAAAAAATGTGTTTAAAACCCGCATATAAAATCACGCTGATATCCGTGCCAAAAAAACATGAGACCATAACTTGTTGCTTACTATTATGCTTTGATAGATTTTTTCCAAGCATCCATAGCTTTTTTGAAATCACCTGTTTTAGGCTTTTAGCCATAACATCAAGGTAGTGAACTATTTGATAAAATGCTTTGGCAGACATGTATGAAAAATGTGGTAGCATAGAAAAGGCAATGAACTTTGGAAAAAATGCCTCAAAGAAATGTGGTCTCATGGTGATGGAATTCCATGACAAGCGAATTGTTATGGATTGTCATGGAATTCCATCACCATGAGACCACATTTCTTTGAGGCATTTTTTCAACCAGTTCACTGCCTTGTCTATGCTATTGCTTACTATTATGCTTTGATAGAATTTTTACAAGCATCCTTAGCTTGTTCAAAAGCACTTGTTTTAGGATTTTAGCCATAGTAAAAAGGAAATGAACTGTTTGATAAAATGATTTGGTAGACATGTATGAAAAATGTGGTAGCATAGACAAGACAATAAACTTTTTGAAAAAATGCCTCAAAGAAATGTGGTCTCATGGAATTCAATGACAAGCAAATGCAATTGGCAGACGCTCCTAGTTATTATTTATGCAATGTGAAGTAATTGCATAATTGCTTAGGTTGACTTTGTAAAAATTGTATTGTAATTGTAATTTTGCCATCTATCAACATCTAGTTATTAGTTATGCAATGAGAAGTAATGCTTTGAGTTTGAAAGATGTGCAATGCAATGTAACCAATAGTTTGAATATAAACTACAAAAAACTATTTTTTACAATTCATTAGTTAAAATCTCTATTTTATTTGCTCTCTATAACTCTATTGCTATGGAAATGCCTTTCAATTAAAAAAAATAGTTTTGGTCTCTTAGTCTACAATTTTTTTTTGCTATGTGTAGAACATTATAGATGGATCAACATCGAAGGTTGAAATACCATTAATTTGATGAGAGAATAGCCGATGAGAGTGACATGGACAAATATCCATGTCCATGTAATGACTTTCTTGGTGGAAAGGTGAAAAACAGAAGTCAAATTTATCGACATATGATAAGATATGGGCATAGTGGTATAAGCCCTTGGAATGCCAATTATTACGAAGATATGATAGAATGGAAAAGTGTGAGAGATGAAGAGGCAACAAACATAGATGAAGTGGAACCGAACATAGATGAAGTGACACCAAACATAGATGAAGAGGCAACATTGTTAGAAGGGTTTGAAGTTGATAAAATGTTGAATGAGGGTCTAAACAACGATTGGGCCAAGTTGATGGAGGATGCTTCAATGCCTTTGTATGCTAATTGAAAGTTAAGTCATTTGACAACAATCCTTCAAATTATTAACTTGCAAGTGGTGTTTGGTTGGACAAATGAGAGTGTAGATCAGTTATTGGCATTATTAAGTTCATTTTTACCACCTGACTCCACATTGCCAACAAAATGAAGCAAATGTAGAAAGGAAATCACTAAGCTAGGCTTAGGGTATGAAAACATCCACACATGTGTGCATGGTTGTGTATTATTTCACAAGAATCTTGCAAGTGAGAGTGAATGTCTGAAATGTCATGAAGCAAGGTATAGAGAAGGGTTGAAATTAGTTGTGGTTCCTAGAAAGGTTCTTCGCCACTTTTCGATAATCCCATGATTACTCTGAATGTATAAGTGCAGAGACATTGTTGAATTTATGCAATGGCATGCCCAAAATAAGAGCACTGATGGAAAACAACAACATGTGCCTGATTGTAAGATGTGGATGGAATTTTATAACAAATGGCTTGATTTTTCTCAAGATCCTCGTAATATAAGGTTGGGTTTGGCTCTAGATGGGGTGAACCCATTCTCAGATCAAAGTACTAAATGTTCAACTTGTCTAGTCTTTTTAATAAATTATAAATTGCCTCCATGGTTAGCAACTAAACCATTTTTCTTAATGCTATCATTGATTATGCCAGGAAAGAAAAGTGTGACTTCAGATACAATTGATGCTTATCTAGAGCCATTATATGATGAGCTAATGGAATTGTGGAAAGGAATTGAAGTAATTCAATCCTTAAGGGATGGTCATTCAATCAAATTCAGTTTAAGAGCTTCCTCATTATTTACGATTCATGATCTTCCTGCATATGGCACATTGTCTAGTCTCAGTGTTCATGGATACCATGGATGTCCTGCTTGCAACTTTAAGGATTTTGTGAGGCACTCAAGAAGTTTGTGTAAGTGTATTTATTGTGGACATCGTGCTTACCTTAAATTGGATAATCCATATCGTAAAAAAAAAACACGGTTCAATGGTCAAGAAGAGAATCGTGAAGCACCATTGCTAATAATAGGTGATTACATTGTTGAGAATGGACAAAAAAGAATGTCATTTATTGAAAATGATGGGATTGTTGGTAGTAGATATGATCCATGTAATGAAAGTGGTGTAAAAAGGTGCATATTCTATAAGTTGCCATACTTTGAGGATATAGCCATTAGGCATACTGTTTTCTTTATGCATATCGAGAAAAATATAGCCTATGCTATTATGGAAACTCTTTTTGGTACTTTTGATACTGTTTCATCACGTGAAGACTTTTCACAACTAAAGATTCGTCAAAATCTTTGGGTTGAAAAATATAGAAAACCTAGTGCTCCTTATGTTTGGACAAAGGAACAATGTGCATAATTCTTACAGTTGATGTCTCAGACTCGCTTTCCCACTGGATATGTAAGTAGTAGTATTAGAAGAAAAACTAAAATTAATGGCTTAAGATGCCTCAAGACCCATGACTATCATGTCATAATTGAGAATATTTTACCTATTGTGTTAAATATATTAAGTTTGGAAAAGGGGCCAAGATTGGCAGTTATAAGGTTGGGCCTAATATTAAAGAGAATGAGTTTACATGTATTAGATCCTTTGAACTTTGATAGTTTGAGGGAGGAAGTTGTTGAAGTCCTTTGTCTATTGGAACGGGAATTTCCACCAACAGTCTTTAACATTTCTATGCATCTTTTGATACATCTACAATATGAACTAAAGCATTGTGGCCCAATAAGAACAAGATGGATGTATCCGATGGAACAATATATGAAGGTTTTGAAAAAAAATGTCCGTACTAGGGAAAAACCAGAAGGCAACATGTTTGAGGGATATTCAATGCAAGACGCCATGGGATTTTGCACATAATATATGAAGGATTTTAAAAATGTCAATCAATGTGTATGGGACGATGACGAAGAAGACATAATTGCAGGTGAAGTATTATAGGGCAATGTATGTCGCTTCAAGCTATCACATCAAGAAAGAAGTGCAATACATGCCTATATTCTTCAAAACACATCTTCGTTCAATAAGTGGCATAGGTAAAACAAATTTTACACAATAATCTATTTACTCAATTGCATTTACACATTTGTATTATCAATCTTACTATTTATACGTTAATATTCTATGTAGAAAATATGAAGAAGACAATCAAGCTTGGATGCAACATCAACCTCAAAGGCACAAATGTCATGTTGATTTGACTGGAGGTGATTCTTTTCCAAAATTTGAAGAATGGATTGCTAATGCAGTTAGTGATGCAAAAGAAGAAGGTCAAGATATAACAATTTTAGAGAAGGGGGATTCGCTACTCACAAGTTCTCTTCGTTCAGAGAACCTCATAGGGTGAACTACCCTAAACTATCTCAAGGAACAATGACGAGAGTTCTAGAATCAGAAAGAACAGGTCACGAAGATTCTCTGGACAAACTAACAAGCTCTCGGCCAAAGGATGTCAATGCAGAATACAAACGACGATGCGGCACGCTGGCGTCCCCGAGGTGCTCTAGCGTATCGTACGGACTAGAAAGCGAGAATTTTGCAAAAAATGGAAAAGTGAATGCTTCTACTCTAATTGCTAAGAACTTATAGAATGCAAGAAAATGATAGAAAGTGATAAAGTTGAAATAAAGTGAAAGAGAAATGATAAAGACAAGGAGAAGAAGAGAAAGAAAATTCTTACAATCACGCAAGTGATGAAACCTCCAGAATGTGAATGTCTTCAATACCTGCACACAAAATAGAGAGAAATTGTTGGGGCTGTATAGAGGCTTGCCTCAGTCAAACCCCCATTTTGGTGTTCCCACCTCTACGAACAACTGGATAGATAGAGAGAAAAGTATGATAAATAAAGAACACAAAAGAACTACAAAAAAATGCTATTCTACTCAACCAAATAATAGAGGAGAGGAGTGGAAAGATTACCACCTCCACCAAGAGCACTCAAGGTTAATGGGGGAGAAAATGAGAGGAACTCAAGCCTCTGCTACAATGGTGTTTGTTCCACACTTTCTCTACTGAGTGGATAGAGTGTCGATGTTGTTGTTGTGAAGTGTAAAGTGTTGCTTGAGAGCTTGATTGAATGCTTAGAATGATTGTAGAAGCTATAGAAGATATGTGAAGGAAGAGGATTGTGAAGTGATAAGAGAGGGCTCAAAGAGAGCTAGAGAGTGAAAATGAATCCATAAGAGGTGAATTTGAAGAAGCAGATGAAGGAAACAGTCATATTCAGGTCAGTCGGCCAAAGAGGGTGTTACAAGTTGACTTCCAATGAGAAGTGTAACACCTCTGTAGGCTCCAACCGTAGGAATCTTCCAAGGACGTAAGCACTCCACACAGATGTATGTGTGTTGCATGGGTGTCCCTGACAGTAACTTATCTGCCAACGCACAAAAAGGATGCCAATTGGAACGAAGGCAGCGGGCTTAGGTGGATTTTTTCCTTTCAGTTTGGTTTTCTAAAGTGAAGGAGGGTAAAAGGAGAATTTTCCCAAGGGGTGCAAATTTGCTCCTATACAACAACGAAGGAAAGTGAGCTTTCACAATCTCCACATTTATGGGCTACACGTTTTAGTGGAATGTGGGCCTATGGTAGTCATTTAAGAGTGGAAGAAAAAGACAAAGGAAAGATAAATTATGATTGTGTTGTTAGTGCTGAATTTATTCACGAAACTGAGAAGAAATTTTATGTTGGATTCATCCAACAAATTATTCTAGTGGACTATGGTGAAAATATTCCTATATTATTAAAATGTAAGTGGATCTAACCATCTGCAATACAATTTGATGAGTATGGATTTGTACGCACAAATACAAGACAATTTTTATCAGAGACAAATGAGTTGTATGTTTCCCCTCTTCAAATTAACCAATAATTTATAATTGATGCTGTAAGAAGCCCAAGATGGCCATACATCATTCAAATAGAGTCTCATTCAAAAAGAAAATTCATCGAAGTTGTTGATATAATTCCTGATGGGCAATATGTTAATTTACAAGAAAAATTCAAAGAAGTGGATGAAGACGATGATGGATTGTTTGAAGAAGACATTTTGATTAACATTGAAGAGATTGGTAGAGAGAATGCATTGCATGTCACAGATGAGGATGAGAAATAAAATCAAGAAGATGCAAACAAAAATGATTAGGATTATGATCTTGTTGGAAATGAAGATGATTATGATGATGTTTTGTCACCTTAAGAGGTTAGCTTGTCATGTAAACTTTCGTTATATGTATGGTGTAATTTATTATTGAATGTAATAAAGATTTGAATATAGGTATGCTTATTCACTGTTGTTTTACTGATACATTTCTGAATTTAATCATCATTATTTTGTTGGTACATTGTATATAAAACCTGAGATGTTCACTTTTGATTTGAAGTGCATTTAAAGTTAGGTTTAATCATTTTTTTTAGTTTTCTTACTTTGGTTGAAAATCTGAAATTAATTTTGTTAAGTTAGAATATAATTTCTTGCATTTCGTCTATGTTTTCTAGATGCAAACATATAATGAACATCTGTGATTTAATAATACATATAGATATCTTAATATTAGGTGAACTAAGCCTCCCCATTACAAACAAAGAAATGATCTCTTAAGTCTGACTGACACTAAAAACTAAAACTGAGAGACTGCAAAACAAGAAAATTGTTTAATCTTTTCAATAAAATGATATCTAAAATACTATATGCATAATAAAATCCAATACTGCACTACCGCAATAGTCAATAGAGGTGTGCACGGGATGGTAGGACATCGAGGTCAATGTACAATGCTTACCACAATACCACAACAACCAAATATGAATACCGTGGGTTGGCGGTGAAAAAATGTTAACAACTAAAGTAAACCACAACCTCGCAAGGGGTAAATAGTGACACTGCGGTATGGTGGTGAACAATCACTCAACCTTTAGAATTAACCCACTGTCCCACATGAGTCCAAAGGGGTGTGAGTGAGGTGGCGGTACTGCTACCGCTACCCCGCAACAGTCTTGATATGACAGAGTGGTATGGGGGTGAATAGTCACTCAACCACTAGAATTAACCCACCATCTCGTGGGAGTCCAAAGGGATATGTGTAGGGTGGCGGTACTACTAACACTACCCCATAGTAGTCTTTAAATGATAGAGCAGTACTGTGGTACAAGCTGTCAAAGCATTAAATGATTACATTGTTCGATTTCCCAAGATCAACGAGATGTATTCAAACTCAAAATATGGGCACATTTTGAAATATTTTGCATGAATTGACATTAATAGTGAGGTGACCAAGCTCAACAACAAATATTACTTGGGACTCAATGACATTTTGGCAATCATGCACAAAGCTCAACGTATCAGAGGCAAGGGATTTCAAGTGGGAAAACTCCACAACTATTATTCCACATGATGATGGCAATGAGGATACAAAATCCTGAAGTCAACATTGAGTATGAATTTGCTATTGAAATTGAGAAAGGGCTACATGAGGGATTTTTGCAAGTAAGAGAGAACTTAGCTCCCATCACTTTCAGGAAGTACTCTTTGCTATGTCATTTAATATTGTACCAAAACATAAATAGATGGACTAAAAGAATGTGTTTACGAATGACTGATGATGAAGGGAATACATTGCCTGTACAAAACTGGTGTTACATCTGGGATAGTAGATGTAAATATAGTGATTATATAATATTTCATGATGATTTCATAGTAAAGGCCATGGCCACTCTTGGTCATATTTCACCAAGATTTCCTAATAAAATCATGCAAGTATTAAGAGTTCTAGCATTAAAGACAGAGTAGGGACACACTCACAATTTTAGTGACTAGTTCTTCTTAGCAGACGAAACAGTAATAAGGGTCTATGGGTGTCCTCAAGCCCCACATGTTCTACCTAGATTTTTTTATATTTGAATTGCATTTTTAGAATTTATGTGGAAAATGTTATGGATGGAGGAGGATGTTATGAAAAGATAGAAAAAGGGGACATTCCTCCCTAACTTAACTAAATGTGAGAAGATATTCATAGGGTCTGACACTCTTGAAGAACTACATAACTATTTGAAAATGTGGTATTCATTGAAGTCACAAGGAGAAAGGGTATTTGATCCTGAAGGGCATATTAATTTTATAAAGCAAACACTTCTCACTAAAGTTGGGATTGCTCATGTAATGGCTTACGAATCTAAGATGCAATAAGAAATTTATTTACACCTGATGAAGTTTTTGAGAGGAAGAGGAAGTGGGAAATCATAAAGAGGCTTGAGGACGAGAAGAAGAAAAGGGATACTAGATTCCAAGGATTCTATGTTGAAGAAAAGGGTCTTATCAAAAGGATGAATGTAATAATTGATAACTTTGAAAGATTATATGTTGAACTAGAAAAGAAACATGAGGGTCAATCTTTGAGACCCTCCAAGCTTACCATTAATTCAAGTGGTATTGTAATCACAAATCCCCTACCAGAAATTGCCACAATATAATCAGAAGCATCCCTTGAGCAACCAAGTCCATAAAGGTAGAAGACACATGGAGTGGCCTCTTAGTGGCATATGAAATAAGTGAAGGAGTAGGGGGTATTGAAGAGGTAGCAGATGTACTTTTAAATTTTAAAGATGATGAAGTTGATCAACCATTGCCTAAGCTTGCAACTGATGCTCACAAACCAGAAGAAAGAGTGGATGTACATGGGAATAATAATCAAGAAGTGCATGATGATGAAAGGGTGATTGTTGCCCTTAGATTTATTGAAGATGATGAATTTATTCAAACTCCCGAGTTTAAGGATTTTTGGTTTAAGTTGAAAATGAAAGAATTTGAGGAGAGACCCCAAATTAATAAGATGGGCACTGAGGAGTCACATCATGACTAGATTGTTGCCCAAATTCTTGAAGAACTCGAGATTAATGAAATTACTATTAGCCCCCAAGAAGCAAGAAAATTGGTCTTAGAAAGCAATATACTAATTATTCCTGGGATGGAGTTAAAAAATTATTCTTACTAGATCAAGTAAGAAGCCAAGAAGATCCCATGTTGGTTTCTAAATTCAATTCAGATGAGGGAATGAGTGGCACATGTTACAATCCAAGAATCGAAACCCTAGCCTTTTGGACAAAGCAAAAAAAATAGAAAAACCAAAATTGCTTGATGTTGTAAAATAAATGAGAGGGATTGCCATGGTAAAGACACTTCAAGACACATCAACATTGGAGGCAACTACTATGAAAATTCACTAAAAAATGTTTACTAGGGATGTGGTTAAAGCTATGGAGCTTAGATTGGTAGAATATGAGAAAGCACAGACTGATATGAATGATGAAGTGAATAGGTTAATCATAGAAAATGTGAAATTGAAACAATAGTTGAAGGGAGAAGGTCCTTCCCAAAACACAAAATTAACAGTATACCAGCCCCCTGTCATCCACACTGATATAGGTGCAATCATCGTTGAATAAGTTAATGTGCTAAAACAAGAAATTGAGAAATTGAAAAAGAGTAATGAAGAAACAAAAGAAAGAGCAAAGAGAGAAACCCTCAGAGTATTGGAATAGATCTTGGAGCATAGGTTTAAACTAATTGTGGAAAAAATAGAAAATGTGTATGAATGCTATGTATCCTTGTCACAAGCAGTTGATCAAATAAAAGCCCATGTACCTAGATTGGACCCCTTATTCAAGAAATGACAACCTGTACATCACACCTTAATGACTTTGTGCAGAATTTTACAAAGGAGTTTTGAGCCCCCCGCAGCTTTAAAGCCTACTGAGAAAATGGTCTAAATGGTCACAAATGAATTTCAATACATGTCTGCAGAAGACCAAAAGATCAAGGCAAGAATGGATTCATTTCACATGCTAAATAAGTGGTTTGTGCCTAAGATACTAAGGGATGATGATCAACTGAAAGGCTCCAAGGATTGGACAAATGAGTTTAGAAAAATTGTTCCCAATTGCCTCACTAATATACAAAAGGATGGTGACAAAAATATTCACCACCTCAATTTTACCTTGGATGGAATAATTGCATTGGATGTTGGGTACTCAAAATTCATCATGGATACCAAAGGGTTATTAGACAACAGATGGAAGAGTCACTTGGCCAAAACAAAAAAATCCAAGAGTACAAATGGCCTCATGATTAGACGATGTATGAATGGGAGAAAACATATCTAGCTCCCCCAAAAGAATAGGCTTTGTAGTGAAGTACCAAGCCTTGCAGATACTATCATGGAGAGAGGACCTTGCCAGATCTGAATGATCATGGGTACCTTACGACGAGTAATAGACTTTTGTATCTTGAAAGTGCTATGGACTTCAACATCTAATAAATTCTCTTCACTTCTCTTCTTTCATTGATTTTAAGTTTTATGTAATCCTATGTAAACAACTATAATTAATACTTTTTGATTTATGTTAAAGGTGGGTAACTGAAAAGACACCTTTTGACATGTTAGTTAGGAAAAAATTTTGAAACGTATTGTTAAATCTTTTTGAAGATCAAAAGAATGAAGTTATAATTGGTGGTCGAATTCTGGTTTCAATTGTTTGTTGAGGTGAATTAATGAATGCTATCTTGTTGTCTCCAGTTTGATCTTTCCTCATTATTTAATTTAATATATCAAGGGTATATTTGGTTTATCAAAACACATTTGTCGTCAAACAATTCATTTTGTACTACATTTTGGTGTCAAATCTTTGGTAATTATGGTTAGTTTCATTACATTCAAATTCTGAATTATGGGAAATTATATACATTAAATAGATTAATAGATGTTTGTATAGTGAAATTAGCTCTCTTAGAAATTAACTAAAATATCTTGTCTTGAAATATCTAGAAGGATTATTGTAATTAAAGAGGATTTTGTGGTTATTTTTCTAACAATGATTTTACAGTGCAACTAGCTTGCTATTTTCATTCAAGATACAAGTCATGATCAAAGTCAAGCACATACCAAGAAGATGGTACTCTACTTCAAACCCTCAACCTTACTTAGTTTAGTCTACTTACATGGGGATATTAATGAAGTTTCTAAACAATTAATATATATCATTTGTTGTTTGTGAAGGAGAATCCTGTAAGATCCAATATGGCAGTGGATCAATATCTAGTTTCTTTTTTGCTAATACTGAATGAGCTTAGGGGGCTGCAGCAACCAAAACGTTATACTTTAGAAAATTAGAGTTTATATTTATGGCGGCTAATATAAAACCTCCTGCCATTCTTGATTCTTTGATTTCATTGGCCAAAGATAAGGTATTGATTTTTTCTCTCTCCTTGTACCATTTTGAATTTTGACATTATTGTAACCTTTTAAGATGTCAGATGGGCATTGCAACATTTTTAGGTTAACTCCATGTGCCATGTAATACCTGAATCATTCCTTAATTTATGAGATGCTTTCCTTCAATCGCCTTTGATATGTTTCAACCGTTCACTAGCAATCTTTACATCATGTAGATATTGCAAAGGTGGATTGAAGGGATTGAAACCAATAAAATGAACACAGTTTGATTCTTATTGTATAGGGTAGTAATCACATGGGTAAAATGGTGGGATTGAAACTAATGAAATGATGTTTGACATAGTAAAAAACCCTTTTAACTACGAAGTTTTCCCACGATCAAATCCCCTTACTTGCTACTCTTTTTTCTAATTTTGATAATTGTAAGAGAATAAACCTAAATAACTTGCACAAGAACATCAAATTTTTGGACTTATATTGAGGATAAGTTTTGAACCATTTGGTGATGCTTCTATGTATTTGTTCAAGTAGTTGTTTTCTTGCAATTTTAATGGGTGCCTTAAGTTTTGTTATTAATCATTAGTTTGAAAATTACCATTGCAGAAAGTAACTTATGTATTTGTGCCTTGAAAAGTTGAATTGGGCGGTGCTTGTAAAGTGCATGGGGAAGATGATGTCACAATTGGGAAACTTGTTGTGAAACATCAGGTTAGTAATTTTTGGATGTTAAGGCTTCCCAGTTGGATATCAAAGATCTTTTCTCATCAACTTAATTTAGAATTTATGTATAAATGGATTCTTTAATGGTGTAGGTCTTTACTGAGATAACACATGAACTAGGGTTGACATTTTTGCTGTCCAAATCTGATGGAATTCTTGTGCTTGGTTTCCAAGAAATTTATGTTGATAATGTTGTTCCAGTCTGGTTAGTGTTGATAGCTTTCTTTCTATAATATGCCAACTTCATTCTATAATCTGAGCATATCACCTTTCTTAAATTTTGAACAAGGTTATGAAATCAAGGGTTCAATATTCATATTCTAGTCCTATGTTGAACACTTTGTTTAAGGCATTTTTTGAAAAGGCTACAATTTTTTAATTGATTTATCTTTCTATTGTGGTTGGGCTTTCTTTTATAAACTTGCAATATACAATGCACTTTTATTATTTCTGAATTGAGACTAATATTAATTTTGTTGGTTGTATTGAGGCACAACTTCATTCATGGCAAAAAATGCAGCACCCTATTGCTCATATCAAATGGCACATTGCATATAAAGGAGGAAATATTTTAGTTGGGTTATTGTTGACTACATTGAAGGAGAGAGCTTCAATATATATGGGACATGATCAACACTCTCCTTGGATTCTACTTGTTACAACTTGCTCCAAGAATATTTCCCATGTTGTAGAAGTTTTAAGAGATGAAAGGGGCATGTTCTCGCATTGAAGGGCTTCAAGCATGTGTTTCCATCATTGCAAAAGTATTTTGGAGAAGTTTCTTTCTTGCAGTCATTTCTCTGCAATATTGTAACTCATATTTTTAGTCTTGTGACTGAAAATAACAATTGTAATACTCTATGTATAAGTTGTAACTAGAATACCTTTCTTTTATTAATAAATTTCATCAATTTTGCCTTCTCAATGGTTGTCTTATTGTGTGAAATTGATTATTTATGTGTATTTGTATGTTTTATGCTTAAATCCTCAAATATCAATCAATTAAAATGACTAAATATACTACTAATTGACATCAATTAATAATTAAATTGACTAAATATATTACCAATCGATAGAAATCAGTGAACAATGAATAAATATGACTAGATATATGACCAGTAAAATAAGTGAATAAAAAATGACTAAATACACTACCAGTGCACAAAAACCAGTGAATAAAAATGACTAAATAAGTGACCAGTTAACAACAATCAATGAATAAATATATCAGTGAATAAAAAATGACTAAATAAGCAACAAGATTACAACAATCAATGACTAAATCAACAACTAAATATGCGACTAGTTAAATATATCAGTGAATAAAAAATGACTAGATAAGTGACCAAATTACAACAATCAATGACTAAATATATTAGTGAAAAAAAAGTGACTAAATAAGCGACCAGACACATCAATGAATGACTAAAACAATGACTAAATATACTACCAAATTTATCAATCCAAACAACTAATAAATGACTAAAAATGGTTTAGTCATCAATCTGGTCACATTATATATGACTGGAAATAAACTACTAATGGTCACGTGACCAACTTTAGTCATTTATAAGCAGTTTTAGCAGTTTTTTTAGTAGTTTATTGTTGTTTCTATACTAGTGAAGAGAAACAGAGATTAAAGAAGAAATCAGTTCAAAAAGAGTCTCTACTCCAAGGAAGATTCTTGCTCTTTAAAGGATGATGAATCTAGTAGTCCAAATAATCAGGATGAAATCCTTCTCTTGGCTTCTAAGAAGACTGGAGATGAAACTAAATATTAAAGTGTTGTATGTACTTATTTTCATGCAAAAGATGAGGTAAGATCTTGGGTGATTGACAATGGTTGTTCCAACCATATGACAAGGGATAGGAGAAAATTTATCAAGCTTGTGAAGTGGAATGTGTTTTAAGGTGTGCACCCTTGGTCTCCTTGTGTTGTGTAGTGCAACACTCAAGCTCGTGGCATGGCTTAACTGCCTCTCATGGATTCATTAACTCTGGCAGTTGTATCACGCATTAAAAAGTCAAGCTTTTGGTGCAACAACAACCATCTTTTCAATAATTGGTATCAGAGCCTAGGACACAAGTTCAAACCTCTCACTTGTACTAGGGGGGATTGTTGCAAGGTGTGCACCCTTGGTCTCCTTGTGCTATGCAGTGTAGCACTTGAGTTCATGACATGGCTTAACTACCTCTCATGGATTCATTAAATATGGCGGTTGTATCGAGCATTAACAAGTTAATCTTTTGGTGTAACAAAATTTGTCTTTATAAAAAAATGGAGGCATAGTCAAGCTTGGAGATGATACTTTAGTAGAGATCTATGGGAAAGGTATAATAAGTATTCATGGAAAGCACAAGATAGAAGATGTTCTTTATGTCAAAGGTCTTAAGAACAATATTCTCAATGTGAGTCAGATGTGCAAAAGAGGATACAATATCATATTCAATGAAAGAGGATGTGAAATTAGAAAAGGAAACTCTGGAAATTAGTGGCAGAAGGATTTAGGACTAATGGTGACTTATACAGTCTAAAGGATGTCAAGGGGAGAATTTTTCTTCTAGGAAAAATAGGTGAATGTTGGCTTTGACATATGAGAATAAAACAGATCAATTTTGATAACCTTGTGAAGATTAGTTCATCACATGTGGTGAGAGATATGCCTCAGATAGTCAAGCCTGTAAGTAATTTGTGTAATGAATGTCAATTTGGAAAGAAGACAAGGATGAGTTTCAAGTCTAAAGAGTATTCTTCTTCTAGACCATTAGAGTTTATTCATATTGATTTGTGTGGACTTACTAGAACAAAGAGGCTTAAAGGAGAAAGGTATTTCATGCTCTTTATTGATGATTTCTCTAGGATGACATGGGTTACATTCTTAAAAGATAAATCTAAAACTTTTAGTAGATTCAATATTTTCAAATCAATGGTTGAGAATGAAGTGAATGCTAGAATAAAGTGTTTGAGGTCCGATAGAGGAGGTGAGTTCGCTTCAAATGAGTTTAATGATTTTTGTGAAGAACATGGAATAAATATGCATTTATCTTCTGCTAGAACTCCTCAATAGAATGGAGTAGTGGAAAGAAAGAATAAGATTATTCAAGAGATGGAAAGGACTATGTTGAAGGAAGCAAATATGCCTGATGTTTATTGGAAAGAGGTAGTTCATACTACAATCTATATTCTCAATAGAGGATCATTAAGGTTGAACAGTAGTAAGACTCCATATGAGTTATGGAATGTAAGACCTAAAACTATCAGGTATTTTAGAATCTTTGGAAGCAAATGCTACATCAGAAGAGATGAAGATGTTTTGAGGAAGTTTTATTCAAGAGTTGATGAAGGTATATTTCTTGGATATTCATCTCAAAGAAAAGCATACAGGTGCAACAATAAAAGACTGGGAAAAATAGTTGAAAGTACAAATGTTAAGGTTGATGAAGATTTACATTATAATATGCATGAAATTGAGGACTATGAATTTGATGCACCTCACTGCTTAGAAGAAAAAGAAGAGGATATTGAAGAAAAAGAAGAAATAGTAGAAAATCATAGTAAGACTCCTACCAAGTATGTTCAAAGGAATCATTCAGAGGATCAAATTATTGGAGATAAGAATGAAGGAGTGTTGACCAGGAGAAGACTTGCAAAGAAAAATGAACAAGTAAACTTTTGTTTACTATCAAAGATAGAACCAAACATTTTTGTTGATGCTAGCAAGGATGAGGGATGGATACAAGCAATGGAAGAAGAATTGAATTAGACTTGGGAATTGGTTCCAAGGCCTGTGGACAAAAATCTAATAGGAACAAAGTGGGTATTTAGGAATAAGTTGAATGAAGATAGAGAAGATGTAAGAAATAAAGAAAGACTAATATGTAAAGGCTATTCATAGGTAGAAGGAATGGATTTTGAGGAGAATTTTACTCTAGTTGCAAGAATGGAGGCAATGGAAATGTTTCTAGCCTTTTCTACTCACAAGGACTTCAAAGTATATCAAATGGATGTCAAATTAGCTATCCTGAATAGAGATTTGGAAGAAGTCTACATAGAACAACCTGATGGATTTTGTTATCAAAAGACCCAAACATGGTGTGAAAACTCAAAAAGTTGTTGTATGGTCTCAAACAATCTCTTAGGTCTTGGTATGCTAAGATGGACAAGTAATTTCTTCAACAAGGTTTCAAGAAAGGTACCACAGATAGCAATCTTTACTTCAAGATTGAGGATGAAATAATTTTGATAGTTGTTGTATATGTTGATGATATAATCTTTCAAGGAAATGATGAGATGTGTAAGAATTTTTTTGAAGAAATGCAAAAGGAATTTGAAATGTTTATGATAGATGGTTTATCCTTATTTATTGGTCTTCAAATTGCTCAGCTAGATGATGGTATCTTTATTTCCCAAGCAAAGTGTGTCAAAGAGATGTTGAATTTTTTTGGTAGGGGAGATTATAAACTAGTGAGTAATCTTATGGTAATTGGTTGTCATTTGAAAAAAGATGATGAGTCTGGCCTGGCTAATCAAACTCTATATATATCTATAATTGGAAGCCTATTGTACTTAACTACTTCAAGACATGATATCATGCATGTAGTATGTTTGGTTGCAATATTTCAAGCTAATCCTAAAGAAACTCATGCAAAGGAAGTCAAGATAATCTTTATATATTTGAAGAGCACTCCAAATTATGGATTGTGGTATCCAAAAGGTTAAAAATTTGATCCGAGTGCATACACTGATGCTAATTGGGAGGGTTGTGTTGATGATAGAAGGAGTACTAGTGGTGGTGATTTATTTTTAGGAAGAAATTTGGTTTCATGGCATAGTAAGAAGCAATATTTAGTAACTTTATCAACAATTGAAGCAGAGTATATTGCTACAACATCTTGTTGTTCTCAAGTGTTGTGGATGTAACAAACATTGAAGGATATCAAGATAAAGTATGATGAACCCATTCCTATTTTATGTGATAACACAAGTGTCATCAATATTTCAAAGAATCCAATGATGCATTCTAGAACAAAGCACATATCAATTAAGTATCAATTTTTTAGAGAGAAGGTTGTAGATAAAGAAGTGAAGATGGAGCATGTATCTACAAAGGATCAGGTTGTAGATATTTTCACAAAGGCTCTTGCAAAGGATACATTTGAATATCTTAGGTATAAGTTAGGGGTAATTTCCTCTCCTTCTCGATAGATGCATTGTTGGTGCATCTATCCAAGGGGAGTAATTCAAGTCATATATTTATTCTTGGACTGATGGGGGCTACCTCTCAGGGGGAGCAGGTAGTGGTTGTTGCTGAAAGGATGAGCCTATAAGTTGTCTCAAGAAGGAGAGATTGTAGAAAGGGGAGTTTGTTTTCACTTTGTCCTTGATGTCAAAGGGGGAGAGATTGTGCACCAAAGTGGTGTGAGGATGGTTTTTCCATCAATGAAAAAGGGGGAGATTGTTGCAGTTTGGTTGTCATTGATATTAGAAGTTCACTGGAGTATGTTGCAGTCTATTTGGTTGGTTGTCAGAGTCTCTAAGAAATGATCTGCATTTCTCCTTTGATGATCTTTTTCTCTCGTGGTTTGGAGGATAGCTTCATATTGCATCAAGGCATGTGTGATCCAAGTTTCAAACCATTTCAACTTCACCAAAATGGTGTTTTTAAGAGTGAAAAATTAAAGACTGTGTTGATCCTTTGTGGATGTTATCATAAGTGAAAATATTGGCTTTGCATATCTCCACATTTAAAGATATGATTGTGTAGATCACAACTTAAGTTCATTGAGATGTGAATATGTTATATCCAAAGTTTCATGCCAATATTCCTTTTATAGAGAAAGTTATAAGTGACAGAGTACAAGATTGTGTTGTTTAGCGATTGGCTTTAATGTCTATCTACTTGGGCCAACAAAAGGTGAATTTCAGTTGTATGAGTTTGTGTGGACACTCTATGTGTCTCAACATGTCTAAGGTTTGAAGCACATGCATATCTTTCTTGGTTCCATTACTGCATAATCGTTTCAATCCATTTTGTGTAGTTATGCTTCTACTGAGGCCGACTAAGGTATGTTGATGGTGTGCACCAAAAACTCAAGGTTGAGTGAAGCTTATGAAGTGTTTGAATGTGTCGTATGGGTCATTCTAACTCATCAGGAAGAAGCACAAATAAATATTTATCATTCTTGTGTACCACCATTGGATGTGAAGCTTGACATGTTACAAGCTATATTTTCTTGTTTATGGTCGACCTAATTTGAATTTTTGAAGCATGAAAATGACGTTCATAGAAGATCGAAGGTGTGAAGATTGTTTAAGACTATGTTAAGCATGTATTGGAATCCACAAGGCATGTTCCTCTTCTTGGTGTTGTGTATAGTCTTCTGGGTCTTGCCCTCTACACGTTTCATGTTGATTGTTTTATCCTTGGCCAACTTATAGATGTAATAATTTTTATTGTAGGCCGACATGTGAAATGTAATCATGAAATATAATGTATAAATTGTAAACCTAGTTCAATCTAGGATGGAAAAAGGGTGAAAAAAATGATGATAATTGTGTAAACGACTGAAAGAGAAAAATCATCAGTGGCAAATCCTATCCAGTTTCATCTTGATCATATCTTTGTGATAGAAGTCAAGTAAAGAAGTGTTCTTGATTATTTGTTGGAGGCAGTGAGCCAAAGGTAGAACTTATTGATTGTTGAAAGTAGTGAGTTTGTAAGAAAATGAGAATACATTTGAAGAGGTTGCAAAGAAAAATTACAATCATCAAAAGGATTGAGCTTAATTTTCAGTTTCAGACAGTGGAAGGACTGTCATTCTGTAATCATTCCTAAGTGTGTTCTTAGATCAAGGAGTTGTATCTTCCTTGGGTTGTAGCCCTAAAAAAAATTTACTCAAGGAGTTGTAGCTTCCTTAGTAGTGACCCTAAAACAGTATTTAGGGAGTTAGCTTCCTTCGGTTGTAGCCCTAAAACAAAGTTGTAAATGTTGTTCATCTTGTGAGGTTGAATTAGGACAGTAGCTCTTAGAAAATTTTCTCAACGTGGTTTTTCTCTTGTGAGGTTTTCCACTTATATCTGGTGTTGTGTTGTTTTATGCATTTCATTCATCTTTGATGTTCTTATTTATGTGGTAGATTTTAAAGTATCTCTTTGTTCTAGAAGGGTTGAGATTTGATAGAATACCAATTCACCCCCCCTCTCAGTATTTTGATGTGTTCAACACTTATGCAATCCCTAAATGATAATTCCCTCAAGAACCAAATTAGTTTTGTCCTCTAATCATGGTGATCACTGGGCTTTCACCCAATGATCACAAACTCCTATGGGTTTTCATCCACAAAAGGGATTATAACACAAGTGTCCCAAAATATAGAATAATTCCATAATAACATGATACCCATTACAAGATTTGATTCCCTACACTTATATGCTAATAATTTCCCTCAAGTAATAGGCCAACCTTGAGCCAAAATGGTGCCAAAGCCCAAAATTTGAATTTCAATACGCTACACTAGGTCGGCCTTGAGACCATAGTAGATCCTTTTGGAGTTAGCACACCGCCTTGCTGACCTATCCACAAGTTTCCTCAAGGATCCTTCCTTCTTCATAATAATTTGCAATTGGTTCCACACATTTCAGAGATGACCCACTCAATTCAACTAAAGGACTAGGTGTTCAAATTCTAACACAATCATATTTTGATGGTGGTATCTTTCTGAAACCTAATCCATTCCCATTGAGATTTGGATATGGTGTGTGCATGACTTTGTGGGATGTATGTTTTGATCTGCAACCTGAGATATACTCTTATGGAGGGATGCAGAGAAATGTTTGGATGTGCCCTAGTGCTAGAGAGATGAAACTGAACTATTTCTCATGGTGATCTTTTGTTAGCAATATATTTCCAGAGGTTGATCCTTTACTTATTAAATTTGTGCAAAATGTACTTGGTTCCTTGCTGATCTCAATTCCTTGGTCGCAAGTTGATTGGATCCTTTACAGAGGAATGAAATTTTTTTCCTGGATGCCATTTTGTAACTATCTTTCCAAAAAAATGGACATAATAAATGCTCCCTTCCCAAAATTATTTATCCTCAAGCAATGAAAATTGAGATGCTCTAGAATATTAGATCCTTTCCAGGTATTATCTTAAACTAGAAAATTCTTCCAATGGATAAGATACTCTGTAATATTCTTATTCCTTAAATTTTTGGTCCTAGTATCAATCATAGCTTCCAAAATTAGGATGAGCTTTCCTTCATCATCTAGGGGTGGTAACTCAGTGACAAGAGTTATGTGCAACCCCAAATCCTTCTTTAGACATGAAACATGGAATACATTGTGGATTTTGTTGTCTTTCGGAAGCTCCACCTCATAAGTGACTTCTCCAACCCTTCGAGTTATCTTGTATGGCCTACAGAACTTAGGCTTGAGTTTCCTTGCCCTTTGTCTCTTGACAAAAGACTGTCTATATGGATGTAACCTTATGAATACCAAATCTCCCACCTCAAATTTTCTCTCTATGTGCTTCCTATCTACATACATATTTTTATGGTTTTGGGCAACTTACAGATGATCCTTGAGAGTTCTCAAAATATCTTGATTTTGATTTACTAGATTGCTCACTTCCAAAACTCTACTCTCTAAGAGAACTAACTCTATAGAGGTTAATGCATCATACTTATAGAGTTATTTGAATGGAGACATTCAAATGGACATGTGATGAGTTATGTTTTAGCAATACTCTCTCAAGTGTAGCCATTTGATCCAAGCTACTTATTGGCAAGCACTGGCATAATTCTACAAGTACCCTTCTAGCCACTTGTTTACAATTAGAGTTTATCCATCAGTTTACAGATGATAGATTGTACTAAGAGTGAGCTTGGTGCTTGTCAAGTGGAATAGTTCCTTCCAAAATGTACTAAGGAACTAACTATCTCTGTTGTTGATAATGTTCTTGGGTAGCCCATGCAATCAAAAAACTTCTTTGAAGAATAATTTTGTAACTTGAAGAGCTTTGTACTCATTGGAGATGGAAAATAAATGAGCATATTTAGTCAATCTATCAACTAAAACATAAATGTAGTCTTTCCCTTACACCATAGGAAATCCATGGAAATAATTTTTCATTTGTGTTCTGGAATGGGAAGAGGTTGTAGCAATCCAGTTGGGAATGCTTGCTCTCCTTTATTTTGCTAGCATGTGATGCATTGCCTAATATGTGTGAGAACACCCTCCTTAAGGCCCTTCCAAGAGAACCTTTATTTGATTTACCAATAAGTTTTTTAGAACCGGAGATGCCTTTCCATAGGTACATTATGATAGGCTTCTAATATATTCTCTTTTACCTTGGATCTAGGAACCAAAATCTTTCTATTCTTGAATTAAATTAGACCTTCTAATACTGCATACTGGTCATCCTTATCTGCACCTTCCAAGATTCTGATAGGAAAAGGATCCTTGAATATTTCTCCATGATTGAATCCTTCTATTTTGATGATGTAAAAGACACATGACATAGAGTAGGTCTCTTAGAGAGTGCATATTCTACAATATTATTTTTCCCGTTGACATATTCAATATCAAAATCGTATGCTTGAAGTTTACTTACCCATTTTTTCTTCCTATCATTCAAATTTTGTTGGCTCAGAAATAACTTCAAGCTATTATGATTTGATCTAACCATAAATCTTCCACACACTAGGTAAATTGTCAGAATTTCTCAAAGGCATGCATTATAGATAATATCTCTTTATCATATATGGAATATCCTCTTGCATTGGCTCACAACTTCCTACTTTAAAATGCTATGGGGTGTCCTTTCTAAGAGAGAAAAACTCTAACTCCTTCACTGGAAGCATCACATTCTACAACAAACAAAAGTGAGAAATTAAGAATTGCAAGAACTAGACAAGAGCTCATTACCTCTTTTAGCTTCTCAAAGGTCCTTTGTGCTTCCTCCATCCATTCAAAGGCTCCTAATTTAGTCAGATTGGTGAGAGGAATTCTATATAGTGAACTTTCCCCTTACCTAGACATCTGTGTCCCGAGACCCATCACTCTTTGCAGGAGAAACAAATTTTCTTCCTCTAGAGCTCATTCTTAGACTCTTCATCTGGCCTCTTCACTACATTAGGAGTTGCATATTTAGGTGTCGGTACTAGACTAGGTAGTGGTCTCTTTTGGAATATTCCCTTATGGGGCCATGTACTAGGTTTATATGGGTGAGAATAAATTCTTCGAAATTGATGGCTCAAGGGTTAGATCACTTTTAATAGCCTCTTGTAAAGAAATTGGTGCAAAATATTTAAAAAAACCCCCTAAGAGATTTAGTGATCCCTAAAATGAAAAGGTGCACAATCCTCTTTTCTGATAGTTTAGGCACCATCACCACTATTTTCTAATATTCCACTATATAGTCATCCACTGACTGATGTTTTTTTATCATGTCAGCGTGTTGAAATATTATTCTCCATCCTTCAACTCAAATCTGTCAAGAATCCTCTTTTTCATGAATTTATCAAATCTACATATTTGATCATGACTTTGAGTGGTATGGCCATGAAACCACCATTCATAGGCTTCCCCTTCAAGATGCAAAGAGGAAAATTGAACTACATATTTCTCTGTCATAGGGTTGAGAAAGAATTTTTTTACATCTTTTGTAACAAAGCAAAGATCTTATACTCCCATCAAAACAAGTTGCTGCAAGGTTTCCCTACTTATGCTTTAGATCCTTTCTTTTGTATAACCCTCTCTTTTGTGGCCCACTCTTCCTTGCAAATTTTATGTAGTTTGCATAAGACATCTTTCATTTTATTTCTTACGATAGAGATTGGTATTCACCATGCAATCTACAAATAGTTTCCAGATTGAAAGCACCAGTGTTCACAAGTTCAACCCTCTGTTGTTTGATTTTTGGCAACAATATGATCCTTGGGGTCCTTGTCAGAATATTATTCACTACATTATTAATTCAAACATTATTTGATGAGACTTCACCCTTCTGACCATTGTGATTTGAATTTCCACCCGACATCTCTTGTCTCTGCTAGGGTTGCGAGTATATGCCTTAACCCTCTTATAATCTCATGAATTTTTGTGATTGTTTTCTTAAATATTTCTTCATCTTCTGACATATTCATTTTCTTTGGGTTTGAATTTCCTTCCTGATTCAATTTCTTCAGTTCTCTCCTTTGGTACCTAATGTCCCTTTTTCTCAACATTAATCATTAGGAAAACCCTACAGGCTGGCAAAATCATGCTCTGATACCACTATAATGTTCCTAACATAAATTTTAACATAAAGACTAATTTTTAGGTTGAATTTAATGAAAAACAACATATGAACACAAAGGCTACTTTGATATATTGATAAACTTCATAATTGCATCCACATATATGATATGCCAAATACAACTCACTAATACTAATCTAGAATGATATACAATGCTACCACAAATCGACAACAATATTACTAAACTTCCTTATAGATTCCTCGAAGCTTAAATTCAATCCCTAAATGAGAATTCCCTCAAGAACCAAAGGGGTTTCATCCTTTGGTCCTAGTGATTATTGGGTTTTTTCCCAATGATCACAAACTCCTATGGTTTTTCATCCACAAAAAGGATTATAACAAAATGACATAATAATGTGATGCCCATTACAACAGTTGATTCTCTACACTTATATGCTAATAATTTACCTTAAGGAACAAATTAGCCTTGAGCCAAAATGGTACCAATGCCCAAAATTTGAATTTCGATATGCTACACTAGGTTGGACTTCTTTTTGATACTTCACAATTGGCATCGCACATTCTGGAGATGACACGCTCAATTCACCTAAAGGAATAGCTATTGAGAGTCTAACACAATCATTTTCTAACAATAGTTGCTTTCTAGAACCTGATCCATTCCCCTTGAGATTTGGATATAATTTGCACATGCCTTTGTGGGTTGCATGTTCCAATCTGTAGCCTAAGATATGATCTTGTAGAGGGATGTGGAGCAATGTCTAAATCTACCCTGGTGCCAAAGAGATGAAAGTAAACTATTTCACTTGGTGATCTTTTGTTAGCGATATCTTTCTGGAGATTGATACTTTTCTTATGAAATTTAGGAAGAATGTACTTGATTCCTTGGTGATCTTAGTTCCTTGGTTGCAAGTTGATTTTCTCCCTTGTGAAGGAATGTTGAATGTTTCTCAGATGCCATTCTACATTTGTCTTTCTGGAAAAAGGGGCATAACATATTAACACCACATTCTTGCATAATTTCGCTGGTATGCAAAGTACAACGTATATATAAAAATATCATTATAATAAGAAAATTGCACATGATTTTTACAACAACAAGAGATTTATAGTTTATTGATTTTCGCATACCAAGGTTTAGATTTTTCAAATGATCTTTGAGTTATGCTAATATTTGGTAAGATTGAATCATCTATTTTTTAATAAAATTCAATTTGAGTTATATCTAATATATGTTTTGGATGAGGGTCACAAATTTTTGACCCCACTCTTAATTTTAGAACTTTTAGCATTAGATGATACCCTTGTATTATCATGCTAATACTTTTCAATTAAAGATTTGATTATTTAATTTCATGTCAGACATTGGGAATCTACCACTAAAAATACAATATTGATTAATTGGATCATTTTTAATATTGTCTTCTCTTTGCCACTATTATTAAACTTTTTGGATTTATATCTATAAATTCACCAAAATTAATTAACATCCTTTTATTCAAAGTTAATTTATTAGTTGAAGCAATTGTTATAACTCATCATGTTGCATTCTTATCTTTAGATCGAATCTTTTTTCAATAGAATCAATAGTATTATCAACACTAAATATAACTTGTTTCATTGAATCATATTTATTTTTAGGTTTTAAAAAATTCTGAATTTTTCATCACTTTTCACATTTTCCACATTTTCATCACTTGCATCATGAGTTGACAATGAAATCCTAAACCTTTTCTATACAAAATCATTTTATATAATCTATTTGTATGGGTTCTCATTTGTCTCAAAGAATTTTTACTAGGAAGGTTATCTAAGATATTTCTTTCAATTAAAAAACTCATTTTCATCCATACAAGGGATTTTATTCTTATTCTTATTTTGCATTTCTATTTTTTCAATAGTATAGTTGATATCATTATTAGTATATCCAAATTCATTTAAACAACTAATATAAATATCATCAAAATGTGGGTTTGAAGACATACTTGGATTTGTTTGTATAGTCACATTTTCCATATCATTAAAAGGTGGATTTCAAGACATACCTGGAGTTGTTTGTATAGTCACATTTTCTTCCATTTTCACCATTTCCACATTTGTATCATCTACATTCATCCCATCCTTCATGGTCTCCTCTTCAATAGTCATGGAACTAGATGCTTCAATAATTTTCATTTGTCAAATCCTTGTTCTTCTATCTCTTTTAGTGTGTTGCCTCCATCTCTCTATCTGCTTCAATTTCTTCAGGTGTCATGAGCTTCCTACATTTTTTCTTTGACATTATTTTGATCCCATGATTACCAAACCCTCTTTATAAAAATAACAAATGATATTTAATTGTTTTTCAAATTGTTACCTCCTTAAAATTTTGAAATATAACTAGATGTAGATCCTTTGTTCTATTAATTTTGAAGTACAAATAAATGTAAATATATCAAAAACGCTCTTCTTTTATTCCTCTTGAGAAAAGTACATGTACTTGATCCACTTCAAAGCGGTTTTTGTGATTGAATCCTTTCAAAAATTGAATAAAATATGGCTTGCAAAGAAATTGCATAAGACAAAATTGAATAAAAAATGTTGAAAATGTCAATGTTGGTTCGTACTGTAGAAATAGTAAGTTGCAAAAATAGAGTGATAGTACATTTTTTTCCTAATTTGGAAATGTAATGGCGTAAAATTGTACCCTAGTACAATTTCCCATAATATACCCCTATTGTAACCTTATAAACCTGACTATGCAAAATCCACCACCTTTTTCCTTGCTTTTTGCACATGCCTTTGTTAGTTTTTGTCGGTGAGGGAATTTCCATCATGGATGCCTACATGTCACGAAGATGTCTACACGTCGTGCTAGCGTCCTGACAAGATTCTCGAGTCAAGATATGTTGGGACGTTACGATTCTCTGCCACCCTACGAATGTAACGCCCCTCTACAAATCTTGATCACCCAAAAATGTCTATTTGGCTCCAAAATGCCTCCTAAATATATCTCTTGCAATTCCATTCATTCTCTACCACTTCATTCTTGCATTCTCTCAAATTTCTTCACTCTTTCTCTTCTCACTTCACACTCTACACCATTTTTTTTGCTTATACACCATTGTTTATTGCAGGTAGTCAAGCTCTACACTATTGGCACGATTGTCTTGCTCTCATCCTTCCTCTCCCAACTTCTCCAAGCACGCAAAAGGGAGGGTAACACTTATTTTATTTGCATTGTCTTATTTATAGAGTAGCATCTAGATTATCTTTGCATTATATAAAATATGTCTATTTTCTTTATCTTTTTTCTCTATATTGTGGTCTATAGGTTGTCTGTGGAGGTGGAAACACCAAAATGAGGGTTTGACTTCAGTAAAATCCAAAACACAACCACAAAATTTTTTCGTTGTCATGTGTGTAGATTCGTTGCATTTTTGGGGAGCTTGCAGGAGGTTGGACCTTCTGTAAGTTCAGTTTCTTCTTCCTTTCTCTTACATTTCATGCATCTGTTGTTTTCCTTTATTTTGAATGCATTTCTTCTTGAATCTCTTACCCCTTGCTTGATTCTAATGTCCAAAATATTTTCATTGGGAACTTGCAACGATCAATGCAAGAAAGGTTTGTCCTAATGAAGTACCCTTATTTTGTGCATCTGTGTGTAGCTTTGTGTGAATATGAGCAAATAGTTGCTCGATACAGGGATTCATCCTCGCACTCATATTTGGATAATCGATTAGTAGTGTCGATTTTTGGTGTCAGAAAGAACAAGGCCATAAAAAATGTGGTCTCTATTCCTAAGAGAAAAGGTACAGGATGTGATAGAAAATTTACAAAATTGTTAGAATCCTATGGTAGTATCTTAGAAAAATTGTTAAAGGATAAAATTATAACATTATCAGAAATCCAAACTCTTCCTGAGTCATATCCACTGTGGTACAATGCGCAAAAGTTTTTTCACTTCCATTGAGTACATGAACATGATATTAAGAGGTGCATCCACCTACGCCATGAGATTTAGGACCACATCAACAACAAGACTATCTGTCTTGATGGGAGAAAACAAAACTCTAACAAATCTATATCCAAGCCTAACAACGAACTACATATACACACATATTGGTTTCCTTCTCATTCTACTAACTTGGTTATGCAGTCTTCCGCTTCTTTGGATCTTGTCTCGTTTGAGTATGTGAACATGGTCTCGTTCACTCATATGCCTCATGCAGAGAATGTGAGTGTTTTTCCTTATATAGTATTCATCTCACATGATTTGCACTTAAACAAGGAGCCTTCTCCACTTTATGTTCCTACCCAAATCAATAGTAACATCATCACATGTGTTATGCTTGATCCCTCAAGCTGTGTGAATTTTATCACAGAGGAGGCATTTTTCATTAACAATATTCATAAGGGTGATCCCACAATGCTGGTTTACAATTTCTGGGAGATTTTGATTTTTGCTAAAATCACATATTTTTAGAAAATATAATGATATAAGCCTTAAAAAATAACATTTTAAGGATTCCAATTGAAGAGGGTTTGATCAAACCACCTTAGATCAAACCCCCTTGGATAGAACCCTGCTAGTTTTAAACCATACCTATAACGAAGTCTCATTTACACCTATCAAATTGCTGATAAAAAACCACTTTTGATTTACCTTTTGGGGGATCAAATGAATTCATTTAAAATTTATTTTTTGTAAGTATGTAGTCCTTATTATAAGCTTCCCAAAAAGTATAATTTTAAATAAATTTTATTTTATTTTTTATTTCTTGTGAATGTAGGTTTTTCACCGAAAATCAAGCTCTATCTTTGCACATGTGGAAAAATAGCAGATTATCAAATTTTTTTTTTTAAATTATCATTACACTAGATATTGAAATCCTTGATCCAACAAAAAATAAATTGAATTTCGATACATACAAATTTTTTTATGTTGTATACAGTCTGCGTATGTCTGAATTGTAATTGGTTTGACTTCAAAACTTGATTAAGGAAAAAATATTCAATAAAACACTATGAAACCAAATGAAAGCACTAGATATCGTAGTTACAAATCTAAATTCAAAAAAAAAAAGAATTTTATCCTTCATGGGAAAAAATTTATGTTGTATACGGTGAGCATCACTCCTTAAAAATAGTGTATACTGAAAAAAAAACTAGTTTTTAAAGGAGATGGAAAAAAAAGTGCAATTTGATTCCAAATTTTTTGAAAAAAATATATTTAGAATCTATAGACAAAATGTCACAAATCACTAGTTTGCATCATCTTCAAATTCCTCACGGTTTAGCTGCTATAGGTGCTTGAAAGTGAAGATTTAGTTAGAAAAAATCAGTTCAATGCCCAGTTTGGCCAAAAATTCTAAACTAGTATTACGGGATTACTCATAAGGAGAAGTATAATTAGTCATAGGTCACTCTTCACACTCATGGTGGATTTTCCATTGCACATATGGCACCATCACTTTATCGGTCCTAGTAGGACCCAAAGCTTTGGAGTTTTCATTTGTAGTGATTTCAGAGTCTGACCTATTTAGGGCAAGGCTAGGCATTCTGTGGCTAGCCTCCATGAATGCAGTTGCCTTTGTAATGCCCCGCCACGCAACCCTAGAGGAAGTTTCAATTCACTAAACAAGCGTAAAAAAAAATAAAATTTAAAAGTGAATTAAACCCACATGTTCAACTAAATTGACAACATCCCCTAGGGTTACATAACTGAGATTACTTAAAACCCCATTAACATACATCATCTAAACTACATTGAAAGTAAATAACACAAGTAATAACATTCAACATCATAGAAAGAAACGAGATATGATAAAGCATTCATTTACATAAGTCAATTACAAAGTATTTATTACAATCCTCATTCCCAGAATGAGTACAAATACATAAGTCTGATTATTACAAAGCCCACCTCATACACAAGAGGGGTAAAACAATATCATTACATTATGAGATACAAAGTACAAGAATCCAAAAGTAAGACAAGTGAGATGTCCAACAAGAAGTCTCGCCACCAAGTACTGAAGATCAAGGGGACCCAACGGTTATGGTGCATGTTCCACCCAACCATGTGGTACCCGAAGGACCACCCCCCATGCTAGGAGATAGTAACCAAGTAACATGGACGAGAAACCTACCACCTCAAACCAAAGGCAGACTCATACTGATACAAACTGACTCAACCACACATATGCACAATAAAGTCAAAACTCTAATCATGGTTACATTGCTTCCAGACATAATATAATCAAGTGTGCTAAAGAAAACATACGCACAACAAAACACACGGTGTTATCCTAGACAGAGTGTCATCGCAAGGTTTGTCATGAGATATCCTCTGGGCATTCTTCATAGGCTCCGAAAATCCTGGTGGCCTCAACCGAATCCCGACACTCATACCAACTCAAGCGGAATCAACTACCTCTCATAAGGACGAGATAGTGATCTTGCCATTCCAGGCCTTCTCACCCACCCCAAGTCTAAACAAACCCTTGTGCCTATGAGTGAGGTTAACTTATCTTGGTTAATGTGAACTACATCCTAATATGCTAAGTATATTTACTTTAGTTCTCAGTTGTTAAAATCACTTCTAAAGGTTACCCGGTTTACCTCTTTGGGCTCCGGCCCCTAACAAAAGCCACTCTTCTAATTGGATAACACACTACAAAAACTAACTCCAAGGGTTACTCAAGTGCTACAGAATTGAACCAATATACTCTCTCCAATCCTAGGAGGTAACACAAAGAAGTCCACTCCAATACTAGGAGGAACTAGATATTTGTAACACTACCCAAGGGAAATCAAAACAATATTTTAACAAGGGAATGACCCATGCTTAACTGGAAGACTTTACAACTCAACTACTCAACAATCATTCACAAAATACTCATTAAAAGATATATCAATGAACTCATGCATTGGAAATGAAAAATACTACATTTGGTTATTCTAAAACCATGTTCCTAATCTAATGTTTCTCACAAGAGAGGAACTATTCCATTCTATACTTTATATTGAACAATAAATTCTTCATCAAAGACTTAAACTTCTCAACTGAATCAACTCATGAGAGTAATAAATTTAACTATAACTAGTTGTTTAGTTGGAGGATGCTTCTATGTTTAACAAGGTATTTAACCATAATCTCCACAACGAAACATCATGCATAAAACTAATATTCGTTATAAAAAGAAATATCTCCCTTCTCATTTGATTCAATAAATCAACTATATAAAAAAAAATCATTCTAATAAGGTTAACTAATTTAATATATAACCTTAATTATATTCATACAAATATACATATATATTATATATCATATATATTTAAATATATAATATAAAAGAAATATATATATATATATAATATATATAAATAAATTAAATATCATATAAAATAAAAAAAATTAAAACCAAATTACAATTAAAATTGAAAATAAATTAAATAAAATTAAAATTAAAATTAAAAACAAAATTAAAAAAAAATTAAAAAACGAAATTTAAATAAAAACAAAATTAAACAAAAAAAATACACACTGGCAGATGTGACAGGGTACCCCGTACCCTGTCACAGTCCGCAGTTCCCTCCACTGTCGGCGTACCCTGCGCCGACTGTACATACGTACAGCGACCGGGACAATGGGGGCCGCAGTCCTCATTGGACAGTGCGTCCCCCATACGGGTGGCGCACTGCCCAGTGGGTACTACGTACCCACTGTGCAATAAAAAAAAACGTGGGGCCGAACCCCCACCAACATCAAAATTCTTTTTTTTTTAAATAAAAATTTTCTCCAACAAAAATTCGTACGATACGTACGCAGGGTACGAACGTACACAGGCCCGTACGGTGGCCGAAATAACATTTCACAGAACTACATAAAAAGATTTATATATATATGTTTATATAAATTATATATATCATATTCAGAATATGGTATATGTAATGTATATGAACATATATGTATAATTTTTTTCCAGAATTTCCTCTTCTAGAGAAATTGAAGAAAAATAAGTTAACAACCAGAAAATAAATTTTGCAAACATTGAAACCTTTCAAAACAAAGGTTAAATTCAGAATAGCAAAAGAAACCATTCCCTTTTCTTGGTGTTTTCAGATAATTCTAAACACAAGAAGATTAATACATTGATCTAGGGTTTTTCCACAAATTTTCTAAAAAGGTTTGCATTTTAACACACATAAATCTGAATATCAAAATATTGAAGTTTAACCTAGGGTTTCAAGAAAAATCCCCCATTTACAAATTTCATATCATTTTAAACTAAATAGGTTAAACTAGGAACAAGAAAACAAGGAAATAAAAGAGAACCTGGTTATTTGCAGCCACCAAATTTCTTGATGCAGAATTTCCTTTGAACTCTTCACAATTTATTTTCCCCAATGCAAAGAATTTCCAGCAAGCTTTTATGCAATAGCTCCACCTTCTTCACAGAATCTTTTCTCTCCTTTCAATTTAATTCCTCAACCAGAAAATAATTTCCTAAACTTTCATCAAAATCTCTCCAACAATTTTCATGCCTGTCAAAAAAAAGAAGGGAGAAGAATCCCCAAATTTTTCTGCCCTAAACTTATAAAACAACATTTCCTCATAATTTCCAAAATAACCTAATGTAACCCTAATTCACTTTCAAATGCAAGAATTGAATTTACAAGTTAATTTCATTTTCTCATTTATTTGAAAAGGCCCTAATTTGACTTTAAAGTAAAATTTCAATTTCTCAAATTCCCTTTTTGATTTAAATTAATTTAACAATCAAATACACTTACTTAATTATTATTAAATTATCTAATAACTAAATCCAATCCCTTGAGATTTAAATTTAATTAAATAAATAATTTAACTTTAATTAACTTACTTACCATTATTTATTAATTAAATTTAATCCCTTGGGATTTAAATTTAATAAATTAAATAATTCAACTTTAATAAGCCCACTTACAATTATTTACTAACTAAATTTAATCCCTTGAGATTTAAATTTAATTAAATAAATAATTTAAGTTTAATTTCAAAAAAAACATTTTAAATATAACCAAGAGCATAACATTAATATAATATAAAATAAACATTTCTTCTAGCCAATGCAATTTTCAAAAGAACTATTTAAAGGGGTCACACATTTCGAAACATTACTTAACATCCAATAAGATACAACATGACTCAATCATCAAAACTGACGACACACTAAGGCTAGGGTGTAGACCTGACACATGTTACCAAGCTACTATCTCCCATTCAACTTAACCGTTGGATCGACACGCTCAAACCTGTGGAACCAGGTGGAGTCGATGTCATGTTCTTGCAACCTGTAATCAAATAATCAACATGGTATATGCAGTATATAATTCACACTGTGAAGAAGAAATCTCGGATTCACAGGGCGCTCACAAGCGAGTGATGCGAACCCGTCTCCTTCACCAATACACTCATCAAAGACTGACACTAACGTCATAACAATATTCTCATAAATAATCACATGATAATTCTACTGTCATCATTAATTCATCAAAGCATGTAAAACAAATCAGATAATCACATCACATAGTAATAATTGTTGCTCAAGAGTAGCGATCAAAACATCATAATAAAAAACGTGTCCAGTATCAAAGTAGCTACAATCCAAGCAAAGCATAAAACAACATGAAATGAGAAGCAAAACAGAGGGGTATTACAACCTCTGTTGTCCAAAAATGTTTGAAATTCCCTCATGAGGGTACATTGCATGTTGTCCAAGACACTAGGTATAAGCCATTGGTATCATGTGGGGAATTTTCTTTAGATCACTTTTGGTCCACCCCTATTGGACCCCTCCCTCCCAGGGGGATCTCCTATATAGAGCTTATGTCAGGTATAAGACTGGGAGATCGGTGTCGAAAGATAATTTTCTTGTCTCCCTATGTTGTCTCTATGAAGGCTTCTATGCGTGCTCAACAACAAGCCTTGTCTTATCCCCCATCAAAATGGAAGGACAAGCTTTCTCTAGCCTTGAAGCCTTCATCTTCTTCTATTGTATTATTTGCTTCCTCTTCTTGGCCTTTAGTGGTGTCCTTTGTTCATTCTTTTGTGCCTAGCATAGGAAAGGGAAAGGCGCCCTTGTTGCGAAAGTCGAAGGCCTAAGTTTTTGAGCTTTTGATTTTGCCCATGGTTCCCCGACCCACCCTATATGGCAAGGGGAAGAATTCATGTGGGGTAGTTCTTGTGTCTTGGCCTCTATGGCCTCCACCTACTTCCCAAGTAGTGAAGGGGAAGAGGTATTTAGAATCTACAGACAAAATTTAACAAATCACTAGTTTGCATCATCTTCAAATTCCTCATGATTTAGCCGCTATAGGTGCCTGAAAGTGAAGATTTAGTTAGAAAAAATCAGTTCAATGTCCAGTTTGGCCAAAAATTCTAAACTAGTATTACGAGATTACCCATAAGGAGAAGTATAATTAGTCATAGGTCACTCTTCGCACTCATGGTGGATTTTCCATTGCACCTATGGCACCATCACTTTGTCGGTCCTAGTAGGACCCAAAGCTTTGGATTTTTCATTTGTAGTGATTTCGGAGTCTGACCTATTCAGGGCAAGGCTAGGCATTCTATGGCTAGCCTCCATGAATGCAATTGCCTCTGTTGTCCAAAAATGTTTGAAATTCCCCCATGAGGGTAAATTGCATGTTGTCCAAGACACTAGGTATAAGCCATTGGTATCATGTGGGGACTTTTCTTTGGATCACTTTTGGTCCACCCCTATTGGACCCCTGCCTCCCAGGGGGATCTCCTGTATAGAGCTTATGTCAGGTATAAGACTGGGGGCTCCGTGCCAAAAGATAATTTTCTTGTCTCCCTATGTTGTCTCTATGAAGGCTTTTATGCATGCTCAACAACAAGCCTTGTCTTATCCCCCATCAAAATGGAAGGACAAGATTTCTCTAGCCTTGAAGCCTTCATCTTCTTCTATTGTATTATCTGCTTCCTCTTCTTGGCCTTTAGTGGTGTCCTTTGTTCATTATTTTGTGCCTAGCATAGGAAAGGGAAAGGCGCCCTTGTGCGAAAGTCGAAGCCCTAAGTTTTTGAGCTTTCGATTTTGCCCATGGTTCCTCGACCCACCCTATATGGCAAGGGGAATAATTCATGTGGGGTAGTTCTTGTGTCTTGGCCTCTATGGCCTCCACCTACTTCCCAGGTAGTGAAGGGGAAGAGGTACTCCATTGAGCCTCCTGCCTTTTTTGATATCTTTGTCTCTGCTGATGTCTTTATTTCCACTTTTGTGCCTCTTCCCGCTCCTACTAAGACAAACACCCTCCCATTGACAATGTTTGTGAAGGATGTTCCTCCAATAGGCCAACATTAGCTAACTTCTTCTTAGGTTGCTTCCTCTAATGCCCATAACTAACATAACCAACTTGTGCATGAGTGTAAGAAGCAACAAAAGGCTCTGGAAAAGGAGTAGGCTAACTTGCAGAAGGATGGTGAGGAGCCTATCGTTCCTACTTCTTATAATGTTCCTTCTACTCTTGTTGTGTTTTCCGCTTCAGTTCCCATCGCCTTCATACTTCTTCCATCTCCCTTGACGGACCCTCACCCCAAATGGGTATAGGTGTTCCTCACTCCCTTAGTGGAGCCTCCCCTTCTCATGTCTCTTCTTGATATTTCTCCTTTTTGACAAACCTTAGACATAACTCACATGATGGTTGTGTCCTATATGGCTCCTTATGTTTCTTCCTCTACTTCTACTTCCTTTGTGGGGATTCAACATACTCTATTGAAGCTAAGTTGGAGGATGATCTCATCTTGAGTGATGGTCATAAGAGAGGTTCAACCTCTCTCAAGTCTTGTTTTATTTTGGCTTGCATTATCCTTGTGACGGGGGAAGACCTAGCTTCCCTAGAGTTGGTTACTATGCCTTCTTCCAATACGTTAACACATGGAACTCTCGGCAAGTGCATGCTCAATTTGCTAGAGGATATCTTGACTCTGTCATCGATCTTTGCCAAATCGATGACCTTTTCCTCACAGGAACTCAATGAAGAAGACCTTGAGGGGCCTTCTTCCTTGGATCTTGTTACAGGGGAGTCACAGGGTACTACCCTTTCTATCCCTCCCTTACAGGATCATCCTCCTTCCCCCTATAATGATCTAGATTAGGAGTAGGACAACCTATTGGTTGATGAGGACTAGGGAGGTACCTCCCTCTACATCTTTAAGATTAGTTAGTTAGTTTGCTTGTGTTCCTTGTACTTGTATTTTAATGTTTTGTGCTCTTGCTTGGAGGACCCTCGCTACCCTTGCAGGTACTTGGATATAGGAATGAAACTTTATTGTACACCTTCTATTTTTCTCATCATTCTTCTATGTGTCATACTTTTTCTTTTCGATATCGAGGACAATACAAAATGTTGGGGGCATTTAGGCCTTCTTCCATGTTGACCCGATTTTATTTTTACTTTTTCTTCATGTATTTTTCCCCACATTTTGAGAAATTTGGGGATTGATGATAGCTCATACATATACTATATTATTCCTTATCTATCTATATCTATGAGCAGTTTTGACCCCGTATTATCAAATCCCCCTATCTCTTGATTTCTTTGTCTCTACTTGTCTACTTCTTAATGTTGTGGATTCTATGTGTTTTCCCTTGCATGCCACCATTTTACAGATACATCTCACCATGTGTTTCATGCCACAACGTCTCTTGCCTTTCTCTTCTCCTTAGGATGACATGTGCTCCTTTGCGTAGCACATGTCATCCTAAAGTGGGGCTATCACATCTGCTTAATTTACAACAAGGAGAGTTATTTTCAAAAGGATTCCTTGGTGTCAAATTCTCTACAATGGATTCCTTGACAAAATAATATCTTGTTGAAAATCTCATTTTTCCAGAAATAGAGTATTCTTTCAAATGAATTCCTAGGTGGAATTTATTTCAAAAGGATCTTTTGACGAAAGAATCTGAAAACCTCCTTTCAAAAAAAAGGAGCATTATTTCCAAAGGATTCCTTGATGCCAAAATCACCTGTGGAAAATTTTGTGTCTTTCAAAAGAAGTGTTTTTTCAAAAGGGTCCCTTGATGCAAATTTCTTGCGAAATTATGGATGAAAGAACCTCTTTGTGAAATCTTTCTTTCAAAAGGATTCCTTGGTGTCTTATGCTTGGTATCTTGTGTCTCATATTTGATGTCTTGTGTCTTGATGCCTAGATGTCTTATATCTTGGCATCTAGCTTGGGGGCAACTTGACTAGACTTGTCCTTTTTGTGACTGTCTTGCAATGCAGTTTGTAGTAGCCAAAAGACTACATGCTTGTCGTATGGTCTCTAGCCAAGCTATCCATACTTATTAGCATCGTCTTTATCCGATCGAACTGTCTTATTGTGTCTACAAATTTTATGGTGTCTAACACTTTTTTTCTTTTTCCCCTAACATGTCTATTTGTAGCTGACATGGTTTTGGTGAGATTGCAGCTAGTTTTGCAGGATTAAAGATCCATTTCCTCTTCATATTTTGATGAATCTTGTTCCACGTCAGGTATAATGGATTGAAGGAATTCTTCCTCTATTTTTCCGATATTCTCTTCAATCTCTTTCTTCTTTAGCTTGCACATGCTTAGGGGTGATCCCACAATAGTGGTTTACAATTTTTGGCCAAACTGGACACTAAAATTATTATTTTTAACTAAATCTTCACATTCGGGCACCTATAGCGGCTAAACCGTGAGGAATTTGAAGATGATCCAAACTAGAGTCTCATAAAAAAATTTTTGTAGATTCTAAAAATATTTTTTTCAAAATTTTTGGAATCAGATTGTACTTTTTTTTCCATCTCCCATGAAAACTGGTTTCTTCAGAAAACAACATTTTTAAAAAGTGACGCTCACCGTATACAACATAAATTTTTTTGTATGAAGGATAAAATTCTAATTTTTTCGAATTTAGATTTGTAACTACGATATCTAGCACTTTCATTTGGTCTCATAGTTTTTTATTGAATATTTTTTTCTTAATTAAGTTTTGAAGTCAAACCAATTGCAATTCAGACATAGGCAGACTGTATACAACATAATTTTTTTTGTATGTATCGAAATTCAATTTATTTATTTTAATAGATCAAGGATATGAATACCCAGCATGAACATATTTAAAAAAAAATTATTTTGATAATTTTCTATTTTTCCACATGTGCAAAACAAAGAGCTTAATTTTTGGTGAAAAAACTATGTTTAATAAAACTATAAAAGCACATACATAATAAAATCAACACATGTTAAAATTATATTCATTGGATAGCTCGTTCCGAGGACTACCATATTCTAGTTGGGTTTGTGAAGTCTCCTCCATTTTCATCCTCAACCCGTGCTTTGAAGGGAAAAAATCTGGAAGTTTTTTGTGAGAGAGGGTGGGAAGGTGGGAAAAGGAGGGTTCGAGCAAACCTAAAGGGTTCGATCGAACCCCCTTCCACAATGGAAAATGCATGTTTCCACATTCAAAGGGGTTCGATCGAACCCTGGTTTGAACGAACCCCTTTTAGGTTCGCTCGAACCTTGAGTTCGTTCGAACCCCTCAAAATGATTTTTTTTTGAGTGGGGGCATTTTTTGGAAGTTTTCCTTCGTCATTCGAATTGTAAACCACTTTTGTGGGTTCACCCAAAGACACATATGCTCGCTAAAGTGGGGGGGAAATGTAATGGCATAAAATTGCACCCTAGTGCAATTTCCCATAATATAACCATACCTTAGCCTTATAAACCTGATAATGCAAAATCCACCACCTTTTTCCATTTTTTTTTACGTGCCTTTGTCGTTTTCTGTTGGTGAGAGAATTTTTGTTGTGGATACCTACGTGCCACATAGACATCTGCGCACCACACAAGCATCCTAATAAGATTCTTGGGTCAAGAGACGTTGGGATGTTACAATTCTCTACCATCCTACAAATGTAACACTCCTCTATGAATCTTGATTGCATGAAAAATGTCTATTCGGCTCCTAAATACATTTTGAACATATCTCTTTCAATTGCATTCATTCTTGAATTCTATCAAGTTGCTTCACTCTTGCTCTTATCACTTCATACTCTACACCATTTTCGCTACTTCTACAACATTTTTTTATTGTAGGTTATCAAGCTTTACACTATTGGCACAATTGTCTTGCTCTCATTCTTCCTCTCTTGACTTCTCCAAGCATGCAGAAGGGAGGGTAACAATTATTTTATTTGCATTGTCTTGTTTATAGAGTAGCATCTAGATTGTCTTTGCATTCTATAAATTGTGTCTATTTCCTTTCTTTATCATTTTATCTATATTATGGTCTATAGAGTGTCCATGGAGGTGGAAACATCAAAATGGGGGTTTGACTTCAACAAACTCCAAAAAAAAGCCAAAACACTTTTCTCTTGTCGTGTGTGTATGTTCATTGCATTTGTGGGGAGCTTGCAAGAGGTTGGACCTTCTATAAGTTCACTTTCTTATTCATTTCTCTTGTCATTTTTCTCATAGTTAATTTATTTTTCAAGTTATAGTATTCTTCTTCTTGTTTTCCTCTATTTCATGTATTTTTGCATATCTGGTTAATTTGTTAGCTTAAGGCTCTCGAGTTGTTAGCACACCCTATGAGTTTCAGATTTTTAACTCTGCTCTATGTCTGTATGAGATGCCAACACGTCTCTAAGACTCCAATGCACTGCGCTCTAGTCCACCTCTCGGGCTAACATCCTCTAGCTAAGAGCTAGTTAGTTCACAGTCTGAGACCTCTGTGGTCTGTTCACTCGATTACCAAAATCCTCTGTCATAACAAATATAACATAGAACCTAGTTTTCCCTTCCTTTTCAACCTTTTCCTTTTGGTAGTCTTGAGGTGACCGAGGGAAATTTGCACCCTTTAGACCCTGTTTGTCTTGGGACTTGGGAGTAGCGAATCCCCTCCTTCACAAGAAATAACAAATATAATAAAAATGGGTACCCACTTTAAAATGGAGTACCCATTCCATTTTAGAATGGGTACTTTCTTAAAATGGGTAACCATTCCTTTTTCCAAATAGGAAAATAAGGAACAAGTACCTATTTTAAAGAAGGTACCCGTTTTGATTTTGAAACGGGTACCTATTTTGATTTTGGAATGGGTATCCATTTTAGAAGGGGTATCAATTCTAAAAAATTGAAATCTTGGTTCACTTTTTACTTTTGTTTTAGGCTCAAGAAAGGCTTGGTAACCCAACCCTTAGCCTTGGACTTGCAAGTACAAGGTCAGGGCAATGCCAAGAGAAAAAATCAACTTTGGCAATATGGTTGACGGTTTTTTTTTAGAATTATTTTATAGTGAAATTAAAACCCATTATAGATGAAGATGTCCAATTTTCAAATATGTAATTTTTTTATGATTGGACTATTTTTTCTATTTTTTTAATTAATTACTGAGGAAACTGGTCCATAAACTTAATTAATTACTTTTCTTTCTATTTTAATTAAACTATTCTTTCTATTTTTTAATTAATTACTGAGGAAACTGGTCCATAAACTATTCTTTCTATTTTTTAATTAATTACTGAGGAAACTGGTCCATAAACTTAAAATGTCAAGTTTTTGTATTTTTTTAATAACTTTTAATTTGTCATTTTTTTTGTAAAAAATTACATGGTATAAATATATGAATAATTCTTTACACAATGAAAAAAATAAAAAAATGATTAGTTTAGGTCAAATTATGGTGACCGTACATGAAGGTGTTCAAAAATAGCAACTAAGGCCAATAAAAAATTAATAAAATATATACTTAGAAAAAAATTCTAAAAAATATCCTCATCAATCTTCAATATATAATACACATCTTTCCCCAGAAGGAATTAGAAAAATTATTTTATTTAAGTAAAATTATGGTGTCCATACACGTGCATGGTATGACCTTGAAAAAATGACTTTAAAAAAATGGTTTTCACACATGCCTATTAAAAATCAATTTGTATCATCTAGATACTATAGTAAATTACATATTTGAAAGATAGACTAAAAATAAAAAATTCATGTTAATGGCTGTTTTTAAGATTCAATTTGTAAGTGCTTCTGATTATCAATCCAGGTGTGATAAATTTTCAAAATCAAGGAAAAACACTTCCACTTTTTGAATATTTTGTGGACCCAACTTCTTGTACCTACTTGCTAGTTACTAGGGTTTTTGTAAAGGTTATTTATCATTCGGGCTTATTGTATCCATTAACCCAATTAGTTGGGGCTTTGTATAATTGTTGCATTATGAATGATAAAGGTGGTGAGGTCTAATTAGAGATCTTGATGGAAGTGTTATGGTTTAAGCTTGACAAATTGGGAATGGTGTTGGAATTCCCTACTTGTTGTTAAGCACTATTAACTATTAGGAATCATTTAAAGGAACCTTGTTGGATAAAGACATAGTAATAATGAAACCTTGGTTATGGGAACTTTTGTGTAGGCATCCTTTAAGATACCTTGAAGGATAACTATGTGCGACTTCGATCTTGTTTGGAAGCGAGTACACAGACAATCCTTGGGTGAAGGATGCCATTGTGACCTCAAGTCCATAGGGGAGAGTCTAGAGGGGATAACTCTTCATTACATAATATATTTTTGAATATTAAGTTGAATGAATGGAATGAATTTGACTACATGGTAGTGGTTACATGTTGAGTTGAGCTTGTAATGTGTTGGTTCGAAGTGATTTATTTTGTGTTGTGAAAATTAACCCCAATATTATATGAGCATGTATAGACTCTTAAATCATTTGATTTTGGTCTACTTAATCCTAATTAGGAATCTATCTTCCAATTATAGTGCTAAGCATGATTCAAGGAGAAATACTATGATGCTCAAGATTAATACTAGTCAAGGAGCAATACTATGATTCTCAGGATTGATAATAGTCAAGGAGAAACACTATGATGCTTGAGATTGATAGTATTCAAAGATAATTACTATGAGGCTCAATATGGACAATAGTCAAGTAGCATCCTATGCTAGTGATGGACGCCCTTGGTCTCTTAGTCATCCAATGGACTATAGGGAAGACAGTAATAATGAAGAATAGGAAGGTAAAAATTAGACCAACCTCATAGTATAGTTTGACATATCCTGATGTGGGAAATAGTATCTTAGATTATCAAAGGTAGGTAATAACTTGGATGAATGGCCATTAGGAATTTGACCCTATGCATTGTAGGTTGGTTTGATTGTCTACTCTCTCACCATGGGCTACAAAATCCACTTGGATGGGAATGATAGGAATTGGTGTATCCAAGGAATTTGTGTTTGTTTCTAGTGATGTGTTTTATTTTACTTACTCTATATTAGGTGATGATAAAAATTAGTATGGGATGCTTTCCACCATCACGATTGGTGTAGAAGAGCAATAAAAAGGATGAGACCCAAGGTGTGGTGCACAATGCATCAATATTCCTTTTTTATTTGGGATGCACTAAAAGGGTAGGTGCTAGTTACTCATAGTGGATATGCTAGTCACTCGTGTACATGTTAGTCACTCTCCAAGTACTTATGTAAATGTCATAATGTTTGTACACATTGTTATATATGTGCCTTGCAATGATGACATCTATAAGAGTTGGTATCTAATAACTCTACACTATGCAAGATTGGTTAAAGGTTATAGCCATCCAAGATCTAGGCACTTCATGAAATCTCAAGAGAGATCAATATGCAATGCTCAAGATTGCAATGGAATTGATTATCCAAGAATTCAATAGGACAATATTACAATGAGACCACCTGGTTATATAGCCAAGGTGAGACACAAGATTAAACAGGATTATGACAAGTGTCTTAATCCTATGTCATGTGAAAACTTATCACAAATCCCTAGGACACATGTGTTACAATTCAAAAGATAAGATAAGATCTAGCACCTTCTAGAAATATTCCTTCCTAGGACCTAAGTAAACTTAACATGTAAATAAGTCCCCTATGTCCCCTAGAAATGAATTAACTAGGTACAAGACTTTATTTACACCAACAGCTCCCCTTAAGTGCAACTTAGGGAGTAGCTAATTATTATGCAAATGCCACATAGATGGGTCTTGAATACAAGGCCATGTTAGGTACCCATGTACAAATACAAATGCAATCTCTCACAAATGGAGAAATAGAGAAAACCCAATGGGACAAAACTCCTCCCCAAAATAGAGAAAAACAAAAAAAAATGATCTCAATGATGAATGAGAAGGATAAAACCCCATGCGAGGAAAAATTCCCCCCATAAGAGAGAAGAAGAAGAGATACCATGTAGCCCCCCCTCAACGTTGAGTCTCTTGCAATGATGGTAGAAGCTCAACATTGAATGTTGAAGATGATCCAAAAGCGTCAAACAACATTCCTCCCCTTAGAAAGAAACAAAACCAAGATGGTATATAAGATGTATTCCCATTCCTGAAAGGAAGATGTGGGAAGATGGATGATGGATGATGTCTCTAAAGAATGCTCAAGTGTCTCCATGTTGATGTCGAAAGTTTGCACACTCCAAACAGGATTTCTAGGCCACACTATCAAAGAAGACAATCCAGAATCTCCTAGAAAAGATTGTAGAACACAATACAAAGACAACGATACCTCCTCTAAAGACAAAGAAGCCTCCTCCAAATGCTATCTAAAATAATCCACACTCATGTCAAACTACAAAGGATGATCATGTAGAGAATGAACAAGAGGGTTAGAGTGTTCCCTCACAACAATTGCAGAAGGATCATCTCTATCAAAGAGAAGATGAATGCAATCAATGATGTCTCCCAAATCTAAAATGTGAGACTCACAAAACAAACCGACAATGTCTATCAAGCACTCATCCTAATTAGTCATCTCTAGAAGACGATGTGTGTCCTGCTGCACTGAATCACAAGGAACCAAAACTGTGGTAACACAAGCATCCTCAAGTACAATAGTAGATGAAGGAGATGGAATATCAACACATGTCACTGGATCCTTAGTAGATGAAACAATACCAAGATTTAAATGACCATATTGAATCTCCTCAAATGTGTCCACAAAAGATGCCTCAATGTGAATATCTGCCAAATCATTAGGAGCAAAATGTGAGAAGGTGTAGACTCGAGATTGGTGATCAACCTCCCCAATTGCAACTATATCTTTGCTCTGCAAAATCTCATATTATAACAAAATATGGTGTGAACTCAACACTCTTACCTGCTCCACCATGTGTGATCTAATAGATAGAAAGGATATTGGTTCACAATGAAGGCACACAAAGAACATCATTAAATGCTCCATCATCCATGTCAATGGATCCCTTCCCACAAACACACATGGGTAAACCCACAAAAGTGGTTTACAATTCGAATGAGGAAGGAAAACTTGCAAAAAATGACCCCGTGCCAGAAAAAATCATTATTGGGGTTCGAACGAACTCATTGGTTCAAACGAACCAAAAGAGGGTTCACTCGAACCTAAGTTTGAGCGAACCCATTTAATGCATCTTGCCAAAAAAACAAATTAAAACCCCTTTTTGAAAGGGGATTCGCTCGAACCCCCCCTAGTTCAAGCGAACCCCCTTTTCCCTGATTCCTGCTCTTTGTCACAAAAAAAAAAATGCACTTCAGAGCTTAGGTTGAAGATGAAAATGGTGGAGAATTCATAGACCCAACTAGAATCAGGTAGTCCTCAGAACGATCTATCCAATGACTATAATTTTAATATGTTTTGGTTTTATTATGTATTTATTTTTTTAGTTTTATTAAACATAGGTTTTTCACCGAAAATCAAGCTCTATGTTCTGCAAATGTGGAAAAATAGCATATTATAAAAAAATAAAATTAAAAATATAAGTGCACCAGATATTGAAGTCCTTGATCCAACAAAAAAAAGAATTTCGATACATACATAAAAATTTACGTTGTATACGGTCTGCCTATATCTCAATTGTTATTGGTTTGACTTCAAAACTTGATTAAAGAAAAACTATTCAATAAAAAAATATGAGACCAATTGGAAGCACTAGATATCAGAGTTACAAATCTAAATTCAAAAGAATTAGAATTTATCCTTCATAGAAAAAAATTATGTTTAATACGGTGAGCATCACTCCTTAAAAATGTTGTTTGCTGAAAAAAACTAGTTTTCGAAGGAGATAGAAAAAGAAGTGCAATTTGATTCCAAAAATTTTGAAAAAATTATTTAGAATCTATAGACAAAATTTTAGAAATCACTAGTTTGCATCATCTTCAAATTCCTCACGGTTTAGCTACTATAGGTGCCCAAAAGTGAAGATTTAGTTAGAAAAAATTATTTCAATGTCCAGTTTGGCCAAAAATTGTAAACCAATATTGTGGGATCACCCACATATATGTGTCGTTCGCCATCAAGATGGGTGGTGATGAACAAGTCTCAAATGAAGATAACATAGGCTCCTAAATCAAGTATCCACCTCTCTGATTTAGAATCTACAAATGCAAAAACTTGATTAAGGAAAAACTATTCAATAAAAAAATATGAGACCAATTGGAAGCACTAGATATCAGAGTTACAAATCTAAATTCAAAAGAATTAGAATTTATCCTTAATAGAAAAAAATTATGTTTAATACGGTGAGCATCACTCCTTAAAAATGTTGTTTGCTGAAAAAAACTAGTTTTCGAAGGAGATAGAAAAAGAAGTGCAATTTGATTCCAAAAATTTTGAAAAAATTATTTAGAATCTATAGACAAAATTTTAGAAATCACTAGTTTGCATCATCTTCAAATTCCTCACGGTTTAGCTACTATAGGTGCCCAAAAGTGAAGATTTAGTTAGAAAAAATTATTTCAATGTCCAGTTTGGCCAAAAATTGTAAACCAATATTGTGGGATCACCCACATATATGTGTCGTTCGCCATCAGGATGGGTGGTGATGAACAAGTCTCAAATGAAGATAACATAGGCTCCTAAATCAAGTATCCACCTCTCTGATTTAGAATCTACAAATGCAACAAGTGCTTTCCCATTGAGTTTATTGGACTTTGATGATGGAGAAGAAGATGAACCCTTTGATGAAGAAGAATTAATTTGATCCTTCTTAAGAAGATGCTTCAACTCATCAATCTTTTTTGAATATCATTGATGTTCTTCATGCCCTGTTTCTTGCAATATGCACATGTAGGATTCTCCTTAGATGATTCCCCTTTAGAGGGAGAGGATTCAAAATCTTTATGTGGCTTTTTATTTTTCTTCTTTTGCTTCTTATCAAGATTCCCCAATTCTTTATATACCTCAGACTCACTAGCCAACATTGCTTGTGACTTGGAAAACTTGATTAGACCCATATTAGTTAACTTAGCTTCCTCTTGAATTAGGATATTTGCAAAGTCATCAAACTTAGGATCAACATATGATGCTCCCATAGAAAGTTGATGGGCATGAAAGCCATAAACAAATACTGAATACTTAGGACCAAGCTTAGATAACACATTTAGAATCAATTGTAAATCCTCTTTATCAATGTTGCAATCTTTCAGTTGTGTTCTTAGTTGTTTAACCTTGGAGATGTAGTCTTGGATGTGGTCAAAAAATTTAGAATCAAGATTCATCAAATCATTATCAATTTGATATCCCCCAATCTTATATGTTTTACCATACAATTTATCAAAAGCCTCCCAAGCCTCTTTAGGTGTTTTGGATTATTTAACATGAAATTGTAAGTCAAATGAGAATAATGAACATATGCATCCAAGTGTTTTCTCACAATCAAGCTCCCATTTTTCCAATTCTTTAGCATTAGTAGGTTGAGGAATGGTTTCCTTTAGATAACCTATTAGACCTTTCATCATGAGATAGTTCCATACTGATTTTCTCCATGTAGCATACTTATATGGAGTTAGAAGTTCAATTTGAGATTCCCCATTACAAGAACACAAATCAAGCAAAAGAAGGCAATCAACCACTGCAAGATTATCCCCCCCCCCAATCACTCAATCAAGAAACCCCCCAACAAATATGATTTGTGGCGCTTTACAGTTAGTGTGATTATAGGTGTCACTTGCCAACAACAACAAAGTGGATTTGATCTTAGTGCATACAAATTGCCAAATTTGGCCACAAGCTCAAAGTAAAATTTTACAAAGAATGAGATCAATCTGATCACACCACTGGAAAGTACACGAAAAATTATGCACTTTAAAAAAAATCACCCAAAAATGTTATCGTAGGAGCAAGAACAAAGCTCCTGAAGTTCTAAAAATGAGGACGACTCAACAACACCTGTGAGAATTTGAAATTTCTAGAAAAACCAGGTGCCAAAATAAAAAACCAATTGTACCACTGCATAGATCACGAAATTCTACCCCAAATAAAAATAATCTCGAGAAAAGGTCATATGAACAAGTTATGGGCCTCTGAAGTTGGACAGCAAAATTAAAAAGTTCATTGGAGAGGGGGGGCATTTTTTTTTTAAAATACTAATGTCACTATCAACGTAGTGATGATGTAAGCATTCCACATACTTAAAATTGACGACCTTCAACTCGTCAAAACGAAATATTCGCCACGTCGACCAAAATATGCTTGACTGATGGAATATCCCACAAAATATTCTTCAATAGGTACTGGTTGGAATCTTTTGAAATATTCATCAAATCTTCTAACCAGAATATTCTTTTAGAATCTGCGATCATCAAATTTTTGTTTTTACACCAGTTTTTAATAGTCACGGGCCTATAGTCATGGCGGGGCCTGCGTTGCGCCATGTGGCAGCTCCGGGTACACCACAGCACTGCGGGTACCTGCTAATGCAAGTACTCTATGCGGAAAAGTCCACATAAAATATGATTTTCCTTTTTTTTTATTTTCAAATCTAAAAAATTTATATAGAAAAAACATTTTTTTAATAAATTTTTTTCACTTGCACGATTTTTGGCCTACAATTTTGTTTCGATGACTATACTCAATGCATTAATGACAACCTGGGGGGCCGTATGACTCCCTAGGCAATTTTTTTTGCCTCAGTGGATAACTTCTCCAAATTCAACAATTTGACAATCAATCTTAGGGTTTTTGGCCCTTTTGGATGCGATGGTAGGGTCGATTTCAACCCAAAGTGCTCCAAATTTGCAACTACCTTTTGGATCAAACAACCATTTTTCAACTTTAAACCCTCATAGATCTAGCCTCGTATGTTTGATTTGGACGAAACAAAAGACAAAACTAACTTTCTCGAACCCTGTGATCTCAATGGTGAGATTAGATTTGCACCAACAAGCTCTGATTTGAACTTGCAATATAAGGCCACAAAATAGAAACACCCAAATATGGTATTTCTTTCAAGCTTTTATAATTCTCCAAATCATCACTCGATGCAAGAGAAGGGCATACTCAACTTTTCAAGATTTACCAACATCTCTCAATAAAGACTAAGAAGAAGCAATCCCATAAGCTCTGATACCATGTTGGAGTTGGTATAGAATAACTCTACACCATGCAAGATTGGCTAAAGATTATATCCACCCAAGATTTAGGCACTTCATGAAATCACAAGAGATATCAATATGCAATGCTCAAGATTACAATGGAATTGATTATTTAAGAATTAAATATGACAATATTATAATGAGACCACCTAGTTATATAGCCAAGGTGAGACACAAGATTAAATAGGATTATGACAAGTGTCTTAATCCTATGTCATGTGACAACTTATCACAAATACCTAGGACCCATGTTTTACAAGTCAAAAGATAAGATAAGATCTAACACCTTCTAGAAAGATTCCTTCCTAGGACCTAAGTAAACTTAACATATAAATAAGTTCCCTATGTCCCCTAGTAATGAATTAACTAGGTACAAGACTTTATTTACACCAACAACATCAAGTAGTATGGGATGCTTAATTGTTCTCATAGAGGGATTATATGATTGTGAATTAGGTAGGTGGATGATGTATGCATATGGTTGCATCAATTTCCACTTTACCATGTGTTCTTTATGTGAACATGTGATTTATCGTGTGGATTGTCACACATGATGTATCTGACATATGTTGAAGCTAGTCACCGGGCATTTATGATGTATGCTGGAGATATTCACTACATATACATGATGTATGCTAGAGCTATTCATTGTTGTACTTGTGATGTGCAAATGAATCAATCACTATTATACTTGTTATGTGTATGAGCTAGTCACCTTATATATATATGGGATGTATGCTCGACACAATCACTATCTATGTGATCTTGGGGATTATGGAATAATATGGCTCCTACGTATTTGTGTATATTTGTACATTATGGATTGGTAATGTTGGGTATGGAACCAATGTTTGATGGTAAATAGTTATCGTTATTTTATGATCGGACTAAGTTTAATAAATAAGTCATGGTCTAAAGGTGAGATCAAAGATCTCAATAAGAGGAGAGAATGAACTCCCTCTCACATTGGTGAGTGAACTACGAAGTCTTTGATTTCGCAAGGGGATACATAGGAAAGGTCATTAGGAATGAACCCTTGAGGCTTAGGTCTAGATCAAGGAATGACCCTAACATCCAGAGCTTACCACCATCAAGTGTAAGTGGCAGAGTAGAGTTGAGTTGTCACTACCACAATGATTGAAGAAATTATAAAGTCAACACTTCTAAGCTAGATGGAAAATGCTTCTAGTCGATTACATTGGTAATTGTTATGAAATGAAATTGAAAAAAGAAAAGAAAAAAGTAGTAGCAACTGAAGGGGAGTTGTTACATGTTTGTCTATGTTTTTTAAATGATTTATAATGAATTTATGTCCACTATTATGTACTATTTTGCAGGTATGCTTACACATAACATTCATTCACGGTTGGACACTAGCTTATTGTAGAGGTTCTTCTTATGTGTGTTCATTGGTAGACTAGTACATGAGATAGTTAGATCTATTTTATTTAGATCATATTGTTGTAGGTGATTTAAATAGTTCATAAAATAAATGTAGTAGCCAATTGGGGTATTACATAACTCCAATCCAATGCATATTAGATATTTTATTGGCATCATTAGAAGCATATGTATTGATAATCCTATAAGAGTGATTATTAATATTAAAAAAGACCCATGAAACACAAAAAAACGGGGTCACAACCATGATCAACTAAATTCTTTAACCTTTCAAAAAATTATGTGATGTTAAATTTATTATCTTGTATATATTGCAAGTTGCACACTTAATTAAACTATTAGAACTACTAATAATCCAACAAAGTTAGATATTATACCTCCTAATGCTTTCACTATTTATTCAAATATTTTTGTACACTTTTTAAATAATAAACGTGATGACATATATTTGAAGTTTGAACATTGATAATTCTCTCATCATCTCATCCAAAATATGAAAAAAAATACAAATAATTAAAATCAGAAACATTTTCAATACTAATTTTATGAACTATAAAAAACTTATACCTACTATTAATAATATTTTATCTCGATTCTCATTTCAATTTATATATAACTCATTATTACCATTTAAATAATATCATAATCACTTTTCCTCTTTGACCACTCATTCAAATTTTATATTGTTGATGCCCTTACTGTTTTAAAAATATCTCTCATATTAAGTTATTCCCATCACTTAAATATGTGTAGTATAATTCTTTGAGTTGAAGGAGGTACAAGAGAGGATGGTAAAGTACAAAAGACCTGTAAAGCAAAGCATAGCATTAGAACAACTTGATCTATTGCTAAGTGAAAAGGGAACATTTTTACAGAAATCAACTCTGCATAGTACACATATTTTTATTCAGCCGCATTTTAAAACTTCAAAGTATTCTATAAATAATGGCTCGTATCAGCTACTATGAATTAAAAGTGACAAACATATCATATTTTCTTTATCGAATGTGATTTAGTAGCTTGAGAATATAAAACATGACTGGAAGGAGAGATGCTCGGGTCATTAAAAAGTATGTAGCTATTATAATTCTTTCTACATGGGAATACAGTGAATGATGAGAAGAAGAGATGCCTCTCTATTACATGTCCCACTTAGTTTCCTTTTACTACCTCAAAGGATATATGTGCTAAGAAGATACAGGAATGATGTCATTTTTCAGTGTCCAAGCCCTTGTTTAGAACTATCTATAAGTGTAAATGGGTAATTGGTTCTTTGAAAGATTATGGATTTCTTTTGGGCTCTCTTATACTTTGTCATGGGTATATAATGTTACCTTTTTCATGGGTATATGATGTTAGCTGATCATATTCTATCTTTTGAAGCGATGTGATGACTAAAACAAATGATACAGTCAAGGTGCAGAAACCATTGGTCATATGTCATATGTTTTATGCAACAATAATATAGAAATCTGTGGCTCAATGGAAAGCTAGAAGATTGGTTTGACATAGAACATTCCTTTACGTCTTTGAGAGAATATGTTCTGCACAACATTTCAAAAAAGAGAAGCAAAGAACATGATTACTGCACAATTCTGATACACCATGTCTTATGCTAATATTCCTGTGACCTAAGCCCACCTCACACTACCGTTTTTATCTTCGAGATATGCATCATACACTCCTTGTATTAAAAAAATTATTGCTTTCGGCACTTGGTTTTGTTTTATAATTTAAGATCCCCTCTTAGCGTTGCCACAACGCAGTGTCACTTCATATATAATGCGGGCGAGCCTTTCATAAGGCATGTTTAAGCCTTGTTAAGGTGGTATATCTTATGGTTTTACACGTGTCGGCCATGCACGCTTGAAGAAATGCTCTTTTCGACATTCTTTCTCGCCTTTCTCCACTACTAATTTGGTGTGAGCTCACTGCTTTCAGTGTGTATGCATGCAACGCAATACACTGCATCTGACCCTCTTTATCTCCATTCCCTAGCGAAAACATAAGGCAAATAGGAAGAAGGAAATGGTAAGCCTTGAAGTTCAAATGACTTGATAGTCTTACGAAGTTGATTCAGTTCTATAATCATATACATGTTAATTACACTGCCTATTTTCATTACCAGATAGTTGTGCAGGTGTGTTTTATATCTTCATATTTTGAATTGAAAAGAACATGATATGGAAATCCCAAGTCTTTCCTGGTATATGTTTACTTGGTTTTACTTTATCTGTCCTTGAGTCAACAGGGCTATACATAAATCCACAACTGGCCAATTGCCATGGCATGGCTGTTATATCTGCTGTCAAGTTCTTCCTCCTTAGTTTAAGCACAGTTTTCATGTACATGCATCTTGGACTTTAAAACAGGATTTTTAAATATTTTTTAAGTAGAAAAATATTATATATATATCACATGGATTGTTTGTAGTAACATAATGTTTAGGTAAAACCATTAAATAGAGAAAAATTTATAAAATGCAGAAATGTTTTGACTTAAATATGAAATAGTTTATGAGTCAAAGAATCAATAATAATTTTACATTTTATTACCTAAAAAAATTAAGTTTTTCTTAATTTTATTTTTAAAATTATCTTCAAATTCCTAAATATAAAAAATAATCCTAAACTCATCATCTGAGAATAGTATTGAAGATAGTGCCTCAAAGAATTTATTTATCACATTTGTGTACCACAGAACTCCATATTTTATGTCTGATATCTCTGACCAGTTTTTGTATCCAGGCTTATGCAGGTCAGACAAATTTAGAATGCCCCAGCTTCAAGCTTGTCATTGTTGGAGACGGAGGCACAGGTAATAATAATAAGTTTTTTCTCCAGCAAAATTGTGCAAGAGCCTTGTTTATTGTTGATATATTATATTTTTATATAATGATTTCTCAATTACTTTAATGCTCAGAATGGTGTAAGCAATCAATACCCTGACAGTTTTATTCGCCTGGCTTTGTAGGCAAGACCACCTTTGTGAAGAGACACTTGACTGGAGAATTTGAGAAAAAATATGAACGTAAGATAAGCCTTAAATTCCACACTTGAATATTTTGCTGTTATGGTTGAAGAATTTGATCAGCTGATATGTTTTAGTTCCATAAGCAAATGAGCACCAGTGAAACTTTATAGTAAACTTTATCCACCGCTTCTAGTGCTATTGATATATCGGAGTGATTATAAATTATGAACGCACGTATATCTATGTTCTCTAACATTTTTTGGTAACATGAAGTCCATGACAATGGTTAAATACTAACGAGGTTGTTGGAAAGAATAATTACAAAGATTACTAGTCTGATATCAAATGTTAGGAAAAAAATAATTGTGGAGATTACTCAAGGGGACAACTCTTATTTTCATACTAAGAGAATATATAATCCATTTTATCTATTTATATCAAAGATAGCTTGTACAAAATGTTTACAAACAATTATAAAATGTCTACAACCAATTATAAAATGTCTACAACCAATTTTGCTTGCTGGTGCCCATGCTCTCTCTCTGGAGCTTTCGGTGTGTATCCTGTCTTTGGAACTGCTAGGTGTATTCACCTTCTTAGAACTGCTGCTGTTGCTCTATTATATTTTCTGGAGCTGCTGCTCTGTTCTTTTCTGCAGTTGCTGCTGTGTTTCAACTCTAATCTGTTCTCATGCAACAGCTTTTTCATTTTTCCTTTATGTTTTCTATCCTTTTTGGTTTTCACCTACCAATAATTAGTTTCTGTCCAAAGAATTTTGGGCTGTTCAAGTATTAACTCAAATATGGCGTCAGAAATTGAGCCTCCAAAAATAAATGAAGTTTGGTAGATATTGTAAGATGAAATGCCTTTGGAACCAAAAGATCTTAGGCACGAGTGAAAGACATGTCAAAAAATTATCTCTGACTTGAAATTACATATTTCCAACAGAGTCTAATCTGCTTGTATCCTCTCTGTTCTTCCTTTTGTATTCGACTCTTTGGTTTTCACCTATCAATAATTAATTTCTGCCCAAGAAGATTGTTTTTTGAAAAATTGACTCAAATCTAAGTGCTAGTAATTAAGCCTCCAAAAATAAATGAAGGATGGTAGATTTTGTTGGATGCCTTTGGATCCAAGAGATCTTGGACAAAAATGAAAGACATGTCAAAAATTTATAATTACGTATTTCCAGAGGTTACTCCATTTGCTTGAATCCTGTGTTGCCTAGGTCCGTGAATTTATTTAGTGGAAAAAAAAATTAAGTACTTTAAAAGCCAAACTGTAATATAGGCCTATATTCATCCTTATGTGTGGTTTAGTTTCTTGTAGATTATTACCCCTTTTTGGTTCAGTAGATTCGTCTATTGTGGGAAAGTTGTGTTGGTCTTGAAATGATTTACTTGCTGCAGTATGTCAGTTTTTAGTGAGTATCTTTTATGGAAGTTAACACCAAATTTACACAATGATTCAATCATTGTCTGATGAATGTTTCATTCCAAACAACCTTTTGATTATTGACTACCGCTTTGCTTAGGTTTTCAGGGTTTAGTAAACCCTTCTCACTTCATTTATCTCCTTCCTACAGCTACAATTGGCGTAGAGGTGCATCCACTGGACTTCTTCACAAACTGTGGACGAATCAGATTTTACTGCTGGGATACAGCTGGACAAGAAAAGTTTGGGGGGCTCAGAGATGGATATTAGTAAGTTGAAGATCCTTTGATTATGCGTTCTTTCATTAAAATTATACTTAAACTTCAAGATGGTTTTGATCTTTTATTCTTTTGGTTATACAGTCTTCTCTTTAGAATTAATTTATATTGATGCTTTTGACTTCTTTTCTTTATGTGATTTCCTTAATCCTGAGATGCAATTTTCATAACCATGATTACAGCATTCATGGGCAATGTGCAATTATCATGTTTGATGTAACTGCCCGCCTAACTTACAAAAATGTTCCTACTTGGCACCGAGACATTTGCAGGTAGGAGAAGATCTGGTCCTCCTTGTTATTGATTTTGGTTTGTTTTGATATTAATTTGTTAATGTTAAATTTGGAATCTAGATTGGGTATTATTATTTTGGTTTGTCTATGATAATTGTTTTTAATCTAAAATATGCATGGAGGCAGGCACTCACTAAGAAAAAAGCAACCTCAACCCAAGTTTGCGACTTCCTTGCAATTCAAATTCAATTTTAGTAGTTTTTGGATGACTTATTATTTTGAAATCTTTTAAATATTTCCTTATCAAAAGCATAACGCCATCTTTTTAGTGAAAACTAAAGATCTAAAAAGATGTTACACAAATGGGGTGCAAGAATCTTGGTATCGAAGGGAGACCTTAGCAATAATTTTACTACCTCTATACTAAGAAATTTAGTGATTTTTAGAAAGCATATGATTATAAGGAAGGGGTCTGGAGTAGAGGGTCTAATGAGAGAAGAAAATTATGCTAAGGATAAAATAGAATATTGTGTAAGAAAATAGGAGCCTCTACTTTTTAGATTTTAGATTTAAGTGGGTGCTTTTGGGTGTGGCTGAAAGTTTCCCTTCGTATGCTTCTTAAAATTTTACTATGACATGTCATTCATCTATAATTTTTTAAATCTAGTTATATAATTGTAAATTTAGCATACCTTGTCTCAAAAAAAATCATGAGATCACCTACTTTCTGAAATTTTGATTAAACTTGTCCATTATTAAAAAATTCATGGGACCCCAAGCTTATCAAAGCTCCTAAAACTCTCAGCAACACCTGCTCAGATATTTTAGGAAGCCCCCTTCTATGGGACTGCAGCCTAAGCATTGCAAACAGAGTATGCAAAAACGAAAACAAGTTTCCATTAAAAAAGTCCTTTCACAAGGAAAAGGTTGAGCAATCATTACCCTATTAGAGTGGTTAAAAAGATCAAACTCATTTTCCTTCTACTTGAATTAAGATGTAACTTTCTTATCTGATTATTTCTGCTCATCTTATGAGCAGAATTGAGCAACTCTGTTTCGCTGTGTGTATCCTGACAGGGTTTGCGAGAACATTCCTATCGTCTTGTGTGGAAACAAAGTTGATATGAAAAACAGACAGGTCAAGGCTAAGCAGGTTACTTTCCACAGGAAAAAGAATCTCCAGTACTATGAGATCTCAGCCAAAAGCAATTACAACTTTGAAAAGCCATTTCTGTATCTTGCAAAGAAACTTTCAGGGTAAGTCATTTTTTTTTATGAAAGGTTACAATAATTAGGTTCTTTTTGCAATAATCTGGGAGTAAAGTTTGAACACTTTACTTTTCCTTCATCTTATGGATTTACATTTGCCCTGCAGTGATCCAAACCTTCACTTTGTGGCTTCTCCTGCACTTAAGCCCCCAGAAGTAGATATTGATTTTTCACAACAGCAGCGCATCGAGGAAGAAATACGGAAAGTTGCAGACCAACCTTTGCCAGATGATGAGGATGACTTTTTTTACTGAGTGTGATTGGGATTGAGCTGCAAAGTCATCCTGATTTTGAGATGCAAGTTTTGGGGGATGGATTAGTACCTTTAAAATTTTCAGCGTAGTTGGCCTAAGACTTAATGCAGAAAATTGGGAAAATCCATATTCACAGTTTGGATTTAATTATTATTCTGTTATGCAATTAATCTTTTTGTTTGGAATCTTCTGATAGTTTGATCTTCTGATAGTTTGATCTTCTGATCTCATGAGTTCAGTTTTTCATGTCTTACCAAGCTGTTTAAGCTGCCTGTGCGCTTAATGATACCACTTTAAGATACTGGGAGAGCTTTGTCTGATAAATATCTTTAACCATCTCCCACTTTTGTTTGATCTTCTTAATGTATTATATTAATATCGTTGAATTCGAAGAGTATAATTTGATATTTTCAAGTTATAATGATTGATAAATCATCATTAGATGTTAATTTCTCTACAAAGGGGGTTTTTCCTAGGGCCTGTGTTGTGTTTGTTTTATTTGACATAAAGGAGGATATTTCTACATACCAAGCTATCAATATTACAGATAATTAAAATACACAGTACAACTAGTAAGATTAATTCTCATACTGGTTCAGCAATATGCATGTCAGAAAGGAATTCGCAGAATCACAGAACATGAACACAACCAAATATTTATTTTCGAACGAAGCAAATGATTCATAAATACTACAAAATCACAAATAGTTCAAAATTAAACGCTTTACTTCCTACCATGTGAGCAACTCTTAGTCGTCTATAAAACAGTGGACATGGCAGTACAAAAATATCAACATCACCATAATTCGTAAGGAGAAGCAGGGAGCATTCCAGGCTGACCTGGAGAATTTGCCGAAACTCTAGCTGGTGTCCTTTAAGGGGGATTTGTTCCTCTCTTCATATTTTGTCATATGGATGCTTCTTGACCGAAATTGCTTGTAGACTACATTGATCTTGGCTTTGATCTTCCTTTCCGATATCAATTTTCACTAAATGATTACAGGGCATAAATTTAGGTTGATCAATTTTCATAAGTAATCGTAGGGCTTAATCCATACATCACTTTTGGCTTTGGCCAGGAATTTTTATTACGTCACCATTCAACTGCACAACCCTCCAAAGAAAAAAGAGCAACACCAGCTGAGAAGGTTCCTCTGACCCGTTTTCATGGGTCTATTGCTAACTGGTTTGTAAGCACCTCGGTCTGTTCATGTGTAGTTAACATTGCAAATTAACTTACAAGTCGAGGTAATGCGAACTGTTAGAAGCACACTTCATCTCACAGACATATTTGTCTTAATATAATCAACATGGATCTTGCTTCAAGTATTTCTATTATTCAGTTTATGAGATTGGAATGCAATATCAGTGGTTGAAGTTGTGTCTCATAGGAATTCACTCAAAATTCGATATATTCTTTAACTAATGAATCTATATTAGGGTGGGGTCCCATGGAGGGGGGCTTCCTGAAAAGTTTGAGTGGGTGCTACTGAGAATTTTTAGGAATTTTTTAAAGGTGGTGATCCCATGAACTTGGTAATGCACTTCAGCTTAAAATATTAAGCTCCAAATTTGAAGGACGCTGGTGGTCTCATGAACTTATTTACTGTGCATTTCAGTTTAAAATTTAAGCTTCAGAATTTAAGGAAGCTTAAAAATAGAGATGATTGACAAATGGCAAATGAAATTCCTAAACTATAGGGGCAATCTCTAGCCCCACCCAATTTTCACCCCCTCAAATCTGCATTCCTAAAAAGTAGGAGCTGCTATTATGTAGGAAAAGATTCCAATTAATCCTGCAGCAATTTTTTTTTGACTTCATGAGACCTCCTGCTCCTTAAAAATAGACCCTGAAGCCCCCTCATGGGACCCCACCCTTAACCTCTCATATTAAAAATGCATGTTTCTCCCAAGATTATATCTAACAATGCTGATTATATATATATTTATTGTAAATTGTCACCCTTAACTAATATATATAGTGTTGTAAATTGCCACCCTTAACAAATTCACATTATGTTTTGCTCCCTTTAAATTATTGAACTTAATTTCTTAAATTATGCATTTTATAGTCCATTTTTACCGTTTTTTAAAAATTGCAAGCATTGAACAAATGCGTTTCTTTAATGTTTTCTTCCTGACGCCCTATTCCCTGGAAAATAGGGTCAAGATTGGGATGCCTTTGGGTGTCTAAGTCCCCCTATGTTGTCGAGATCCAAATTTGAATGTGTCAGTGTTTGGCATTTTAACATTTAAAATTAAATTCGGAAATGTCGACTATCAAGATTTAATTTGTAGGAAATTGAATAAATGCCTATAAATACTTAGTTATTGCATCATTGAAATCATCTAGAAAACTCTAAAAAAAATTATGATCAAGAGCACTATCAAACAAGTCAAAAGCAGCATTTCAAAGCTTTATTGTGGCAATTCAAAATCCAAACATCATGCCAAATCTTATGTGATTTTATGCATGTTTATGTTATTATTGTTTGTGAAGGCTAACCCTTGTTGTAGATGTCCAAGTAATTCAAGCAATCAAGCAAGCAACATACAAGAGCTTGAAGTGATGTGTATGACTTCAGTCCTTCAAGGAAGCCATTGAAGGGTGTTGAGTTGCAACACTTTGTTGGTTCATCATTCCTTTCTATCGTTTATCTTTCCTATCATTGGCATTGTCATTGTGGAAGTAGAAACACTAACACGGGGTTTGACTAAGACAAGCCTCTAAAAAGCACAACATTACTTTTCTTTTTGAATGTGCAGATTTTAGGTTTGAAGAGGATCAAAAGAAGCTTAAAGATCATTTATCTATTGTTTCATTCAAAGCCCTACACCTTGTCAATGTAAGGAAGCTAAGATAGCAGAACAACTTCCTACACTAATCTTGAGGGGAGAATAATGCAAAAAATTTATAGATCTTTAACAGTTACATAAACTTAAACAGAAATAGACATAAGTATCATGCATACCACAACATGGTGATTTATGTGGGGAAAACTCTTTCGGGAGACAAACCCCACACTCCAAAAGCTGCCCAATATATTATTAAAAAGAACACAACAAATATAATATACTTGCAGAGCAAGCTTCTCACAGGAGTATCACCACCAGATATCAAGAGACAACACAATTACTATCAGACTCTCAGAATACATCACCGTCTCTCCCATAGTCATAATACAATGCCCTCATAAAATAGGATTACATTCTAGGACAAGACAAGCCAACAAAATATCCACCATTAGATCTAAAACCTAATAATTAACGGTATAGATTTCCAATGTATCATTTATTTAATGTATGTCGGTCATTTTAGGAGTTTCCTGAAAAATAATAAAAAATTCTTTACACGCATCCCACTCCCCCCCCCTTAATGGCATTGTATATTACACTCATCGGTGTAACTAGGAAATATATATATATTCATATATATATCCTATCAACAATAACTTTTTTATATAATTGCAAGGTTGAGACACATTTTTCCAACAAATCTCTCACTTGTCCAACACCTTGCAAGAGCAATGGGAGGGAGTAAACATTGTCTCTTGATTGCTAGGGGACAAAAAGCCCAAATCTCATAACACCATCTAAACTTCTCTATGCTCACAAGCTTAGTTAAAGAATCAACAACATTCATCAAAGTCTTTACCTTAACCAGCTTCACGCTACCATCTTCGACCATATCTCGAATAAAATGATACTTTACATCAATGTACTTGGTCCTAGCATGAAATGTCGGGTTCTTGACTAGACATATCGCACTCTAACTGTCACAATAAATTGTCACTGCACCTTGTTTTATTCCAATATCTGAACATAGTCTCTTAAGCCAAATGACTTTTTTACAAGCATGAGTAGCTACCATATACTCTGCTTCACCAGTGGACAAAGCAACCACAACCTGTCACTTACTCATCCAACTGATTGCACCACCAAATAAGGTAAACACGTAAGCACTAGTGGATCGTCTTCTATCAATATCACCTACTCGATTTGAATCCACATAACCATGAATATCAAGGGAAATCTCATCTTCAATCACATTACTATGATAACATAAGGGATAATCTAAAGTACTATGCAAATATTTGAAGACTCTTTTAACTACATCCCAATGAACTCTTCCAGGATTAGACATATATCTAGAAAGAACTCCCACTGCTTGGGAAATGTTTGGTCTAGTACAAACCATAGTATACATCAAAATTCAAACTACACTCCGATAAGGCACTCTGCTTATGTCTTCCATCTCTAATGGAGATGTTGGACAATCTGAAATAAATAACTTTGTTCCAACGGAAAGGGGAACACACAATGGTCTACAATCTTGCATGATAAATCTTTGTAAAATTGAATTGACATACTTACTTTGGTCAAGCCATAGTTTTCTGTTCACTCTATCTCTTTTAATTTCCATCCCAAGAATGTGTCTAGCTGCACTAAGGTCTTTCATTTCAAATTTAGCAGCAAGTTGAGATTTTAGTTTTGAAATCATACCCTTCCCTTTGCCAATAAATAAAATATCATCAACATATAATGCAATAAACAAGAAATGATCACTATTAGTTTTATAATAAACACAATGATCTGATTTAGAATGCTCAAATCCCAAACTCAACACATATGTATCAAATTTATGGTACCACATCGTAGGACTCTATTTTAAGCCATACAAAGATTTTTTCAATTTGCAAACCAACGTACTTTTACCTTTCACCACGTACACTAGTAGAATTTGGCAAATAAATGACTAGGTAACTAAAAAATTTAGTCACAACAACTAAAAATGACTAAATTCTACTCATTTTTTACAACTCGAGTATAAATGAGTAAATATATGATTAATTTGGTTGTTAACTAAAAAATTAATTAGTCACAGAAATAAAAATGACTAAATAGTTAGTCATCAAATCCAAAGTAGACAAAATTTTAAAAAATAACTCGGCCAAATATTGGCGCGATGTATTCATGCACATGATGTATTGGTGTGATTATTCACATTCATTATAGATTCATTTGTCTCACTTGACCTCGCTTCATTCATTCATTGCAGATGTTGCTTGCTTCACTTGTTAGCTTGGCATGAGTCGTTTTGATCAGTAGATACTTGCATGGGTGATAAGGATTCAGAGAGGACATGGAGTCTTCTAAAAAAGGCGAGCAAGGACAAGGAATTTGGAGTTTGCTGCAACGAATTTGAATTCATCAAGGCACTCTATAGAAAAATCAGATTTGGGTATGCCCTCTGTAGTGAATTCAAAGGTAATTTGAAACCCTCATTACATTAAACACAAATTTGAAACACTCATTACAATCTACTGCTCTTAATACTATTCTATTGCTCTTAATAATGTTCTTTTACAATTTTGCCACTGTTCTGCTTCATAATGTGCTTAAGCTAAATATAATAAAATTTGTGTGTCAGTGCCAAATTAGAATTTTCTCAAACAATTTTGATACATTTTTACTACAAGCGCAAACTACCCTTGTGCAAAGTAAACATGTGCTATATTTACCCACACATCAGGCATCTCAACAAAGATGTTTTTTTTTGTAGCTTCTTGTACCTATGTACAAATTTCCTTTACAATATCAAATTGACCCCTTTCAGCTAGCACAATGGTTGCTCATTTGTAACATAAACATTTCTTGGTCTTTGTACCAACACTTTACAATATAGTTCTCTAGCCTTCTCAAGATTTTATGCCTTCACCTTTGGATCCCTCCTCTCATTGCGAAAAGCTGCAAAATAATTTCAATTTCCAAGTGAAATGTCAACATAAGAATTATTTGCATCTGATTCAATTTGTGTAGCTTTAATTTTTTTTTTGCTTTAATCCAGCCATCTGTTTTAAGTTCTATTTTGCAAAGCATAGGTAAAGCATTTGATGATTTTTTATCCACCTTAAGTGCATCCCCAATCAATTATAGGCTTAGTTGGATCTCATTCCGAGCTTGAGCCATGGCTGCAAGATGTAGATATGCATCCACATAATCAGGAAACTTGAACAATATTAGCCTATATAAAAGATTTTATTTTTCAGTATCATGTAGCTGTTCAAACGACATAGCAATATTAAATAGTGTTGTGATGCAGAACAAAGAGGATTCACAACTCAACATTCCATTCACTTGACAAATTCCATAAAATTACTCATCTCAAAGAATTATTAAGTGCATTCTAGATCATATTAGAAACATAGCCATGGTAGCCCACAATTTAATGCAATGAACAGTCATTAATAACTTCTACACAAAAAATTATAAATCCAATCGCTTCAGTGAGATTTAATATATCATAATTACAGACCTTCCTTCCAATTTTTATGAAGATCCAACGGTGGAAACTAAAGTTATTACATTTTTCCCAAAACTGCAAACCCTAGGCTGTGTTCAAACCTGACCTCACCAAAATGGCCATAACTTATTCAAACCTTAATGAAATTTGATGAGACTTGAAAAAAATCAAACTAGATTCACATATATAAAATTTACAAAATTTCTTAGGTCTTTATTTGATCTTTACAATACGTACCATTCTCTGCAATATCCTGCAACTTTTAGAGAAAACAATCCCATAGGACTGCCAATGGTAAAATGATCATAACTTTCTCCAAACTCAATGAAAAAACACCAAACCAATTGAAAATGAAATATAGTTCATTATTCTATCAATAAAAATCAATTTCAGGTCTGTAAAACTTCATACAAAGCCGTACCATGTAAAATAACAGGGGAGAACATTGGAAATTGCAGAAAACTTCATGCCTTCCTTTTAAATTCTTGTTCAAAACTACATTCCACCCCCCATTTCGACTTGGAGGCCCATTTTTATACTTGAACAATCAAGTTATTCTCCAACCAACCTACAACTACCATTTAAAAACTTTTAACAAACTTTTAAAAAGTTGTCATTTAACAAGAAAAGTTGTTATAACAACGTTTGACAACTTTTGACAACTTTTGACAATGTTTTCATTTTTTCAACCAAATGACACCAAACCTTCATAAATTACTCCAAATGACTTAAAACATATATAAAATGGATCATTAAACCTTATTACATGATTAAAACACCTAATTTAATAAATTTATACAATATGGCCTCATGGAGGCTTGAAGGAAAATAGGTGCTCCTGCACCATGTTGTGACTTTATCCCGTGGTAACTCAAGTGAAACACCACCTTCTTCTAGTTGATGGAAGAATTTCATATCCTTAAAGAGCACATGAAAAACTATAGAATTAGCACTGGAGTTTTTATTTATGAATTCAACCCAAACGACATTTCCTAATTCCTCCATAAAATTTTGTTGAGACAACTCTAGTTCATCATACTCAAAATCAAGAACCCCAATGTTGTTTAACAATTGAATGGGTACTTCTTTGCTCTTCTTTAGAAGAGACTTTGGTGTCTTAAGAGAATCTAAGGCTACACTAGGTTATGACGATATTAATAACTCACCCATCTTGATAAATGCATGGGCATCAAGTGGATCTATGCGAGTTTCCTTTCTTAAAATTTCCAATGCCTTCTCTGCCAGCCCTTTCTGAGCATATATATGGCCTACAACTTTTAAGCTCTCACAGTTCTCAAGGTGGACCTCCAAAACCTTTTCAAATTTTGAGAGAGAAATCTTACGATCTCCCAACTTCAAATGAACCTATCCACAAAATTTTGTGGCCTCTAGCTTTCCTTTACAAGTGGTGTCATAATCACCTTTACTATGATAAGATCGTACAAGATTATATAATATGAATGAGATTTCATGAGAGGGTGGTCAGCTGAAACAAGAGTTATCTCAACCAACTATTCCACAAGAAAATGTTGCCCTACAATGAAGAAAAAATGGTTTGCTAAATGATTCAATGCCATTGCAAAGTACGGTATAATTCAAAGGCTCTACGCATCTTTTCCATTCCTTCATGAACACTACCTTTTTCACTAACTGTGAGAATCCTACAAGTGAAAAATGTACAAAACTGGCCATGGAGATTTATGTAGAGGCAAAACATTATTTCCTAGTGCCTCCATAAAAGTTTGTTGAGCCAACTCTAGTTCATCATGCTCAAAATGAAGAACCCCAATGTTGTTTAACAATTGAATGGGTACTTCTTCTCTACTCTTCTTTAGAAGAGACTTTGGCATCTTAAGAGAATCTAAGGTTGCATTGGGGTCTAATGATATTAATAACTCACTCATCTTGATAAATGCATGGGCATCATGTGGATCTATGCGAGTTGTCTTTCTTAAAATTTCCAAAGCCTTATCTTCCAGCCCTTGTTGAGCATATATATGGCCTACAAATTTTAAGCTCTCACAGTTCTTAGGGTGGACCTCCAAAACCTTTTCAAAATTTGAGAGAGAACTCTTAAAATATCCTAGCTTCAATTGAACCTATCCACAAAATCATGTGGCCTCTGGCTTTCCTTGACAAGTGGTGTCATAATCACCTTTACTATGATAAGATCATGCAAGCTTATAATATGAATTATATTTCATGAGAGGGTGGTCAGTTGAAACAAGAGCTATCTCAATCAACTTTTCCACAAGAAAATTTTGTCGTGTGAAGAAAAATTGGTTTGTTAAATGATTCAATGCCTTTCCACAGTAAGGGTATAACTGAAAGGCTCTACATATCTTTTCCATTCCTTCATGAACACTACCTTTTTCACTAACTGTGAGAATCCTATAATTAAAAATTGCACAAAACCGACCACAAAGATTTTTCCCCATTTCAAATAGCAAAATTGCCAAAAAAATGCGTTTAAAACCTGCAAATAAAAGGCAAATAAAACAACATTGATTTTTGTGGCAAAAAAAAAACCCATGAGACCATAGCTTGTTGCTTACTATTATGCTTTGATATATTTTTTCCAAGCATCCATGGGTTTTTTGAAATCGCCTATTTTAGGCTTTTAGCCATAGCAGCAAGGCAATGAACTGTTTGATAAAATGCTTTGGTAGACATGTATGAAAAATGTTGTAGCATAGAAAAGACAATGAACTTTGGAAAAAATGTCTCAAAGAAATTTGGTCTCATGGTGATGGAATGCCATCACAGGCAAATTGTTATGGATTGTCATGGAATTCCATCACCATGAGACCACATTTCTTTGAGGCATTTTTTCAACCAATTCACTACCTTGTCTATGCTATTGCTTACAATTATGCTTTGATAGATTTTTTCCAAGCATCCTTAGCTTGTTCAAAAGTACTTGTTTTAGGATTTTAGCCATAGAAACAAGGCAGTGAACTATTTAATAAAATTCTTTGGTAGACATGTATGAAAAATGTGGTAGCATAGACAAGGCAGTGAAATTTTTGAAAAAATGCCTCAAAGAAATGTGGTCTCATGGAATGCCATGACAAGCAAATGCAATTGGTAGCTGCTCCTAGTTATTAGTTATGCAATGTGAAGTAATTGCATAACTGCTTAGGTTGACTTTGTAAATACGATATTGTAATTGAAATTTTCTCATCTATTAGCATCTAGTTATTAGTTATGCAATGTGAAGTAATGCTTTGAGTTTGAAAGATGTGCAATGCAAAGTAATCAGCAATTTGAATATAAACTACAAAAATCTACTTTTTACAATTCATTAGTTAAACTCTTTATTTTATTTTACAATTCTATAACTCTATTGCTATGGAAATGCCTTCAATTAAAAAAATAGTTTTTGTCTCTTAGTCTACAATTTTTTGTTGCTATGTGTAGAACATTATAGATGGATCAACGTCAAAGGTTGAAATACCATGCATTTGATGAGAGAATAGCCGATGAGAGTGACATGGACATTTATATCCATGTCCATTTAATTATTGTCTTGGTGGAAAGGTGAAAAAAAGAAGTCAGATTTATCGACATATGATAAGATATGAGCATAGTGGTATAAGCCCTTGGAATGTCAATTATTACGAAGATATGATAGAATGGCAGAGTGTGAGAGATGGAGAGGAAATAAACATATATGAAGTGGCACCAAGCATAGATGAAGAGGCAACAATGTTAGACAAAGGGTTTAAAGTTGATAGAATGTTGAATGAGGGTCTAAACGATGATTGGGCCAAGTTGATGGAGGATGCTTCAAAGCCTTTGTATGCTAATTGCAGGTTAAGTTGTTTGACAACAATCCTTCAAATTCTTAACTTGCAAGTGGTGTTTGGTTGGACAAATGAGAGTGTAGATCAATTATTGGCATTATTAAGTTTGTTGTTACCACCTGACTCCACATTGCCAACAAAATGAAGTCAATGTAGAAAGGAAATCACTAAGCTAGGCTTAGGGTATGAAAACATCTACACATTTGTGAATAGTTGTGTATTATTTCGCAAGAATCTTGCAAGTGAGTGAATGTCTGAAATTTCATGAAGCGAGGTATAGATAAGGGTTGAAATCAGTCGTGGTTCCTAGAAAGGTTCTTTGCCACTTTTTGGTAATCCCATGACTACTCCAGATGTATAGGTGCAAAGATATTGTTGAACTTATGCAATGGCATGCCCAAAATAAGAGAATTGATGGAAAACAACGACATATGTCTAATTCTAAGACATGGATTGAATTTGATAACAAATGGCCTGATTTTTCTCAAGATCCTCATAATATAAGGTTGGGTTTGGCTCTAGATGGGGTGAACCAATTCTCGTATCAAAGTACTAAATGGTCAACTTGGCCGATGTTTTTAATAAATTATAACTTGCCTCCATGGTTAGCAACTAAACCATTTTTATTAATGCTATCATTGATTATACCAGGAAAGAAAAGTGTGACTTCAGATGCAATTGATGCTTATCTAGAGCCATTATATGGTGAGATGATGGAATTGTGGAAAGGAATTGAAGCAATTCAATATTTAAGGGATGGTCATTCAATCAAATTCACTTGAAGAGCTTCCTTATTGTTTACGATTCATGATCTTCCTGCATATGGCACATTGTCTGGTCTGAGTGTTCATGGATACCATGGATGTTCTGCTTGTAACTTTAAGGATTTTGTGAGGCACTCAAGAAGTTTGTGTAAGTGTATTTATTGTGGACATCGTGCTTACCTTAAAATGGACCATCCATATCATCAACAGAAAACACAATTCAATGGTGAAGAAGAGAATCATGAAGCACCATTGCTAATAACAGGCGATTACATTGTTGAGAATGGACAAAAAAGAATGTCATTTACTGAAAAAGATGGGATTGTTGGTACTAGATATGATCCATGCAATGAAAGTGGTGTAAAATTTTTGTGCATATTCTATATGTTTCCATACTTTAAGGAAATAGCCATTAGGCATACTAAGAAAAATATAGCCTATGCTATTATAGAAACTCTTTTTGGTGCTTTTGATACTATTTCATCACGTGAAGACTTTCGACAACTAAAGATTCATTGAAATTTTTGGGTTGAAAAATATAGAAAACCTAGAGCTCCTTATGTTTGGACAAAGGAACAATATGCACAATTCTTATAGTTGATGTCTCAGACTCGCTTTCCCACTAGATATGTAAGTAGTAGTATTAGAAGCCAAACTAACATTAATGGATTAAGAGGCCTCAAGACCCATGACTATCATGTCATAATGGAGAATATTTTACCTATTGTGGTAAATATATTAAGTTTTCCGAAGGGGCCAAGATTGGTAGTTATAAGGTTGGGCCTAATATTAAAGAGAATGAGTTTACTTGTATTAGATCCTTTGAATTTTCATAGTTTGAGGGAGGAGGTTGTTGAAGTCCTTTGTCTATTGGAACGGGAATTTCCACCAACAATCTTTAACATTTATATGCATCTTTTGACACATCTACAATATGAACTAAAGCATTGTGGCCTAATAAGAACAAGATGGATGTATCCTATAGAATGATATATGAAGGTTTTGAAAAAAATTGTTTGTACTAGGGAAAAACCGAAAGGCAACATGTCTAAGGGATATTCAATGCAAGAGGCCATGTGATTTTGCACATAATATATGAAGGATTTTAAAAATGTCAATCGATGTGTATGGGACGATGACGAAGAAGACAAAGTTGCAGGTGAAGTATTGGAAGACAATGGATGTCGCTTGAAGCTATCACATCAAGAAAGAAGTGTGATACATGCCTATATTCTTCAAAACATATCTTCATTCGATAAGTGGCGTAGGTAAAAAAAATTAACACAATAATTTATTTAATCACTTATATTTACATATTTATATTATCAATCTTACTATTTGTACATTAATATTCTATGTATAAAATATGAAGAAGACAATCAAGCTTGGATGCGACATCGACCTCAAAGGCATACACATCATGTTGATTTGATTGGAGGTGATTCTTTCCCAAAATTTGAAGAATGGATTGCTAATGCAGTTAGGGATGCAAAAGAAGAAGGTCAAGATATAACAATGGAGGAGAGTGAGCTTTCAAAATCTCCACATTTATGGGCTACATGTTTCAGTGGAATGTGGGTCTATGGTAGTCATTTAAGAGTGGAAGAAAAAGACAAAGGAAAGATAAATTGTGATTGTGTTGTTAGTGCTGAATTTCTTCACAAAAATGAGAAGAAATTTTATGTTGGATTCATCCAACAAATTATTCTAGTGGACTATGGTGAAAATAGTCCTATATTATTAAAATGTAAGTGGATCTGACCATCTACAATATAATTTGATTATTATGGATTTGTACATGCAAATAGAAGACAATTTTTATCACAGATGGATGAGTCGTATGTTTCCCCTCTTCAAATTAACCAATCATTTCTAATTGCTGATGTAAGAAGCCTAGGATGGTTGTATGTCATTCAAACAGAGTCTTGTTTAAAATAAAAAATCGTGGAATTTGTTGATATAATGCTTGATGGGAAATATGTTAAACAAGAAACATTTGAAGAAATGGATGAAGACGAGGATGGAGTGTTTAAAGAAGACATTTTGATTACCAATGAAGAGATTGGGAGAGAGAATTCCTTGCATGTCACATATGAGGATGAGGAATAAAATCAAGAAGATGCAAACACGAATGATCAGAATTCTGATCTTGCTAGCAATGTAGATGATTATGATGATGTTTTGTCACCTTAAGACATTAGCTTGTCACCTAAACTTTGGTTATATGTATGGTGTAATTTATTATTGAATGTAATAAAGATATGAGTATAGGTATGCTTATTCACTTTTGTTTTATTGATAAATTTCTGAATGTAATCATCATTATTCTGCCGATACATTGTATACAAAACCTGAGATGTTCACTACTGATTTGAAGTGCATTTAAAGTTAGGTTCAATCATTCTTCTTAGTTTTCTTACTTTAGTTGAAAATTTGAAATTAATTTTGTTTAGTAAGAATATAATTTCTTGTCTGTCCTATATGTTTTCTAGTTGCAAACATATAATGAACATCTTTGATTTAATAATACATATAGATATCTTAAAATTAGGTGAACTAAGCCTCCCCATTACAAACAAAAGGAATGATCTCTTAGGTCTGACTGACACTGAAAACTAAAACGAAGAGACTGCAAAATTAGAAAATTGTTCAAACTTTTCAATAAAATGATATCTAAAATATTGTATTCTTTATAAAATCCAATATCACACTACCGCGGCAATCAATAGAGGTATGCGCGAGATGGCGAGATATATAGGTCAATGTACAAATTCTTATTGCAATACTGTGGCAACCAAATATGAATATCGCGGGGTGGTGGTGAGAACATGCTAACAACTAAAGTAAATCATAGCCCCACAGGGGGTAAACAATGACATTGCGGTATGGCGATGAATAATCACTCAACCACTAGAATTAACTCATTGTCCCATGGGAGACCAAAGGGGTGTGCACGGGGTGGTGGTACTGCTACCGCTACCTCGTAGCAGTCTTGATATGACAGAGTGATATGGTGGTGAATAATCACTCAATCGCTAGAATTAACTTGTCATCCCACGAGAGTCCAAAGGGATGTGCGCGAGGTAGCGGTACTACTAGCACTAACCCACAACCATCATGAAATGACCGAGTGGTACTATAGTATAAGCTATCAAAGCATTAAATGATTACACCGTTCAATTTCCCAAGATCAACGACATGTATTCAAACTCAAATTATGGGAAAATTTTGAAATATTTTGTATGAATTCGCATCAATAGTGAGGTGACTGAGATCAACAAAAAATATTACTTGGGACTCGATGACATTTTGGAAATCATTCACAAAGCTCAGCGTACCCGAGGCAAGGGAGTTCAAGCAGGAAAACTTTGCAACTATTATTTTGTAGGGTAATTTCATAGAAACCCTCTGTAGCAAGTGTATAAGAACTGAATTTCCTTCTACAAGTAGACACTTAAAAAATCAAGTAGGAGTAAATTCTTCATCATGCCACCTAAAAGAAGTTAACTTGCGAGTAAAAATAAAGAGTCCACAGTTTCTAAATCAAAGAAGAGGTCCTTATAACAATCCATTTTAGATGTGTTACCTAATTATGTAGACAAAGGATCCAAAAAGGTGTTTAAAGATACAACCAATGGATGTAGAGACCTAATTATCCCTATCTCAGGGTGGGATCTATTTTGGTACTTCTATGAAAAAAGGGTTGAGAAGATTCTAGTTTTGAATTCTTGGACCTTAGAGTTGGACAAATTGATAGTCGCAAATGTCTTCATAGATGTTGATTTTATTAAAGTGTTGGCACAATATTATCACCCGACTACCAGGACTATAAGAATTCCAGATGGTTCACCATTAGTGGTGTTGACTAAAGAATTAATTATAGAGTGTTTTATGTTAAACAAGCAAGCTATCACTAAGATCGACTTGGATAGAAGTGATGAGGATTATAGGAGATTGAGAAAAACCTACAGGATGATGAAATTCCTTTACACATGAAAAAGAGTGTAAACAATAGGAGGATACCTATCTCGCCCTCCCAAAATGAGCCATTTGTCATAGAAGACTTCCAAGTATATTTTAAAAGAACTTATTTTTCTTTGTGCCAAGTGCTTGGAATAGATGCTCAAGAGAGGATGCCAACCTATCTCATGATGATGGCAATGAGGATATAAAATCCTGAAGTCAACATTGAGTAGGAATTTGTTGCTGAAATTGAGAAAGGGCTACATGAGGGATTTTTACAAGAGAGAACTTATCTCCCATCACTTTTAGGAAATACTCTTTGTTGTGTCAATTAATATTGTACCAAAATAGAAACAGATGGACTAAAATAATGTGTTTGGGAATGACTGATGATTAAGGGAATAGGTTGCATGTACAAAGATGGTGTTACATCTAGGATAGTAGATGTAAAAATAGTGATTATGTAATATTTCTTGATGATTTCGTAGTAAAGGTCATGGCCACTCTTGGTCATATTTCACCAAGATTTCTTGATAAAATCATGCAAGTATTAAGACCTTTAGCATTGAAGCCAGAGCAGGAACACACTCACAATTTCGGTGACTAGTTCTTCTTATTAGATCAAATAGTAATAAGAGTATATGGGTGTCCTCAAGCCCCACATGTTTTACCTAAAAAAAATTCTATTTGAATTGCATTTTTAGAATTTATGTGGCAAATGTTATGGGTGGAGTAGGATGTTATGAAAAGATAGAAAAAGGGGACATTCCTCCCTGACCTAACTCAATGTGAGGAGCTATCCATAAGATCTGACACTCTTGAAGAACTGCAGAACTATTTGAAGATGTGGTATTCATTGAAGTGACGAGGAGAAAGGGTCTTTGATCCTGAAGGGAATATTAATTTTATAAAGCAGACACTTCTCACTGAAGTTGGGATTACCCATTTAATGGATTACGAAGAAGATGTAATAAGAAATTGCTTTACACTTGTTGAAGTTTTTTAGAGGAAGAGGAAGTGGGAAATCATAAAGAGGCTTGATGAGGAAAAGAAGAAAAGGGACACTAGATTCCAAGGATTTTATGTTGAAGAAAAGGATCCTATCAAAAGGATGAACATAATAATTAACAACTTTGAAATATTATATGTTGAACTAGAAAAGAAACCTGAGGGTCAGTCTTCGAAACCCTCCAAGATTCCCATTAAACCAAGTGTTATTGTAATCACACAGCCCCTACCAGACACTGCCACAATGCAATCAAAACCATCTCCTGAGAAACCAAGTCCTAAAAGGCAGAAGACACATGGAGTGGCCCCCTTAGTGGCATATGAAACAAGTGAAGGAGTAGGGGATACTGAAGAGGTAGTCGATGTACTTTGAATTTTAAAGATGATGAAGTTGATCAGCCACCACCTAAGCTTACAACTGATGCTCACAAACCAGAAGAAAGAGTGGATGTACATCGGCATAATGATCAAGAAGTGTGTGATGATGAAAGGGTGATTGTTGCCCTTAGATTTATTGAAGATGATGAATTTATTCAAACTCCCGAGTTTAAGGATTTTTGGTTTAAGATGAAAATGAAAGGATTTGAGGAGAGACTCCAAATTAATAATATGGGCACTAATGAGTCACAACATGACCATATTGTTGCCCAAACTCTTGAAGAACTCGGGATTAATGAAATTACTATTAACCCCCAAGAAGCAAGAAAATTGGTCTTAGAAAGCAATATACTAATTATTCCTAGGATGGAGTTAAAAAATATATTCTTACTGGATAAAGTAAGAAGACAAGAAGATCCCAATTTGTTTTCTAAATTCAATTCAGATGAGGGAATGAGTGGCACAGGTTACAATCCAAGACTTGAAACCTTAGCCTTTTGGACAAAGCAAAAAAAAATAGAAAACCCAAGATTGCTTGATGTTGTAATAGAAATGAGAGGGACTTTCATGGTAAAGACACTTCAAGACACATCAGCATTGGAGGTAGCTACTATGAAAATGCACTCAACAATGTTTACTAGGGATGTGGTTAAAGCTATGGAGCTTAGATTAGCAGAATATGAAAAAGCACATACTGATCTTAATGATGAAGTAAATAGGTTATTCATAGAAAATGTGAAATTGAAACAGTAGTTGAAGGGAGCAGGTCCTTCCCAAAGCATATAATTAATAGTATACCAACCCCTTTCCATACAGATTGATACAAGTGCAATCACTATTGAAAAAGTTAATGTGCTAAAACAAGAAATTGAGAAGTTGAAAAAGAGTAATGAAGAAGCAAAGGAAAGAGCAGAGAGAGAAACCCGCACGGTATTGGAACAAATCTTGGAGCATAGGGTTAAAATAATTGTGGAAAAATCAAAAAATGTGTATGAATGTTATGTCTCCTTGTCACAAGAAGTTGATTAGATAAGGGCTCGTGTACCTATATTGTACCCCTTATTCAAGAAATGGCAACCTGTACATCACACCTTAACGACTCTATGCAAAATTTTACAAAGGAGTGTTGAGGCCCCCGCAGCTTTAAAGCCTACGAAGAAAATGGTCTAAATGGTCACAAATGAATGTCAATACATGTCTACAGAAGACCAAAAGATCAAGGCAAGAATGGATTCATTTCACATGTTAAAGCAGTGGTTCGTGCCTAAGATGCTAAGGGATGATGATCAATTGAAAGGCTCCAAGGATTGGATAGATGAGTTTAGAAAAATTGTTCCCAAGTGCCTCACTAATATACAGAAGGATGGTGACATAAATATTCATTGGGCCTCAATTTAACCTTGGATGGAATAATTGCACTGGATGTTGGGTACTCAAAATTCATCACAGATACCAAAGGGTTATTGGATAGTAGATGGAAGAGTCACTTGGCTAACACAAAAAAAATCCAGGAGTATAAATGGCCTCGTGATTACATGGTGTACCAATGGGAGAAGACATAACTACCTCCCTCAAAAGAATAGGCCTTGCAGTGAAGTACCAAGACTTGCAGATACTATCATGGAGAGAGGACCTTGCTAGATCTGAATGATCACAGGTCCCTTATGATGAGTAACAAACTTTAGTATCTTGCGAGTGTTGTGGACTTCAACATCTGATAAATTATCTTCACTTCTCATCTTTCATTTCTTTTAAATTTTTGTGTAATCCTATGTAGACAACGATAATTAAGACTTTTTTATTTATGTTAAAAGTGGGTAACTGACAAGACATTTTTTGACATGTCAATTAGGAAAAAAAAATGTATTGTAAAATCTTTTTGAAGATCAATAGAATGAAGTTATATTTGGTGGTCAAATTCTTATTTCAATTGTTTGTTGAAGTGAATTAATGAATGTTATCTTGTTGTCTCTAGTTTGATCTTTCCTTGTTATTTAAATCAATATATCAAGGGTATATTTGGTTTATCAAAACACATTTGTTGTCAAACAATTCATTTTGTACTACATTTTGGTGTCAAATCTTTGGTAATTATGGTTAGTTTCATCACATTCAAATTCTCAATTATAGGAAATTATATATAGTAAATAGATTGATGGCTATTTGGATAGTGAAATTGGCTCTCTTAGAAATTAACTTAAATATCTTGTCTTGAAATATCTAGAAGGATTATTTTAATTAAAGAGGATTTTGTGGCTATTTTTCTAACAATGATTTTACAGTGTAGCTAGCTTGCTATTTTCATTAAGATACAAGTCATGATCAAAGTCAAGCACATACCAAGAAGATGGTACTCAACTTCAAACCCTCAACCTCACTTAGTTTAGTCTACTTACATGGGGATATTAAGGAAGTTGTTAAACAATTAATATATCATCATTTGGTGTTTGTGAAGGAGAATCCTATGAGATCCAATATGGCAGTGAGTCAATATCCGGTTTCTTTTTTGCTAATACTGGATGAGTTTAGGGTGTTGCAACAACCAAGACATTATACTTTAGAACAACAGAGTTTATAGTTATGGCAGCTGATACAAATCCTCCTTCCATTCTCGATCCTTTGATTTCATTGGCCAAAGATAAGGTATTGATTTTTTCTCTCTCCTTGTACCATTTTGAATTTTGACATTATTGCAACCTTTTAATATGTCGGATGGGCATTGCAACATTTTTAGGTTAACTCCATGTACCATGGAATACCTTAATTATTCCTTAATTTGTGAGAGGCTTTCCTTCATTCGTCTTTGATATGTTTCAATCGTTCTCTGGCAATCTTTACATCATGTAGATGTTGCAAAGGTGGATTGAAGGGATCAAAACCAATAAAATGAACATAGCTTGATTCTTATTGTTTAGGTCAGTAATCACATGGGTAAAATGGTGGGATTGAAACTAATGAAATGATGTTTGGCCATTTTAACTGCAAATTTTTCCCATGATCAAATCCCCTGACTTGCTACCCTTTTTTTCTAATTTTGATGAATTGTAAGAGAATAAACCTAATTAACTTGCACAGGAACATCAAATTTTTGGACTTATACTGACGATGAGTTTTGAACCATTTGGTGATGCTTTTGTGTATTTGTTCAAGTAGTTGTTTTCTTGCAAGTTTAATGTATGTCTTAAGTTTTGTTATTAATCATTAGTTTTAAAATTACCGTTGCGGAAAGTACCTTATGTTTTTGTGCCTTCAAAAGTTGAATTGGGTGGTGCTTGTAAAGTGAATGGGGAATATGATGTCACAATTGGGAAACTTGTTGTGAAACATCAGGTTGGATGTTAAGGCTTCCCAGTTGGATATCAAAGATCTTTTTTCTCATCAACTTAATTTGGAATTTATGTATAAATGGATTCTTTAATGGTGCGGGTCTTTACTGAGACAACACATGAACCAGGGTTGACATTTTTGTTGTCCAAGTTTGATGGCATTCTTGGGCTTGGTTTCCAGGAAATTTTTGTTGATAATGTTGTTCTAGTCTAGTTAGTGTTGATAGCCTTCATTATATAATATGTCAACTTCATTCTATAATCTGAGTGTATCACCTTTCTTAAATTTTGAACAAGGTTCTGAAATAAAGGGTTCAATATGCATATTTCAATCCTATGTTGAACACTCTGTTTAAGGCATTTGTTGACAAGGCTACAGTTTTTTAAGTGATTTATCTTTATGTTGTGTTTGGACTTTCTTTTGTAAACTTGCAATATGCAATGCACTTTTATTCTTTTTTAATTGAGACTATTATTAATTTTTTTGGTTGTATTGAGGCACAGCTTCATTCATGGCAAAAAAGGCAGCACCATGTTGCTCATATCAGATGGCACATTGCATATAAAGGAGGAAATATTCTAGCTAGGTTATTGTTGATTGCATTGAAGGTCAAAAGAGCTTCATATATGGGACACGATCAACACTCTCCTTGGATTCTACACGTTACAACTTACTCCAGGAAGATTTCCCAAGTTGTATAAGTTTTAAGAGATGAAAGGGCATGTGCTCACATTGAAGGGCTTCAAGAATGCATTTCCATCATTGCAAAAGCCTTTTGGAGAAGTTTCTTTCTTGCAGTCATTTCTCTGCAATATTGTAACTCAGATTTTCAGTCTTGTGACTAGAAATAACAATTGTAATACTCTATTTGTAAGTTGTAACTAGAACACCTTTCTTTTATTAATAAATTTCATCGATTTTTCCTTCTCAATGGTTGTCTTATTGTGTGCAATTGATGATTGATGTGTATTTGTGTGTCTTATGCTTAAATCCTCAAATATCAGTCAATTAAAATGGCTAAATATACTACTAATTAACATCGATTAATAATTAAATTGACTAAATATACTACCAATTGACAAAAATCGGTGAACAGTGAATAAATATGATTAGATATATGATTAGTGAATAAAAGTGACTAAATATACTACCAAATTGATCAAAATGATGATTAAAATTAACGACCAAGTATTGCACAAAAATCAATGAATAAAAACAACTAAATAAGTGTCGAGTTAACAACAATCAATGACTAAATAAGTGACCAGATTACAACAATCAATGACTAAATCAACAACTAAATAAGTGACCAAATTATAGCAATCAATGACTAAAACAACGATTAAATATATCAGTAGAAGAAGTGACTAAATAAGTGACCAGATTTCAGCAATGCATGACTAAATCAACGACTAAATATACTACCAAATCGATCAATCAAAACAACCAATAAATGACTACAAATGGTTTAGTCATCAATTTGGTCACATTATATATGACTGGCAATAAACGACTAGTGGTCATGTAACCAACTATAGTCATTTATAAGCAGATTTTAGAAGTTTATTGTTGTTTTTGTACTAGTGGTAGTGCTCTGGTCATGTCATATAAATATCCTCCTCCAAGTCACCATGAAGGAAAGCAGTTTTCACATCCATTTGCTCAACCTCTAAATCATAAGCAGTAGCAATAGCAAGAAAAAATCTAATTGATGTCATTTTTGCAACAGGAGAGAATATCTCACCATAATCAACACCCTCAACTTGAGAGTAACCTTGTGTATCCAACCTTTCTTTGTACTTCTCATTACCTCCATCTTGTGGGAGTAAATGGTGACTCCCCAACACCCCCAGGAACAGCTACTAGACCAAAACCATTTCCACAAGAGAGAGAATGGCTAGAAGGCTTGCTTCAACAATGCAAGGTTGAATATTGGTTGAATATGTAAATGTACATGAGATGCCTTGCTTATAAAGGCAAGGTTGAGAGATAGGATTAGGGAAGATCATGACAAGTTTCTTAATCCTATTACATGATAAAACTAACAAACTAACTACCTAGGAATCAAGCATTACTAGCTAGATAAGATAAGTTCCAGAAAAGCCAACTAAGACTTCTAGAAAGAATCTTATATCCTAAGTAAAATTAGCATGTGAATATGTCCCCTAATTTCCTAGTGAGTGAATTAGCTAGGTGTAGACATGGAAAATGTAGAATTTCGTTTTGGCACGCTTGATCCCGATCACTAACAACATTTCTTCCCAAATCACACTCTCATCATTTCATCGTAACTCTATCTCTTAATGTAATGAATCATTATTCATCTAATTAGGTCTATCACCTCCTTTGATTAAATTAATCAATTTAATTCAATTAACCTTACATTTTTGTTTAATTAAATAAATCATTTTATTTGATTAAATTCTCTAAATTCATCTTATTAAGTTAAATAAATTAAACCTTATTTGATTTAATCTAATATTTCCCTCCTTAGTTAAATAAATCAAATCAATTATTTAATTGAATCATTTCCTCTCAATTCTTATTTAAATCAATCCATAAATTTAAGTCTAAATTGTCACATCTCCTAATTCTTCATTAAATTAATTAATCTAATCCTAATCTATGTCACATTCTCTAGAGAATGCAACTTGCACAATAAATCAATTACTTTGATTTATCAATTCATCTATTTTTCCTCACATGGCATCAAAAGGGAATATTCCCTTATTTGAATTCAAAAAGGCCAAGTGGACTTGGTCCTTCCAACAAGGTATTTAAGACCTCTTACATGTCCTTGGCCTTGAGCCAAGTGACATTAACTTCATTTCTCTTCCCTCTTAAGCAAGTCATTTCATATTTCAAATTCAAATTAAATGCATTTATTGGCACTTTGGCCAAAATATGCACAACCACTAACCATTCACATCACGACATGTGGCATTCAACCATTGGATTGAAAGTTAATCCCACATTGCTCAAATCTTGCTTTCTCTTCCAAATTTAAAGTTATAAATTGGAGGCTTCTCTCCTCATTTCTCATCCACAATCTTCATGTAAAGTTACTCTCTTCACATTGAGAGTTAATTTTGCCCATTTCACTCAACCATTCATCATCTTCAAAATATTGTAACAAGGTTATGCTCAAATCTCTTTGGGATATTTGACCATTGCTCAATCATTCAAAATTTCAACTTAGGAATTGGGAAAGGGATAATTGCAACACTTCATTGGCACCAATTCCCCCATGGGATCACTAATCTATTGGCTTAATTAGGATTTAATTTCATTTCTTGTATTGTGTTCTTCATTTCCTAATTTTAGTTTGAATAGATGGATTTCATGGGGAATCTCTCATACTTGTTTGCATGCATTTGATCTAACAACCTAACATGTTTGTTGCTCTTGTGCATTTGCAGGTTTAGGGGTTCACACTAGGTACAAGACATTTATTCACACCAACACCCCCCCTTAAGTGAAACTTAGGGAGAAGATTATTATGCAAACTATGCAAAGACTATGACTATGGGTCCTGTCTACTAGGCCATGTTAGGTAACCATTTACAATGAAAATGGAAATGATGCAATCAATCTCTCAGAAGTGGAGAAAAGGAGAAAACCCAATGGGAAAAAACTCCTCTCCAAAAGAGGGAAAACAAAACAAACATGATGTATGGAGGACTCAATGATACCCCCCAAGGACTACATCCATCATGTATATACAATCAATGACCCCCCAATAATAAGGTAAAAGAGAGATAAGATATCCCCCCCCATTATGAAGAAGCTCCAATGTCGATGAAGAATGCCTGAAAAATAAAAGATAATCCAATGTCTACAAGAAACACATCTCCCCTTAGGAAGAAACAAATCCATAAGCTGATAAAGAAGCCACTCCATGTCCAACTGAAAGGAGGAAGAATGATATAGAAACATGTATGCCTCTGAAAATTGATGAGGAATTTCCAAGATTGAATGAGTCACAACATAATCATGGTAAAAAATAACCAAGAAACATGATAAATCAAGTGAAGGAGGAGACTCATGAATGTCAATCTCCAAAGACAAAGTAGATGGGGTAACAGTTGTGCTAAAACTGTCATCAAATAGGAGATAAATCCCCTCAAGTGTGTTCTCCAAATATGTAGTATGAGACTCCAAAAACAAGTTAGAAATACCTATCAAATATTCATCCCACAAAGCAAGATCTGAAAAACTATGATCATTGTGTTGAATAGAAGCACTGATGGTTGAAGAAGCAGGAGGTGGAGAAGGATAAATCTCAACACTAGTCTCTAGAATACCAAGGTATAGATGACCAAACTTCTCCTCATAAACATGGTTCACACTCAATGGAGTGTGTGATGCATTCAAAGGAACATTATCATCTTCTGAAGAAAAGTGTGAAAAGGAATACACACGAGATGAATGATCAGCCATCCCAATAGGAACAATATTCCTAGTCTCCAAGTCCCTTATATACACCCTATCAGGAGTTAACTCAATTGTTTTACCTTGACCCCCATGAGTAATTTGATAAATAGAAATAAGATTAGTTGACAAGGAAGGAACACAAAGTGCATCATTGAAAGTCCCTTCCCCCATATCAATAGAACCCTTCCCACTTACCTTCATATATGTATTTTTAGCCATCAATATATGAGGTGAATTACAAGGTTCAAAAGAAAATAACATGTCCATAGAAGATGCCAATGATGAGATGCCCCTGAATCAAGAAGCCATCTATGAGATTCAAGACTTGCAGAGGCCAAGAGTGCATGTCCTTTCATTTTGTGTAGCCCAAATGCAGATCTTGTGTTCTCTGACTGAGATGATGATGAGGGGGTTGCCGATTGAGATGTTGAAGAAGAAGTAGAAGACACTGATGAGGGCAGGTGAATGTTATTCTTTTGAAGAAGGTGTGTGATTTCATCAATCTTCTTATTATAACATCTATGCTCATCATGTCCTAGCCTTTTACAATATGCACATTTAAACTTATTCTTTTTAGATGATTCCTCTATTGAAGAGGGTGTAGACTTTGGAGTGCTATGTGAAGGAGAATCTTTACCTTGCTCATTAGACTTGGGTGCCTTATTCTTCTTCTTACCTTTTCCACTTGAATCCTTTGTATCCTTTGCAAAAAGAGCATGAGATGTAGAAGACTTCAATGTTCCCATATGTACCAACTTTGCTTGTTCCCTTGTGAGCTGAGCTGCAAATTCATCAAGAGAAGGCATTTTGTATGCATTTCCAAGGGCATCCATTGTAGCATAAAATATAGAAACAAACATTGAATAATTAGGACCAAGCTTAGCAAGAATAGAAAGAATCAACTATTCATCCTCTTTAGTGACCCCATAATTAGATAACTACAATCTTAGAGAATTGAACTTAGAGAAGAAGTCTTGTATATTGTCAAAATCTAATGGATTAAGACCCATTAGTTCATTATGTTAGGGTTAGAAGGCATATATCTAACAAGTTAAATGCAGATTTGATCAATAAAATAGAGAAATAAAACACACAGAAAATTAAAGCAGAAACAAGATAACACAGAGAATTTAACGTGGTTCACCCATTCCGAGCTACATCCACAAAACCACAACTATCCAAAGATTTTATTATCTAGTGAAAAACATATTACAATCTCACAAATAATGCCATTCCAACTACTTATAACAAGCTTATTATTCAGTGCAAAACATAGTATAGTATAGCATGATCAGTCGCCACATACCAACACATTCTCCAACTTAAATTTCCTCATCTTATCTGGCTTACCAAAGAGACTCTCTAAAGTAGTCTAAACTTGATTAGGATGTGTGCAAGATGCAACATGACATCTAAGATTTGGAGAAATGGACAAAAGAAGAGTACCAAGAGCTTCATCCCCTATATCAAGCCATTTCCTTTTTTCTGCAACTCCATTGGGTTCTGGATCTTGGCCATATGTGATTCTTTGCAACTTCAATTTTAACAATAACATCCTCATTTGTGATTTCCAGTCATGATAGTTAAATGGGGTTAGAAGTACAATTTTTGGAAAATCCATGATACAATCAGATATTACAAGAAAGGAACAATAATTTCCCTTCACAATACAAGAAATTTTCTCCTTTGTCCAAACAATTTTACACTTTTTTTGCAAATTTACAATAATGTATCCCAAACTACCAAATCAGCTTCAAACCGAAAATATGAAAATTTGGAAACAAATCTGGAAAAATTGCATGATTAGAACTGAATTTCTCTTGAATACCTTCTTGATGCCACAAATTTGGGGAAAATTGGAGTTCGAAGCAAAAAGATACAAGCTCAGAGGTGAAAATGGAATATTTGGCTTCAACCTAGAAAAAATGGCACAAAAGTGCAAAATCTCTACAAAATATCTACACCACTGAAAATTTGAGAGAATCCTCTTTCCGACAATATTTTGTTTATGAAAGATGGCCTTTGTTTGCAAAAGTTATGGAAAAATGAAAAAAATAACTATTTAAGGACACAAAGAGGGCAAAACCTAGACTGATCAAAGCTAATTTGACTCAAATTTCCTAGTGAGTGAATTAGCTAAGTACAAGACATTTATTCACACCAACACATCTAAACCAATATTTTTCTTGAACACCATTTGCAACTAGCAGGTTTTTTTCCTTCAAACAATGGTACAAAATCCTATTTATCATTCTTTTTCAAAAATGTCATTTCTTCATCCATAACAATCTTCTAGGATTATGCATCATTCATACCTAATGCCTCTTCTGCAGATTTGGGTTCATCCATGTTAGTATGCAAAGAAAAAATACATCTCCAATCATCAGGTGTATACCTTTCAGGCGGTTGTCTATCCCTTATAGATCTACGAACAAGTTGAGTTGGAAGTTCTTCCTCCTCTTTAAAATATTTAGAGCTAGATGAGCTCTCCTCAACTTCTTATCTATCCATGGGCCTCGATTCAAATTTCTCAAGTGTAGAAGGAAATTGAATCACATCTTCATGTTTACTTTGTTCAGGTTGTAATGTAACAAAAGAAGGCTTAGTTTCTCTAAAAATAACACTTCTACTATACATTACCTTTTGTGCAATAGGATCCCAAAGCTTATATCCTTTCACACCATAACTATAACTGATGAAGATACATTTCACAACCTTGTTCTCCAACTTTTTTTGCTTCTCTAGCACATGTCCATATGCCTCGCAACCAAAAACTCTAAGATGTCTTAATGAAGGCTTGTGAACCAACCATGCCTCTATAGGCCTCTTATCAACAAGAGCTAATGTAGGAGACCTATTAATTAGGTAACAAACAGTGGCAATAGCTTCAACCCAAAACCTTTGTTCTAGGCCAGCACCACTCAACATACTCCTAGCCTTCTCCAATAGTTTCATTTTCATTCTTTCTGCAACTCCATTCTATTGTGGAGAATACGAAATTTTCTTATGTCTATGAATACCACAATATTTATAGTATCTATCAAAATCATTAGAGAAAAATTCACCGCCATTATCAATCCTCAAGCATTTTATTTTCTTTCCATTCTGCAACTCACCCATTGCTTTAAATTCTTTAAATCAACTAAAAACTTCAAATTTACTCTTTAGAAAATATACCCGTGTCCTTCTACTATAATCGTCAATAAATGAAACATAACATGTGGATTTACCATTTGAAGGAACATCTACAGGACCAAAAACATCATAATGAATAAGATCCAATACACCATAAGATTTTTGAGAAATCGAGTAAAACTAAACACAATTTTGTTTTCCATAAATGCAATACTCACAGAAATCGAATTAAATATTACAATCAGACAAACCTTCAACAAGGTTTCTAATTTTTCAAGGTCCTTAGACCCTTTTCTCCAATGTGATCAAGTCTTTGGTTCCATAACATATTTTTCTTTGCAAGTAACTTTGATTCAAAATAAAGAGAACCCTTGGGTACCCAAAATCCATGACCATCTGTTGAAGGTGAAACCCTCACTTATTCCACATACTTTATTTTCATAGAAGTACAATTGCACTCAATAATGCATGCATAAAGCTTATACAATGTGTCATATCTGACAACTCTAGCAATCACCATGGCACCTCTAACCATCTTGCATCTTGTATCATAAAATACTACCTACACACCCGCATCTATTAATTTTCTTACAGATAACAATTTTTGTTCTAATCCAGGGATATGCAACACACCATTAATCCTTTTTATAATACCATCAAGAAATCTAATTTTAACTTTACCATGACCAACAATGTCTAAATGAGAACCATCACCCAAGTACACCTTACCTCCATCAAATTCTTCATATTCAAAAAACCAATCTTTATTAAAGGTCATATGGAAAGATGCACCTAAGTCAATTGACCGTGCATCATTACCTGCACAAGTTGTCAAAGCTGCAATGAATGCGTCACCATCTTCCTTCTCAGACTCAGAATCAGAATTGAATTTCTTCTTTTTCTTCTTTTTCTTTTTTTTCTTCTTCTTTTCTTCTTTGCATTTCTTACGAACATGTCCAGGCTTATGACAGTTTCAAAAAATAACTTCGGATTTTCTAGGAGATTTAGATCTCCCCCTATACTTGGATTTGTCACGCTTCTCATTCTTCTTGCCTTTTTCCTTAGGTCTTCCACAAATATTTAGGACCTCCTTAGCAATGATGGATACCTTCCTCCTCATCTCTTTAGAAAGAAAAGAACCCACCACATCTTCAATCTTCAAAATAACAGAAGTAATCCCAATAGCCATAACAAGAGAATCCCACGAATCAGGCAAATAACAAAGAAAAATCTGACATTTCTCCTCCTCATCCATTTTGACACCAACTGATGCCATTTGAGCCAACATATTGAATGCTTCCAAGTGGTATGTGATTTGTCCACCCTCTTCCATTATCAAGGAATGTAATTTATTCCTCAAGAAAATCTTGTTCACTATAGATTTAGCCTGATACATCTCACCAAGCTTCTTCCATATTTTTTGTGTAGAGGTCTCTTCATGGACATTAATTAAAACAATCCTCCAAGAACAATATAATTAGACCCTTGGCTTTATGGTCCATAACATCATATTGAGTAGCCTGAGTGGGATATTTAGGCCTTGAAATATTCTCATCAACAACTCATCCCATAGATCTCAATCTACCAACAGATCCTCCATCTTCAGCTTCCACGTTTCAAAATTATTTCCAGAAAACTTCTCCACCTTTATTCTCCCTAATGAACTTTCCATCTGAAAATTCCTACGACAAGATCACAAAGTATCTTCTACACAAGCTCCCACTCAAATCTATATTAGTACCAAAAACCAACAACCCGCAACTGAAACCAAAGGTGATCAAGCTTTGATACCACTTGTAAAGAAGCTAAGGTAGCAGAACAACTTTCTACACTAATATTGAGAGGAGAATAATGCCAAACTTTTATAGATCTTTAACAGTTACAAAAACTTAAACATAAATATCATGTATACCACAACACAATAATTTACGTGGGGAAAACCCTTTCGAGAGAAAAACCCCATACTCCAAAAGCCACCCAATAGATTATTCAAAAAATCACAATGATTACAATATACTTGTAGATCAAGCTTCTCACAAAAATATCACCACCAGAGATCAAGAGACAACACAATTGTTATCATACTCTCAAAATACATCACCATATCTTCCACAGTCGTAATACAATACTCTCATAAAATAGGATTACATTCTAGCACAAGACAGGCCAACAAAATATCTACCATTAGATCTAAAACCTAATAATCAATGGTCTAAATTTCCAATGTATCATTTATTTAATGTATGTCGGCCATTTTAGGAGTTTCCTAGAAAAGTTAACAAAAAATTCTTTACACACATCCCACTCCTCCCCCTTAATGCCATTGTTTATTACACCTATCGATGTAACTAGGAAATATATATATGCATATGTATATATCCTATCAAAAATAACATTTTATATAATTTCAAGGTTGAGACACATTTTTCCAACAGTCAACTCATGGAAACTCACCTACAAAATTATTTGACAGTGATGGACGACAAATCTACAAGTAGAAACAAGGATCTCAGATCTAACATCGGAGGACTGCAAAAGTAGAGTAGGACACCCCTAAGGACCTAGACACCCTTGGGAAACTTTGTCCTCATGTTCAAGCTGACACAAAACTTTCAAGATAGGTACACAACACTTCCTTTCCCAGATCTACCTACACATCTTTGTTTCAGTCTGTCAATTTTTGATATCTTTCATTTTCATATTAGGGCACAGAGTCTAATTATGTTAATCAATTCCAATCTATTCCAAGACCCTAAAAGATGAAAATCCAGGTCTAATTGGCTAACCTTCATGGTTGAAAGTCAATCTAAACACCTTGTTGATCCCCATCTTAATGAAACAATAGAAAAAGACCCACAACACCCCCTAACACAAAATTTGAATCCTAGGTTTACACATTAGACCTAGGGTTCTATTTTTCTTTTTCTCTTTTTGGTGAACTTGACCTATTAACATCATATACCTTCTAAAAATTTCACCCTAAATCTAATTTTTCATTGTATTATTTTGCATTTCTCATTTAGGGTTTCATCTTTTGCATCATAAAAAGCACAAAAAATTATAAAATTGCAAATCATATTGCATCATAGGTTGCATTAAAGTTTATTTCATTCATTTAGGTTAGATATACATTTAAAATTGCATTCATAGTTGTCATTTGTTATTCAAATATTGTTACACATTTGAATTTGAGTCACATTGTCTTAAATTAAGTAAATATATTCACTTTCAAAATTATTTGCACACAGAAACAGAGCACTTAAACAATCTAATAAATATTTAGTTTTCAGTTTTCAAAAGCCCTATCAAGGACATAGGCGCCCTTGGGTGCCTATGTCCTTCTACACTTAGATCAACAAAATTATGCACTTTTTTGTCTTTTGTCTTCAGTTTGTGTCTATTTGTAGATATTTGTTTTGGAATTCTTAATTGCATTTCTCAAATAGATCAAAAAGTGAAAAAAATGCATTGTTTGTTTCAAAATTGCATCAAAATCATCATTTTCAGATTTAGGCATCTTACAATCAATCAAATTTTGCATTTTAGATAAGAAAAATTGCATTCAAAATTGTCATTTATAGTTCATGCATTGTTACACACTTGCATTGGCATAAATTGGGAAAATTTCAAGAATAAATTTACTATCAGACCTGTTTGCAACCAAACCCAGAATCTTGAACAATATCACACACAATAAACTTTTGAATTTCCTGGAACCCTACCTAGGACAAGGACACCCTTGGGTGACTTTGTCCTCTTGCCCTTTTTGGCTCAAAATTTCTCTAATAGATTTCTCAAGATCCTTTGTCCAGATTTTTTGTATGTCTTCCAATCACCTGTTGCATAACAATCTGAACCTTAGTAAAAGCATCATCATGATGGCTCATTTTTTTGGTAATATGTTGACTTCTTTGAAATCACGGTTGATGTTTCAAATTGTGTTTGGTGATGACCCTAATTTCAATGAGAATATTCATGATCCTTCACTTCCGAATGCATGTCCTCATGATATAGATATCTTGGGAAAAGTTGAGGAGAGCATGAATGAATTCATACATAATTCTTTACACAAACTTGAGATTAATGCAACCTTTTATCCTTCTATCAGATTGCCTAATCACCTAACACCACCGATCATGCCACCACTTGAATTTTTTTTCACATTGCATAAGAAAAGTGACTTGCAATTAATACCTCAACCAACACACATGGAAATACCTATCAATCACAATCACAAGAAAAGTACATCAACCAATCTCCCATCATATGAGCATAAAGTTACAAACACACCCATTAACTTGGAACAAAGTTGTGGACAAGGTTTTAAAATATTGACAAAACATGGATGTGACATAAAGAATGAACATGAGATCCACTCCCTTTTGGAACAAACGCCATCTGAAGATACAAAAGGATTAGGTTACTAAGGTCCTTCACCTTTACATCAAATATGTGTTCCACCAACCAAGAAATACAAAGTCCATGGTCTTCTTAAGAAAGGCGTGTTACCTTCTTTGTGCACTTTATCAAAAACTGAGAATAGTCTAGCTACGCTATTAAACTTGGGATTACTTACACTACCACCAATACATGAGCGAAAAGACAATAAACAAAAGAATACAAATACATCTTACTATTTATATCATAGAATATTCTAACATATTACTGATGAATGTTGTGCTTTAAAGAATAAATTGAGAGAATTTGATCCTTACAAGGATCAAGTTGAACATATGATAGATTAACATTCATATGCTTTGATCCTTGCTATGTGGTATTTGTAGTATCACAACATGTTCACTACCATGCATGGGGGTATAAACTATGCTTTATGTAATCATATTTCAAGGAGTGGCATATCATCATCCATTTTGGGCTCATCTTTGTCACTACACTTGGGGGCAAGGGGTTAGGTAGCCTTGTGTTGAGGGAATTCCTTCTAGCAAGGGATCCTTTTGTATCTCCTTAAAATGTTGGTGTAATAGGTATAGTAACATTTTAAGGGGGGAATATGGTCCCCCATTTATTATATGCATGTGAAATGGTCCCTTTTTAGTGATGATAGCACACATCTTCTAGGAAATGTGACCTTGGCAATGAAAGTGTGGCTTTCTTAAACTATGTTGTGTCTCCTTTGTGGAGATGTTGGACCTGATATCCTCTAAGTATGTGACTTTTCTTGGCATATGATGTTCACCTTTATGGTAATACTATGGCCAGTATTCCCTAAGGTGTGATCTTTTTATTCCCTGACTTTTCCTCTCTTAGTGGTGATTTCATGTGTGGTATTCCCTAAGTTTTCACCCTTCATGTATTGAGTAAAGACCCTTTGCTATTTTTTTAAATCGCCTTTTGCGGTGGTGTTGTTATAACACCCCTTGAGATTTTGACCTTATCTTTTTGTCATTTATGTGCCTCCTTAGACGATTTTGTGCACATCCTTAGGTGAGTTTGGCATTTTTGATTCACTTTGTTCTCATTGTTGAACTTAATGATGTGTTGGCATAAAATATTGATCATTTTTGTAGCACCTTACAAAAGTTAGCAAGGAGTATAACTCTTGGTATGGTTGACATGGGTGCACACCTAGTGAATATCGAATTTCACTAGACCTTGTGTGTCTCATTTTTCTACCTTGACTTGGGAGCTCACCTATTGAATATCGTACTTCACTAGCCCATGTTGCCTTTCAGTTTGTGATTCACCTAGCAAATATCAGACTTTTCTATTGTGTGAGTCATGAACACCTTAACATGGCTACCGAACATAACACAACTTGCTTGCTAGTAGAGTTATGTGTTTCATGAGTTTCTAGCATAATACACCTTGCTAGCCTTATGGAACCCATCATTTTGCATGAACGCCTAGTATAACACAACTTGTTATCCAATGGATCCATGTGGCTCATGAGTGACTTGGCATAACATAGCTTGCTAGTCCCCATGGGAGCATTCTTTGACTAATATTCATTTGATGGATGGCATTTGGTATTTGAGATAAATTTAAGACTGAGGTCTCTTTACCTTATCGATTTGAATCCTTTTAGTACTAACCTTGTGTTTTAATTATGTGTCTTTTGTGTTTTTCTTCGTGTTTGTGTTCATTTCATTTTTTTCAACATTTTATGTTATGTCATGTGTTTTCATCTTGTATGCTTCGTGTTTTCATCCTGTAAGTTTGTGTATGTTGTCTTGTTGCATTTCATACATGTGTGTGTACCTTTGTGCTTATGTTGTCTTACCATGGGATCTTGGATCCTAGGGGGTTGTGCAATCCCCTTAGATCCTTAGTCATCCTATCTCTTCAACATTTGGACACTTGAACCCCTCTTGGCATATTTTCTACTTTAGTGTGAGTCTGAGCGTAAGTTCATACTCTCTCAAAAGTGGGGGCTAAATGTAAAGTCATAAATTTTCACCCTTGAAAATTTTGCTCTATGTTTTTCTCCCCCTAAATTGTTGACCCTAATTGACCCTCTATTTTTTTTAAATTATGCATTCGATAGCCCATTTTTATCGATTTCCAAGAAATTGCAAACATTGAACAAATGCATTGATTTAATGGTTTGCAACCGACACCCTATTCCCTAAAAAATAGGGCTAGAACTAGGATGCCCTTGGGTGTTTGATTCCCCCTATTTTATCAAGATTCAAATTTGAATATGTCAGTGTGGATATTTTAACATTTGAAATTCAATTCGTAAATGTTGGCTATCAAGATTTAATTTGTGGTAAATTGAATAAATGTCTATAAATACCTAGGTATTCCATCATTTTGAAATCATCTAGAAAACTATTGGAAAATTTATGATCAAGAGCACTATCAAACAAGTCAAGAGCAACATTTCAGAACTTTATTGCAGCAATTCAAGATTCAAGTATCATGTCAAATCCTATGCGTGTTTATGTTATCATTGTTTGTGAAGGCTAACCCTTGTTGTAGGTCTCCAAGCAATTCAAGCAATCAAACAAGCAAGATCCAAGACCTTGAAGTGATGTGTATGACTTCAATCCTTCAAGGAAGCCATTGAAGGGTGGTGACTTGCTACACTTTTTTGGTTCATCTTTCCTTCCTATCATTTATCTTTCCTATCATTGGCATTGCCAGTGTGGAATTGGAAACACTAACATGGGGTTTCACTAAGGCAAGCCCGTAAATGGCAAAACATTTCCTTTTTGAATGTACAGATTTTAAATTTGAAGACGATTGAAGGAAGTTTGAAGATAATTTATCCATTATTTCATTCAAATCCCTACACCTTTTCAACTCAAAGAAACTCACCTACAATATTATCAAACAGTTATCTGACAAGTCTATAAGCAAAAATAGGGATCTCATATCTGACATCAAAGGACTACAAAAGCAAAAGAAAAACACCCCTACAACGACCCAAATGCCCTTGGGTGACTCTATCCTCATATTCAGGCTAACACAAAACTTTCAGGATAGGTACACAACACTCTTCCTTTCCTAGATATGCCTGCACATCTTTTTTTCAATCTGTCAATTTTCAATATCTTGCATTTTCATATTAGGGCACATAATCTAATTAGGTTAATCAAAATAAATCAATTTCAATCTATTCCAAGACCCTAAAAGATGCAGATCCAAGTTTGATTGGCTCACCTTCATGGTTGAAAGTTAATCTAAACACCTTGTTGATCTCCATCTTAATGAAACAATAGAAAAAGACCCCACAACACCCCCTAACACAAAATTTGAATCCTAGGTTTACACATTAAACCTAGGGTTCTATTTTTCTTTGTTTCAATATATATATATATGACTATAATTGATTTGAGAGATTCTAAATGGGATATCTTGGTTAAAATTATATTTTTGGTGGTTGCATTAAATCCCTCATTTCACGTCTTATTCAAATACTCAAGTTGAAAAACAAAAATTAGCTAAGTGTTGAGTTTTTTAAGATTTTGGAGTTTTGGGGTTGTCCATTTCTGCATACATTTTCCACCAATCCTAACAGCTAATTCTAATCCTTCCAAAAATCAGCTAAGTGTTGTTTGGAATCTTGTCAAATTTTTGGGAGTATCCATCCTTGCATGCCCTTCCTATCAATCTCAAAACCCTACCTAAAAACCTTGTGAAAGTGCCTAAGTGTCAATATTGTCGACCTTTCAAATTTTCAGGGTTTCCCTTACATTTGTACCTTCTTTAAGAATCCCCAATCCTTGAAATAATTTGAAGGGTAAAATGTTTCCTAAGTATCATTGTGTCAGATTTTCAGAGCTTCGCATTCTCTGATACCATTCCTTTAGCATTCCCAATCAATAAAGCCTGGAAGTCTTCTAAAAGCCTAAGCCATTTGCATTCATCAAAATTTCAAACTTCTTCATCAATCCATCCCTATCAAACTTGTCATCTCAATCATTCTTTCTTGAACATCCTAATACTTGGTATGCGGTATAAGTTCCTTGCAGACCCCCCCTCCCTTCGATTGTCTAAAAATCCACCAATTTCTTATGTATCCTATTAGAGTCTAACTTTCATTCATCCCCTATTCTGACATCTTTTTCAATGCAATCCCCAATGGTTTGAAACTCTATTGAAGTCTTTGAATTTCTCCCAAGTAATTATTAGTTTCAGAGCTTCAAGATTTTTCTTACCATCTTACCATCCCTTCCTTGATTCACTAAAAGTTGTTCTTTATCTTTCAAAATTTTGGACTTATTCATCCATCCATCCCTTTGGACTTGCCATCTTGGTCATGCCTTCCCCAAAATTTCCCTTAGTCCACTCCAAATTTCCTCTAATTTTTTCAAACTTTTAGGGTTTTTCATCCATTCATCATTTTCCTTTCTAGTTTCCAATCTCGACCCCCAAGGGTCTATCTTTATTTTCTTGATGTCATCATCCTCCTGAACTATCAATGTATCTCTTCCCTCTATCCAATAGTAGGTTGTTAGATGGAGCCCAAATTTTTGATGGATAAGTGTTTTGTCAGGATATCAAGGGTGGATGTGCTCACATCCTAGCCCTGATAGGACTACAAATCAAAGGGATCCTAATGGCCCAATGGTTTGACAATGCATGAGAATTAAATGTTTATGTTGGAATCTAAGGATTTCATGCTTCTCTCCCAAGTCAAAAAAGGGGGATTAGAAAATATTTCGAAGAAAAAGAGGAAAATGGATCAAGAGAAGTTGAAGATGATAGGGGAATCTCTTGTGGAATTTGGTGTCATTCAAAAATTGGATACTCACTTCTATACTCCCCTAAAAATATTGTGATTTCTTGGAATGTTAATGGTTTGGACAACACCCCTTGACAAAAAATTGTTCAAAACATTATAAGGGATCATAAGCCTAATATTATATTTCTTACAGAAAGTAAACTCTCTATGGAGGAAATGGGTTCTTTTTTTCCTAAGATTTGGAAGGTATTTAGTGTCAATGTATTGGAGCTCAAGGTTCAATTGTAGGGTTGACATGTTTATGGAATATTTGTAGTCTCACTCCTTGTTGGACTACAAGCAGACACTCCTTATCCATGGTGGCTTATTGCTTCAATTCTAGTAGCTCTATTTTCTCACCAATGTTTATGTTCTTACTTATTTTCAAGGTAAGATCTTGCTTGAATGGTCCCATATTAGATTTGATTATTCTAAAGATTCTTTTTTCCCTAGATCTTAGTAGGAGAATATCCTTAGTCTTGATGAGAAACTAGGTAGTTTTATTTATCTAGACCCATCATCTTGTTGTTGAGAGACAATTTATGTCTTCTCTTAACCTAGTGAATGTCAAACCAAGAAATAAAATAAGTACTTGGAACAAAAAAAATGTGGGTCAACTTCCATTTTTGAAAGTCTCGATAGGTTTATAGTTTCTAAGAGTTGGATTGGTGATACCGAGCCTTCTACTGAAATATTTTGGTGCGGAAGGGATCATCAATGGCCTATTAAACTTTATTCTTCTTTGTTTTATTCTTTTAAATAGCCTCCTTTCAAGTTTCAACTTATGTGGCTAATGGATCCTAATATTCACAAGTTCATGAAACTGGGCGGTTGGAGGGAATGCCCCCTTTTGGTATTGCCATGTATTTTTTCTTCAAAAGACTTAAATTTATTAAGTTTAAGCTTAAGAAAAGGAATAAAAGTTCTTTTGGTAATATTTTTAAGAGAAAGGCTTGGTTTTAGGAAAAGTTGGATGGTATCTCTTGAAATTAAGGAAATTGAAATGACAAAAGAGCTACTATTTGCATAATATTTTTATTCCAAAGAACTTAGTGAATGAGAGCTTAGGGAGGAGATATTTTGGAAGCAGACACCATGAATAGACTAGCTCTAGGAAGAGGACATGAATATTTCCTTTTTTCATAATTTGATCAAAGAAAGGAGTGACAATGTTATATCATCTATCTTGTTGACTCATGGAGACCAAGTTTCATCTTTCAAAGACATTTCTCAAGAAGTTGTCTTGTATTTTTCTTCCTTTTTCACAAAGAATAGTACAAGGGATTTGGAGGAGGAACAACTCATTTTGGATTGCATATCCCCTTTGGTTTATGATGATATGAATAATCTTCTTATGAGACCAATATTTATCAAAGAGCTTGAGACAATTGTTTTTCAAATGAAGAGAGGAAAAACCCTAAGACTAGATGGTCTTTCTATAGATTTTTTTAGGAATTCTAAGACATTATAAATTTTGATCATTTGGGGGTGGTAAGGGAATCTCAAGCCAATAAGAAAATTCTTAAATTTGTCAACTCTACCTTTTTGGCCTTGATTCCTAAAAAAAGGGGGGGTTGATTCCTTTTATTTGTTTCATCCAACAACCCTTTGCAATATTACTTACAAGATCATCATCAAACTTATGGTTGAGTGCTTGAAGAAATTGTTGGCTTCCATTAATTTTCTTAAGCAAGGAGTATTTGTTAAAAGGTGTCAAATTATGGATGGTATTATTGTAGCTATTGAGGTTATCCATTCTATGTCCAATTCCAAGGACAAATATATGTTCATCAAGTTGGACATGTCTAAGGTATATGATAGATTTAGGTGATCATTCCTTAGGAAGGTGTTATCTACCTTTGGTTTTTGCTCAAGGTGGATTGATTTGATTTTGAATTGTCCGCACTCAACTTCCTTCTCTATTTTTATCAATGATATTATGTCTCCTCTTTTTTCTACTTCCAAAGGTCTTTGGGAAAGAGATCCTCTTTCTCCTTACCTTTTTATCTTAATGGTAGAAGGCTTGGGAAAATTTATCAAGAACCAAAGAGCTAATGGTTTCATAAGGAATGGTCCTGGGCATTTGACCTTGACTCTCAATCCCACCTTCAATTGTGGATGATACAACTTTGATGGGGGTTGCAAGAATTAGTGAAGTGATCAACTTCAAGAAAGTCTTAGATATATATATATATATATTCATACTTTGGGCCAACTATTTAATGAAGGTAAGTCCAATATTCTTTAATGCCCTTGTGCTTATCCAGCAAATAATTGCTCATATTCTTCATTTTATAATTAGGAATTCCCCTTCTGGATTACTTAGGGATTCCATTATCTACTAGTAAACTTAAAAGAGATCAATGGAAGAGGATTTTGGACAAATTTCACATGAGGGTCAGGCACTAGACCTTCAGGTGATTATCTTTTGTTGGTCAATTGACAATTCTAAAAAATGTTAAGCAAACTTCTCCCTATTTATAGATTTCTTATTTCATCTCCCCCTAAGAGCTTTTGTAAAGAATTTGACACTCTCTAGGAAATTATTATGGGCAAGGAATTTGGAGTCCCATAAATTAAGTTTAGTTAGTTGGGACCAAGTCTATAGTCCTAAAACACATAGAGGCCTTATTCTTAGGCGCATTGAGTTCAATTGCCGAACTTTAGCTAGCAAATTATATTGGAGATAGTGCAAGTGCTTAAAGAAACCTTGGGCAAAAAACTTTAATTTCAAGTACTTGGGAGGAGTGGCAAATGAAGATATTCCCCAAATGGATCTATAAGGAAAGGTTTAATGGTTTGGAATACTATTAAAAAAGAGCTTCCATTATTAAGGAAGGTCTTTCTAGATTATTAAAAATGGTGATAGTGCTCTTTTTTGGAATGATTCACAGGTTCTGCACCTCACTATCCTTTCATCCTTCCCCACCACCAACCTTTGAGTGACTTTTTTTAGGTTGCATGGTGATCTAAAGTTGTGGATTTTAAGTACCATATCTATTTGGGGATTTCCTAGATATATCACTATGAGCCCAATGGTTGGCCTAGAGGAGGATCGTCTAATGCCCAAGATACTCTTGCTTCCATTTTGGTTTATCAGCCTTGGTATTCGATGGAGGGAAGGGATGTTCTTATGAGGGGCTAGGATCATAAAGAAGCCTATTTGGTTGCTCTTGTTTATCAAAAATTTTAATATAAGAAAGGTGAGTATAAACTTTCCTTGGTGGAAAAAGAATTGGAATAAAGTCAACTAGCCCAAGTGTAATCTTTTTATCTGGTTATTGTATCAAAACAAGTGCTTAACCTAGGATAATATTAGGAAATGTGGATTTCATGGCCCTTCCAAAAGTGTGCTGTGTGGCACTAGCAAAGAAAATATTGCCCACCTTTTCTTTCAATGCCCTTTCTCTTTATACATTTAAAGGCAATGTCGGAAGAGATGGAATAGGCCTATCATTCACACCATCTCTTTGTTTAACTTTTGGACAATCATGGGTCGTCCTCCTACATTGTCCTCTTTCTAGTTGTTGCTTGGGATCTAGACCCTATTTTTATTCTTTGGCAGATTTGGCTAGAGAGGAATCACTAGATATTCCAAGAACATCAAAGTCTTATCATGTAGGTCTAACAAAAAATAAGGAACTCGATCAAGGAAACTATTCAAGCCAAATGCTCCTTTGAATAAGATATTTCCACTTTTGATTCTCATTTGTCAAAGATTATGGAGTTCTTCCCCTCACTTGCTTCTCAAAATAAAACTAGGTTTGGATTGAAGTTCTCCAAGAATGTGAATAGGATTGGTAAATGGTCACCTACCCCTCTTGGACTCTTCAAAATTAATACTAATCGATCCTCATTGGGCAACCCAAGTGATGCTAAGATTGGTGGGATGGGTCACAATAGTGATGGCTTAGCTCATGTATTCGTCTTTAAGTATATGGGGTGTTGCACTAATAATCAAATGGAGACCCGTGTCATTCTTGTGGCACTTGAGAAAGCTTGTGAGCTAGGTTGGAAGAAAGTTGTCTGTGAAATGGTTTCTATGATCATGGTTTCTCTTTTGAATAAGGGGCAATTGTATAAGTCTTCACAGAGATTGACTTCTATTGCAAAATAGATTCTCCATCTCACTTTGCATTTTAAGTCTATTTCCTTTATCCATATTCCTAGAGAATGGAATGTTGTCTTTGTTGATTAATGGTAATAGGTTCAATTGTAAGATACAAAATAATGTATACAAGATTTTAGCTAGCCTCCAATGCTTATTAATATCTACTATCTAAAAAGTTCACTAAAGATTAGGAAGATAAATTTCAAGAGCGAAAAGAGGAATATGATAGGAAATAATGGTTAAGATTCAAGAACTTTTAGAGAAGAATGAACAAGTAGCTGATGAAGATCCCAAGTGGTGCATCATGTATGGAGCCAGCTGTGTAAATTTGGAAAAGGTAACCAAGAAAGATGTTGCTATGATTTGCCTCCGAGCATTGTGAACATTCAGGGGGGTTCTTGAAGGTTTTTCTTGGGCTCCTTTTCAGTTTTGGCCAAACTACGAATTGTGGATCCCACAATTGGAACAGATGGCAAGCCTATAACAAATACTGTGAAGGATCTGGCTAGAGGAAGAGCAAGCAGTCTGTTGTGATAGTCTCATCGTTTAATCAACATGATGCATTTGATTTGGGGAAGGAATAATTAAAATTAGAATGTACATATTTATTATTTTTTGCTGGGAAGTTCATGGCAGCTTAGTTTTAGACTAGGAATACAAATAAAAAAGTTTTGAAGTGTTTCTAACATGCAACAGATTCATTACTATAATTTAATGAATTCTCTTCCAGTAGATGTATAATGAAGGCATCTGGGAGATGGTATTCTACTCTCTCCAATTGGATCAGTAAATTTCTGGTGTTCATTATTCTTTCTCTTCCTCTGTGGTGGATCCTAGAAGACCATGAAATGTGCTAACAATCACTCAGTTCAACTTTTTGGGCATAATATCATCATGAAACTTAGAAAAGGTTTGTCAACACAAGAGATGTAAATGACAAAATAATGTCTGAAGCTGAAATAAGCATAATTACTTATGACAGCATACAATAAATATGAAGTCTAGAGCAAGGATTTTCATTGAATTGGGCACAACCAATGTTCATTGCATGTATCCCATGAAAGCAGCATATTTGTATCAATAAGGATCTTTGTTCTTCCTTTTCCACCAAAGTGCACGTTTTGACTGAAAAGCCAATTAAGAGGGATATTTCAAGAAGTCATTTGTCGATATAATCTAGCTATGGTATACTCTGTTTTTTCATAAACTTGTTAAATAAGCCGGTTTACTATTTGATGTTTAAGGGGCATTATGTCCTTTTACCTGTTTATTTGCAGCTTGAAAGGGTGTAATTCAAATTTTAGTTTCACGATGGTGATCACTCTTAACTGCCTGTGCTAATTCAAATTTGATCAAGTCCCATGCAGCTGGCAACTTTGTTAACCCATTATTGTACATTTTCTCACAATGAAATATATAGAATTTTTACTAAGATGTTTAAACTAGCTATCATGCTTTCATCATGGAAATAACACCATCAATACCAATTTTGATTTCTAACTTTTGGCCATGAAATTAAGTCCTCAGGCAAATTTTTCAATTCCAGTTGGCAGATCAAGGCAGATTTAAAGATGATAACAAACACGGAAAAGATCTTGTGGGATAGGGGGAGTTGTCATTTCAACTGTAATATTTTCAATAGATATTTCTGTGAATAATCTACACTACAAAATTTCAATCCCATCATAACAGCTTTGGCAGTTTTGTGGCTAAGCCACTCTCTTGATGCAAAAAGGTGTTGTCACTGCCATATGAGATTAGTTTCTGAACAGTTTTCAGCGAGGTTTTCCCAGACCACATTTAAAATGATGGTCCTCACTCTTAGAGAACATGTTACACATATCACAAACTACTTCCATGCAGAAGCAACAATCAAGTCTCGATCTAACCATCCCAGATAGAGAGCATCATCCTTTTCTACCAGCCTGTAGTTCTCATTATAGGACTCCAAAAGATATTTGATAGTAGAGTTTACATGTGAACTTAGAGGATAAGATTTAAATCCAGCCATGGTCAGACGGGATCTCCACTTACCCAAAAGTTCATGCCTTTCTACCCGTTCAGCACCTTCACAGGCAATGATATTCACAATATCACGTGCTAGACAGTGTTCCTCAACACTAACACGATCTTTGCTTTCCCTTGGCAGAGTTACATCCAAAGATTCAAAAATAGCAGAATAATAACTCAAGGTTTCCATGAACCTGGGAAAAAAAGGTGCAGTATTAGTATTTGCTTCCTGCTCCACTAGCGTTACCACACTTGGAGCCAGACCTTTGACCATCCTTAAAATTCGGTCACGATGATTACTTGTGTTTACACTCTCATCGGGCATATGATGAAGCTGTAAAGGGAAGTTTACAGCCAATGTTTCCCCAGGCCGAACATCAAGCATACTGGCATAAACATCTTCTCCAAATACAGGCAGACCATGAAATTCAAAAGGAACTTGACAGGTCTCAGCAAGCTTTGATAATCTCTTACCAACCAAACACAATCCTTCACCACGGGCATATTTTGCTTCAGGGTCATCAACACCTGTAATCCGAATATGAGGTGCACCACCTGGTCTTGCTGCAAGTGCTTGAATTAATGTTACCCACTGGCTGCCTTGAGCAATCTGAAAATCAATTATGTGTAATCTGTCTTTGTCTCTGAATGCCTCTGCAATGGCACCATTTGCAGCCATATAACCAAATTTGAAATAAGGGCAAACTTCATAAAGAATTTGCATATAGGAGAGAAGTTCAGAACTGGTTGGATCTTTGCAATTCAAGCCTCTGTAAATCCTTCCTCCCGAAGAATGCAACCTTGCTACAAGACCTTCTAACATATATGCACCTAACCGTTCCATTGGATCCCCAAATATTGAAACAAATTTTTTCAACTCTGCAATCAATTCTCCTGCCTTAACTTGATGATTACCAGCAATAGCTTTTGCACATTCGATGAGTAAACACTTTATATCCCCCTGTGGTTTCTCCAACACATCAACTTGGTTTTGTTCCCAAGGAGCATTTTTGGACGAACAAATCTCAGCTTGTGATTCTACTTCATCCAATCTTTCGACTTTAATGCATTGATCCTCATTCAGTGGTTGCTGGTGCAGGTTCTCTGCTGCCATGTGGCTATCTGTATTATTTGTTTGTGGGCAAATAGGATATAAACTTTGGTCAAAAATATCATTAATGTCACTTAAACCCTGTAAATTCCACTCTGAATTTGTTGTAAGCATGTGATCCTCAGATGCATTCTCCATATTTTTGGGATCATTGCTATCAGGCCCCAATAGTGCACTAGATAGTTGATCGAACAGGTGAGTCAAATTCACTGGCTGGTCACCACTCTGGTGTCCTCTATCTTGTGCAACTGCAGTCTCTGCAGACTGGAAACATTGAGAATCCCAAGAATATGTTTGTGAAGTCTCTGACGAAATTGGGCTTGTAACAGTTGATGAACTTCGAATACATAAAGATCCCTCATGTGAATGCATGCTGCTATATTGCAAAAATTGTTGAGCTTTAAAGTGACAATCATTGTCTGAAGCATAACTGTGGAGGAAATCATCATTCAGTTGGATTTGACTGAAATTGAGATTTGTACTTTGACTAGTATGAGGCAAGCCATCAGATCCAGCCTCTTGAGGAGAAAGAGGAGACATAGGAGAATTCTGATAATTCATTCTTTCAGCCCCACCTACAAACTCACTTGTCATAGATGTCTGCACACGAGCAAGGTTGCCTATCTGTGTTAGCCCTAAATCTGTTGAATGATATTTCAAAGACTTGCTATGACTATACTGGATATTGAGACTGATTCCTCTGAGTTCTGTAGAGAAGACACTCGTGTTTGCTGAGATTTCTGGAGCAACTGGGATGCTTCCAGAGTACCAAGAGTTAGTTTTTTAATTGCTGCAATTTTCCATTCATGATAGCATATGGATACCAAAGACTTTGCTTTCTGACAAATATCACAGGTCGCTTTTCACTAAGTTTCCCTGTGCTGGGTGTTACTCCATTTTAATGCAATCTGCAAAGGGAAGGAAATAAGTAGTTGATTCAATATTCTCCATGATGCACTATTTAAATGTTATTTAAATGAGGCACTATTATTCAAAAGTTTGTTAAAAATTGAAAATGTTACAAATCTGAAATGAATCTTTGTTATGTCGAGAACATCAATGAACAATTTCAGACACATTACTAGTCACTTGTAAGGAAAATAAAAGTTTTTACTATTTATCAATTCTATTCAAGCAATGCATGTCAACAAAATCGGTATCCTGCCTCTTATTTGTCTGTGAAATACAATACTTAAACCATTAGTAAAATATTTATGAAGGATCCTAAAATTCCACGCAGGGCACAATACAGTAAATCTCACATCTATAGAAGTAATCTACTAAGGACTAAAAATCTTCCTGAGGTTTTCAGTTTACTGAATCCTTCAACATATCAAACATATAGATGAAAAAATGATCAACAAAATCAATCAAATTATATAGCTGGAAATGATTTGCCTTGATTTTCCAAGAAGCCTACATAAAATTAGATTAGTTTTAATCAACTTGACAACAAGGTGGCTTAACGATATTCTCAATCAGTTTTTCAAAATTCTGGCGGATTTTGCTTATTTATTTACTCCTAAAATCCATTTTATAGGCCCTTCTCAATCCACCTTTTTGCACAATTGTTTATGTCCGCTTAGGGTAAGGAAAGAATTGAAACGAATACCAAAGGACTAGTCATGACCCATGGTTGAGCAGATATCTGAAGAGAGATCGGCTCCTATGCATAGAGGAGAGTGTGTATTAAACAATGAAGGGCAATTTAAATAGATGATAAATTTTGGTCTCTTAAATGGCATATAACAACAAATTTCCAAATTCTGAAACAAAGAATAACAAAGGCTTCTCTGATATATGGCATGCATGATTATTTTATTCAGATAATTTCAAGAAATTGTAAAATATTGATTTTGGAAAGAACATCCTCATCAGATCACTTTTTCTCATCTGCACGCATGAAAAATTGTTTATGATAGCACATATATGTTGGACTAATAGTAATTTTCAAAATGGAGCCAGCTTTTCAAAAAATGAAAGCTTGGATATCATGTACTTACAAGTATGAACACCAATAAGTAATAAGGACTGCACAAATGGATTTTGTAGGTCAATTGTCTAAAAGTGCACTCACTGTGTAGGAGCCTTTGTCTGATCATTAGTAAATAATAAAAGATCAGATGTATGTAACCAAATTTAGATGCCAATTGGAAAACTGCATTCTTAAAGATTAGCCAATTAACAAGGATGAAAGCATTAGTACCTTCTGCCAACCCTTCTACTTTGGGAACCATATGAATGGAGAGTGTGTGCAAGGGAAGGTTCTTCTCAACCTGCCCATGGCTAGATCCTTTGATTTCAGGTCAAATAGGAACAACCAAGAAGTGACTCGATCGGAACCTTGCTCGCTTGAAGTTGTTACAAAGGAATCGTTCCAAAAAATTCCATAGGAAATATGATGTGCAAGTGTATCTAGTTAAAGGTGAACTACATGTTAATATGACAGGTGACAAAGGTAGGATAAGCCCTTCATCGAAATTTTACATTACAAAAGCATATCAGTACATACAACAATTGCACATGCTCATCCAAAAGGAGTGCCTAATATTATTCTTAATGGGTCAAACAAGCAGGACAATATCATTGCAAATGCTGATTAGCAATTGGAGATAAGACCAAACAATGGTATGAGTGAGAGTAAGGAGGAACAATGAAGTAAACATGAGCATGCTTGACAATGACACTTACTCCTAGATTCTCAGCATTTGAAAGAATCAATTAGAAAGCCTTGTCAACTATAGTCTGCTGGAGCTTAATGGAGTGGTAAAAGAAGGGGTTTTACTACAAAAATGCAAAGGGTCATACCTGATAAGCCACGCCCCATTCTTTGCAGATGAGGTTGGGTCCAAATCCTGTGTGATTTTGATGGAGCAGAGACCCCTGAAATGCAGAAGTTCAGCCAAAACTCGTCAACGAGGAGAATCTAAGGTCAGAATGAGCAGATACTTTGATGACACTAGTGAGAATCAATGTACAGTACATGCACCCTTTCTCACTTGCTTGCAGCAGCATAACATTTCTAGCCTGTGAGTTTCTCACTACATCTCCAGTTGACCTCTATGTTGTGGACAATGTAACAAGGGAAATAGTGCAACAATTGATATTAGAGCTTCATAGATCATCTGAATCTGGGTAAAATTCTAATACATGGAGAGTATACATATTGATTTCCTGAACGAATGAGTTCAGTTTGGAGCATCTTGAAGACTAAACAGTTCTGTGGCTAATGGAACAGTTTATGCGTGTATGTGACATGGGGAATAAAAATGAGACAGTTAAAGATTCAATGGTTGAAAATTTGAGTTATACAAAGATAATACCATCATTTTACTGTTTACATCATAATTTATATACAAGCAATTAACAGAGATTTTTGCAGGGTATGTTTGAAAAATGAGACCAAGGAAGCCCAATTCTTATATGTTTGTCCATTATAGAATCCAGTCCGATACAGTTTAGCAGTATGGCCGTTGAATACACTTCCTGCAGCAGAAATCGATCCTAAAGTGGTTTTGGTTGAAAGACCAGAACACCAAATGCTCCAAAACAGAATTATGGGTGCCTTTCAAGTCTGATGTGACAAAACTACAACTCAAACTCAGCCTTGCTAAAACAACAGAATGCAGCAAGCCTTTAAAGAAACACAAAGAACAAAAAAAACATGAACTCAAAGCGACAAACAAACAGAGACCCACTTCATCAGTCCAACTAGAAAATAAACCAGGAATTTCATTTCCATCTGCCGATTCTAAAAATTCTACTGAGGAGGCATATGGAATACCCACCAGAAAAAAGATTGCTCGCATATTACCGCCAGCCTGTACAAGTTTAGGTTCCTCAAAGAACTTGCATAAACAAAACAGCTGCACCCGGGCAAAATTCTGTGGTGATAAACCTATGAACTGGTAAGTGAATATAAGCAGGAAATCCATCCACAGGAAAGATAATTAAGGGCATCCTACACGCGGTTCTGCCGGTGGCCCATACAGTGGGTCCCACTGACCCCCTTACATAGAAACTGGCACAGTCACAATGTCTGCTATTTCGATCAGGCTTCAAATGTTCCTGATGATTTGAACGAACGCGGGTTAATAATTGTTTAAAGAAAGAAGTTGATGTAAGTTTTTAAATAAGATGGTCGGAAGTCAAAAATTTATACAAATGCCTTAAAAGTTGGACATTCCTAGAAAGAGGAAGACTGTTTATCCTTTGTACCTCTGACCAAATTTTTCTTTGGTGAGCAGTTGGAGCATAAGAATCAGATCACGCCAGATTCTTTCTTCTCTCAGACATATGTGGATTCCACCATAGCCTGCACTTGCCACGTGTTTGTAGAATAATCTTTCATTTTTTCCACCGCGTCATCCAATATTTCATCTTGCGTCAACCATCGACCCCGACAAAAAATTTGACACGTATGTTTTTAAACGCGGTTGGATAGTAAGTAATGAAATGCGTGCTTTAGGAAATTGAACTCGGGGAAAACACATTTACCCTATACTAATTTAGGGTCAACAGTATTTGAGGAGGTGTGAATTTTTTACAAGAAGCTGTTAAATAATTTTAAGAAATGGAGTTCTTATGTTTATCATTTCTTAATAATAATTGGGTTTAAATTAAGAAATTTAAATGTTAAAAGAGAGTGCTTTGTATTCAATAATATTGAAATTATAATTAATAATCATATTTTGGTATCATGATTTCATTTATTCAATTTAATTTATTTTGGAGAGTCCTCTTCATATTGCTTAAGTTTACACTTAGAGACTTTTAGCTTTTTGTCTCACTTCATAACATTGAGACGTGTCCTCATCATTCGAGACACCTACTACTTGCATATTTGACACTTGCTTGAACACACTTGTCAAGTGAGCTCGCAAGTGTTGCACATTTGGACGGTTAGTCAGTTGTTCATTCCTACCTTCCTACCTCATCTACCTTGCCTATATATGCAAGGTTTCTCATTGTATTATATACTTTTCATATCATATTGATAGACATACTATTGTGCTCATATTTTCACTTGTGAAAGGTTATCAATTCAAGCTCTTTGATCTTGGCATTCTCCAACATTTCCTTATTTTGCTTGATTTGTTGTTGCCTGCTTTATGATAAGAACTGGTGGTATTTAATATTACCTTTAGAGTGTTGTTGGATTGCTACTATGTGTGTTCTCCTAAGTCAACGCTCAAAAACAATTGACTTTATAGTTGTGTGAATATTCAAGGACAACAAGATTCAAACATGTAGCAGCTTCAAAGATGATTTATGCAACAACAAAAAATTGTTTTAGCACTCTAATGTAAATGTGTTTAGTGTATTCCTTCAAATGATATGTATCAATATTATTCTTTATTGTTCTTCTAAAAGCTAAACTTTTCCTAGTTCTCTTGCATTCAATTTTCCAAAAATATTTTCAATTGTCAATTTCTACTCTAATTATTATAAATTAATTTGTAAATTTATTAACATTTTTAATTAACCTTAGTTAATCCATTGCAAAGCAATATATTTCTTTGCAATATTTAAATCTATTAATTAACCTTAGTAGCACTCCCAAATGGTGGACATTATAGTACAATGGCTTTTTTGGTAGCACAGTGGCTTTTTTGGCTGTACAATGGTTCTTCCCAGCAACACAGTGGCCTTTTGGCAACACAGTGGTCATATCTTGCAACACCGTTCAGGATGTAATATGTAAACAACTATAATGAAGCTGATATAATGTAGGCAACTACATGATGTAAATCAATATGTGATAAATATGTAATGGGAGGGGCACAAAGATGTTGTAATCTGTGGGTGGGGTTGTTTTTTGATGTAAATCTGTGAATGATCTCCTTGTAACTCAGTTGTTCATATGATAATCAATATATATATATATATATATATATATACTAGTGCAAGCGCTCAAGATCTACTCAAATTAATGTGAATGTGATTTTTTTTACATAAAGATTAGTTAATTGAATGTGAATTTGATTATTTTTATAAGATGATAATTAATTTTTAAGATCAAGAATCACATTCAATATAACACACTAACACATTTAACTTATCGCTAACTTTAATAAAAATCATCCCAACATAAAAAAAAAAATCAATACATAATTAATTGAATGCAAGTAAGTTTATTTTACTAAGATAAGAATTAATTTTTATGACCACAATTTATAAAATTTAACATAAAAACCGACACATTATAATCAACATATCATTATTTACAATGAAAACCACCCCAACATAAATAACTTAATTTCATAATATACAATCCTTACCATCAAAATCAAACACATACAAATACCGAGATGTTTATTGTCATCATTCATGCCCACTCAAATTGAACAAATTTGAATGACTTTTTCCTATCCTTTTACACCTAATTTCCTAATATAGTGGGAATTAAACAAACACATTACCCAAACAAAACATAAACACATGCAAGGTATTTGCTTATTTTATTCCAATGACCAGGGATGATTAAGATATGCATACCAAAAATAAAACATTAAAATCATAAGGTGAAGACGCTTTCAAAACATCAATAGCAAATATGAATATAATAATAGCACGTGTGGAAGTCTCTTTTTCTATGTAAAGACCTCAGGTTGTATTTGACGGGGTTGGGCAAGGGTACAAGGGGTACCATATACAAGGTTTTTGGTAAATAATTTTATTTGGTCTTTTAAGTCGATTGTCATATGATGTGTTTTTCAATGCGGAGTTAGCTTGTCGAAGTTTAAAATTATTATCATTTTGAATTATCATTAAAGTCAATAATCATTTTGAATTTTTTTTATATCCATGATGTATGATATAAAGGTAATAAGAAGTAAATTAACATATTTTTTCATTAATCTGATTTGATTTTTATTAGATTTGTAATAGTGAAACTTGTATGTTTGTGTCATTTTTAAGTTCATTTTGATGGAATATCTTAATATAGAACATGTCGATTATTTTGCACTAAGGTCCATTATATATCCATGTGCTTTATGTTGTAATTCATAGGTGACTATTTGTTGCTTGTATCTTTCAACTTAAATTGTGTGAATTTGCTTGTGTGGTGATTGACAACGAGGTGGGCTCTTCTAGTCACCTCCCACTCGTTGTTGCCCTTTATTATCCTCTTTGAGTCCATGTTGTTGATTTCATCTACTTGAGTATTCATTGTTGCAATTTATTGGTGGGATTGACTTATCATGCAACATTGTGGCAATCCCTTATAGTTGGGGGGCTTAGGTGCATCATCGCTTGGTGAGCTTGCATCAATGTTTGTGAAATATTGAAGAGGATTTTGCACTATGATCATGTAGTTGATTCTCTTTGGATGGTCAGTAAATTGCCTTAGTGGGAAAACTATTGTCATGTAGTTTCATTTTAGGTGATGGTTGCTTATCGTTGGATCTTTCCATTTGTAAGAATTAGTCCTTCAATCTCCAATGAAGTGCACAATTTTTAATTGCAAGTATTAGGGTGTACGTGGTTGCTTCAATTTGTGCATGGATTATGTGGAGGCTCTTCATCAACTAGGTTGTGTGTATGCTAGCATCAATAGACCCATGGGATGAGTTGTTGTCTTAACTAAGTGTAGGCATGTGTTAATGATGGCAATGAGTGGTAGTTGCCAGGTTATATCTTTGGCCATGTTTGTTCAATGGGTCAATAAGGTAATGACCAATAAAGAGTGTTATTCTCAAAGAAAAATTACAAGGCTAATCACCCTATCGCTCTCTAGTACTATTTTTTTTTTTTGTAAGCCCATCTATGCCAATGATTTGTCTACTTGGCAACTAGTTATCAAAATAAAAGATATGATTTGGTAATATAGGTGGGCTTTGATGTGTGTGGACTAATTTCTCGATGTCAAATGGATGTGCAATGAATGATGATGAAGCCATATGAGCTCTAATGAAGTAACTTTACATGATGGATAGGATGTATAATTGGATTGAATGGCATACATTTGTCCAAGGGACCAATGATAATATTATGAATGGGGCCCATACATGCAAGGGTAAAATACTAGACATGTGTCATGTATTTATTATGTGGCAAGGTGGTAGATCCAATATTTTCATGTGGTGGGATTGAATTTTCATGAGAACACATGTTTTCAATATGTAGACAATGTGAGTGCTTTAAAGGCGATAACTTATGCACCCAATTACTTTTGCCATTGGTGAAGCATATTTTTCTTTGGTAGTAGCCAAGTAACTTGTCAATACCTTACCTCTTCACAATGAGGAGTTAGCTAAACTGATCACGCCCTCACTTCCTGCTTGATCATATTGATTATTATTTGTTGATCTATATTGTAAGTTTAAAATGTTTAATAAAGGAGGGTGTTCCCATGATAATTTTGAAGGCATAAGCCACCATGTTTTAAATTTTTAATGCATAGTTAGGAAATGTTAATGAAAGTGAAAGTATAGGCACATAGTCAAAGACTTTGCTAACATATTGGGTTCCTCATGAAAGAATTAATACACCAATTACAAAATTATTTGTGACTTGTCACACTATTATAAGGGCAAATAAATCATTGTGGATCCATGTCTAGGGTGAAACTTAAGAGAAATGAAGGCATATTAGTGAATGTATTGGATATACTAGACACAATGAAATTGATTTCTTGAGCATGAGCTCCTACTCTTGCATTGATTAAGGATTACCATATTGACAAAGAGGATATAGCTTTAATTAATTGGGAGATTTTCTTCCCCTATTCAATGTACCTAACCCTAAACCAACTAGAAACTAAGCTAATAATTTATTTTTTATTTAGTTTTGTGCCCATTTTGATATAAATGGCTTAATGCGATGGCATATTGACAAGTGATATTCTTAAATGTTAAGCTTAGCTTACATATTCATAAGGTAAGTCTAACACATCAACAAGTGGCATATTCTCACATGTTTGACAATGATTTCCATGCATTTTGTTCAATGCCTAAGATCAACACTTTATCCCTTTGATTCATTTATATGTGATGTAGGATTAATCAATATCAACCCTAAGGAATGCAAAAATGACCCTTGAAATATAAGTCATCAAAATTAATATCCAACTCTCTCACCCCCTTTTACTTACTATTATGATTCAACCTAACATACATTTCATATGACATGTTGTTATGCCATGGTATTTAAAGATATTCATTGTATACTTAAACACATGCTTAGGGATATGAGCATAAAGAAAGGAGAATAATTAGAGTGCACTTCAATTCAAAAAATAAATACATATTTAAAATCTACATCATTATATAGGTCATTTGCATCATTATGATTATACTCATTGATCTTTCTCATCATCATTAATTTGATCTACAAAGGGGTTTGACCTAAGAGAACCCATTCACCTATGGAATTAGCAAAGCACCTCAATGGTGTTAGTGTCTCTAGACACCACTTCAAAAATAAAACAAGTGAAGGAAAATAAATTTTAAGCAAACATTTTCTATATTATATCACTATTGCATGTCCTAGACCAATTTTGTGATAGTTAGAATCAATCGCATAATGAGTGACATCAATATGTAGAGCTTTTTATGCCAATTCAAATTGAGATATTCAGTGAATGAAGGCAAACAATTTTATGGCAATGGAAATACATTTTCAAATAACATCAACAACATTTATCCATTATCAATCTTAGAGTTAACCCTCCCCATCCTCCTATTTAATTGTCAAATTTATTTTAATTTGATTATAAATTTTGTCTCTATTTTCTAAATTAATTACATTTACTGATTAACCTTAGATAATTTAAATAAAACATGTATCCTCTATTATCTAAATTAATTCTTCGCTAATTAATTAAGTTTAATCTAGATTAATCCAATAAGATACACTCACAATATAAGATAAATGTTTTATTTAAATTAATAATAGGCATAAAATAGAGGTGGGATTAAATAGTTATGGGAATGATAAATGATTAAATAAATATCTTTTAAAGAAAATTAAAATGTAAACGAGAGATAGTACTTGACTCAAAGAAAGATAATTTTGATATACCGAAATCCAAGTGCCTCAAGACTGGGAACTAGTCTTCTTTGTTAGTGTTCTATCTCAGATTTGGAAAAATCTATGCACCTTATGGTAGGTCAAGTTTGTAAAGTTGGGATGCTTATGTGGGCACACATTTAATTTCTATCTACAAATTTGATTTAGGAAAGTATCCACCCATGCTTCTTAGTTTGCTTGATTTGTTGTTCTCTGATTTATTATAAGGACTAACATATTTAAGATTACCTTTAGAGGGTTATTGGATCACTATGATACACGTTCTCCTAGGTCAAACCCTAAAAAATGGCTTTATAATTTTGTGAATATATAAAGACAACAATCTTCAAACATTGGGTGCTTCTACGATGATTTATGCAAATTTTATATTCATTTTAGTAGTCCAATTTAAGTGTTCTTAGCATGCTCCTTTGAATGATATGTATCAGTATTATTTTTCATTGTTATTTCAAAATATAATTACCTTAGTTCTCTTGCATTTGATTTTCCAAAAACAAGATTTTCAGTTGTCAATTTTTGATCTAATTAATATAAATTAATCTATGCCCCTTAGCATTTATTTAATTAACCTAAGTCAATCCATTATAAAGTGGATTTTTTTTGCAATATTTGATTTTTATAAAAATATAAATTGGTCAACTATTAACATTGATTAAATTGTGGTTTATATTACATAATACTAGTGCAAGTGTTCTCTCTACTCAAATTGAATGTGAATCTAATTATTTTTGTAACATAAGAATTAATTAATTGAATGCGAATTTGATTAGTTTTGTAAGATTATAATTAATTTATAAGACCACAAGTCTACAACATTCAAGGTAAAGAAGTGACATGTTATGATCAACAAATTGCTATCTATAATGAAAGTCACCCCAACATAAAGAACTGATATATAATTAATTGAATAAGAATATGATTTTTTCGTAACATAATAAACAAAAGTGTGACCATAATTTTACAGAATAAATGTATTGAACCGACACACTCTAATCAACACACCACTTATTAAACGAACACACCATAATCAACATACCACTTATTGAACTAACACACTATAATCAACATAAACGACATTTTATAATATAACCTTACCATCAAAATCAAAACACAAATACCCAAATCTTTATTGTCATCATTCATGCCCATTCAAATTCTACAAATTTTAAATGATTACTTTACCTTTCCATCTTTTTTTTGATGTGGGCATTGAACTAATGCAATACCCAAACGACTCCCTAGTAACAAAAAAAAGCATAAGCACATGCGAGGCATTTGATTATTTTATTCCCCAAAAAACATTAAAATCATAAGGTTATGAACGCTTTGAAAACATCAACAACAAATATGAAATTAATGGCACGTGTGGAAGTCTCTTTTTAAGAAAAAGTCGATTGCAACCTCCTCGAGGAGAAACGGGCTGCGCCAGAATTTCTTTTTAAACACTTTTGATAGGTTTTTTAAAGTGGATTGTGATAGGATAGAATAAGTTTTATTTAAAGTGGAATTAGTCTTGAAAGTTCAAAGTTCTCATTAAGTGTATTATAATGACTTTTTGTTTTTTTTGTTTTAAAAGTAAATCAACAAATCTTTTTATTAATTTGATTTGATTTTTATCGAATTTGTTTTTATATGTTCATGTTAGTTTTCATTTAATTTTGAGTCTATCAATATTTTAATATGGTTACATGTCAATTCTTTGGCGGTAAGGTCTTTTATAACATTCACATGGTTTATGTTCTAATTTGCAGTTAACTGTTTGTTGCTTGTAGTCTTTAACTTACGTTGTGTGATTTTGCTCGCATGGTGACTGACAACAAGCTATGTGGATAGTTTCTTTCACAACAAGAAGTGGGCTCTTTGAGTCACCTCCCCACTCTTTGCTACCCTTTGTTATCGGTGTTGGATCCATGCCATTTATTTTCATTTTCTCATGCATTCATCATGACAATTTATTGGTGACAATGACTTATTGTGCAACTTTGTGGTGATCCTTTATTAGCGAGGGGCTTAGGTACATCATCACTTGGTGGCCCCACATGAATGTTTGACAAAATATTGAGCAAGATTTGCATTGTGGCCACATGGTTGATTCTTATTGGATGGTGAATAAACTTTCCTCAATGGGTGAACTAATGCCATGTAATTTTATTTTAAGTGTTGGTCACTCATAGTTGGATCTTGCCACCTTTAAGCATTGGTACTTTGATCTCCAATGAAGCATGTGGTTTTTGATTTCAAGTCTTAAGATGTAGGTGATTGCTTTAGTATTCACATGGATTATGTGGAGGCTCTTCATTAGTTAAGTTAGGTGCATGGACATTGGTGGATCCAATGGGAGAGTTGATGTTGTAAATATGTGTGGGCATACATTTGTGATGATCAATGGTAAACAATTGCTGAGTTTTAATTCAAACTATGCTAATTTTGTGGGTCACTAGGTTATAGAACTATAGAGTGCCCTCTTCTCAATAGGGATTGCTAAGCTAGTCATTCCATCACTTTTTTCTACCCTTTGTTGCTTCTATAAGCTTATCTACATCAATCATTTGTCCATTTTGTGTCTATTTATTAAAAGAAAACATATGGTTTGAAATAAAAGTGGGTCTTGATGTCTATGACCAATTTCTTGGTGCCATATGAATGTATAACAAATGATGGTGGGTCCATTTGAACTCTAACAAAGTGAATTTGCATGGTGGATAAGATGCAAAGATGGATGCACTTGAATGATGCCTATTAGTCCAAGAGACAAATGCCAATATTATAAATGGGGTCCATAATTGCAAAGATAAAATGTTTGACCCGTTCCATGTAATTATGATGTGGCAAGGTGGGGAGCCCAATATCTTAATGTGGTGGGCTTGTATTTTTATAAGCACACAAGTTTTCAATGTGCAGGTGATGTGGTAGTGTTTCAACGGGGATAACATGTGCACTTAATTGTTTTTATCATTGGTGAACCAATTTTTTCTTTCGAAGTAACCTAGAAACTAATGAACAAACTTGCCTTTGTATAGTAGGGAGTGGGCCAGGTTGGTCATGTTCACACTCCCTACCAACCCACTAGATCATCAATTATGTGGATTTGAGTCATATTTATTGCTAGTTGTTGATCTATATTGTAAACTCAAAATGTTTAATGAAGAGGGTGCATCCATGGTGATTTAAAAGGCATAAGTTATCTTATTTTAGAATATTTATGCACAACTTGGAAGTGGTTATGAAAGCCAAGTTATAGGCGCATAGTCAAAGACTTTGATAACACATTAGGGGCCTGATAAAAAAATTACACCAATTGTGGTACTATCTATGAATTTTCATGCTCTTAAGGGAAAAATAGCTATTATGGAGTTATGTGCAAGATAAAACCTGAGAGCAATGAAGACAAGATTGGTGCATGTAGTGGATGTCCTTGACACAAGAAAAATGATTTCTTGATTTCAAATTGCTACTCCTACATTTATTCAAGATCACCAAGTTGACAAAGAACTAGGCTAATGCAAGAAATTGGCTTTGCATGATTGGGAAATTATCTTCCTCTATTCTGGATGTACTCAATTTTGATCCAAGAAAGATGTTTCCTTGTTTGTGAGTACTTATCTAATTGGTTGCAATTATGTCTCTAGGTTGAGATATTGTGCTATGCAAATGATACACATAGGATTTCATCCTTAGATCTTGGTGACAAATTTTTAACTCCATATATGCATGCTTCTCTAATAGAAAAGAGTTTGGTTGTTGAGCAACTTCTTGTACATGGTCATTAATGAGGATACTTTAGGTAATTACTTTTGTATGTTATTGGTCTATAAGGTCTTGGAATTAACTTTTCATGATTCAAAGACAATTGGTGTAAATTCTTCCATTGGGCCCCTAGCGTGTGTTGGAAAATGTGCCTCAACTTACCGGCTTGGACCTCTAATAGAGGCTTGACGAATTTATGCCCTTATTGCTTTACCATGGTGTTCTCTTTTTCTCAGCTTGACCCTTCGGCTATTGAGACTTAGTCTGATGGACGAGACTATGAGGGTTGTCACATCGATGGCTCGATGGGCGTGGAGTTGGCAGATTGTTTGATGGCCTCGGTGGTGTAAGAGGGTTTGGATGGAAGACTCACACTCCCATGCTCCGGGTCTCACCTCAGTAAATCCATGTTGTGGCTCCTTTCACCACCCAACCTCTAGGCTTTGACACTTCTGTAGACACCCCTAGTTCTAGGCCATCCCCTCTTCCAACCTTTGTCAAACTAAACCACTCAATTCTTGTTGTTTGACTGATGTCCTCACTGACCCTTAATCCTTCCTAAAGGTCAATTTCTCACCATACTTCTCTAAGTCTTTACAGGGTTATCAATTCATGTTTTCATACTTCTTGGCATCCTACTAAGCTTCTTGGACCACCTTCTAGCTCTGTTTCTCCATCACTTTCAAGAAACCCTTGGTTAGGGTTTGGGAAAGGCTACTAGCCTTGAGCCCCTTTTTGGCCTCCTAGCTCGAGTAAAACTAGTTGTTGCACACAACTTTCCCAAAGAATCCTGATACTTTTTCTTGGATTCTCAACCCCTGTTACATCCTCTACAAGAATTCAAAACCCTATCTCCTTGACTGGCCGTACACAGGACCATTCTCCTATTTTTGCTAAAACTAGGTTTCTTTCTTCATTCACTGGCCACCCGGTAGGTCTGTCAGAGCATATCTTTGGTCTCCTGATTTTCTAAGCCTCCTCCTTGTGTACAGACCTTTGTGGGGTCTTCCTCCACACTTCTACCATGGGGTTTACCTTGGAGAAGTTCACCCTGCAAGTAAAGTGCCTTTTAGCACTGGTAAACTTGACTATCCTAGCCGGGCACTGTCAAGTCCGCCTAGGAGCAGTCCATAGCCATTCCCCCTGCATTCCTACTTACAACTACACCTATCCTAGCTATGTACAGGGATCCTAGCTCCATTCCCCAAGTATCCATACACTAGGTATGGTGGGAAATGGGTCTAGGACTCCATTCTGTCCAATTTACCAGTCAGGATAGAGTTTTCAAGAAAACAAAACAACTAACAAACGAAGCACTTGCCAAATGCAATCACACTCTACAATGTAACACAACAAAAAATAAACAAAGCAATGATTAGTTTCTAAAGCATTCTACAGGTCTGATCGATCCTGATCAACCATAGTTTCACAAAACACAGAATTGTAACTAACTTTCTCACTGTCATCTCATTTTCGAATTTTCAAACTTACAAAAATGCTCCACACCTTCCAACCTTTCACAATGGTCGAGGCACACTACAAATAATCCTTCACAATCAGTTAGGCCCGAGCCTTAACTGTTCTTTGGCCGCTTAAGGCATTACAAACCTTCATTGGCAAAAAAAACACAAAACACTAACCACTAACATTTAGTGTTAAAACTCACCCTTGACCATTCCAAATAGCTAACCACCACTACTGACAACTCCTGATTAACATTATGATAAATCTAACTCCTAGAGCAATGGTCCACATGACCATGGTGAAAAAACAAAATTGCAAAAGTACCTAGTCTAAGTGCTCACGCACCATCGGCTTTATCACGGTCTGATGCGTTTATCAGCGAAGAATTTGTTTAGTGCGTCGAACCCTTGTGCTGCGCCTCAGTATGGGAATCTATGGATGTCGTTAGAGATTCCCGAAGAATCGAGAGGCTATAAGCAAGTGATGTACGGTGGTGGGCGATGGCTGACTGTCAAAGTGGTGAGTAAAATTGAAGAGATGGTGGAGCCACGAGTTTCTTTATGCAAAGGTTTTGATTAGTGGAAACTTGTGCAACCTCGAAGTTCCTTGGGGAATCTAGCAGATGTCGTTAGAGATTCCTCGAAGGAGCTCCAGTGGCTTCCACGTAAGCCAAGCGGAGTGCGCGAGCAGTGGACACGTGGCAGCTTCAAAAGCTCGTTCCAGGCGAGCTCATGGGAATCTTGGCGATACCCTCCTGGATGCCTCAAAACCTCTTGAGCGGAAGACAAGTGGCTTGTGGGACCTGATAGAGCTGGCAGTCAATGTTTTGGTGATAGCAGATTATTGTCGGCCCGAAATGTGATGCAACTATTAGTGATGGCGAAGGGTTTTTGGAGCTTGATGACAATTGACTGATCACTGCTTGGTCAAGCGGTGGAACGAATAGTAGTGCGACACATGGCGATTTCTCATCGGTTATTTTTGCACTGTTGTTGCAAAACAACATCTATTGTTAGAAGCTGGATTGGTGAAAAGTGATTTATTATGTAGTCTTATGTGATCGGATTTTGGCAGTTGGCAGAGCTCGACTTTATTGCGAGGGTGGCTCGATGCAGGTTTGCAGGTGGATCTGATCCAAGATCGATTTGGCATGTCAATGAAGAACTAAATTTAATGCACCTTAATTGGTAGTTGGAAGAAGACTTGATATTGTTGGTCTTGACAAGAAGTCGATTAAGAATACTGAGAAAAGGGTTGCTGAGTTTTTGGATTGATTGTATGCCGAAAGAGCATTGTAACAACACGAGTGCATGAAAAACTCAAGTGTTCTTGTGAGCTAACTATCAAAGTGAGAGAACTATAACTTTGTATGTAATATTTTGCTTATTGTAATACAAAGTGTCTTTCTCTTGGTGTGGTGGGTTTTTTACTCAAAAGGGTTTTCCCACGTAAATCTGGTGTTATCTCTGAAATCATTTTATTTTTGTTACTCTTGTTACCCTTCATGTGTGCATCTTAAGTGTTTTAATGTTTTTAAAACTGGTATTTGCACGTCTCCTTTGTGGTTTTAGCGTTAGGAAAGCGTTTCCGCACCTCTACTTTTCCTTACAATGTGTTGCCAACTTGTATATGATTGTGTGTCTATACCTTTACTTTCATTATCACTTCCTAGTTGTGCATAAAAACTCTAAAAAATGACTCCTTATGCCTTTAAAATTATTGTGGGTGCACCCTCCTTTAAAAATTTTGATTTTGCAATATATATTAACAACTAATAATCATTTTGACTCAATCCCACATGATTGATAGTTTGGTGTGTTGATAGGGAGTGAGTACATGATTGGTGAATGTATTCACTATTGTAAAGAAACAAGTTCATTGGCTAGTTTCTAGGTTACTACCAAAGAAAAAATAGTTTCACCAATTACAAAAAAAATAGGTGCACAAGTTATCCCTATTGAAACACTACCACATCACCTACACATTGAAAACATGTGTGCTTATGAAAATACAAGCCCACCACAATAAGACATTGGGCCCACTACCTTGCCACATCATAGACACATGACATAGGTCTAGTAATTCACATTTACAATATGGACCCCATTCATAATATTGCCAGTGGTCCCTTTGACAAATAGACATCATTCAAGTGCACCTAGTTGTTCATCCTATTCACCATACAAAGGCACTTATTTAGAGCTTAGATCACCCTACCATCATTTGTTGTACACCTACATGGTATCAATGAGTTAGTCCATATATATTAGGATCCACATACATTATCAAATCATGTGTTTTCTTTTAATAGCTAATCAACAACTAGACAAACTATTGACATATACGGGCTTACAAAAGTAAATAGGGTAGTAGAGAGTGAAGAGGTTACTAGCTTCAAAACTCCCTATTGAGAAGATCACTCTATATAGGTTGATAACTTAGTGCCCCACTAGTTAGAAATTGATAATGGTCATCCATCGATCATCATTAACACATGCTAGGGTATAGTTAAAACATCAACACACCCTTTGGGTCCACTAATGTCGACATACCCAACTGATGAAGAGCCTATACATATTCCATGTATACACTGAAGCAACCACCCATGTCTTAAAACTTGAAACTAAAAACCATATGCTTCATTAGAGATAAGCAAATCAATGCTTGTAGGTGGCAATACCCAATAATGAGCAACCATCACTTAAAATGAAATCACACAACGATAGTTCACCCATTGAGACGAGTTTGTTCCATCCAACGAGAATCATCCATGTGACCATAATACAAAAGTCTCTTCAACACTTCTCTAAACATTTATTCAAGCCCACCAAGTGATGACACACCTAAGCCCCCCATTTATAAGGGATATCCATGAAGCAACACAACAAGTCAATGTCATCAATTAACTACCATGATGAATACATGAGCAAATGAAAATAAACGGTGTGGACCTAATGAAGATAACAAAGGGCAACAAAGAGTGGGGAGTGACCGAAAGAGCCCATTCCTACTATGAAGGAAACTATCCACTAAGTATATAGTCAATCATCACAAAAACAAAATCATACAGCTTAAGAGTCAATTGTGAACTAGAACATAAAGGGTATGGATATAGAAATGACCTTATTTCCAAAGACTTGACATGTAACTATATTAAGATGTTCATTTAAAATAAACTCAAAATTAAATAAGAATCGACATGAACAATTAAAATACAAATTTCACCATTATAAATATAGTAAAAATCAAATCAGATTAATTTGATTTAGATGATATTATTTTTATATCACATGTAAATATCACAAAAAATTAAAATCATCATTGACTTTAATAATACTATAATTAACAATAATTTAAACTTTGACAAATTATTGTGCCTAACAACTTACTCATCATATTACAATCCACTTAAAATGCCAATTGGTTTCCAATAAAGAAAAACCTTGTATGTGGTACCTCTTGTACGCTTGCCTAATCATATCCAACCTGGCGTCCTTACACACGCTAACGAACTTTGCCACGAAATTCCTGGCACACGTTTCTCCTGGAGGACGTGGCAGTCGACTGCTCTAGAAGGGGACTTCCACACGTGCCATTTTTAATTTCTTATTTGCTTTTGATATTTTTTCAAAGCGTTCATCACATTATAATTTTAATGGTTTTTGGAATAAAATAATCAAATGCCTTGCGTGTGGTTATGTTTTTTCTGTTAAACTAGATAGTAGTTTGGGTATTGTGTTAATTTAATGCCCACTACATTAAAAAAATGAGATTGAAAGGTAAAGCAAAATGTCATTCACATTTGTAAAGCAAAAGGTAAAGCATTAATGATGACAATAAAGATTGGGTAGTTTGATTATGAAGGTAAGGTTGGTACATTATAAATTGTGGGTTTTTTTTTTTTTTATATTTAATTATTTTTAAGTTTCAGGTGGTTTTTAGTGGTATATTTTATATTGGGATAATTTTCATTGTAAATATTGTGATATGTTGATCATAAAATATCGGTTTTTTATATTGAATATTGTAGGTTTGTGGTCTTAGAAATCAATTATCATCTTACAAAATAATCAAATTAACATTAAATTAATTAGTATTTGTTTACAAAATATAATCAAATTCACTGAACACTTGCAATAGCATAATATAATATTAACCATAATTTAATCAATGTTAATGTTCAACAAATTTATACTATTATAATATTTAAATACTACAAAGAAATGTATTGCTTTACAATAGATTAACTTAGGTTAATTAAATGAATGTTAATAAAAAGACAAGTTAATTAATTTTAATTAGAACAATATTGATAATTGAAAATGTCATTTTAGAAAATTGAATGCGAGAGAATTAAGACACTTAGCTTTTGGAATAATGATGAAGGATAAACTAACACAAAATATTTGAATGAGCATGCTAAGAACACTTATATTGGTATTAAAATGAACAAAAAATTGTTAAAATATCTTATAAGCTTCTTGTCCTTGAATATGCACACAATTGAAAAGCCGATTTTTTCAAAGGTTGACTTAGACAAACACATACCATAGCGATCCAACAATCCTCTAAAGTTGATATTAAATATTGACACTCTTTATAGCAAAGTCGACAACAAATCAAACACAATAAGAAACATGAGTGTACCTTATCCTAGATTAAAATTGTAACCAAAGATTAAATTTGTATCCACAGTGGATCTATAGATTTGGCACACCATATGGTGCAAAGGTTGTTCCAAATCTAAAATGGAACGCTAACAAAGAAAATTAGTTCCTGGATTATCAAATTTCTTTTTCTTTCAATCTAGAGCCAAGTACAATATTTTTTAAAAATAAAATAAAATTTATCAATTATCATTCCCACCACTATTAATTATTAATCTAGATTAATTTATGTGTATGCACATGCATCTTATTGGATTGGCCCAAATTAAACCTATGAGAAGGTTATTTTCCTTTTAGACAATTATATTAAAATTGGCATCTGACAAATTCATTGTCAGCAATTCACCGCCATGGAAAATTCACCGCCAAGTAAAATTCATAGTGGCGGAAAATTCACCACATCAATATTTTTAATATATATTTAAAAACTTTGAAATATATATTAAAAATATTAATGTGGTGAATTTTCCACCGCGGAGAATTTTTGGCGGTGAATTTTCCTTCGGTGAATTGCTAGCGATGAATTTTCCTAGAGCCATTAAAATTAGTTACTTTATTTTTTATAAAGTTAATAAAAATTGTAAAGAAAATAAATATTTTTTATATAAATTATTTAGGATAATAAAAAAGATGCATTTAACTAGAAAATAATTAAGTTAGATAATAGAGTTGATAAATATTTTACATAAATTTAGATTGATCAAATAAATGTAATTAGTTAGCAAATATTTAATCTAGAAAATTGAGTTGGGATTGATAATTAAACTTAAATAAATAAAATAATTAAATAGGAGGATAAAGGAGGTTCAAATGATGTTGATGTTGTTCTTAAATGACTTGCCGCTATGATAACTTTATTTACCTTAGTTTGATGAATGTATTAGTTTGAACTGTAATAAAAAACTTTACATATTGATGTTGCATACTATGTGATTAATCTTGATTGTCATGAAATTGATTTAGGATATGCAACAATGATCTTATATAAAATACTTTCTTGTAGGATGTTTGAGAAGTCAAGGTTGTGTCCAGAGATACTAACACTATTGAGGAGTTTTCTAACTCAATAGGTGAATGGACTCTCTTAGGTCAAACCCCTTGGTTGACTAAATTAATGGTGATGTAAAAGATTGGAGAGAACATTCCTAGACATGTAAATGACCTATATAATTATGTAGATTTGATTCATTTATTGCCCTTTCAAATTGAAGTGTGCTCTAATTATTGTCCTTTTGTTATTCTCATGTCCCTTAGCATGTGTTTAAGTGCACACTAAACATGTCTTCAAGCATCATGCCATATGAAATGTATGTTAGGCTAGCTCATGTAGCAATGAGTAAAAGTGGGGAGGAAAGTTTGAATTTGAATTTGATGGCTTGGATTTTAAGTCATTTTTCTACTCCTTAGGTTTGATCTTGATTAATCTCACATCACACAAATATTTAAAAGGATAAAGTGTTGATTTCAAGACATGGAACAAATGATATAGAATCAATTTAAAACATGTAAGAATATAATATTTATCATTAAATATTGAACTCAAATTACAAATTTATAAATTATGTTTACATATAAATATACCACTTGACTATATATTATTTGATTAAAACATTTCCATTCAAATTGATACAAAATTAAATAAAAATTAATCTAAATCTATTAATTTTAATATTATAATATAAACAAATTTTGATTTGAGAAAGATTTTCATATATCCTTGATGAAAGTGATTTTTAATATCTTTGAGCTTGTTATGTTATTGTTGAACTGTGACCATGATGTCTATACAAAAGAAAGAACAAGTTATGGTCAATAACTTAATGATGTTTAATTATAAATATAATACAAGCACCACCCTACCTATTCCACTATAAATTCACCTTCTCTCTCATCCATATCTCAAGAAGGATAACAAAGTATATGATGTATTTAGAAGGAGCAAAGATGAATCATCAATTATATACATGTATCAAATTCTTTGCATGTGCTCGTGTTTTTATCTTATCTAAGTTAATGAATCATAATTTCACTTAATTCCATGATTATTGGATTTATTGGAAGAGAATTTACTCTAAATAAAGAAAGTAATATTCATTGAATCACTTTTGAAAAATTGAACTGTGTAGATTTTGGTTTTAAATTAGTTTGAACACAACCAAATTTAATAATATTTTGAAAATAAAATTACTCTTATAATTATTTATTAGGGCTTTATTATTTTCTTTCATAATAGAATAAAATTTTCTTACAATAACTCCATGAATCCTCGTAGATATAAATTGGAGGGCATCTTATAAAAGGGGTCTCTACCTAAGACAAGAGAAACAAATAAAAGTTATTTTCATAATATCCTTTAAAAAATATGTTGAGAATGAGATGGGATGTGGATTTTGGATTAATAATAGGTGTCTTAAAAGTAACATAATATGATAAAATAGTAATAAAATTTCTATTAAGTAACGAATAATATATTGAAATATTTATTTATGGAATATAAAAATTAATAAATATTATTTCATTAATGATTAAAAGACATAAAATGTTAAATTCACATATTATTATTAGACCTACAATCTTAATTAACTTAAAAATTTCTAAAAATCAAAACACTAATTAGTTAGACTTTAAAACAAGGTTAGTCCAAAACATCAAAACATTGGGGTTTTATTTTACCTAGGAAAAATAGAAGAATTTACTAACTTTTATGAAAAAAAAACCTCTATAACTCCACTTGATACTACTCCTAGGTCAATACTAGCACTACCATGATCATGTTGTAGCTTAGAAATTTCCCACTTTGTAATCTTCACCAATTTTTTTTGCACTCACTTGGTGTCCATCCCCTTAGTTATATTTTAGGATAATTTCACTTTTACATCTATCCTTTCCCTAAATCACAAAAGGATAGTTCGTGGAGAAATGGCCTTAGGGACCCACTATTTATCAACCCTAAATGTTTGAACTCTTGAATCCTCAAAGACACTTTTGTATAATCTACAAAATGTCCATGTTGAATTTTGGAAAAAGAATCAGTCCTCACCCATTTGTGCTCTAATTATTACTACATTTTAAATGGTTAATTTTCCCAAAACCTAGTATAAACATAGTTTTACCCCTTATTTTCTAATTAATATTTAATTTAGTAAACTTAGAATTTAATTGCCTCTCTATTCTTTTGTGATTTGAAAGGACTCCATTATAGAATAAGGAAACAAACTAGAGATCTAAGGGCTATAGTTTGAATGCATTTGGTCAATTCAAGCCATCTAATATTAGTGGTATCCTTCCCTTCTCATCCATTATTCTACCCAATCCACTAATTTCATTGTAGGAAGCCATATAAAACCATTTTTTCCCTACCTAAGTCATAGTCTAAAAATGACATTTTTGGTAGGTCAAGAATAAAAAACAAGATGAACCAAATGTCACTAAAAGATCATTATGATAAAAATAACATCACACAAAACCTTCTACAACGCATCCAAGTGATATCTTAGAGTTGAGGTGATGTATGTCGATATATTCATGTATATATATGTAAGTTACACAATGATACTTAAGATAAAGAGGTATCAATAGGTAAGTAGGAGAAGTTACCCAATCACATATATCTATGCTTGTGATAAATAATATATATAATATATGATATGAATATATGTGTAGATATATCTTATGGTGCCTATGAATGAGTAAAATCAATTGAATCTTTATGTTATATGAATATGTTATCTACAATATTATTTCTTATTTCCTTTCTATTACACTATGATACATGGTTAAATTTCTAGTATAATAAATTCATACCTTACGTCTATATTTTATCATCAATATTTGGTTCCACTATGAGAACCCCAATTTGTGGTGTGTAGGAAGGAACTACATAAATAGGAAAAAAAATCTAGTAATACAAAATACTATTAGAGAAAGGAGTCTTAATAATAATTATTTTATTAAATAAGATGTGTGATAACATACTCTAGTTCATATCCTATGAGAGGGGCTAGGCACATAGGGGGTGACAAATAGAAATGGAGGATCATGAAGAGGATCTTAAAGAGATGTGATCATCAACGAAGATGTATATTGAACCATTAAGGATAAGATAAAAGGAATAATCAAATCCCAAATTAAAAAAATGTATGAAAAAGGGAGACAACAAAAGGTTGGGGATTTTTTTGAATAAATCAAGATGGCTACAAAAAGCACATAGAAGAAGAAAGGAGGATTAAACAAACCTAGAAAAGTAGGAAATATATGATAGAATGATGGAGAAGGCTAGAGAATCCTTTGTAGAGTGCACTAAGAGGTATGCTACTAAAGATTATATGATTCCACTAATAAAAGAACAAATAGTTACTATACCACCCAATATTAATGGAACATCTAAACAAATAACTATCCACATAAAAAGAGTAGAAGAAAACTGGATTGAAATAATAGATACAATAAAATAATATGATAAGTTTCAGGAATCAAGGAAGAAAGGGATTCAAATCTATAGTGCTCATCTAGAGCATAGAAGTAGTTGTGCTTCACAAATTGAATTTCTAACATCAAGGCATAGAAGAAAGGGTGCTCCATAAGTTGAATTTCTAACTAGAAATTCATATTCTAGAGTAGAATTTTTGAACAATAAGGTCATAATTAATAAATAATGTGAGGATCTATTAGCTCCAAATCAAAACTTAGACCTTTGGATTTGAGATAAGATTACCTAGAAAATGTAGCAAGTGTAGATATATAATTACTAAAGGAAAAAATGATGAGAATTTTAGAATTTCAAGAAAAAGAAAAGAATGTGAAAATATAAGAGACATGTGCAATATGTTACCCCTTGATACAATTAGAAAAATTAAATAAGAAGGGGAGAATCATGTTGGGTTCAAAAATAAATACTCAAAATTCTAAGGGGTAAATCCATTTTAAGGCCAAGGATATGTCATTCCTGAAGGTGGATAGACCAACTCATCAACACATATTGAATAATGATAAGAAAATTGTTGAGAGTGGATAATATCTCCTTCACTTTGGGATTAGCCAAACCCAAGAGGGTATTCCTATATGTAATCTTAAATAATATTTAATCACAACTAATATATCCAAATTGAAACAATTATAGTAGCATCCAATATGTGCTTGGTCCGAAAAGATGTCACTATACCAAGGACTAACTTGTTACACATATAACCTCTATTAAGTTTATCTATACATCATCACATGATTATAATATGTGGGTATATAGTACATGATTATCTTAAGGTGAAATCCTTCAAGGCTTATTGTGGATGTTTCCCTGGTTAAAATATTAAATCATGAAGTATGCATATAAATCTACTTGCTACCCCTACACTATTAGTTAAGTATATTATTCATTTTAAGGTACATGGAGCATTAAAAACTTCTATCTCTTGGTCAGTTCATTATATTGGGTTATAGAGTCATATTCAACTTGAAGACAAAACGCATAGAAATGATAGAAGATATGTGATATCAACAATTGAATATACTTAATAATTTATCTCCCATCTTTGTAATCAACACGCAATAATGAAATTCCCATTACACATAATTTTGAAATATATTAAAGTGTTAAAAAACTTATCAAGTCAAAATGACATTCACACCAATAAATAAGGTGAGAGAAAACCCCAAGCTAGGAAGAAACTATCACACTTCATCACTTAGATATATTCTTGAAGAACCAAAACTGGCCAAGGAGGAACTTAGTTATAAATATCCACTTTAGAATAGATAGCTCTTCATGATTTGCATAATGTGCTACTCTAATGGTGAGTGGGCATGCATGATTGAAACTTTATATCTTGCTCAACATTATAATCATGTGAAAATGAAAAATGACAAATTATTTGAATGATCAATAATATTTTGTTTGGTCATTGAAACCTTGTAGTAATTTGATCAAGGATTGAATGTTTTCAATGCTACAAGTCAAACATGTTGAGATCTCATGAAATCTACCAAAATGGTGGCTAGAAATTGTGCAAAGGCTACTTGCATCTAAAATTCCAACTACCACATTCATGGGGGCATGACACACTTTATCCACCCATGATTAAACACTTTGGATTTATACCCTTGGGATGAATAATTATTTTTTGGGTAGGAAAGATCAATATGGTAGTTACAAGAGTAAAATTGAGAATTATGGTAGTTCTGGAAGTGGTTGGAGTGAACTAGAGAAATTATAGAGGAAATACAAAAACCCGAGGAAGAATCAAATGTGAGGAAGAACATGCAATATTTTTATGCAAAATGGAATAGAATAGTTAGAATTTTGAAATAAATCTATACATAATTTGGAACTTCACAAAAAAATTCAACAAGAAGGTATGGAATGCTTGGGAGAAGGCATCGGGAAAATATTTTAATAATTAATATGACAAGATGTCCAGACAGGGAGAAGAATATATGGATGTTAGGTTGAGGTCTACACAAGAAGAAATACAAAATAATAGGTTACTAGATATTTTAATAGAGATTCAAAGTAGGAGTGGATATTGCAATAGGGACCTAGATATTCAAATGTAAGAGGAAAGTTTGTAAAAGGGAAGTGGAGGATAATAAGGGGAAATATTGTATAACTAGATACTAGATGTGGATGAAGTAGAGGGGAAAATATTTGGATCCACTTCAAAGGTTTGCATGCATGAAGAGGAAGAAGGGAACATAATTTTAGAAAGATTAGGAGTGGAGATGGATGAGATGATGGGATGGAAGAAAAAAATCCAAATCCTAATCCAGCTATTGTGAATACTGAAAAAGATGATAAACATAAGTAAGAATTAATATAGAATAATGGGAAAGGAGGGGAGGAATGGATATAGAAGAAGTATTTGAATCCACATTGTGAACCCAAAAAATGAGGTAAAACAAAATGAAGCGATGGGAAGGAAAGGAGAAATGGGAACTATGAAATTTTTATGTGGGATAGGATGCATGATTAGGATATTGGTCGAATAGGAATTATCCAACTCGAAACCAAAATTTTGCAACATTGAGAAATCAATGGAGAAAGACCAGAACACACCCTAACTTAAAATTTTCTCTATATTTTAAAATCCAACAAATAATAGGCACATGGGGGATGAAGGAGAACAATAAATTATGTAATTTTGACAAAGGGGCCCCATTGAAATAATTCTTAGATCAATTGTTTATGATGGGAAAAAATGAGACATAAATGCATAAAGGAGTTGGGACTCAAGAAAAATTGACATTATGAAATTGAGTCCCAACATTGGCTTTGGTTGGGGATGTATGTCTCTTATAGGTATAACAAGAGTTTTGATCTCTAGGTATAGAATAAAAGGGGCATGAAGAGGGGATTGATACAAATAGACTTCATCTTGACAAGCAAGTGTCAAGATTGTACAAAGAAATAACAAAAATATATGCAAGACAAGACATCATTACTTACATGAAGTAATTCTTAAGATGCAAACCATGAACTAGTATATCCATTAAATCTCTTACCAATTTTTTGAGATGGTACGCATTATGACCATACTCCTCTACAATTTCATATGGCCCAAGAAAAAAATGATTAAAATTCTCATGTTTACTTTTATTCTTGGATATGACATTCCACATGAGGATGATATTTCCAACTTGGAAGTTTCTTTACAATGATCTCTTGTCAAATATATATTTTGTTCTTTTCTTGTGTGACAAGATTTTCTCATGTGCAATCCTCCTATTCTCATCTAACTTTGTTAGTTTTGTAGACACCCTCAAATCAACCTGCCATTTTATAATTAATTAAATAAATATTTAATTAATTATTTTCATTGATCCATTGTCTCACCATATTCTCATAATTAATTAAATAATTTTATTATTTAATTAATCATTTTTTGCCCTTGTAATTAATTAAATTTTATTTTATTAATTATATTGCCCTTTTCTTCTAAGGTTGATTAATTTATTTAATTCAACCATAGTCTTTACCCAACAATTCTTCTAATCCTAACTAATTAATTAATCCATGTTTCATTTATTATTTATCTCTTCTTAATTTCTCATTAAATTTTTCTCTAATTTAATAATCGTCTAGGTTCCAAACTTGCCATCATTTTCCACGTGTCCTTCCCCTTCACATGCACAAGCTTGAATATTCCTCTAATAACCCTCCACCTCCCCATTCATATATTCATTAAGGACAAATATCACTTTTAGGTTTGACTATGCATGAGGTCATCTCCCTTCTTTAAATAGGTTCTATTTTTAAATTCTCACCTCCCTTGGAATAGCAAAAAGTCAAATCTTGCCTATTTAAGAATCTTACCACAATCTCCCATTTTCTTGTCTAATATCTATTCAATAATCATTCTTCTTAGCTTTCCCCTCAACCCTCGACAAGATCACCACCTCCTTCGAAAGAGGAGGCTAGTTCGTCTACCGTTGTTGGTCATAAAGCTAATAATAATAGCAACCCCAAATGCGTCCCTAATATGGTAGGGAAAGGAGGTCTAGCTCCTTATGTTTCAAAAATAGTCAACACTTTTGTGTTAAATAATGCAAAAAATTCCACTTCCCAACCTAGTTCGATCGCAACACAACCCTAGAATATTCAAGTCCAACATACTTCCCCAATGGTGGGTCAAAGGAGGTCTTGTAGCCTATTTTATTGTTTGTAAGAAGGAAAGTTCGTGTCGAGGCTTAAACGATTGGGTTAGATCAATGTTCAAATTGGCAACTTCAATTCTCTTAACATGGTGGTCCAAAATAGTTATTCTACCCATGATAGGATGGATAATGAGGAAATGCCACTTTATTGTTAAATGAATTATATTTCCTAGAATGTGTGAGATCTCACAAACTTTCCTCAGAAATAATTTGTTTGTGATGTTCATGCTTAATTTTTAGATTAGACATTCTTTTCCTTCAACAAGTCAAAGTGTCTAAATTTCTAAGTTGTGTGGCATGTTGTGTCATTTGGCCATCCAACTTTCCTCTCAATTCCAACCACAAAGCTGGTCGTGGTGGAGTTATCACCTTCCTCTCACCTATGTGGCATCAAATTTTGGTTGATCATGGATGTGACCCCACCAATTTCGTGGTTTGGGCTCTCTTCTATATGAATAATCATTCCCTTGGAGTGATTAATGTTTATGCTTCCAATGATGAAAGATTTACCCTTTGGCAATGGATAGAAAATTCAACGTCGACCACCACTTGGGTTATGTCTAGAGATTTCAATATGATTGAGTGGCCCCACGATAAGTGTGAAAATTTGCTAATGTGATCAAAATTTGGTGAAAGAGAGGCTTGGTTCTACATGCATAATAAATTGGGGCTTTTGATTCCAATTCTAGTTGGTGTCTTGGGAAATCCCCTTGGTACATGTGGACCAACTTGTGGTCTAGGACTAACAAAGTTTTAAAGAAGCTTGATCATTCCATAATTTCAACACAATATTTTTTCACCTTTTCCAGTTGTTATTCTGTTCTTGTTAATCCTTTAGTGGATGTTGTCTTTTCAGATCATTTTCCCTTATAATTTCTTATTAAATGGAATTTTTTTTCTCCCAAAGCTCTTTGGATTCAATTCATCCTCAACACATTCTTGCTCAATCACAAGGCCACACTCACTCATATCCAATGTGTCTAGAATCTTGAGCCACATCTCCTTCATGGAATTGGATGGCTCAAGTAGTAGTACCTTGAAATATTTTGTCAATCCTCTGGCTCGAGTATTCAATGGAAAAATACCTTAGTTACAAATAATCTTTCATGTCCAAGGTTACTTGGTTGAGTTCCTTTGTTTCCTAAGCAACCCTTTTTCCTTCCACGCTAGCCCTTTTGACCTTTAACAAGCGGTGTTGGTGAGAATAAAAAAGTCACAATACTAGATCACCAAGCCTCTCTCATTGGCTAGTAATTTTCAATTTTGTTCCAATATTTTGGTAGCCACTCATGTTTACTACTCTTCTTGATGGTTTCCTTTCAAGGCCTCATACCTTAATATGGAAAAACTCGAATATTTTCTTAGGCATCCAATGATGGGAATCATGGTTTTCATAGAGTGGAATGAATTTTTTTTTGTCTTCCATGGGAGGTTGGAGGTCTTGAATTGATCTCTATTCATCGACAAGTCAGTGCCTTGTGCGCAAAATAGATAATTAGGGTGATCACTAGAAATGAGGTCAGGAAATTTCTTGTTTCCCATTGCATTAGTTTTGGTGTCCCTCATGGTCACTTGACCTAGAAGGGTATGGATATTGAAACTCATTTAACTATGAAGGAACCAATTCACATATAGGGCACCTTTGTGATAAAGAGTATTTATAAAGATTGGGAAGCCATAAAGCCTTAGTTGTAGTGGGCAGGAGATGATCGTTGTAATGGTTTATCCATTAGCCAATATTTTGTATGGTGGTCTCATCTCTTTAGATTTCAAGGGAGGCAATTAGCTATCTTACCTTGGACATGAGCTCTCAAATTCTTCAAAAGAGGAGCTAAATTTTTTCTAGATTTCATTCATCTAACCACCAAGAATTTTATTCCTTAGGTAGATTTCAAGAAAAAATTTTGACTTTCCAACCAAGATCAAGGAACTTACTAAATTAGTCTTACCTCCATTCCCATGTAGTTGCTTCACAAGCTAGGAGTGTAGTTTTTCAAGCCATGATGGAATAATTGGAAATGATTTTCAAAATACTCCTTGTTAGAGTTATAAGCCCTCTAATGGCTTCTCTTGGATCTCTCCACCCTTGCATATGATTGACCAACTTAATCTTCATTGGAAACTTTAATCCTCTTATGGGGTTTGGAAAAAATGACTATAGGGTGCATGGGCTACTATTCTAGAGCCTAAATTTGCTAATTTTACTTGGTGTTTGCTATACCAAGGTCTTCCCACGGGACCTAACTCACTCACATGGGTGTTACCACTCCAAATTACCCATTTTTTGGCCATATTGAGACCCTCAAACACCTCTTTTAGTTTTTTCCTCAACCTTAAGAAGCTTGGAATTGGATCCATGAATTATTTAAACCCTTTCGACCCACTCCCTTTTCATGGCTCATGGTTTTTCTTAGGGATAGGCCTAATCTCCCTCACAAGTATACCCAGTTATGACACACTTTTAAGGTGGATTTTTATTTAGTATTTGGAAGGATATAAATGGTGTGTTGTTTAATCGCAACATTGTTGATAAATTCTTTTCTTTGTACATTAAAGCTAATATGATTTTCTCTAATACTCTTATGCAGATTTAGGTGCTAGTTAATATAGTTACACTTAAATTTTCTCATCTCTAGGAGCTATTGGACCATTGAGGGAATTTCCCTTGCATTGTAGCCTGAGTGCCTCCCAACTTCACCCCTCCTTGAGGATGTCGAGGTGGATTAGTCACTCTTCTAGATGAGACATTTGAGGAGGTCATGAGTCTCATTCTCGTGGTCCTCTACCGAATCCCAGGGATAATGTTTCCCGTGGAGGATGACCTCAACCTTTGAATTTTCTATCTCCTCGATGGGACACTGGCTAGCTTGACACCAACAAATTTACTCATGTATTTCTTTCCATATCTCTAACTCACACTCAACCACCCTTGGAGGAGAATGCTAAAGATAATTCTCTCACTATTTGGGAGCCAACTGATGACTCTAATATCAATGATTTTTTGGGAATCTTGAGGATAAAAATCCTCCTCCACGTGGCATAGCCATGACTACATAATGTTTTATTTTATTATTTCAAGGCTTGACCCTTTTGTTAGACTCGTGGGTGTGCTCTCCTACCACCCTCCCCTTTTTTGTGAATATTGAACTATTTTCTTTAAATTAATATAATGTTAAATATGACATATTCATAAAAAAACCATTCTTCTCATTGAATCCTCTCATGGAACTTGTCCAATTCCTCTTTCTTGAGACACATCTTCTAATCTAAACCCTTTATCTTTTAGAAAAATCTAAACCCACCATTACTCACACTATGAATCTATAAATATAAGCCTTCACCCTTCATTATCATCAAGTCTTGTGCTATTAAGTATAAGCTATCATTTTTTTTACCAAGATCATGTTAGTTTTACTATTGAAAAAACCACATTCATAAGTAAGAAAGTATTTTGAGAGAGAAAATCAAGTGGAGCTAGGGTGCACTCTAATTTATTTCTATTTGAGGAGAAAAATGATTTGAGATAAAGGGTATTGTATATTTTCATTATCTTTATGTTATTTTCATTTAATCATTTTCTTGTCTTTATTTTGTTCTCTTGAGGGGGCATACCAAACTCCCTTCTCATCATTCTTCTTCATCCTTTTAGTGAATGGGGCATCATGTCACTAGTCCTTATCCATTTCTACCCACTATGTTGTTTTCTTTGATATAAAGCCACTCCTTACAATCATGGCATCATACCAAAGAGGGGAAAAATATACACCTAGATTTTCTAATACCTAACCACACTTCACTTTACCTTGTTCTAGCCTTTAATCAAATAAATGTTTATTAATTATTTAATTAATCCATCCCTTACCTTTATCCCTCTTCCTTAATTAAATAGGCTTAAATCTATTTAATTAAGTCTAACCCTTCACCTTTATCCCCCACCTTAACTAAATAAATTTATATTTATTTAATTAAGTCTTAACCTTATCCCAATAAACCTCCAACTAAATCAATTAATTAATACCTTTGTATGAGGAAGGAGTATGACATTACTTAGTGGTCAACCAAGCCATGGAAGTTTTGTTATAGGAGGGAGAATATTTTATTATGGACTATAGGACATGTGGGAATGCGTGTAATGAGTGGAATGCATATGTCATCCTAATAGATGGTGGAGTAAAGCTTATTATACATGTCGTATATAAACAATTTTTCACCATGGTACTTTTCAAAGGATTAATTATTGATTTATAGTTTTTAGTTTTCATTTGCATGCAATACAAAAAAATCAAGAAAATAAAAAACTAAAAAAATAGTAAAGAGAAAATAATTCGTCCAATGGTGAAAACCACTTTGATAATGTATGCATCATGGTGAAAAATTGTTTACATGTGTGATGTGTAGTAATATTTATTCTACCATATATTAGAATGTCATACACATTCAACTCATTACACTCATTCCCACATCTTATAGTCCATAATAAAATTGTAATACTTGGAAATAACTTTCTATCAACTATAAGAATGCAAAAACCTAACTCACTGAGTGAAAGTTATGCCTCTAAAAGAAATATATTCCATTAGGTTTTGAAAACCAAAAAATTAGTGATTTTCAAGTAGTCTTTGGGCAACATTTCCAGCTATGATAATAGAGGATTTGTGTTTGAGCTAAAATTGAGTGATTGGGGATAATGGCACCCCTTAGGTGTGTTATGAAAAATGATGTATCAACCTTGCAATTATAATAGGTTAATATATTTGAGTGTGGCAGGTTTCAGATCTGAGGGGGATTCCCATCTCAATCCATGTGCCTCGACAAAGGTTTGGGGGCAATGCCTCTGATATATATTTTATCATTGTAAATTTGGACTATTCATCACTAGATCACAAATCTGATGATAGAGATTATGTTGGCTCTTCTTGCCCTAGAAGGAAACCCTATTCTATGAGGGCATTATATTACAACTATGTATTGAAATTTTATATTATGTGTGAGTATTTGATAGGTGTTGAGTTTCCTTTGTATCTTTGGTTAGTGATACTTTTGTGGGAAGCTTGCTCTTCAAGTATATTGTAATCTTGTCAATTTTTGAATAATATATTAGGCAACTTTTGAAGTGTGGGATTTTTCTCCTGAAAGGTTTTCCCCACATAAATCATTGTGTTGTAGTATGAATGATATTTATGTTTAATTTATGTAAATATTTATAATTTTTTGCATAACCCTCCTCTCAAGATTAGCGTAGGAAGTTGCTCCACTACCTTAGCTTGCTTACAAGATGGTGGTTGGGCTTGCCCTTGGCAATGCACTAACTGCTAGTGACGTGACCACCTTATGGCCCCAAGATTTTTATCCCCCATTTGGATAGTGGCCAAAAATATTTTTAAAAATATTTAAAACCTATGTACCTCCTACTCTAGCCACTTCTAACCACTTGTTGATATTAGTGGGGTGTACTATCAACCAAACATAGTTTTTCATTAAATTTTTTGACAACATCGTATGAAGTAACACCATGCTTGTGCAAACTAAAGAATGTTCCTATAATATTTCTTATAATTTTGACTTGTTATATTTGTTGACCATACCATCAATTGACACATACAAACTATACAACCATATGAATTCCATGTAATTTTACGAACATTGACTATCTTAGATTCCTCCATACCTTAAAAATGGCCATTTTTTCCCTACAAATCCTATAGTGTTTTATATAGATCCATTGGTATTTAGGCCTTGTAGACTTAATGGCAAAGTCCATTTTTGTCTAGTATGTACCCAACAAAATTTTACCTCTAAAACCCTCACAAAAAGAGCCCAAATAGAAAACTCACTTTTCAAATTTTCATCAAAACCTAGATTTACAACAGCCAAAGTCTACAAACACATTTGTAACCTTGAAAATATATTTATTTTTTTCTTGCAAGGCTATAAATTCAACTATGCATAAAATTTTACTCATACCAAGGGTTAGCAACCAGGGAGATGTTTCCTCTTACAACCTACCAACCAAGCTCTAATACCAAATGAAAGAAAAATTTTAGCCATAATAAATCATTTTCACAAAACCCGTAGAGAAATAAGTATTTAGACAAGTATTTAGAAAAATATTGTATAAGAATAAAGAAACATATCATTAAAGATGACACAATTTGTACCCTAAAAAATCCTCAAAGGGAAAAACTCAACCTCCAAAAGCACTCTCACACTCAATGTATTATCTCATGAATTAAGATTATAACATACTTGCAAAGTATCCATACAAGGCTTCTAAAACATCAAGGCCCTTAATTGTACTCCATGTTAGTAAACAAATGAGAATTATGTAACCCCATATCCCAATCCATGCTTTCTCTACTCACGTATGCAACTTGCAAGAGATGCTCATTCTAACTTTAGTCAACGAGCCAAAGATTATGACAACCAACCTCAACAACTAATAATGCCTGCTTTTATAGAATCAAGCTTGCACAAGATCACCAAATGGTGTTACATAAACCATGTGCCTTTAAACCATGAACTTACAAAACGATGCCTCCTCATTTACTTTTTTTGTGGTACTAATTTTTCTCAATTTCCTAATGTGTGACACACATGCAATATTTATTCCAATGTTACATTCAAGAGACACATGGCCCCAAGAATGTCTAACCTATTTGATCCACACGTTCCTATATTCCCAAGTGCACCACAATTTACCATTAATATTACATTATACACATTATGCAAGGTGGACAACACATGTTTTATTAACAAGAATAGGGTACTAGGTCTTCTTCTTGCACCATGCCAAAAATGATGCATTTTACATACATTATCTTCTCTATTATGTTATTAAGACTTGAAACCACAACCACCTCATTAGTCCTTGCTTGCATTGTCACCTCTTGTTGTAGCTTTCCTAGCTCAACCTAATAATCCACTAGGGTTTTGAATCCCAAATGTTTGAACATGTAGGAGAGCCTATAAATATCGAGGCTTCTTTTCTATCGAAATCTCTTCATCAAATAAACTAATTCATTTCTAAGCCTCTCATCCTCCGTCAACATGGGGTTTTTCTTTCTTGGCTTGGTTGTGCACCAACAACTCTTGTTTTGTAATATCAATCAAGAAATCCAAAAGTTGAAGTGACAAAAAATGTAAGGCTTTCACATTTCCATCATCATTTCATAAAATTGTAGAGGCAATGTTTTTCCATGAGATTCCAAATAAAACTTCACTTCTTGCACATCTCTATGATAAGCTCAATTCTCTAATGTACTACTAAAATCTCTCAAACATAAGAAGATTGTAGAGGTAGGTAGTGATATGTTTATGCCTCTTATCTTCTCAAATAACATTGAGAATAGCGTGATACTTTTAATGATGGTCACCTCTTTTTAAATTTGAAACATTTTTTACTTTTTCATGCCTATACTATCATGAGACTGTGAATTAAAAATAATACTATTCCATTACTTTTATTTATAGAAAATAATTGAACTATTAAATTAAAATTGAGGTTAATAAATATGACAAACAATTAATTATGTTTTTTTTATAACATTTTTAAGTTTTAGTTTGGCAGTTTTCTTGTTTCAAAAAATATTTTCATTAATAATGATACTATAGTAGTTTTTTCCCTACTACAAAACTCATTTCTATAGTGATATAGATATTTACTAGTACTTGCATCTAAACGAGCTTCAAGGATTACACAATATAAAATTATATGTATGTTAATAGGTTAGAGAGTACGTGTTTGTGCATACAAAATCTAATTGCATGTGGCTAGACTAAATAATTAATTATAAATGTTAAATAATGGAATGAAATAAACTTAGACAAATCTAGATTTTTTAAAGAAAGTTGCCATCAAATTGACAAAAAATAATGCAAATAGAAATAGAATGGTCCTATATAGTTGTCAAATCAATATTTATCTAGCTTTTATGTGATAAGTGAGATTTTGGAGGCTTTTATCTAATATTTTGGAAGCTTTGATTTCAATTGTCAAATTATGATATTGCTATCAGGATTCAACCGTGTAGTTTTCGAGTCAAACCATTGACCCATGATTCATGAGTAGTGGTTCACAAGAACCCATCTCTCATGATAATGAATGATCCACTTAGCACTCATTGCATCTAGGTGATGCTCATAGAGGTGAAGCATTGGTTTGTCCCGGGAGGTCACCCATCCCAGTACTGCTCCAGCTCAAGCGCGCTTAACCACAAAGTTTCCCCCAAGGTTAAGCCTACTTAGCTTGCTACCCCATTTGCAAAACCTTCAGCAAGTGTTGTGCCTTATGAACCATTCATTATGGAGCCCCTTTAGCTCATCAATTGATAAGTAGGAGGTTTCTTCCACAACGTGTCAAATTATGATATTGCTATCAGGATTCAACTGTGTAGTTTTTGAGTCAAACCATTGACCCATGATTCATGAGTAGTGGTTCACAAGAACCCATCTCTCATGATAATGAATGGTCCACTTAGCACTCACTGCATCTAGGTGATGCTCACATAGGTGAAGCATTGGTTTGTCCTGGGAGGTCACCATTCCAGTATTGCTCCAGCTCAAGCGTGCTTAACCACATAGTTTCCCCCAAGGTTAAGCCCACTTAGCTTGCTACCCCATTTGCAAAACCTTCAGCAAGTGTTGTGCCTTATGAACCATTCATTATAGAGACCCTTTAGCTCATCAATTGATAAGTAGGAGGTTTCTTAACCTTGGGGGAAACTTCGTGGTTAATCGCGCTTGAGCTGGAGCAGTATTGGGATGGGTGACCTCCCAGAACGGACCAATGCTTCACTTCTATGAGCAACACCTAGATGCAATGAGTGCTAAGTGGACCATTCATTATCATGATAGATGGGTTCTTGTGAACCACTACTCATGAATCATGGGTCAATGGTTTGACTCAAAAACTACACGGTTGGATCTTGATAGCAATATCATAATTTGACACGCTGTGGAAGAAACCTCCTACTTATCAATTGATGAGCTAAAGGGGCTCTATAATGAATGGTTCATAAGGCACAACACTTGCTAAATGTTTTGCAAATGGGGTAGCAAGCTAAATCGGCTTAACCTTGGGGGAAACTCTGTGGTTAAGCGCGCTTGAGCTGAAGCAGTACTGGGATGGGTGACCTCCCGGGATGGACCAATGCTTCACCTTTGTGAGCATCACCTAGATGCAATGAGTGCTAAGTGGACCATTCATTATCATGAGAGATGGGTTCTTGTGAACCACTACTCATGAATCATGGGTCAATGGTTTGACTCGAAAACTACATGGTTGAATCCTGATAGCAATATCATAATTTGACACGCAGTGGAAGAAACCTCCTACTTATCACTTGATGAGCTAAAGGGGCTCTATAATGAATGGTTCATAAGGCAAAACACTTGCTACCCCATTTGCAAAACCTTCAACAAGTGTTGTGCCTTATGAACCATTCATTATAGAGCCCCTTTAGCTCATCTTGGGGGAAATCCGTGGTTAAGCGCGCTTGAGCTGGAGCAGTACTGGGATGGGTGACCTCCTGGGACGGACCAATGCTTCACCTCTGTGAGCATCACCTAGATGCAATGAGTGTTAAGTGGACAATTCATTATCATGAGAGATGGGTTCTTGTGAACCACTACTCATGAATCATGGGTCAATGGTTTGACTTGAAAACTACATGGTTGAATCCTGATAGCAATATCATAATTTGACATGTTGTGGAAGAAACCTCCTACATATCATTCAATTGTCAAATCAATATTTATCTAACTTTTATATGATAAGTGAGATTTTAGAGGCTTTTATGTGATATTTTGAAAGCTTTGATCATCAAACGGTAACTGGTTCACTATTAACGACTCAATAATAATTTGAAAACATGAAGCTTGTTTCATTCTCAAATCTCACACTATATATAACCTATCGATTAATAATTTAAAAAATAATACATCACACAATAGAATTCAAAAATCTTTCAACAATTATCAATATAAATTGTAGAAGCTTAATATCTTTAATTTAAAAGATATTGTCGTCATGGCTTGCGATATCACCCGGAGTTTTCAGTGTACGCTGTAAATGTGTCCGTCCATTCAAAAATAGAACTACAAATCCTTTATGCTGACGTCTGCATGACGCAGCTATAACGGCGCAATTATTATGCTTTAAATCAAACGTTGCGGCGGGACCAGGCTGACTAGTTATTGGAATAAAAAAGTCAACACACACTTCTCTCTAGAAAACGTCAACACGCAGTTTTCTGTAATAGTACAATACCTCTCTCTAGAAATTTTGAGTAATCCCGCGTAATCAGGGTCTTGAATTTGTTTGATTTTTGGAAATTAAAAGTATACAAATTCTGGTCAAACCTTAAAATGTATGTGTAGTGGTTTAGGTGTCATCTTCAAATTAAAAAAAAATTCAATCGAAGAATAGTAATTAAATTGATAAAGTTGATAGTTATATAAATAGATTATCCATCAAAATTTAATTGATTCGATCATGTTCGGTGACTTTAAGTTTAAAATAGTGTAATATTAAGGTTGTTTTTATAATCCAATCCATTAATTAGGGTTTTGGAGTCTTTAAGTTTAAAATAGCGTAATATTAAGGTTGTCTCTACAATCCAATCCATTAATTAGGGTTTTGGAGTCTCTGAGTAGCTGGAGATTATTGACTAAGTTTTTTTTCTTAGCATCCCCTATTGGAGTTTCTTCCAAATCATTATCATGACATCAAAATTGAGATCTCACACCTTTGAAAATTTGGGCCTCAAGCTCATTATCCACCAACTGTAGACAAATGAGAAATGCAAAAGAATCTAATCTTCAATCCTTAAAATGATCACTTTTCAATATGTCATAATCTTCATCTGCATTTAATGATAATATTCATATGAATTTTATGCATATCTTCCACACATTTCACATTTTCATAATGTTACTTAAATATTATATCTCTCCAATAGTCAAGTAATTTTACAATTCATTTTTATCAAAAATGATAAATAATTATCCTACTTTGACTATTAAATTGAATGTGGTTTAAGAATAGCCTATTTCCATAATGGTATTCACCCATATTTATCTTCTAAATTTGTGATACAAAATAATATAGATGTGTTATATACATATCAATTGTATGTATATAACATATGAATTATCCACAAACTTCTTGTAACAAATTATTGTTCTATGTGAATGAACATTTATAATATTTATTCAATTCTTCTTATGTAAATTTGTGTTGGCTTTGATGTTATTTTTTTTTTCATTTTCTCCAAAAAAATTTGAGAAAAAATTGCCAACAAAGATAATTACATGAAAATGTATAACACTTTTCTTATTTCTTCATACGTACGTACGTACATACATACATACATACATACATACATACATACATACATACATACATACATACATACATACATACATACATACATACATACATACAAGATTATAAAAATGACAAGAACAATTTTAATTTTGTTTTTGACTAGTTATATGTCATATTAGATTTTGTCCAACGAAAAGCTAAAAGCTTTCTCTTATAATTGAAAAGACTAAAATTCTAATAATCTTCTAATCTTCTATATTGTATTTTCAATAGTAACATTGTTCTTTGGTCCATTAATTTTCTTGATTCATGATGTCTCATTACCTCCAAAGGTTCTTAATTGCTGAAAGGATATCATTTCTTCTATTTTTAGCAACACTTCCAATACCATGATTGTCAGATGCTTCTTCCTATAGCTTGGAAAAGTGCAAAAGAAAAGATTACTTGTTTCTTATAATTGAGTAATTATGATAATCATAAGTTAGTTATTATTTTATTAATATTAATGTTATTAAGAAAATAATTGTTAGCAAATATAAAAGTATATATTTTAATTAAATTATTAAATATATAATTTAATAAAATTAATTTTATAAAAGAGATTAGTCACTTCATCACATTTATTATTTGTAGTTAATTTTAATAATTTAATGTTGAAATTTATATATGTAAAAATAACATATTTCGTTTATTTGGTATAAATGTGTCAAAATGTTCTCACCAACTTAGGTGTTCCATTTTGACCTCATTATTTCTATTCAAAGATATCTCATAATTGATATAATATGTGTTTTAAGTTGGTCAACAATTGTAACTCCCTCTTACAACTCTTTTACATGTTTTAAATATTTAATATTTCCAATGCAAGAGGCCTAATTTTTAGAGGTCATAACTTTTGATTTGCGAAATTGTTCGATTCCCCACCTCTTTCTTAATTGTAGAGCTCAAAATGAATGCATCTTTGGAAGTGAATCCAAACAACTCAAATTTTTTATTTTTCCCAATCGTAAGTTAAGTTTTTATGTAAATTATAGTTTGAAAATTGTATTCTTTATATACTTAACATTAAGAGCAAGGTTGATACACCTTTTGTATCATTATTTTTATTTTCTTTTGTGTCCATATTGGTGGAATATCTAAAATACAACATATTGTATAGGAGTGAATTTGCACCCCTTGTGTAAATTCTCCTTTCACATACTCTCACCTTAGAAAATTAAATCTGAAGGCGAAATTCCACATCACCCACTTGCCTTTTGCCCACTTGACATTTTTCTTGTGTGTCGGTGAGAGAATATTTGTGGGGGAAGCAAGTGCGGCATGTAGACGTCTATAGGACGCGCTTCCGTCCTTGACGGATTCCCACTGTGTGGTATAAAAATGGGGAATTAACAATGTAAAATTCAACACACATCAATGAAACGTCTTACGTGAAAGAGATTGAAATAAAAAAAAATAAGCTGCTATATCTACTCTTTAAAATCGTCTCATTGCTCTCTAATCTTAAGGATCTTCTAATTCATGCTCTCAGATTTGTATGTTGCACATGAATTTATCAGATCGCAACCTAAGAAACGAGAAGATCTATGAAATGAAAAGTTGCATGCCTACATTAACATGTTTTTGTATTTTTGATTTGAAGGCTAAATGAAATATGAGATTGATGTTATGTAAATGATGCTAAGATTATGGTTGTTGATGCAATGGAAATCGAAATGCAATCTTATGATAAACACAATAAAAACTAATGCAATACTAGAATGCTACAAAGTAAAATTTTCATTATAACAATGCTAAATGCTATGCAACTCTAAAATGCTCTCAATTGCTCTCAATTGCTAAGATAATTTCTATAGCATAAGTTTATGATGAATTCTCTATGTGAAAGCTGTAGAATGGTCTCTTATTTATAAATTTTTCCAAGCCTTGAGTGAGGTGACAAAGATGGACGATTGAGATCACGATCCTAGGACATCAACGGTGGATCACAAGGAAGTTGGAGGAAATCATGGAGGCTGCTCCATTTGGAAGGGAAAATCATCCAAGTGTCAAGGAACATCAATTGAAGGAAGGAGCCATGTGTCTCCAAACAGGTTAGAAGGTTGTGAATGGATATTCTTAATTTAGAAATTATAAATAATTAAAATCATGTCACATGTGATGATGTAGAGGTTGATTTGGAGGAAGTTAGGAAATTATGGAGAAATGTGATAAATTTGAATGAAAAATTTAAATTTAATTAAGGGAGAGAAATAATCAAATAAAAAATTATTTAAATTTGTGTATTTAATTAATTCAAGAGGGAAGATGATTTTTGTATAGAAGAATTAAAGGGGTGAGCTATACAAATAAATTTATCAATTTATTTATATAAGTATAAGAATTAAGATTAATTAATTAAATAATTGGTATGCAATTAATTGTGCTCCAGACCATTTTTATGTGTACATATTTTGCCCCTCTTTAAAGTGATGTGCGCAGACGCATTGCTTCAAAGAAAATATTTGTTAGATCGTGATGATAAATTTTTTGACATGCCCCAGATGTTGATTCCAGTGATGATTGATGTATGCCCCTTGGGAGATAAATCAAGGAATTTTTGAATTTTTAATGATTTTTGAAAATTTGAAAATCTTGATGATTTTTTTGAAATTTTTAGTATGCGTCAATGATTTATCTCCCAAAAATAGTGATGAGATTTTCCTTGGTTGATTAATTGATGAAATAAGCCCCTTTGAAAAATAAAATAAAATACTACCACTCAATTACCCATCTTAATTACCCTTTTAATAGGTAAAAAGTGAAAAAAGAAGAAGCTCATTTGTGCATTTACAATTTGGAAATTTGAGAGGTCAAGCAACTTCGAGCATTTGGAGAAAAATGGTGATCCCGATTCAAACTCATCGAGTCGAGCGTGTGCGACGACACAACCACTCGATAGCGTATGGACCTCTGGTACGAATTCGAAAAACCCACATTTTGAATTTAAATTTGATTTTCCCGCATTTTTGAAAATTTTGAATTTTATGTTCATCTGTTTTAGCGCATTCGTAGGATAATGTAGCGCATAGGTTAGGAATTTTAGCGCATAGATATAGAGTTTTGGCACATACATAACCCGATGTAGTGCATAAGTCACCTGTTTTAGCACATAGGACCGCCAAGACTTAGGTTAAATAAGTAGCTCATTTATGTGATGAAGTAGTGCATCCATTCAATTAGCGCATACATGGACTGGTATGGCGCATTGATGAGAAACTTTGGTGCATCCGTGAAATTGGCGCATACGTGGTCTATTATGGTGCATAGATTGAATTTTCTAGCACATACATGTTTTGGCGCATAGATGCACTATTCTGGAGCATCCATACCAGAATGATTAAATTTTGGTTTTTATCCTCGTTTTTGATGTTTGATGATCATGTCAGCCTTTGAGTTGATATTGAGTGATGATGTTGATAGATTAGATGATGATCAATCTCATGATAGGTGAGATTCGATGGTTGTTTGATAATGATTGACCTCATGATAGGTGAGGTGCATTGAGAGACTGATAGATTGACCTCATGATAGGCGAGGTGATTTGATAGATTGATGATTGATAGGTTGATTGCTTGATTTGATATCATGTTGGATGGCGATATGCTATGATGATAGGAGGATTTTGGTGTACTGATGTCTCGGGAGTGATTCTCGAAGACATGGGATATGATACCACAGCTGGTACAGGCCGACATGGATGTGATTGAGAGATGTAGGTTATATTACTTGATTCATATGCCCCAAGTTAGGATTAATTGGGCACTACTGAAAGCATTAGCAAAGAGGTGGCATAATGAGCACAACACTTTTCACCTAGCTATTGGCGAAATGAATGTGACGCAAGAGGATGTATACTAGATTCTTTAGATTCTTATTGTTGGAGAGAGTCAAGTTTATGACGCCATCGATCTGGGAGGCACAAATGCTTTACGCAAGATTTTTCATGATGATTAGATCAGCGGGTATGAGTTACCCTGGCAAGAGTTATATGAGATTTATGCCCTTCTACCTTCTGTACTTTTTGGTTTTGTTGGTGTTTTCCTATGTCCTGACTGTAGGTCGAAGGGATTGTTTGTTGGCTAGGGTCGAACACTAGAGCGAATGATTCTACAGGGGACCCGATATGCCTAGGGTTCATGTATGCTTGCACACTTGTATCATGATCTGCATCAGGTAGTTTATCTTAGAGCTGCCAACCTATATGTAGGGGAAAAATTACTACAGATATGGGCATGTGAGCATATAGTTGTCACCCGACCAGTTGCAAATAGATATCGACCAAGTGGCAGGCCTTATGCGTATGGATATAGTGGACCAATTTTCCAACATGAGTTGGGAAAATTGGAGTATTAGAGACAAGTGCTTGATGACCTAGATACTGTGACATGGCGACCATACTTGGATTGCAACCAGTGGGAAGATGATCATTTGGATATGTCGTATGTATGCACAACCAGATTTTTGATTGGGTAGACACAATTTATTATCGAGAGATTTTTGCTAGGAAAAGTGTATAGATAATATGGTAGGGTGTAGGGCATGCACCAGGGAGTGGCTCAGTATGCATGGAGGAACCAGGATATACCAGAGTGGGGCCCCCTCTTGTCCTACATCATAGCTTGCCAAGAGTACTACGAACTAAAGCCGTTGATGTGGACCTACCACCCTGAGATTATATATGTCATTTTATCTGATGACTATGCTTAGTACCTATTCACACATCCCTTTCTGAGAATATCCAGTCCTAACGAGCCAGTGACAATGTTGGATGATGATGAGGAGAGGGCACCCAAACAGAGGAGAGGTAGGGGTGATGGGGCTCAGGAGGAGAGATAGAAGGGTGGGGATGGAGGAGGGGATGATAGTGGGGGTGGAGGAGGCAAAGTAGTTTTTGATGTGAGATTTTTTTGTACCTCGATGGAGGATATATTTGGTGGTTGCACCACAACAACGTGCATAGATTGGGGTACCCTCACAGTAGCAATAGACACAGATAGCTACCCTAAAGGTGCAGGTATAGACATTGCATGGACAACTAGCCCAGGTGTAGGGGTTTCTCACATAGGCATAGGCACAGTTAAAGGGACAGGCCTAGGCACTGACATAGGCACATGCACAAGCTGCGTAGGCACAGGCTCAAGTGACTACTTTAATAGCTGAGAGGGATTCCTCTAGATGAAAAGGTGAGCAGGTAGTAGCCGTAGAAGATATAATTTAGAGAGTAGTCGAGGGATATGGTATGGTGGATATGCTTAGAGAGCTCTGCCAATCTGCCAAGGAGGTAGAGTATTATAGAGGGCAGTATTATGAGGTAGTGCCTGTAGAGCATCGATTCAACTATGCATAGTCATGGTCTGGTCGGACATAGTCTAGGACCACCTATAGGGGTGCCATGCAACCACTTCTGAGGGGGGCACCAGGCGGAGACCCAGGTGCAGGTACATCTGGTGCAGGAGGTGTAGCAGGAGGATCAGTGAGGCCTGTGACCTCTGGGGGGAGCACCATAGAGCCCCGTCAACAATCTTGATGTATTGTTGAGACATTGATGTATACACCCATACAGAGATATTTATGATACTACCATAGTTTTAATGTTGTATCTCTTCCCATTTGGATGTCATTTGTACACTTGACATTTTTATTTTGAGGTTATATATGATATGCAGTGGCGATTTGCAATCTACATGTTTATGCTTTTTACGATGGATGTTTATGATAGATGCATTTTATTTACATTGTTATATGTCTTGCAATGTTCTATATGATTATGCCATGTTTTATGTATGGATGCATTAATGAGATGATGATGTATGATTCTATGTGTTGATGAATGATGCTTTTATTATGATGTATGAGATGGATTTCGTCATGCAAATGATATGGTATGCATTATATTTTTGTATTTTTCACATGTATGTATTGATAATATGAATATATGGATGAATGTGAAATGGTTTATTCTATGGAATGCAAATATATGTTTTAATGTGTGGATGAATGGTTTATGATTTCTGATGCATAATAAATGAATGGATTTCTATTAGATATGATAAATACAAATGTATGGATATATGATAATGCATGGATGGGTGATGAATGCAAATGTATGGATTAATTTATGTTATGCCCTGATGTGACATAGATTGTTCTTTTATATGCGATGAATGTTATTATGTCAATGAAATGCAATGCACTTTTTTTTATGTTTGGTATTTTTGTAATGCACATATATGACCTAAATGTATGACTAAATGTATTCTATAGATGAATGTATGGATGATGATAATGTCTGGATTATGATGTTATTATGGATGATGTTATATATGGATGGATTTATGATATGGATGAATGGGTGAATTTATTATGACATGTATGGCTAGATGGTTTATGAAAAATTCTATATTTTTGGATTTTTCCGATGTTTATATAATAAATGGATAGATGGACAGATGACATGTATGAGTGTATGAATTATGACAATGTTTTATTTCTGTATTTTCCAAATGTGAATGCATGATGATCATATGGATTATGATAATTTCCTTTTTCTAGATTTTTCGTGATGCAAAGATTATGATGAATGGATGGATATATGATAATGCTTTGTTTTTTGGATTTTATAATGCAAATATTATGATGGATGTATGGATGTATGTATGATAATGCTTTCTAATTATATGATATGGAAATAACAATGCAAATGAATGATTTTTTTGTTATGTCAAGTGTACTCAATCTTTTAGTGAGAGATAACATCATGTTGAGAGTTGCTAGCCTTGGAAAAATGTATAATGCAAATGTTGAACTAATATGAATGCAATCTTGGATTAGCCATGCAAATCTAACTATGCAATGTTGCCATTTGATTTATTGTGCTTGGTATCATCATTGAGCCTTTTAAAATGTTGAAAGCTAGTACAAACATCAATGGTATAATTAGACCATGATGACCTGAGTACAACTTCCATACAAATTTTATTGAGATTTGATAGTGCAAGATCACACAAGCATCTAGGTATAATTGGACTGCGATGACTTGAGCATGACTTGCGTAAACATAAAAGAGTTAGTTGTTTTCCCATGCAAATTCAAAATGTCATCAATGATACTTTGTAGAGCATATCCCATGACAATTTGCACAGTAGTAATGATTGAATCACAGACAACAGACAAAGAAAATACCATTCTCCTTCCTAGTTCCTCTAGTTCAGGACATCATCGAGGTACTCTAGAGAAATGATAACAACAATCAAAATACAACAAATGAACATACATGCTAAGGTGATCCAACCATGATTCAAAAGATGATCATCCAGTAAGATTTGATCTGTGTTGTCTTGATGTTGATTTAGATGGTCTATTGTTTGATTGATTATGATTGATGTTCACTTGGTAATGTTTCTATGAGATTGTTGTGTTTATCATATTTGTTTTGTTGTTGTTTGTCTGTCGATTTAAGCTCAAGAGGGGGATTTTCCCCCAGTGAGTTCAAGATTTTGCACCCAGTGGAAAACAAACCAATTATTATGGATATGTACAATGATCCCTAAGCCAAAGTGGGAAATGAACGTGATGCCAAGATATGTACATGAATCTCATTGTATGATAGGTGTGTATGCATAATGATGGAAAAAGTGGATGGTCAACACACGTTCGAAATAGATGGAAAAGTTGCCCCCTCAGAAATAGTGCATGTTGCCAGATTTTCACTCGTTTTTATTGCACTTTTAAAGATTTTAAAGATTTTTTGTTGTTGTTACCAAGACGCCTTTTTGCCAGGTTTTCATCAAGGCAATGTTTTTTTTTATTTTTCACTTTTTTTTTGTATTTTTACTCTTTTTGAATTTTTTTTTGTTTTTGACTTTTTTGAATTTTTTTTGTTGTCACCAAGATGCCTGTTTGCCAGGTTTTCATCATGGTGACCATTTTTGTAGGACATTTTCTAACCTTTTTTAGATTTCTTCAAGACTTTTTCTGATTTTTTTGTATTTCTTCAAGACTTTTTCTGATTTTTTTTTTGGATTTCTTCAAGACTTTTTCTGATTTCTTTAGGACTTTTAGGCACGCACCAGATGCATTATGTGTAGAAATTCTTCAGATGAAGGTTGTTCATTGGTTCCTCAAATAGATCCCCTTTTGGTGTGGACAATTGATATGCCCTCAATCCAAAGACTAATACAATCAAACTTCCACACCTACTTTCTATGGGGATTTTCCTTTATTTTCTCGATCCTGTTGATTATGGGGATTTTCCTTGAGTACCAAATCACCTACTTGAAATTCCCTTGGTTTAACCTTGTGATTGTAGCTCCTAGACATTCTCTACTGATAGGCCTTCAGGTGATCCACTGCAAGCTAGTGACGTTCATCCAACAATTCCAACTCTTGTAACCTAGATACCCAGTAGTCTTCATTTGAAATGATGCCTTTCAATGACACACAAAGTGATGGTATCTCAACCTCAATCGGAAAAACAACCTCTGATCCATAGACGAGAGAATATGGTGTGGCTCCTGTCGAGGTACGAATGCTGGTGCGGTATGCCCACAAAGCAGGGTTCAGTTGAACGTGCTAGTCACGACTAACATCATTGAAATTTTTCTTTAGGATATTTAGGATGTTTTTATTTGAGGCCTCTGCTTGTCCGTTCCCTTGAGAGTAGTATGGTGTAGAGAACCAATGTTGGATACAAAAACTTTCACAAAGTTCTTCGACATCCTAATTCTTGAAAGGTCTACCATTGTCAGTGAATATGGATTGAGGGATACCATACCTATAGATGATGTAATTTATAATGAAGGATGAAATATGCTTACCAATGATGGTATTTAAAGGAACAAATTCAACCCACTTCATGAAATACTCAGTGGCCATGATTATAAATTTGTGCCCATTAGAGGAAGATGGATGGATATTTCCCACAATGTCAATTCTTCACTGACAAAAGGGCCAGGTTGTTGCAAAGGGTTGGAGTTCTTGTGCCGGTGCATGTAAGAGGTTGCCATGGATATGACACTTCGTGCACTTCTTGATAAATTGGAAAGACTCCTTCTCCATAGTTAGCCAGTAATACCCCAAATAGAGGAGTTTCTTTGCTAGGGTAAGACCACTTGAATGTGTTCCACATATACCTTTGTGGAATTATTGTAAGGTCATTTCAAACTCATTGCATTCTAAAAATCAAAGGAGAGTTCCATCAAGACCTTGCTAGTAAAGTACATCCATGATAAGGGTGTGTCGGTCGGTTTGACGAAGGAAGTTTCCTTTTTGGTTTTGTGATAGGTTGGGTGGAAGGGTGTTATCTTTTAGATAGGTGTGCATATTTCCATAGATCAAGGTATCAAAATCAATTAGGTGGCACATGACTTGGGTCTCGGGGTCGTCATGGGCAGAGGTAAACAATTTTTCCATGATGAACTCATAACGGCTATATTTTTTTAGAATTTGTAGCAAAGAAGCAATGGTATCCATAACATCGACAATTTTGTTGTCAATCCTTGGGATTTGATCAAATTTAATGTCAATGAAATATTTATTATTAAATTCATCAATCATTCTTTTGTAGGGCATCAATTTGTCATCCTTTGTTTGGTAGTCATCGTTGACTTGATTAATGACTAGTTGAGAATCCCCACAGACTTGCAACTCTGTGATTTTTCATCCTACAACTATTTTGATGTCGATGATGAGTGCTTCATATTCTGCCATATTTTTGGTGTAGGGGAACATCAGTCTATATGATTTTGGAATAGTATGCTCTTGAGGAGTGATGAATAAAATTCCTACCCACGATCCATGTTGAGTATATGATCCATCAAAATACAATACCACTATTTTGTTGTTATAGTAAGGACAACAACATTTTGAAATTCAATGTGTAGAGGATGATCATCATGTATAGGTGCTTCAACTAGTTGGTCGACAATGGCTTGACCTTTGATTGATTTTTTTTGAGATATTGGATATCAAACTCACTCAGTATCATCACCCACTTTGTCAGTCTTTCTATCATATTTTCTTTTCTAAGGAGATACTTCAACGAATCTATCTTAGCTATGAGTTTGATTCTATGAGTAAGCATATAATGTCGCAATTGTTGTGTGGAAAACACTACTGCTAGACAAGATTTCTCAATTGACGTGTAGTTGATTTCATAGCCATTTAAAGTTCTACTGATATAATAGATCACTCTCTCCTTTCCTTTTAAGTCTTCTTGTGCTAACAAATATCCCAATGATTGATCAGTTGTGGCTATGTATAGTAAGAGTGGTTTTCCTTCTGTTGGTGGTGCTAGGATAGGTGGAATCATTAGGTATTGCTTTAGTTGATTAAAAGATGCCTCACATTTATCATCCCATTGAAAGGAAACATTTTTGTGTAGCAAGTGGGTAAAAGGATGGGTCTTATCGACTAGTTGTGATATGAATTTTTTGATTGACTAAAATCTGCCTTGAAGGGACCTTAACTGACTGCTATTCTTCAAAGGCGGAATTTCCATAATAGATTTCACTTTTGCGAGGTCCACTTCAATGCCTTTTTCTGAAACTATATATCCCAATAGCTTTGTTGATGTCACCCCAAACACACATTTCTTTGGATTCAGACGTACATTGAACTTCTCTAGTCGGGTGAAGATTTTTTATAGTATCTCCAAGTGTCCTTCTCTAGTGAAATATTTTTCCAACAATTCATCCACATAACCTTCCATAAAGGTATGCATCATGTCATGAAAGATGGTTGTCATGGCTCGTTGATATGTGGCTCCTGCGTTCTTCAATCCAAAGGGCATGACGTTCCAACAGAAGGTGCCCCACGAGCATGTAAAAGTTGTTTTATCCTGATCTTCAGGTGCTATCTTGATTTGATTGTAGCTAGAAAATCTATCCATGAGTGACAACATTCCATGACCTGTTGTTAAGTCTACGACGATATCAATGTTTGGCAATGGAAAATCATCCTTCGGACAAGCGTTATTAAAATATATGAAGTCTGTACAAATCTGTATGTTGTTATCAGGATTTGAAACAGATACAATTTTGGATAACCATTTAGCATAATCAATGGGTCTAATGAATCCTACATCCAATTATTTCTTTAGTTTCACCTTCACTAATAAGGCAATATGGGGATGCATTTTTCTCAACTTTTTCTTGACTAGTTTGACTTTTGGAGGGAGGGATAAGTGGTGCATGATGAGATCTAGGTCTATCCCTGGCATGTCTGCATATGACTAAGCAAAGTTGATTTTCCACTCTTCAAAGAGCTTGATAAAGTTGGGCTTCTCTTCTATCAAGGATTCTGCTAGATGGAGAGTTTCTACTTTTTCTGCATTGTTGATATTGATGGACTAGGTTGGCTCGATAAAAAATATGGATCTCTCTTGGAAGTTCTCTGGGAGAGTGTCAAATTTCCCATCCTTCAACACCTCAAAGAGGTTTTCACTGTTAGATGCGCTCTTTATTTTTATTCTTTCTTGATTTGATATTGCCATAGAATGGTTTTCACCATCACATCTTTCTTTTGTTTTACTCATTTTGCAGCTGAAAAATTTGGCACTCCCTTGTTTAGAATATTCGTTATGACATTCAATGGTGGAGTCTATTTCAAGATTTTCAATACAAAGGAATTCACGATAGCATCATCATTTGAAAAGGTGGGGATATTGATAGGCTCGGTTTGGTCCCAATCTATGAGTTTAGGATGTACCAATGGTAGGGAATCACTAGATGGGTTAAGATCAAAGGTAGTGAGGGTCCTAATGGCGATATCGTCTTCAAGTAATCCTATAGAAAGGTCAAGGTCTATGATGTAACTCTCCTTCGAGTGATCTGTCTCGCTAGGAGTCTTGATCCCTCTCTGTAATCACAACCTGTAACCATTGTAATGCCTGATCTCTCTCAGTCGACGAGATGTCGACAACCTGTTGTTGTGCTTGGTCTTGCTCAACAGTAATACCCAAAATCTATTGGCGAGCCTGATACCGATCACCAGTCAAAATTTTCACCTCCTGTTGTAGTTGCTATATTTGTGCATCCTTGGAATCTGGTGGTGGTGGTGGCACTTCTTGCTCATGTCCTCCCTTCTATTGTACAATTGGAGGCTATTGTGGAACTTGTTGTCCCACTGACAGAGCCCCAAGAACCTAACCATTCTGGCCATCTTGGCCACTCTATCCTCTACCTCTGGCCCCCTTCCTCTAGGTCTCCCTTGTGGAGGAGAACCTACTAGATTTGTCAAACATCACAGAAGTGTGAACCAAGCATCATATGTAAGAGTAGTTTGTGCTACTTCCCGATGTTGATCATAGGCCCAAGGCTAAGCCGCTAATTGTTTGAAGCTCTTGACTGCCTTGGGAGTTGGAATGGTTGGTCCCCATGTGGGAACCTAGCAAAAATGGCCCTGTAACCATCATCTAGCCTGTCCTATGGCTCCCCAAACTATCGAGCCACCTTTTTTGGTAAATATCACTGAATAATAGTATGCTCACGACCCTGCATATATCGATTCTACCTGGAAAATTACAATTGCTACACATCATCATACCATGGTGGTGTCTGTAGCCACATGCACCATCAAAAGATTGCCATATCATCAATAACCCGTCGCTAGTACGGGAGCCCAATCTATCCAGTATACCTCAATGTGATCACACCTCTATATCACCAGATCACCTGATCATTTGGCTCCATGTTTTCCATTTGCACAATAGGTTGGAGCACAACCATGTGCTCCCACACCCAAATATGAAGTAGAGTCACCCCTACACCAATGGATCTCATCATACATTTCATGATATAGTGAGGCGAACATCATGGGCCCCCATGCAAAAAATGTCCTCCTATGGAGCATTCTGTGCCATGCCAAGCCCCATCCTAGGTTGAATTCTCTATTTTGTTTGTCAGAAGCAACCAAATCTGAAATGTGGGCACGTGACCTCTATACATCTCGAGGTCAATTTGTAATGTCACCAAGGTGATGTCCTCAAGCTCCATCACCTCGTGATAGGAATCAAATCCAACATCAACATCATAGATCACACAATCGCAATGTATCGATAAACGTAAAATACACCATACATCCTCCAAGGTCACCATCACCTCGCCTATCAGAAGATGGAACGATAGAGTCTCACTGTGCCATCTCTCGCACAGAGTAGTCATCATGGCAAGATGTGTACGTATGATGGGCACATACACAATATACCAGAGGATGATCTCCCCTAGGTGCTCCTAGCATAACTTTGAAAAATCACCAAGTCTCTCCAAAATAGTGGGCCTATGTTTGCGCGACATCACTGGTGGAATGACCTCCTGCACCCACAAATCACATGACGTCAAGAAACCAAGGAAATTTGACTCAATTTGGAATTTACATCTCAAAAATCACAATAGCGTTGCTCTATTTAAATTTCAAGTTGCGATGCCCAAAATAATTTCAAATCGCAAATTGTAAAATGCATCGCCCAAAACACTGGTGTGACTATCTAAACTTTGGTAACCCTAACCCTAATTTCTAAATCGGCATGCGCATCACTATATAAGCATGTGTCACCATTTAAAGTTAGAAACCCTAATTTTAAATTGCGACTAGCATTGCCATAAACATATGCGTCACTATAATTCATTTTAGCATCATTGATTGCAATTTGGGCATCACTATATAGCGACACTGCCAAAGTTTAAACTTTAAAGCATAATAAGGTCATAAAAAAATCAAATTTCAAATCGATTTTTGAGTTACATATCGGTGGTCCTACACTTGGAAGTTGTCGGTGCTCTCGAACTTGATTGGAAATGTGTCGTGGGAGCTCTCGGGGCGCCATTTCATCAGAGGGTCAAAGCTCAAAATAACAAGAATCTATATGGTGTGAATGCACAAATGAATTGAAACTAACCCATTTTGGCTTATTTATGCTAGAAAATTAGGGTTTTTTGCCTTAATTTCACCTTCAAGCTAGGGTTTATTATCATTTTCACCAATTTTGCAAATCAAAACCTAATTTTGCATCATTTTTTTCATTTTTGGCATAATCATTGCATCCCGGAGCCTTTTTGGCCCCCCTAGGGTAGCTTTTCACCTTTATCAAGAAATCAACCCAAAATTCAAAATTTTTGCCCGATTTCTCGAGGGGGCAGGGAGTCAGCTTTATCCTTCTGTCGGGGCATCTAAAAATCAATTTATTTTATTTTATTTTTCATCTAGGCAACGATTTTAATCCGAGGAGCGCTATTCTTTGAACCAAAGCAATAGGTACCTCGCTTCAAAGAGGGGCAAGATGTAGACACTAAAAAATGTCTTGATTGGTATCATTCACTCGAAACAAGTCTACTAACATCATTTCCTCTTTAAACCCATCCTCTTTTTGCTTAATTGATTAAATCAGCCTAGCTATTTAATTAATTATGGCATTCACGTCTATTAATCTAATTAATTTAATTGGGTTAATTCACCCCCTTTCATGCTAACATTTCATCTAATTAAATTAAATAAATCAACATATTTAATTTAATTCCCTAAGTCTTCTAATTTAATTAAATAAACCTAAGTTATTTAATTAAATGTCATTGCATCTTTCCCCCATTCATTAAATCATTTAATTTAATGAAAATCACTTTATTCCTCTAAATCCCCTAATTGTGTGATTAAACCTTGTTTAATTAACAATTAAACTATTTTTCCTCTAAAAGGGGAGTATTCCCATGGAATATTCCTTATCCCTTTTTTGGCACAATTAAAACTTTGTTTTAATTTGCAAATGAATCTTTTCCTCATCCATGAGAATATTCCAAAGGGAATATTCTCTCTCCTCCAATCAATTAAGAAAAGGATATTCTCACTTGGCTTCAAATGCAAGTTATCTTTTAACCTCTTGAGCAAGTCACCTTTTGACTTGTGTGTGGAGGTCAAAAGTGTGTTTGTTTGAACCAAATGTGAGCCCTTGATTAATTTTCATCTTGCATTCTCATCTATTGATGAGAATCCATGATCCATGCCTCTTCTTCCTTTCATCCTTGACTGTTGATTATTATTTTTGATCTCAACCCTCCATTTCTCATTTGATTTCCTATAAATAGAACCCTATTTGGAGACAAAGGCATCCATCTTTTTTAGAGAAAACTTATGGTGTTGAATCTCATCCATCTTTCAATTTCAAACTTATGTTGTTGAACTCACTTGCATTCACACTCACAATTTACTCACTTTTAATTGGTTTTAGTTTATTTCTAGTTGCATAATAGCGTAAAGTATCCATTAATGGCTTCCATGCATCCATCTTAACTTGTTTACAAATTAGTGTTTCCATATTTTAGCTTAGAAGTAGCTTATATTAGTTTAGCAATTGCATAATTAGATCATTTAAGCATAAAATCATGTTAATATAACTTACATCATGTTCATTTTAGCATAAATAAAGTTTTAATCCATTTTATCATAATGGTTTCATCGATTCTCTTCCATAGAATCGACTGAAATAGGCTCACTAATTATGGGATTGGAAAAGGGTGTTGTTCCACATCGACATGACACCAATTCCAAAATGTGATAAGTTTCAAATGGGTTAGAGTAGGAATTTAACTGTTTTTGTAGTTTACAATTTTTAGTTTCAATAAATGCTTAGTTTAAATTTTCAATTTGAATGATCTTGTTTGTAAGATTGAGGTGTAGTGGATAAGTTATGCTTCGATTCATCATGGATCAAGCGTAATCAACCCACCCTGACAATCCTCATCTCACAGGTTCAATGAACTCAAGAGTTTGTATCTTAAGGATCCTGATTTTGCAGAGGCTTGGAAAGCTTGCATGGAGCCTATCACTTTCGATAGGACAAGATGGTTGGATTTTACAATCCAAGATGGTATGTTATTTAGAGGGAATTAGTTGTACATTCTAAGGATTTCCATGAGAGAACTTGATCAAGGAGAAACACAGTGGATGATGAGCTAGACAGTTTGGTTAGGATAAAACCATTGCCATTGTTGGTGAACATTACTATTGGACATAGTTGCAACAGGATGTGAAGAATTTAATGTAGGGTTGAAGATTATGTCAGATGGAAAAAGGAACAAGACATAATATTGGATTGTATTAGCCATTACCTATACCTGAGAGGCCATGAGAGGACATTAGCATGGATTTTGTTCTTGGATTACCAAGGACACAAAGAGGGCGTGATTCTATATTTGTGGTGGTGGATTTTTTTTCAAAAATGTCACACTTCATTCCATGTCATAAGACCAATGATGCTATTCATATTACAAAATTATTTTTCAGAGAGGTGGTGAGACTACATGGTCTACCCAAGAGCATAGTTTCAGACCGAGATACCAAGTTCATTGGGTATTTTTGGAGTACGTCGTGGAAGAAGATGAAGATTGATTTGAAGTTTAGTTATGCACATAATACACAAACAAATGGACAAATGGAGGTCGTGAGTAGGAGTTTGGGTAGTTTGTTGAGATGCTTAGTAGGGGACAAACCTAAGGGATGGGATTTGATTTTACCACAATTTTTTTTTCTTACAAGAACTTTGTCAACAAAAGCACTGGTAAATCACCATTCTAGATTATGTATGGGTATAGTCATAGAACTACTTATGAATTGAGAAAGATGGATAAGGGAGAGAAGATTAGTGTCGAGGTTGAATATTTTATTGAACACCTAAAGAATTTGCATGAAGAGGTGAATAAACATATCAATAAGATGAATTCATAGTATAAGGTTAAGGTAGATCAAAAAATAAGGTATAAGGATTTCCATGTAGACGATGAAGTCATAGTTCATTTGTAGAAGGAGAGGTTTTCGGTTGGAACATACAACAAGTTAAAGATGAAGAAGTTTGGGCCATACAAGATCGTGAAGAAGCGTGATTCATGAAACACTTATGAGGTAGAGTTTTTGAGCAAGATTCATGTTTCACCTGTTTTTAACATTGTTGATTTGAAAAAATATAATAAAGGGGACAAGGATAATGAATTGATAGAGGCACAGTGGAGCATTCTAGCACCTACTATAGAAAAGGAAGAGATAGAAGAAGTTTTGGATAGTCGTGTGGGTAGAAGCAAAAGAAAAATACAATATATAGAGTACTTGGTGAAATGGAGAGGAAGGCATGTTGAAGATTCATCATGGTTCTCTAAGTCTGATGTTAACCATCTTGGTTTCCCTCTAGCTCCTGAGGAGTGACGGGGTCAGTTTTCAAAACTACCTTGACTTTCTGATGCAGGAGAATCTAGGGTGTAAGAAAAATCTTACATCAACCAAAAAGAGATGTGTTGTTTCTTTTCAATAAGGGTTGATTCAAATTGAGTTTGCTGAGTATGGAGTATACTAGATTCTTGATCCTTGTCTTGGAATCTGTGAAAGAGCCAAAATCTTCTACATTGCAGTCTCGTAGAGGTTTAAACTAGTGCTGACAGTATGGCGGTATAGAACCTACAAACCTGTTACAGTCCATGAGGGGTGTCCATAGTATGGCAGTATATAACCCGCAATCCCATGATAGTCCATGAAGGGGGTTTGCGGGATAGCGGTAACCCATGACACCGTAATGGTCATTTGGATGGACTATAGTGGAGCGGTATCATGCAGTACGATGGTAACTGGTAGAGTGGTGAAGGTTAAGTGCAACATAATTACTGTTCAATTTGGTGTTGGCGGTATTGTGGTTGTTAGTTGTATTTGTTGATGGTGTTTTTATACACTTCTCAACACAGGTGGTGCATAGGTGCATCACCTCTCTTGAAAGATAATCTTCCACAATCAGATTGCAGAACACTATCCCAAGGTCTCTTGGATGTCAAGCCATGACGGTGCTTGGGATATATTAGTTGATTTATGATGTGATTTTTTGGAATCACAAGGCAGTCTTACGTGGACAAAGTTGTAGGAGAATCAAATCTACGAATAGAGTTCTTCGGATAGGAAATTACTAATTTTGTGTTGCAGGTTCAAACAACAGTCTTGAACTCCATCTTATCGTTGAATTTGGCTTTAAAATATGCAATGAACCTTAGCATAGGTTACCTCTTAAAAAAAAGAAAAGAAAAGGAAAAGGGAGAGAGAGAGAGTTCCTGGACCTGCAACTATCGAAGAATAGTGATCATGGAGGTTTCTGCTGTGCACAGTTTCCTTAAAATAGAATTTCACTTACTCATAAATTTCACAATGTCATGAAATATATGCTATCTTCTAAGGACTGCATATGTTTCATCAGTCATTCGCCATATAGATGTGAATAAAGATAAAGTTTCAAGAGCAACTATAAAATAAGAGTCTAGACTAACTTTGCATAGTCATCTACCAGCAACAAATGACTAAAAGTATGGACAAGAAAAGCATACACACAAAACGAATCTTCACAACCAGGGACAACATTACTAAATCTACCAAGGACAACTAAAAGGAAACTATAACAACAAAGTAAATCAAACTAGAATCTTAACTTATGGGAGAAGAATCATGTAACATGAGAGGAAATCCAGAAATGCACCAATGGTTAATGCATTTCTATTACAATTTATGCAACATGTCTTTACAATAACTCAACTCTCTTAAAATGAGAGGAGGAGATCCCTATTTATAGCTTTCAAAAATAAAATTGAGTGGCCAAGAATTAATCTCATTGTGTGGCAAAGATTGACTTTATAGCAGGGTTTCACCTACCCCCAAATATATTAGATTTTAAAAATACACTTAGTCTTTTCCCTATTTTTTCCTCTAGTGGTGGCACTGTAGCATTTCATATTTTTGTTGATTGCTCTTTGCCATAGCTATTCCTTTAGGAATTCTTCATTAATAATAGGGTTTCCCTCCTACTTCTTTGAAGCTACATATTATATGAATTTTATAACAACTGATCGGAACTTGTTGACCTCGATGAGGTCGCACCTCAGCACCTGGTAGCTCCATTCCTTGGAATTGTTAATAAGATTTTCCAAGTCCTCCTCATACTTGGAAACATGGTCTCTAAATAGCTCAGACTGGGTGAAAGCTCGGGTAGAAAAGCTCATAAAATCGGTGGTGACCTCAACCGACATTCCATCCTCCATCCTCCTTCGGAAGTGAGGCTTTATGATTTATAGATTGATCTTGACAATAGGCACCTCATACCTTGTCATTAACTTCCAATAACTGAAAAAATCCCCTCTGGCCTCCCTGGCCCATTCAATATCATGAGTTACTGACTCAAGGACCTGTTCTAGCCTCTTCTTCCGGTGATTGAAGTCTTGCTTCCACACCTCCATTAACCAATGGTCATTGTCTTTGAAGGTGAACTCCTTTTCCCAAACCTCACTTAGAAATGTGAGTATAGCCTCGATCTTCGAGTAAGCTACCCCATATTTCTTTGGGAACTCAATATAGATTCGTCTCGTGCCTTCAAGAGACATTTGCACTTCCAAAAACTTGTTTATCGTCCGAACAACCAAATTGATGCCTGTATTCCCATTGTCTAAGACCCTTCAGAACCAGTTTTTCATGGTCTTGTCTAGGTTCCTTCTCCTTTCCAGCTTGTTAATATACTCCTTGGACAACAACTGCGGTGGGGCCAATGATGTTGTGGGCTATTCCTCCAGAGATGAGAATTGTTGAATATATGTCATCAAATCAGCCACTTGTGCCTTAAGCTTTTCCTTTGAAACCTTATCCTGCTAGATGAGATGCACCATTGTGGCGACTAATTCCTGGAGGTGGGCAACCTTCTATTCTCTGGTGGCCATTCCCAAGTCAATGGTGGAGATGTTATAGATTATTCATTATTTTCCAACTAGTGGCGTAGCTATTTGTACAAACCTAGATCCAGAGGCATCCATCATTACCTTGGATCTGATTCTAGCCTTTTTCTCCTTTTGGGTACAAATATGAGCTCTAACCAGTATTGCCTCCATTCTTGCTTTCAGATCCTTTAGGATGGGAGTTCTCTTTTCAAGCTGTCTTTCTAGCCAATCAAGCATTGGGAACCCTTCCTTGGGTGATGCATGTCAATATTTTTTGTCCTCCACCCTAAGTTCAATGGCCTTATCGTTGAGCGCCTCCTACTAAATTCTTGTATCTTCCTTCTCCTCATCGGAATCTTGCATGAGCGTTATGCATTTGATAGGAGATTTGGTGGGTAGTTGTTTATCAAGGTGGTCCTCCCTTTCAACATCCTTTTCTTCTTCATCTTAGTCATGCCCATTCTCTCTGGGCTTGTCTTCTTATTTGTCTTCGTGGAAGGATGTTTCTTCATCGTGCTCAGGTGTTTGATCTTGTCTTTCCACAAGAGAGCCACTACCCTCAGTGTCAAGAGCAGCAACTCTTTCTTGAACCATGGGATGTCCTTGAGCCTCTTTGTTTTCAATTTCCTTGAATTGCTTGGCCCATTTGGTGTCAAGCTCTAGATCAATTGTTTCTTGGATTATGTCTGTCCCTAGACCCTCATTGTCATCACTGGAAGAATCATAAGCCAGCTCATCAATAATCCGATGTTCGTATATTGGGTGCTCATGATACTAAAATTCCTCATCCACTCCTCGAAGAAGGCCGCAACATGAAGGCCCATTACTCGACTTAGTAGGGTAACTAGATTGTGGTAATCTTCCAAGAAATCGCTGCAGTAGAGCTCCTAAGGAACCTTGGTGGCACTGCCCCGCCTCTCCTTCAACCAATACTAGTTGATCAACTTTTGCACCTCAGAGGATCCTCATCCCATAATTCCTTGCTCTCCTAAATAGTCGGGGTCTCCATGCTTTTGAAGACAGGTATGTGGAAGGTTTTAGTTATCCCTAGAGGGGACATATCAGCCAAGATGTTGCCATCTCTATCCATAATTATTCTTGTTTCAAGTTGGTATGCCTCTTGAAACGTCATTACCAATTCAGGGGTAATCGAAGTGGGAGGGAAACCCGCAACCTTAGCAAGTCCGCTGCTTCTAATCAGTCTTGCGTTATCAATCTTTGGCTCTATTTTGACTCTTCATGTGAAATCATCAATATCGACATGTTCGATATTGGTGTCGGTGATATTCTTCCAGCTAGTTGTGATGTTGGAATGTAATGGCACCCTTTGGAACTAGTACTTCATTTGATCCTTGTCCTCCTTGCCTCAAGGCGCTTTGATTGTTCTTTTTCCTTTGTCCTTGGCCGCCCCAAAGGCCTCTCCACAGAGAGATGAGAGTTAGCAACATTAAATATGAGGATGCAACCTCAGAAAAATCCCTACGAATCAATGTTAGATACATAATATCCATTTAAGAACAGTCTAACACTTGATAATAATAATACTGGAAGGAAAACGGGTGACCCAGGCCCCAATGGCTGGACTTCCCTTGGTAGAATGTTGTTTGGAAGGGAAAACAAGGAAAGGCATCCTTGATGACTTCTCCCGGTCTTGGATTTTCTCAACAATAAGTTTATGTGGGAGAAGGTCAAATTTTAACACGTGGTCAAAATCCGTTTTCAATTTAGAGGCCATTTGAGTCATCATTTAGGAGTTCAGGCCTTAGCTGCAAGAAAGTCATCTAGGGTTGGTTGTTTGGAATAACACTGGGCAAACAACATTCTGGGGACTGGGTTCAAGAGTCCGGGTCATAGGGGTCGGGAAGCCACCTAGGAATAGTCGTGTGGAATGACGAAACACAAAAGGAAGTTCGAGATAGGCTTCCCAGAGGATCAAACCCGAGGTGGTTTAGCAACTTGTCCAAAACTTTAGAGGCAAATTGAGGTTCAGGGCCCAGTGTCCTGGAAGGCGGACATGCTCAACCATTCGAGACGATGGAGTTTCGGGGACAAAAATCTGAAGGCCAGAGTCCGAGCGAAGTTTGGACGTATCATTTTCTTGATCAAATCATGTGGAGCGAAAGGGCGACCAAGGCTCAAGAGGTTGGAAGTTGTCTCACAGGGGTTGTATGAAATGATGAAGTGGAGACAGTGGCTTGAAGAAAAAAGTTCGAGGGTTGGGGTCTGAGAGCAACTATGAAATTCAGTTTTCTATCACAAGTCTCTGGTAGAATTTGCAAGCTTGGGGTCTGAGAGCTAGGAAGACACAAGGGAAATCTCGTTCAAAGTGGCAAAATAGACAAGAAAACCCGAGGATGAAAATTCGGAGGCCGGAGTCTGGGGTGAACTTCGTCGTCGAAGTTTTTTCTGCTAAGTTTTTAGGCCACGACCAGAGAGAGGCTCAAGCCCAAAAGGTGCGATCACTTGCTCCGAAGAATAGCGACATGACGATATTAGTCTGATGTTTGATTGAGATTTCATGTAGGGTGTTTTCAACTTTCCAACTCGTGAGTTTTCGAGGTAAGATTATCCCCTACTAGACTTCTAGCTTTTCGTTTTGTTACTTGGTTTTAAATTCATGGAGCCTTAGAAAAGGAAATGGCATTTGAGCGGTGATCCTACCTTAAGGGCCCAAAGAAGAAAGTTTCCAAATCCTGGGGTTGTATTACAGTTCTTAATTCTTCCTGACATGTGAAAATGACAGGTGAAGATCGCTTAAATAGCCTCCAAGCGCAATTAATACCCGCCTAATGAATGCTGGTACGACAAGTACTGGGTAGGCGAGTTTAAGTTTTTGGGACAATGACGGGAGGACAGAGGTCTGAGGTCCAAAAGGACGTCGAAGGATGGCCGTCAATAATGGAAAAGATCCTAAGGAGACCTAAGAGGGGAATCCCGAAGGGTCGGACCCGAGAGGCCAGGAGGATGTGAGGGCACAACCGTCAAGTTTACCAAATGATGCAGATGGTTGTTGGAGCATCGGGAAGACACGAACCGCTGGCCATATGAAATGGTGGAGCCAAAAGGGAAACCTGAGGATGAAAATTCGGAAGGGGAAACCTTAAGGTTCGGGGCCGGAGGGTGCCACGGACACTAGAAAGGCAAACTGATAAAGAAAACCCGAAAGGGCTTAAGACTTAGCAACTTTCAAAGGGGCCAAATTTGGTAAACCTAAAATGATACTATTGAGAACGTGTTGGCCGTCAAAGAGAAAAAAAATGGGGCACGTAAAATGAGGCAAAGAAAAAGGACCTGACAAGGCAAAAGGAAAGAGAGGGTCCCTGTTCCGAACGGGGCGTGTGTGCTATAGGAAAAACAATATTGTGATAAAGAATCATGTGAGTAGATCGATGGTGATAAACATGTGAGTAAGGTGGTCACATGTGGCATGATGTTATTTTTTGATTGCACATCGTTCTTGTGAATCAACATGATGATTGCAAAATGAATTCAAACATGAATCCAATGGTTGGAAGGTGATTTCCTGGTGTAAACAAATAGAATTGGAGTTATTGATAACTAGATAATTGCCTGTGGGATCTTGTTGCTTATTAGATAGCAATGGAGGTACTAAGGCAATGCAGGGGAAGGTGATGAAGATATAATTTGACCCGAGAGGGGAAGTAGGGTAACAAGAAGAGAGCCAAAAGATAGCAAGAAGGGAAGCAAGGCTAAGAAGGAATGTTGATTACTTACTGGTGAAGGTAGAGCCAAGAGTGATGGCTTTGATCTACAATTTTTGTAGATGACTGCAATAAGATATCCCATATAATAAGGTTGAATGTTGTAATTTTTGTTTCATTCCAGAGATAATAAAATAGCTCATTTTCTTCTTGAATTTTAGTTATGTTGTTCTGTGTTGTGGCTATGAGATTGTGTCTATAAGGGGAGTACCCTTCATCAAAAGACCTCTTGTCATATGTTGCACTTGTGAGTTCCATTACCACTTCATTCTTAACCGATTTTAATATGGGAACAGGTCTAGTGGAGCATAGACCTGTAACATCTCTAATTATATCTTTTGTTACCATGTTAGGCATATCAGTCCAAAAAAATTATCATGGATTTTTCTTAATTCCATTCTAACCCACTTTCCATCAAAATAAAAATTTAGAAACCATTGCCATACATCCAATTTCTTAACGACTAGGTTTTGATACTCTAGTTTTAGGGTAAAATTGTCTCTAGTCAATGCTTTCATCCATATATTTGCTAGCTTAGTGTGAAGAATTTCTTCCATCTTTCCATGAATGTAAATTCGTATACCCTCTATTGGAAAAACCCCATATGGAACATGCAAAAACACACCTAGCGGATTATCTTCTATGGATTTTGTAGGATATTTCTTGAATTTTAGTTGTGGCTTCTCAATAATCTCTATAACCCTTAGTGTAGCCATTGCAAAGATTTAAAATTTCTTTCAAACAAAGTTATTTTGAAAATTAGGGAAAAGCTGAGATTGTAAATATCTTTTCTTCCATTTGCCAAATTAGGGTTTTAACATATTAGGTCACAAATAGTTGCGATCACTCAAAATCACTTCCTTGCTACTCTGCTTCTTCTCAATGCTCATTATAAATGGAATTGGATAAGTAAAATCATTTTATAACCTTTGGAATTTGACCTAATATTGCATTTAATGCTTCAAACAATAAAGCTATTAAACCTTTAACTATGTGCACAATCAATTTCTGATGCTCCACAAAATTCTGCGTTGATATATTTTGTTCTACAATATTCACCAAAAGATCAAGCATGTCAATATACATCACATATCTTCATGTTGAGGCATCAACACCATTTCTTTGGCAGAGGATAAAAGATGTTCATTAAAGCTCCCCTTGAGCCAAAGCTCTCAACCTAGTTTTCAAAGGAAACATCTGCACCATATGATGGTACATATTCAACCTTAAATTTTGTCTCTTCCATCTACTTTTTTTTTTTTTTTGGATTGATCTTTTTCATTGGTTCATTCCTCTTTACTGGATTATCCTTCCTCATATTTCTGCTTCTACAAAACTTAGCAATGTGTCTAGGCCTATTTCAATTGTAACATGTGACATTCTTCTAACCAATATTCCTTCCATTCATTCTAGATCTACATTGATTAGCTTTATGCCAAAATCCATAGCATGTATAATAACAACCTTTGAAAGATTGAACCATTCTACCATTGTTATATCCATTCATTATTTGACTTCTACACTCACTAACTCTATGGTAAAATTTCTTATATGTAAAACATTGACCAGAAAAAGATGGAAAATTTAGATTTGTAGACATGGAAAATGTACAAGTTCGTTTTGGCACACCTGATCCCGATTACTAACAACGCTTCCTCTTAAATCACATTCTCAGCATTTCATCACATTCTATCTCTTAATTTAATAAATCATTATTTATTGGATTAAGTCTTCTTCTTTCAATGATTAAATTATTTAACCATTGCATCCCTGTTTAATTAAATAAATCATTTTATTTAATTAAAATCTCTAAAGTCCTCCTATTAAATTAAATAAATTAAACCTTATTTGATTTAATCTAACATATTCCTTCTTGATTAAATAAATCAAATCATTTATTTGATAAATCACTTCCATTTTCCTCTCAATTCTTGACTTAAATCAATCCATAAATTTAAGTCTAAAATTGTCACATCACCTAATTTTTCATTAAATTAATCAAATCCACGATTAACTTAATCCCTCTCACTAAAATCCTTTAGAGAATGCAAGTTGCACAATAAATCAATTACTTTGCTTTATTAAATTATCTATTTTCCCACAAATCATCAAAATGGAATATTCCCTCATTTGAATTCAAAAAGGCCAAGTGGACTTGGTCCTTCCAACAAGGCATTCAATGCCTCTTACATGTCCTTGACCTTGAGCCAAGTGACATTAAATTCATTTCTCTTCCCCCTTCAAGAATTCAACTCACCATTTCAAATTCAAATTTATGCATTTATCATGCACATTGGCCAAAATGTGCTCATTCCTCATCCAATCACATGTGGACAAGTGGCACAATGCCATTGGATTATCTTTTGTCCCACATTGATCAATCTTTCTCACTTCTTCCAAATAGAAGTCTATAAATTGGAGCCTCTTCTCCTCATTCTTTATCCAGAATTCATATGCAAAGTTACTCTCTCCAATTGAGAACTAATTTTGCTCATCATATCCAAGCATTCATCATTTTATCACATTTGATACCAAGGTTACACTCAAATCGCTTTGGAGATTTGACCATTTCTAGATTCACATATCATTGCTACTTAGGAATTGGGAAAGGGCCAATTGCAACACTTCATTGGCACCAATTCCCCCATAAGATCATCGTGCTATTAGCTTAATTAGGATTGCTTTCATTGTTATTTAAGTTTTTGTTATTTTCCTAATCTTAGCTTGAATAGATGGATTTCATGGGGAATCTCTCATATTTGCATGCATTTGGATCTAACATCTAACAATGTTTGTCATCTTTTTGCATTTGCAGGTTTAGGGGTTCACATTTTTGCGCTAGAAGGAGGGCTTGCAACCATCTCATCACGTTTTTTTGACCACACACAGTAAACTACACCGTGGATCAGGCACGTGGTCCTGTATTGCACCGTTGAATTAGATGCAACGCTATATTGCACCGCACCCCTTTAAGACCACAACACCATAAAGCACTGTAATTGCTTCCCGCATTTGAAATTTGAAAATTTGCCAACCTTTGCCGCTTCCAAACTCCACCGCATGCCAAAGTCCACCGCACTCGCAGTCTCTGTTTCTGCAGAGCACCGCACACAGTCGACCACGCGACATTGTATGGCACCGCCTGTTCACTAAACAACACCGCACCCGCTAACTCCGCCGCACTTGCTAAACTCCACCATGGGGAACAGTCTGTTTTTAAATTTGGACACTTTTTTTTTAAATCTTGCATTAATTTTGTTTGCTGTATTATTGCTCTTTTGTTTTCTATCATTTTGCAGGTTGGAGAAGAGGAAAGCCAAGAAAGAAGTTCATCATGATATCATACCCATCACACACAAAGTGTTTTTAAACACTAAAGTTTTCATTAACACTCTTTAACAGAATTTGTTAAATATCTTTGGCCTTAGGAAAACTAAATTTACTTTGGGACTAAAAAGAACAAGCAACCTTTTTTTATGACAACATGTTTATTTTGTACAAAATGTTTTTAAACACTAAAGTGTTTTTTAACACTCTATAAAGGAGTTGATAAGTTCTTTGATTTTAGGACACTAGTTTTCTTTTGGGTTCTAAAATTAACAAGCAAATTTCCTTTCAAAAATTGGCAAGGGGCTAAAAAGAACTTGAGGCAAACACACTAGATTTTGTTTAAAAGGTAACAATTGAACAAGGCAAACTCACACTTCATTTGGTGCTTAAAAAGAAGTTATCATTGCTTTGAGGTTTAAAATGAACAAATGTTTTCCATGTTTTGCAATCTTTTTTACAAATTAATATCATTCAAAATGTGTATGCATTTCTCTTGCGCTTCATTGCGATCTTGAGAATCAAAAATATTTTGGTGATATTAGGTTGTTAAAAGGATTGCCTCCACATTTTAATTTGGGCATTTTAAAATTGAACAAAACATGCGAGTGTGAATAAAACTTATTATGAGTGTTCTCCTTTTATTTTTAAACAAAGGTTGATCGAACTACGAATAATTTTTGTTCGCTATTGTTTATCTTAGAGGGCCTGCTTTGCGGGAAAAAGTACTCACCCAAGGGAACGACCCAACCGGGAACAGGTTAAAGCCAAGCGACTTCCAACTGGTATATAAGTGTGGGTTCTTGAGGAAAGTTCAAAAATCACGAGGATTATTTTGACGAGATGGACAACAATGGACTCTCGCCGATGTTGGATAATCCCCCACGAACGGAATGCCCGAATTAGAACCCCTTGTTTAGAAGAAGGCCAAAACCTTGTCTATCTTGTTGGTGCAAAAGGTTATGTCCTTTGAAGCCACCCCACGTTATACATGCAGTCTTGTTGTGGAAATGGAAAGTATGCCATGGGAGATTCATGGGTACTAATGCTTGGATGACCTGAATAAGTGAGTGTCGTGGAGGGGAGACAGTGTGGTCAAGCATTTAGCTATTCACACAAGATATGTGCAGGTGGATTTATCCAAGTGGGAACCCAAACAGATATTGCCTCATCATCCTAGGAGTGTAAAAGTGCTTGGAAGAAACGGAATACATTGCTTGATCTTGAAAACATTTGAAAAAATACATTCACAAGGACCTTAAAATTTTAAACCCCTTGTGAGAAACAAATACTCTTGACGAATTTGGGCACTCTTGTTTTCCCTAGGGATCATGTTCCTAGAGGTTTCTAAGTGCACAAATTCTACCATAATTTGTTTTCAACAAGGTTAAACATAAGGAACTTTTGCCCTATTTTCCTCAATTTCCACACAAAGGATCTTGTGGGATGAGAAAGAAAGCGGGACACTAGACATATAGTTTGAAACCTAAGCAAGCAAAGTGTCTTGGATAAAAAGAATTTCATTAAACCAAGATAAAGAGACAAATTGAACTTCATGTGTGTTGTTTCCAATGATTTCCCGCAAGGTCAAAATCCCAAAGCCAAAGTTCAATAAAATTAGTCTAAAAGTCCATGAGAAATGCCTTGAGATGCTCCTAGAAGTAAGGGAAAGACTTGTATACAAATTTTACAAAAAAGCCTCAAGGAATAATCCAGCGTTGTATGCATTTTATTGTCAACAAAATCCCAAAATTTTTGAAAGGTTTGCTTTTCTCCCATAGGAATTCTAGCATGTTCTTCAATACCGAGGTTTTGTAGAGAGAGTCGTGTCTAGGATAAAGGTTCAAGATGAAAGTCATCATTCTCATTCGTTCCTCCATCAACCAAATCTCATTTCATCATAGAACCTTTTGTGAACTCTAGAAAAGATCATCACGCTAAACTTAGAGGGCTAAATTAACATCACCCTATCTTGGCTTAACACACCTAGCCAAAATAGTCAAACCATTGAAATTTTTTTTTCTTTAGGATAATGCAACTTCCTAAAGTCTATTAGTTCACAATTACATTGGCTTAACACACTTAGCCAATTTATCCATTTGTGTAAAATCCCCTAGGATAACGCAACTTCCTAGGGAATACAACTTCACAACAATCTTGTTTGACTTAACGCATCTAGTAAAATTATCTCAATCAATCTAAAAGCCCTTACAAGTTTAGCATAAACCTTCAAACGTTCTTCAAAAGGTTCTCACTCACTCGTCCCATCCATTTAGCCCATCACCATTACCACCATCTTTGATCTTTTAGCTTCCCTAGTTCTTCTCTTTTTGGCCTAAAAAGTTAGGATCGAAAAAATCCCTATTTTTTAAGGTCCAAACAAGATCTCAATACAAGAAGAACATGGAGAATATCAGAGAAATATCAATTTCTGTGGACATGAGTCAATTAAACGCCGAAGTGAACCTAGCGGGATCAAGCAATCCCCCAAGCAACTCTGCCTTATCATCACAAAATCCTCAAGAGGAGAGTCATCAAGAGGACATCACGAATGAAGACATGGGGATGACACAATCCGAAATCATGAAGATGGTTCAAAATCTAGAGAACCACAAAATTGTCAGTGCTATGTTCAAATACTTAAATACGCTAGCAGGAGGAGGGGTCTTGCCCCCTCCCGACCTTGACGCAAGCACTAGAACAAATGTGCCTCTTACAAATGCATCCCCAATGTCAAATATCAATCAAGAAGTAACTTGCACCACATCGGCCATCACACCAACCTCGCCGAACATAAACAAAGGGAGTGCCATGTTCCAAGAATTACAAAGGCATCACCTTGTGGCTAACAAAGAAGCAGTCATCACCACCATGTTGGTTACGTTTGTTCTGAAAAATCCATCCCACGCATACGTCCCACTCACCTTCCATAACCACGTTGGCTCATCTTCATTTCATGGAACACCAACCTGTCAATCAAACATACAAACTTCTCTACCACTTGAAGAAGGAAGCTTGTTTGAAACAACTGACGTTGCAAATCCTTTTTTCCAAGGTAGCATTCCATCCCTTCCCCAATTTTCATTCACAACCACATCACCTCTTGGATTTGGTTTTCCTCCTCTCAACATCAATGGTTTCTTGGAACCTAGCAATCTAAAAATCACGCCCAATTCCCTCTTCTTGCCCACATCATCACAACAACAAGTGGCAACCATACAAGCCACCATCGAAAATTGGTCCTCAAATATCCCAAAGCATACCATCTCAAGGACCAATCATCTTAACCACCCCTCCAACAACCCAAATCTTGATCAACACCATGATCCCTCCTCCCATCACGATAGTGGGCATGATTCTTGTTCCACCACCAATCCCACCAAAAGCCAATATGACAAACTGATTCACCACGCTAATCCAAGCCCTCAAAAGGGCCAACCAATAGAGAGTACTCCAACAACAACAGCAAGCGCAAGCCCAAGCTCAAGCCCAAGCGCAAGTGCAAGCCTAAGCTCAAGCCCAAGCACAAGCTCAAGCCCAAGCTCTAGCAAAAGCCCAAGCTCAAGCCCAAGCCTAAGCACAAGCATAGTACCAAGCGCAATTACAAGCAATCCATCTACAAGCCTACCAACAAGCCCTGCAAGAATTTCAGGCACAACAAGAAGCATTGTTGGCACAATAGCAACTCAACCAACAACAAGCTTTGTTGGCGCAACAATAGCTAGACCAACAACAAGCTTTACTAGCACAACAACATATTGATCAACAACATGCTTAATGGGAACAACAACAGATGGACCAACAACAAGCGTTGTTGGAACAATAGCAACAAGATCAACAACAAGCCTTGTTGACACAAATGCAGGCATACCATCAGGCTTTGAACGCACAACCGATCTTGTAGCAAATGTCCACTAGTAATCTCCCCACCCATCAAACACCTCAAACACCTCACAACTCATTCATCCCACCTCTCGATCTGAGCAAAGATGTCGCAACACAAATCAAACTGCTTTCGCAGCAAGTGTTGGACTTACAAGCAGGAAAAACCACAAGGACACCGGGGAACTTATGCCCTTATCCTTTTGATAGAAGCCTCACCATGATACCATCCCCAAAGGGATTCGAGATCCCCAAATTTGACAAGTACAATGGAACAGGTAACCCTAAAAACCACGTCAGGGAATTTCAAGTGCACTGCATGGAGGTCGCATATGACAACACGTACCTAATGTGACTCTTTCCTCATAGCCCGACTGGTCCAACCATGGAATGGTTTTCTCCCCTACCCACAAGCATTAAAAAATTTGAGGAAATCGTGGAAGCCTTCCTTAAGAATTATGCTTTCAGTATGGGTGCAGACGTTAGTTTGGAAGAACTATCTGCACTCAAATAGAGAAAAGGAGAGCTATTTGCATCCTTCTTGCAAAGATGGTGATCCAAGGCCAATCAGAGCAAGTGGACCATGCCGTAAGAACAACAAGTTTGCACCATCATAGCCAATCTAGATGACAACTTGGCATTCTACTTGAAAATGCAGTGCATCACATCTTATGATCAACTGATCCCAAAGGCACTCAACATTGAAAGAGCCCTTACTGTGCGAGGAGGTGCACCAACATTCAATCCACCGCAGGATAACCGCCCATCTAACAAATACAATGATAAACCTCAAACATGGTCGAGGAATAAAAATATCATGAATGACGGCGTGGTCGATGCTAAAGTGGTCATCAGTGCCCCTAAGCAGAATACCCAAAACCATCATCAACTGCAAAATCATAATCACAACAATGTGCGGACTAATGCGGTAGTAGCACAACCACAACCATCTTCCACCAATCAAATCAACAATTTGGGTAATCAAGGAGGACCACCTCCTCGCAACAAGTATCCCCCAAGAGGAAGTTCACAGCTCTTGGTGAATTGATTGAGTCCATAATGAAGAAGCTGGTCAAAGAGAATCTAATCAAAATATCTAACTCCGAGCAATACATAGAGCCCATGACCAAGCTGCCATGGTATAACGAGAACCTCCTTTGTGACTTTCACAAATTCAAAGGACATACCACTACCAATTGCATGAGACTCAAAAAAATCATCCAAGACCTCATTGAGGATAAGGTCATCAACATCGAGCAGCCGGTCGAAAACCAAGACTTGAAAATATACACGAATCCGATGTCGAACCATAACCAAGGGAATAATAAGGGCAAGCAAAAGTATGCTAGTTCTAATCTAGTATATGAGGAGATAGTTGGATGCGTCGATGAAATGGTCACCGTCATAAATATCAAGGGAGCCAACAATGATTGTGGAGTCACCACACGAGGCGAAAAGGTTACCATCACTGGGGCACCTGCTAAGACCCCCATTTCCAATACAAAGGCCATCCCCTATGATTACAATGTCATTGACCAGCTGAAAAGAACACCTGCCCAAATCTCCATCATGGAACTATTGAAAATCTCCATCGCCCATAGGAAGATCCTTGATGAAGCACTAGCTGCATCTACCATTGCCACCACCCTCGACACAGAGCAATTCTAGGATATGGTGGGTAACATCGTAACCCCAAATCTCATTACATTTTTGGATCAAGATTTCCCTCCACAACCATCTCATAACCGCACACTCCACCTCCAAGTGCTAATCCATAAAAAGAAAGTCAAAAGAGTCCTGGTAGATGGAGGTGTAGGCCTTAATATTTGTTCCCTAAAACTCATAAAGAAATTGGGATTCATCGAGGATTCCATCAATAAGAACAAAAGCATCACAATAAAGGTGTATGATGACCAAGAAAGAGTGTCTCAAGGCACTATCAAAATCTCCATCCAAGTAGGGCTGACAACTATGGAAACCACTTGTCAGATCCTCGACCTCGACCTACCATACAACATCCTCCTGGGATGCCTGTGGATACATGGAATGAAGGTAGTGGCTTTGAATTATCACCAATGCATCAAGTTCTCACATAAGAATGAGGAGGTCACTATTTATGGGGATCCCGAACCCTTCGCTTACTGCAAAAACTTGGAAGCCAAGTTTTATAAGATCTCCCAAGTACCAAAAAATGATGAAGGACCATCTACTTCATACATAGACCCAACTAATCTTGCCTCCACGTCTGCGACAGAGACACCTGTCATCCCTGACATATCCGAAATCAAAAACATGATCCAGGACAATGGATGTGGTGATTACAGATTGAAAAGAAATGCATTTTTTATAGGAGAGTTACCACAATCTCCTAGGTCACATGGACAACCCCAGCCAGTTCAAACACCTATCCACACTATTAGAGTAGAACCCTCTGAATTCCACCGTTGGGTGGATCTTAGTTGGGAGAATGTGGATGAGGAGGACATCTCAAACACACTATACCAAGATGAAAGACCCACTCCCACCCTACCCATGGAGGAAACTAACAAAGGGTTACAAATGATGTTTGGTATGGGCTATAATAGGAATGAGAGCCTTGGAATAAACAGTGATGGACGGTTGGAGCCCATTATTGTAGAAAGAAGAATGCGGAACCTTGGCCTTGGGTATACTCCTCCGAGTATAACCGTACGTGGCAGAGGTACTTCTGGAAGAGCAGTCAAGTCCTCTCCTCAGGTAACAACAACCACTCCTAGACCACTCGTTTGCTTAGGTATCCCGCTCAATAATTACACCTTTCACGTCATTGATGTTTGTGCTAGTAGTGATGATGATGATACCATAGAAGGTCTCCCTAGAATTTTTGAAGATTCCACCTTGTTAATGATAAGTGCCTCCACAACTAAGTCAAACCAACCAACCCACCGAATCACCTTAGTACACCCCCAACTCATCGATCATGACCAACGGGGACCACTGATTTTAGACTCGTTCGAAAATGATGAGGCACTCTCGAAATTCATGGGACTAAGGGATACAGTTCCTTACGGGGATCAAAAGGCTAGATTCAACATCACACTAAACACACAGGCATACTATGGGGAGACGATTGATTCCTTTAGTCGCAAAAGGAAAATATCGAGAATAAGCTCGGGGTTATTGAGTGAAAACCACACTGTGGCACTCCCTAACCACAAAACAGTAAAAATAAAGGATGCATCCGATGGTGAAAACCTCTCTGAGGTGCCGGAGGATGAAGGATTAAATCTCCCCCCTACTGCATTACATCAGGAGAAATCAACAGTATTGGCAGAATAGTGCAACCTTGTCAACTTGGGAACATAAACAGAGCTGCAAATCACATTCTATGCTCAAACACTTCAAATAGAAGAACAAGAACTATTGGCAACATTTCTAAAAGAAAGAAAGGTAAATTTTGCATGGACCTATGCTGACATGCCAGGTTTGGATCCTAAGGTGGTGGTTCATCATTTGGCTGTTTACCCCGAAGCAAAACCAGTTAGACAGATGCTAAGAAAAATGCACCCACGTATAGCTCTGCTTGTGAAGATTGAATTGAAAAAAATCTTAGATGTTGGCTTCATACGACCAATTGACTATCCAGAATGGGTATCAAATCTTGTACCTGTCTCAAAACTGAAAGGGGGCATCCGCATCTGCACTTATTTCAGAGACCTAAACAAAGCATGTCTTAAGGATGATTTTCCAATACCCAACATTGACATGATAGTGGATATGACGACCGAACATGAGATGCTATCCCTAATGGATGGCTTCTCGAGGTACAATCAGATAATGATAGCAAAGGAAGACCAGCATAAGACAACCTTCACATGTCCTTGGGGCACCTACTACTGGAATGTGATGCCGTTTGGGTTGAAAAATGCAGGAGCTACATACCAAACAACCATGATTTTGATATTCCATGACATGATCCATAAAACTGTTGAAGACTATGTGGATGACATACTGGCTAAATCAAAAAAGAGACAGGACCATGTAGCAACTCTAAGTGATATCTTTGATAGACTAGAACAATACAAGGTCAGACTCAACCCGAAGAAATGTGTATTTGGAGTACAATCAGGAAATCTACTGGGATACATAGTTTCGATGAGACGGATAGAGGTGGACCCTGCAAAGGTAAAAGAAATCCTTGAAATGGAAGGGCCAAAAACATTAAAGCAACTCAGAGGATTGCAAGGTAGACTCCAGTCCATCCAGAGATTCATAGCACAACTAGCAGACAAGCAGATTGCCTATTCACACCTGCTCCACAAGGGAGTAGCATTCAGATGGGATGAAAAATGCGAGAAAGCATTCAATAAAATAAAAGAATATCTACTTACACCACCCGTGTTGATGCCACCAATTAAAGTGAAAGCATTGATTCGATATATCTCAGCAACAACAACTGCCCTTGGTGCCGTTTTAGCCCAACATGATGAAAAGGGAACCGAGCGGGCCATTTACTATATTAGCAGAACAATGGTGGGGCACAAGCTCAATTACACATCAATAGAAAAGGCTTGCTTGGCACTGGTATTTGCAGCTCAAAAATTTAGACACTACATGCTAGCTCATGAAATCAAGCTGATTGCCAAGATAGACCCTCTAAAATATCTATTGTCAAAAGCAATGCTTACAGGCAGAATGGCTAAGTGGGTAATGATATTGTCCGAGCATGATATTAAGTATGTAGAATGAAAATCCATAAAGGACAAGTCATTGCGGATCAGCTAGCCGAAGCTCCCCTCTACATAGACAACCCGCTCATATCAGAATTCCCAGATGAGTCCATTTTCAATCTCAATGTAGTCGACCACTGGAAACTATACTTTGATGGCTCTCACACGCAACATGGATCAAGAGTTGGTGTGTTTTTCATCACCCCGCAAGGAGACTGCATACCCAGATCATATAAACTGGCATTCACATGTACCAACAATATTGCAGAATACGAGGCTTTAACCATCGACCAAGTCAACGGTGAATACTAAACTAAGGATGATAAGCTCACACCATACAAAAAGGTAGTAGAAAGCCTCAAGAAATCATTCATCAACATCACCTTTGAGCAGATACTAAGGACAAACAATAGAGCAGCTGATGCAATGGCAACAATTGGATCCTTGCTAGACATTCCTCGCAACATCTTGAAACACGAATTCCTCGTAGAACAGCTTCTTGTACCCACATTCGAGGTACCAGAGTTAGAATACACGTGTGAACTTGTTGGTCCCGATGATCTTTGGTACCATGACATATACACCTACCTAAGATTAGGAATCCTCCCAACTAACATCACCTCGAACCTAAAGCGAACCTTTGTCAAAAGGTCTTCACAAATCGTCATCCTAGGAGAGACCCTCTTCCGCAAAAGTATCGATGGAACCTTGCTACATTGTTTAAAACTTGAGGAGGCCACGACTGCTCTAACTGAGGTACACAATGGCACGTGCGGTTCACACTCAAGTGGTATGAATTTGGCTAAGAAATTGCTAAGAACCGCATACTATTGGCCGACCATGGACAGAGAGGCACACGACTTTGTCAAAAGATGCCTACAATGCCAACAACATGGAGACCTTATTCATGCACCAGCTCAAGAACTACATCCCATTGTTACACCTTGGCCCTTTTCACAGTGGGGGCTTGATCTCATCGGTAAAATCTTGCCCACCTCATCCAATGGCCACAAGTTCATTATCATCGCCATTGAATATTTCACAAAGTGGGTCGAAGCAATTCCCATGACCTACATCACGGGAAAACAAATATCCAAGTTCATCCTGAACTACCTCATTTGTCAATATGGTGTTCCCCAATCCATTATCTTGGATAATGGGACACCCTTCAAAAATTAGGATGTTCATGATTTGTGTGAAAAATTCAAAATCTAGCACCGATTTCCACCCCATACTATCCACAAGGCAATGGCCAAGCAGAGGCTACCAATAAAACCATTCTGAAAATCCTCAAGAAAACAGTCAATGACTCTGGTCGTGACTGACATCTGCAGCTAAATCCCACCTTATGGGCCTATCACACCAACATCCGCACACCAACAGGCGCCACCCCATTCTCCCTAGTCTACGGATCAGAAGCCATCCTCCCTATTGAGATCAAGCTCTCATCACTGAGGATGTCACTGCAAAACCTCATTATGGATGAGGAATACAGGGTTAAAAGACTGAATGAGTTGGAATTACTAGATGAACGATGCATGGATGCCTTGAATCATCTACAAGTCTACCAGAATCATCTGAAATAGAGCTAAAACAAAAAGATCAGGCAACACACTTTCCAAGTTGGTGACCTTGTGCTGAAAGAAAACCAAAAGAATGTGCCAAACCTAGATACAAAAGGAAAGTTTGAGCCCAACTGGCTGGGGCCCTTCATCATCACCGCAAGTTACAAATCAGGGGCATATCAGCTATTGACACTAGAAGGTGAGCCTTTGCAAGAGCCCATGAATATATCTCACCTCAAAAAGTTTTATGCCTAAGCACTTGCAAGGTATGGAACCAAAAAATATAAAAAAATCAGAAAAAGTCCTGAAAAAATGGTTACCTTGATGGAAACCTAGCAAACAGGCGTCTTGGCGACAACAAAAAAATTAAAAAATGCAAAAATAAAAAAAAATCAGAAAAAAGGATTCAAAATAGTAAAGAGAAAAAATTCGTCCTCTAGTGAAAACCACTTCAGTGGCGCTTTGGACAAATACCTTGGTGAAAACTTGGCAAACAGGCACCAAGTGTAAATAAGACACCCCCCATCTACCAGGATTTGCACGATTCACTCATTCCATCACATCTCAACAAATCATGCATCCACTCATCCGCTCGCATCCATACCATAGCACGAGTTGGTGTCCATATCATATTCCACCATGGTACTACTTGGCGTATTCCTAAGGTCAGTTTGTCCAGCCTTCATCGAAGTAGTCTATCACACCATGCTAGGGGCATGTTCCCACATACATCGGATCAGATTCATGTATATTCTCATGATCTTCTTCAAATTCATCAAAAATCCAAAAACATCAAAATCATTCAAAAATTCAAAAACATGTCTAAATATCAGAAAATCTTCAAAAAAAAAAATTCATCATTAAGTCTTGTAAGTCTTTCACCTTGTCTGAACTACGTCGTCTCTGAGCTTGAACGTAGGCAAGGTTGATCTTTGATCATCCCCCGAGATAGTTAGGGTCAGTCCTTAGGCATCCGTCGCAATAAAATGGCAATCCGTTTGTCCATCTTATCATTGAGTCAGGTTTGTTGTTAGTCGAACTACATGGTCTCTGCATGTATAACGTAGGAAAGGATAATCTATGGATCAGCTCCCGAGACCCCTAGGATGGGTTTTTAAGTTAGTCTCTTCATCTTACATCTTGAAAATACCAAAAACATTGAAAAATGTAAAAATTCCAAAAAAAACCTCAAAATATTGGAAAACCCAAAATGGTGCATCCATTTCATCTCGCTTTCACCCGTGATTTGTCATCAATCACAATAAAATCAATCGTCACTTTCACCCTTTGGTGAGTCATTCAGAAGCAGGTTTAGCAGGTTCTAAAGTGAACACCTAATCGTCAAAAGTCTTGAAAGTCTAAGTCAGTAAGCAAGCAAGTTGGTCAACTCAGAGTATCAATAGCTTATCACCCAATCAGTCCCATCAAAACCCTGATCACTACATGTCCTAGGATGAAGCTTTCCTGCAATGAACATAAGCATCAGGTACCCCTCACAGTAGTTAGTCTTGGCTAGCGGTACGAAGAACATTAGCTTGTTTGGTTTTCTCTATTTGGTCTTTTATTGACTTATCTTATGCTCATTCCAAGGACCTCTCGATGATGCCTAAACAAAACAGGTCTAGAGAGAAAGGAATGGGGCAATGATCATTATCTTTTTATCTACTATGCTTGTGGGATACGCTTGTAAAATAACTTAGTTGTGCATGTTTTGTTTTGTTTGTAGGGAGGATATTTTAGGTATCTTGTTGACTACATAGGAAAGCTTGCTTTTCTGTGTTTTGGTCCCAGATGTTTAGAATGTTTGAACTACATCCCAAATGAAGTATGTATGTTAAGTGTGAACAAGAATACTCCTATCTGATTGTCGAGTCAAAGTCCATCACACTAGGTACCACACCATCCTGGTCCTTTATACCTTGATGCATCGTACCTATGTGTGTTATCAAACATAACACAATTGACCCTTTCAAAATCCTAATTCCTAGCAATGCAAATCACCATCATCATTCTAACTAATTCATTAAACCTGTGTTTCTTCTACCTTCTTTCCACACTAACATGGTATCATAACAGTAATCAAAGCATCGCTCATGCATACACCCTGCATCCACATGATCATCATCATTAAAACACATGGCATCATAGCATTATCTTAAGTCACGAAGAATAATATAAAGTTGTTATTCTAAACATCTTAAAAAGCATTACATCATACACAATCATTTACGTCCATTATCATTTGCAACCATTACCATTTACATCCATTACCATCATTAATATGCATTACATCATTAAAACACAAAAAATATACAAAAAAAAATGCATCCATCAAATACATCACATCACATAAGTATAAGAATAGGAACATCCCATAGCATCATACATTTGCATCCGCATATCATACATGTGCACCATAGATATCATAAAAGGGCGAATCATCTCATATATATCATCAAAATGTACTGTTATGATACAAATCGGATCAGATGTGCATTGAATACACAATATAATAAGGCCAAAATACTACAGCTCGTATATAAAAAATGAAGCAAACTATCTTGTGATCAAGAGGGGGGCGGGCCCTGTTGGCTGCTGCCCTCCCAAACCTGTCTCTCACCATGGGCCTCTACCGGTTGCATCCCTGTCTGTTGGGAAAATTCTGGCACTCTATTGGGTGATGGTAGTACCTGGCGATAATGTTGCCGATAGTACTCAGCCTCTCTAATGACCTCTCTGTAATCATCAATATCGACTGATCAGCCCCGGGATGAGGACGCTGCACTCTCTAACTGTCTTCGCCGGCCCATCTGCTAATCCCTCAAGGATCATGCCTGGTCTCTCTCTACAATCAGAGCCTATACCTGCCCCTATAGCTACTGAATCAACACATCTCGGTGATCAGACTGTCTTGCGGGCTACCCTGCTGGCTGATATGCTGGCTGCTGCTGAGGATCTACCCTCAACTGACCATCCTGTTCCCCTACCCGGGGAGGTGACTGTTGTGTCACGTCCCGGGGAGGTGTCTGATGAGGAGGTGGCCCACCTCATCGTCTACCCTGCCCTCTGCCAGCTGCCCAACCCCTACGTCTACGTCATGGGACAACTGTGCCTGGAATTGTTAATTTGGGTGGAGGTCTGAACCATGCTCGATAAGCTGGAGTGACCCCCGCATCTGCCGACCCCTGATCATATGGCCACAGTCGAGCCACTAACTGCCTAAATGAGGACATCACCTCAATTGCTGGGATGGGCTAGCCCCATACTGTTTCTCTAGTTGTGCGTGCAAAGATGGCCACATACTGGTCAACGGGCCTGTCTTGTACCTCCCCGAAATGACGAGCAACCCTGTCCGGAAGATACCTCTCAATCATGGTGTGCTCTCAGCCCTGCATCAATCTATTTTTTCGGGCGAAGAAGAGTTGTTGATCATCATCTCGCCACGGACCAAAACCCATCCACGGTCTCTAGACGAACTCTCTCATCTCATCGAGAACTCGCCGCTAGTGTGGAATACCACCTACGCCAGTGAAAGAAAAGTGCATCGCTGCCCCTCCATACCGCCAAACAAGGGGATCATCTGTCTCTAGGACAACTGGTGTGATATATGGGCGAAGCAATGGGATCCTCTCCCATGCCCAGATGTGCAGTAAGGTACCTCTAGCCCCGATGGACATGCTATCCAAATAAGCAAACTCATGAAGATCCCTATAGAGGGACGCCAGTAATACCAGTCCCCAAGCAAAGCACTCCCTTTGGTGCACCATCTGATCCCATGCTAGTCCCCATCCTGGACTGAAGCATCATCCCCGCTGATCAGGTACTACAAGGCCTGAGATGATAGCAACAATAATCAATCTGTATGTGCACATGCGCCGCGGTATAGCTCTAAGTCGATCTGACTGTCACAAAACTAAATCTCATCTAACTCCATAACCCCGTAACAAGCCTCTCTGCTAGCATCTGGATCATAGATGACTCAGGTCCTGTGAATAGGCAATCGGAGGATGCACCATACATCCTAAAGAGTGATGGTGGCCTCGCCGGTAGGAAGATGGAAGGAGGAAGTATCACTATGCCATCGCTTCGCCAGAGTTGTAAGCATACCTAAGTGAGCCCGAACGGGAGGGTCGTATGCAACATACCAAAGACCAATGGCACCAAGGTGCTCCTGGACCAACTCATGCATATCCTCTAGTCTGCTAAGCACCGACCATTGGTGCTCCCGCATGTAAAGTACACCAGGCTCCTCCTGCATAGGGAAGGCCATCGCATCAGAAAAAATAAAGTTTCATTGCATCTCATGTTAAATTTCGCCCTAAACTGGCAAATGCAGTGTTGTTTACGGGTGCGGCCCAGTTTGGAAAGTTCCAAATTGCACTGCCATGGTGGAGTTTGACATTTTAACAGTCTCAAAGTGGCCTGCGCGGCGCACTTTGCATATGCGGTCCTACTTAAGGAAAACCCTAATTTCCTAACTACGCCGCGCGGTGGAGTAAGGGCACGCGGCAGACTTTTGGTCAACTAAATCCTAATTTGCAAAGTGGCCCACGCGGTGCACTTCACATATGCGGTGCAAAAGGGGACTGCGCAGTTGCGATAAGGCACTTTCTGTGGTGCCATATAGCACTGCGCAGTTTGTATAGGACTTTGATCCTATTTAATGCATGTAAAATGATAAATTTGAAGGTTGGATAGGGGTACATACCACGGGTCCTGCGCCAGCTGGCCGCTGGTGCATTCGAATCCTCTCCGACACGTGCCTGGGAAGCTGTCGTTGCGCCATTTCAACCAAGACTCAGAGCTCAAAGAGTGAATTTTCCAAAGGCTAAGATTGCAAACGAATTGAAAGTGACCCCTTGAGGTCTATTTAAGCCTAAAAATTAAGGTTTTTTGACCTAATTTGACCTTCAAGCTAGGGTTTTGGTCCCTCGAACCTGTTTTCATCCAACCAAGGGTCATTCTTCATCCCTTTTGGCATTTTAATGTATTTTTATGGCATTCTGGGGCATTTCTAGCCTGTCGGGCACCTTGTCATCTTTTTTTCGCGAGATCATCCAAGAATCAAAATTTTTGTCTGATCTCTCAAGGGGGCAGTATCTAGCAATATCCTTCTGCTGGGGCAGCAGTGGGGCATTGAAAAAAGTTCAAAAAATCTCAGACCTTTGATCACAACATTTTATTCTTTGAATCAATCCAACAAGTACATTGTTTCAAAGAGGGGAAAAATGTAGACATGGAAAATGTACAAGTTCGTTTTGGCACACTTGATCCTAATTACTAACAACGCTTCCTCTTAAATCACATTCTCAACATTTCATCACATTCTATCTCTTAATTTAATAAATCATTATTTATTGGATTAAGTCTTCTTCTTTTAATGATTAAATTAATCAATTAATTTAATTAACCATTGCATCCCTATTTAATTAAATAAATCATTTTATTTAATTAAAATCTTTAAATTCCTATTAAATTAAATAAATTAAACCTTATTTGATTTAATCTAACATATTCCTTCTTGATTAAATAAATCAAATCATTTATTTGATAAATCATTTCCTCTCAATTCTTGACTTAAATCAATCCATAAATCTAAGTCTAAAATTGTCACATCACCTAATTATTCATTAAATTAATCAAATCCATGATTAACTTAATCCCTCTCACTAAAATCCTTTAGAGAATGCAAGTTGCACAATAAAACAATTACTTTGATTTATTAATTCATTTATTTTCCCTCACAAAACATCAAAAGGGAATATTCCCTCATTTGAATTCAAAAAGGCCAAGTGGACTTGGTCCTTCCAACAAGGCATTCAATGCCTCTTACATGTCCTTGAGCTTGAGCCAAGTGACATTAAATTCATTTCTCTTCCCCCTTCAACAATTCAACTCACCATTTCAAATTCAAATTTATGCATTTATCATGCACATTGGCCAAAATGTGCTCATTCCTCATCCAATCACATGTGGACAAGTGGCACAATGCCTTTGGATTATCTTTTGTCCCACATTGATCAATCTTGCTCACTTCTTCCAAACATAAGTCTATAAATTGGAGACTCTTCTCCTCATTCTTCATCCACAATTCATATGCAAAGTTACTCTCTCCAATTGAGAACTAATTTTGCTCATCATATCCAAGCATTCATCATTTTATCACATTTGATACCAAGGTTATGTTCAAATCTCTTTGGAGATTTGACCATTTCTAGATTCACATATCATTGCTACTTAGGAATTGGGAAAGGGCCAAATGCAACACTTCATTGGCACCAATTCCCCCATAAGATCATCATGATTTTAGCTTAATTAGGATTGCTTTCATTGTTATTTAAGTTTTTGTTATTTTCCTAATCTTAGTTTTAATAGATGGATTTCATGGGGAATCTCTCATATTTGCATGCGTTTGGATCTAACATCTAACAATGTTTGTCGTCTTTGTGCATTTGCAGGTTTAGGGGTTCACAAGATTCATTCTGCTTCTACATTCCATTACATTATGTCCAAATCTATTGCAATAATAACAAAACCATTGAAAGATGAGTACCTTTGTGCATTTGGTTGTCTAATCGATGGTCTTCTTTGATTCTGGATCTACTTGCCATTCTTCTTCTTATCTTCAATCTTCTTTCCAATGTTTGATGTCTGATTTGATTTTGAACTTTCACCCTTTTCAAATCCTAATCCTTCTTTGTCTTTAGCTCCTTTATGATTCACAATCATTTCATCAAGATTTGTTGCACTTATTTTGAATTTGTTTTCACGACTTCTTTCTTTCTCTAGATTTGATCTCAGATTCACAACTTCTTGTTCAAGCCTTGTATATTCCTTGGACTTTCTATTCACCATTACATTTAGACATTCCTCAATTCTATTCATTTCTTCAACTTGCACTTTTAGACTAGTGATAGTTTCATTTGCTTGCTTCAATTATTCACTGACTTCCTTATGAATTTATCTAAACTTCTTGATTTGTTCTTTGAATTTTTTGATACATTCATTTTCTTCTTTGACATTTCTTTCAAATATCTATTTTCATCTTCAGTATTTTCAAGATCTTCAGGGGCAACTTTGAGTTCTCCATCTTTGTCAAGCATGCAATCTTCTTCTATGATTCCAATAGTAGGAACCACTTCCAAAGGAGTAGGTAGTCTTCTAACAACCATGTGTTCAACCTCCAAGATCTTCCCCAAGCGGTTAAGCTCCTTCCAAGGAACCAAGCTCTGATACCAATTGTTGAACACCTAGAATACTAAGAGGGGGGGTGAATCAGTATTGTATTAAACCATTAGAACATTTAAACATCCAATCCACTTAGCACATTCAACTGCAGTAATGAAAGAAAGAATGAAACATTCAACAACAACTCATAACACACGAGCACCAAGATTTTTATGTGGAAAACCCAATTTATGGGAAAAACCACAGTAAGGATTAGCTCATAATATATATAATCGATCATAGCATATTTATAAAAGTGATCATTGCAGGTGGACTCACTATCCAAGTGGACTCCCTGCCCACTGAGAAAAAGATAGAAGAGAGATTATGGCTCACAACCTACTTTGAATTGTTATAATTGTATCTTTCATATGCATGAATTACAGTTCCAATGAAACTCAATAAACTGACTTTACACACTTTATCTGATTCAAATCTAACACTCTGGTTTCCTCTACTTTCACATCACTCTAATCTTCTACTCAACATTCACAACTTAAATTCACAATACTTTGATAATATTCATATCACATACATGTAGAACACTCACAACATCCATCACTATTCCCCAAAAAATGAAAAAGATCTAACTTATATATCCATATCAAGCATAACATTAATTAGGTCGGCCTAATTAGATGTAACATTCAAAATATAACTTGTCGGCTTCAACTCTTTCCATACGTGCCTCGCGCCATAATTTAAATCTCAAAATAACTTGAAATAGGATGGCATGGACCTATTTAATAGATCCCACATAAGACTACAACACTTATTTAAACTTCACATACCTTCAAACTTATTAGGTCAACACCATAAAAGACCTAATACCAAAATTCTACCAGAATTCTTCAACTGTTTATCCACATTTGGACACGTGGACCTCAAAATTCAATGCCAATTGGAATTCACACACTAATTCCATCTGCCAACATATCCTCAAAAGTACAAAGCCAAAAAACTCATCCACAGAGAAGTGTAGACTCTCCCACTCAAATGCATTGTACAAAAAATGACTGTAATTTGCCAGATTGAACTTCTGTTACTTATATCTCTCAAACCAAAAGCCAAAAATGATGAAATTCTAGAATTGGACACTTCTAACAACCAACAAAATAATGTTAGAAGTGCAGAGTGAAAACTTCATTTGTGGATTGGTGCGGACCCAAAGACTAGATGCTTTATTACATAGAATTAATAGAGTTGACACTTAGTCAATTTTCCATCACAACCAACTTTATCGAATCAAATCATCTTGCAAAAATGTCTTTCAGAAACACTCCAAAACCTATTAAAACCAACCAAAATGATTTGCAATGATCTACACCATGATCTCCATATCAAGATACAATGTTGACATCAATGACAACACGTCAACACATTGTTATATACCTTTGTGCTTATCCCTTATCCTCACGTTGCCAATAACAACATCAATGACATTCTTCCAACAATAAAATAAAACATGTAAAAATTTCCTACTTAATCATATGAGGAGACAATTACAAGCTAAACAATCTAGGCAAATTGAAATAGTATTCTAATACATAAATAGTGGATAAGGAAGAACAAGAATGAGACAAACATAAGAGAGATAACAATAATATACTCTTGAAAAATCCTTTTAAAAAAACCTAGATTTTAAAACACTGAATAATATATTATGAGCAATAAGAATAGTTAGAATACACTCTCAAGCTTAGAACTCCATAGAATATCAACACTCTTAGCACTAGAGGAACAATGCAAAAATCTAAAGACACAACCTCTATCCCAAGACCTCAATATATAGGCCAAGGAGAGCCAAGAAACATAAATGGTTTATTGAAACCATGTACAAGTCATCAAAATTCAGCTGTGTCCCTCTTCAAAAAGTAACTCATTCGAAGAGAGAATTTAATTCCTAGGTGCTCCACCATGAGACAATAATCACACTTGTACATCTCTTACACATGCCTATTATTAGCCAATCAACAATGCTCCTCATAATCCACTAAGTAACTTGCAAATCTATGGTTCTTGCAAACATCATAACATGAATGATATGTGATGAAGAGTGTCAACTATAGAATCTTGATAACTCCATTCAAGTGGAACAATTATAATATAATATTATAAATATTAAATAATTAGTCCATACCAAGTACTTGCAAGATGTACAAGACATCTAATCCTCAAATTCTATTAGTTTAATATAGAGAAGATAATGACATCCTTATTCTTTAATAATATTGTGTTATGGCTAGCTAAATCTATATTATATGTTGGACAATATTTATAACATGCTCCACCATATAAAATATTTACATGAGATAATTAAAAAGAGTGAATACATGAAACAATTTGTTTGGATCAACACAACGCGACATGATAGGACTCATCTTGACAATAGATCACAGAGTATAATTCAAAATATTGGAACAAAAAACTCGCACATCTGGATCACTAATATTAAATATAAAATAATAATCTCTTAAATAATTTTCGCTCAATATAAAAGCTATTCATTTATTTTATTTTTACTCAAGGGTATCCCTGCGACCTAGCCCAACACCCAACCTACCTTGCCTTGGTCTTACTTTATTGCCTTGTTGGGGTTGGGAAGGGGCGAGACTAGTCCTCTGGGGGTACACACGACCTTCCGCTCGAACCCAAGACTTTGGGGAGCAAACCCAAAATTCAAACCAACTATGCTACCTTTGTAAACTATATAAAAATTGTGGACTATATAAAAGCTATTCTTGAATATAATATATTTAGATTAAATTGTGAGATTTTTTAAAATAATCAACCTATTGCTTTCAAGCATATAAAACATAGAAATATTGTGTGCTCTCAAGAATAAATATTTAGTATTCTTGACCACTTTGTCATCATTATACATAATTTTCAATAATTTGGACAGAACTTTCTTAACGAAAAGTTGCTATCGTCATAGCTTACGATATCATTGGGATGAGTTCTATGGCCGCCGTATGTGATAATTTAAAAATAGAATTACCGTCATTTATACTAACGTCTGCATGACGGAACTATGACGGCGTTCTTTTAAATGAAAGGTTGTGGTGGGACCAGGCTGACTAATTATGTTAACACAAAATGAGGGGCTGCCCACGTAATTAGGGTTTTGAATTTGTTTGTGGTCAACATAGAATTTCTATGGAAGTTAACTAAATAGTGCCATAATTTAAAACCAGGGGTGAACTATGGTTTTTAATAAAATATAAAAATTGTGATCAGATTTTAGAAGGATCAAAAGCTTATTTTTCTTTTTGATGATAAATCATGTGTGATTTTAAATGTTTATTTAAAAAGTTTATAAGAATATTATAATTATTTGAATCTGAAACAAGTCTCAAGTTTGTAAAGTGCAAACCATTGTTGAGTCATCAGAAAATACGTTTTAGCTGTCGTTTAATGGTAAATCAGCTGTCATATAATGATAAAAGCCTCCAAAATCTCACTTATCACATAAAACCCAGATAAATATTGATTTTCCAACTAGGTGGGAACATTCTATAAAGGAAAAAATCTAGATTTGTCTAAGTTTGTTTCATTCCATTATTTAGCATTTATTATTAATTGTTTAATCTAGTCATATACAACTAAAATTTGCAGTACATAGCATCCATACACACCCATGCACAAACACATACTCTCTAACATATTAAGATACACATAGTTTTCTATTGGCATAATCCTTGAACCTCCTTTAGATGCAAGTGCTAATATATATAAATATGACAATATGATATATTTAATGAAAATTGATAGAGTCTAGTTATATCTAATCAAAGTGCGCTTATAAATGAGAATGATTGTTTAAAGAAAGTAGTGTGAAGATCCAATTATCATCTTGTTATTATTACACGATGTTTAAAGTTTTTAATCTTCAAATCAATAATTTCAATTGAAACATTGTAACAATTGTTTGAACTCAATTGATAAGAATGATAATTCTATGATTAAACCATTTATCAAAAAATGCAGGAAATTAATGAATCATTGACTCCATGCAATGCACTGTACCTCCATGATGATTTTAAAGATTGTTGACTAAATTTTTTCTCTTTACATCTATCACCTGACTTTCTTCCAAAATCTTAGCCATGGAAGTGAAATTGAAAGCTTCCACATCTCTGTGAATGTGGGCCTCTACTTCACTTCTCACCAACTGCAAACCAATGGGAGATGCAGACAAATCCCATCACCCACTTTCTAATATGCCAAAATGCCCGTCTGGGTTTGACTTGTCAGTCGTGTGCATAGCATATGGATGGTTATGTTACTGTTGCATGTCAGTCGTGTGCATAGCATATGGATGGTTACGTTACTGTAGCATGTATCTGATCGTAATAAAGTTGAATACCCATTACAATATAGCATGCTATTCAATAAACAGTCATTGGTGAAAGAAAGAGCAGTCAACAACAATAGGCTACCCACAAGCTGTCTTTACCAATTTGTAGTACAATGGAAATGAACATATATAATATTTATTTAAATCTTTTTTTTTTTGTTAATTTAGGTTTTAGGAAAATTCATCGTGAGCAATTCAACACAACAATTCATGTCACGGGAAAATCTACCACCATGACAAATTCATCTCAAGGAAAATTCACCACCAGCAACAATTCAGTGCCACGGGAAAATCCACCACCATGACAAATTCATCTTAAGGAAAATTCACCACCAGCAATTCACCATCATGAAAAAACCATCGCATTAAAATTTTGGGATTAATTTTCAGTGGTGGTGAATTGGTGGTGATGAATTTTCTTTGAGGTGAATTTGTCATGGCGGTGAATTTTCTTGCCGTGAATTGTTGTCGGTGATTTTTCTGGTGGTTAATTGTTGGCGGTGAATTTACGGGATGTGTTAATTTGGTCTCTCAAAAAGATTTGATTTAGGAGAATTTATTCACTTATTGAGTTGGTAAACTTCTAAACAATGTTTTTGGACACAATTTTAATGCATTCAACTATCAAGAAGGTAAAGGTGGGTAGGCTTATTGAAACACATTTTGTTAGATAGTTCCCACAAATCACATATCAATTTTGCACCTCAGATCAAGTTTATGTTGCTAAAGATCAACTCAATGGCACTAAAGGCTAAACCATGAGAGCTTTCGAGACTATACACACTCCAACACATTCATTAGACCAGAGGCATTAATTTTTTAGACAATAACAAATGGATTCAACATGACATCAATAGTGTTTCTACATCATCAATTCTATAGATAAGTGCCTTTATCCATTGCATTTCATTTTCATGCATTTATTACAATTATCCATCCCAACTCTAATTAATCTAGGATAACTATTTGTTTACAATCACATTTATTTTATTAGCAAAGTTACATTTTTTTGTGAATTTTGTTGGTATAATTAGGGTTATTCCCTAACCAATTTTCCTCTTGGGCCTTATTCGTGCATCTAGTTTGTTAAATTTACTTAGCATTTTTTAGGGTACACTTAGGATAACTTTATCTTTTTTTATCTTTTTGTCATGATAATATCACTTGTAGAAGACAAATTGAATAAGAAATTATAAAATAAAAAATTATACAAAGAGGAAGTGGTGGAATTTTTTTGATAGGTGGTAGCATAAATCAAGGAAGTAGAGATATGATGGTTATCAACACAATAAAGGAATATATGACAAAGGAAGTTGTGCATTCAGAGGTACCTACTTTAATTGTGGAGCTAATGAATAAGACATTCAAATGTTCACAATTACAATGAGGTCGTAACTAAAGATCTAAGAGAACCACACATGTTGATGAGGAAGCTTCTTCCAATGGAAATCAAGTGGATAAAAAATATAATTCATTGTTAATAAAGATAAATTTTTGAAACCTATAATGGATAGGAATGAGCTAGTTTAAATTCAAAACAATATGTAAGAGTGGAGGTAAGTTTTGCAAAGTCATTATTGATAGTGGTATTATGGATAATTTTCTTTCAAGTGGCATTATAGACAAGTTGAATTTGAAGAGGATATAACATCATAATTTGTGTAAAGTATCTTGGTTACAAAAGGATTATAGGGTTTTGGTAAGTGAAAAATTCTAGTTAAGTTTTGGAGTTTATGAAGATGAATCTTTGTGTGATGTCATGTGAATGGATGTTTACCATATTTTGTTAGATAGAAGATGGCATTTTGATAAGAAACCCATACATTATGGTAGAGAAAATACTTACAAGTTGGAAAAGGATGGAGTGGGCATGTACTTTTACCTCTCAAAGAAGTGGGTGAAAGAATGAATGATATTGCAAGTGCTCGTAAATGGTAAAAAAATTAAGGAAATTAATTAGAAGGTTTGTTTTTTATTTTTCCTGTGTATGTAGGTAGAATTCATAGAGGAAAATGTGTTACCATACCCAAGGGTCAATAAGTGACAAAATATCATGATCTTATTTTAGATAATATACTAAAAGGGTTACCACTGATAAGAAGCATAAGTTATCACATGGATTTAATAAAAAGAGTGAGATTACCTAATAAGGATACTCATAGATTAATCCCAACTAAAACTAAAGAATTAAATAGGAAAATTGAAGGGTTGATTCGAGAAATTCCGAGTCCTTGTGTGGTATCAATCATACTAACACCTAAGAAAGGAGGATAATGGAGAATGTGTACATAATTTAAGAAAATTATTGGAAGATTGTATTTAAGACAAACAATTAAGCTTTATATGAGTGGTTGGTTATGCCATTTGGGCTAACTAGAACACCTAGTATTTTTATTTGGTTAATGAATGAAGTTTTGAAATATTTTTATTTTTACATTTGTTGTTTATATTTGGATGATGTTTTAGTTTTCAACAAGAATAATGAAAATAATATAATACATTAGATTAAGTTGCGAGATTAAGAGAATAATAGTTGTTGATGAATGTGGAGAAATATAGTTTCAAGAAAAATATCTAATATATTTGGGTTTTATTATTTTTATTAATGAAAGTTAAAGTTGTTAGAGGGTGGCCTACACAAGTATTTTGGAAGTTAGAAGTTTTTGCGGCTTAACAATTTTTATAATAATTATAAAAGGAATTTTAGTCAAATATGTGCACCTATTACTAAGACCATGATAAGTTATACAAGATTTTAAATGGGCTATTGTATCTAAAAGAAAATTTTGATCTAATGAAAAATAAAGTGACATAGTTCAACTAGTTTTAGCTTTACCATATTTTGAGAATTTATTCCAAGTTGTTTGTCATACAAATGGAATTACAATTGAATCTATTTTGAGTGAAGGAAGACCTATTGCATATTTTAGTGAGAAACATATGATTAGAGAAAAATAGTATGTTTATGATCAAGAATTTTATACAATTGTGTAAGAAGTCTCGAAATGAAGATATTATTTGTTGTCCAAATATTTTTATTTACATATTGATAGTCAATAATTGCAATGTATAAATAGTTAAGGTAAGTTTGGTCAAAGCTATGTTAAATTTATGATACAATATATCTAAGTTGTTAAATTTAATGAGATAAAAAATGTATAAATTTGATGTTATTTTTGCTAAGCCATGGAAAGCATGTAAAGTATTAGTAAATGTAAATATAATTAAATGGCTGGATTATTTGATCAATTTGATTTATTGTTTAAAGTAACCAATGGTGTATTCCTAAGAGTCCTTTGAGAGAAAAATGATAAGGGAAAAACATAGTGATGGATCAGTTGGTCACTTTGGCATCCATAAGATAACTGCACTTTGGTGAGTGAAAATTATTATTGGTTTGAGTTGTGTATGGATGTTAATAATTTTATGTAGAATTCTATAAATTCTCAAGTTTTAAAAAATCAAAATGTGGGATTGTATCAATCATTTTCTATTCTAGAGAGATCATGATATGATATTAATATGGATTTTGTGTTGATTTTATATAAAAATAGAGGGTTTATTTTTTTAAGTAATTGATATATTTTCAAATATGCCGCATATTATTTCTTGAAAATAATGTTGTGCATGTGATTGATTTATTTTTCTAATAAATTGTAAAGTTACATGGATTACCTAGAAGAGTGTTGTGTCAAATAGAAATGTTCAATTCATTGGTCATTTTTGGAAGATATTATATAAAAAGATGAATATTGATTTAAATTTTGGTTCAATATATCACCCATGTACTAATTGCTAGAGATAAACTAAAGGAGAAGTTTAGGAAATTAAGTAGTGTTTAGCAAGTGAGAGGATAGGTAGTTGAGACTTGGCATTACTGCAAGCTAAGTTTTTTTATATTAAATCGTGAATAGAATGAAATGAAAGACACCTAATGAGAAATCATCAAGCCTCATATTTTAATCAATTAATTATTATGTTGATTGGGGTGGTGTCCAAGTCTATTTACAAAAGTTTCCAAATAACCTAATTTATGTTAAAAAGGAAATGTTTATGCTAAGCAGATCTATACTAGAGCTAAAAATTATTAAAAATTATATTATATGAAAGAATGTAAATCATTGAAACACACAAGTTATGAGTAATCTATTAAATGAAAGAATGGGAAATTATTGAAATACACAAGTTATGAATCATCTATTCTATCAAAGCATGGGGAATTATAGAATTACACAAGTTATGAATCATCTATCTATGAAAGCATGGGAAAATGATGAAACATACAAATTATTTAATTAAAGACTAATATTCTGAGACAACAAATTACATTATCCAAATTTACTTCAAATGAAATGCACATGTTTTGATTCGTTTGATAGTAATTAAATTTCAAAGTTGAGATAGATGATAAACTAAAATAGATAGTAAGCTTTTGTAGTTACAAAATTCACATTAAATAAGAAAACTTACAAATGAACATGACTACTAAATAGTCCAATAGAATAGACAATGATAAGGGTAAATGCAAGAAGTTCCATACACAAAGGGAAGTTTCTGCTAAAAAAATATCGACAGGAATGGGTACTCATTTAGGAATGAGAACCCAAGCCTTAGATCAAGATCCCATTCATAAACGTGTACTCGTTCTAAAAAAATAAAATCCCTACACACTTTTTGATTTGGTTTTAGGCTTGGGAAAGGCTTGGTAACTAAACCCTTACCCTTGGACCCGCAACTAAAAGACTAGGGTAATGTCTAGAGAAATAATTGACTTTGGCAATATAACTGATGGGTTTTTTTCACAATTAGCTTATGAAATTAAAAACCATTATAGATCATGATGTCTAATTTTAAAAAATATATATTTTTTATGATTGGATTATGTTTTCTATTTTTTAATTATTTCCTAAGGAATCTGGTCCATAAACTTGAAATGTCAGGCTTTTTTATTTTTTAATAACTTTTAATTTGTTAATTTTTTGTAAAAAAATTATATGACATCAATCTACAAACAATTCTCTACACAATGAAAAAAATTCAAAAATGATTAGTTTAGGTCAAATTATGGTTTCTGTACACGAGGGTTTTCAAAAACAACAATTAGGGCTGATAAAAAAATAATTAATAAAAATTTAGAAAAAAATTAAAAAATATATCCTCATCAAGCTTTAGTTTGTTACATATCTTTCCCCATAAGGAATTGAAAAATACTTTTATTTAGGTCAAATTATGGTGTTCGTACACGTGCATGGTGTGGTCCTAAAAAATGACTTTTAAAAAATGGTTTTTATACATGTCTATATAAATTTAATTTGTATCATTTGGATATTATAATAAATTACATATTTGGAAACTCTAGACTTAGAATACTAAATTTCATATCATTGAATTTTTTTAAGATTCAGTGTGTAAGTGCTTCAAGTTTTTAGTCCAATTATGACAAATTCTGAAAATTAGGAAAAACACTTCTACTTTTTGAATGTTTTGTGGACCTAACTTCTTGCACATACCCATAATGTAAGCAACATAAAGAATATTAATCTTATAATCTTAACAAGATGAACATATCAATATAAATGGCAATAATAATGTAACTAACATACATCACATTAATCATGTAGGATAAACTTTAATGTGACATAATTATGAACAAAATAATTTAATAAAAAATAGACTATTTATCTTTACTTTTATGCTTCAATTCATCTCTTATGTGGCTAGCTCAATATAGGGCTAGATGATCTACATAATTTTCAATAAAATGCAACAAAAGTCCTTGAAAAATATACATAGATTTTCACAATAAAAATAATTTTCTATATTATTTAAAATGTCAATATAAAAAGAAATATTGATTCCTATCTTTTCTAAATAACATAAAGTATAAATAAGATATAAATTAATTATAAGTCTAAGTTGTATTAATTAAAAAGAATAATTTAACGACTCAAAATAACTATTGCATAATGAGGGATTCCTATCTTTTCTAAATAACATAAAGTATAAATAAGATATAAATTAATTATAAGTCTAAGTTGTATTAATTAAAAAGAATAATTTAAGTACTCAAAATAACTATTGCATAATGAAGACTTTTATTTCAAAGTTTTAGGAGATTGGTAGCATTCAAACCTTTAAAAAGAGTAGGTGTGAGTATTTGAAATTCACGCTTCAATGGCCCATTTCATGATGGTTCTATAGATCATCCAAAAATTTTGGAGCTCAATAGAAGTGGCATCTTCAAAATTCCTTCATGTCTTGCCTTTTTCACATTTAACACCCAATTATTAGCATTATAATCATCATAATCATAGGAAAAACAAGCATAAATACATTAATATTAATATTAATTATATTATAATTATTACATAATTTTAATAAATTAAGTATGATGAGGGTATATAAGGTGATGAAATAGTTAAACACAATGGTAATTTAGATTTAATTAAGAGATAATTATTTGCACCTCTCACTCATCCAGACCTAAGGTTAATCATATCTTCCTAGTTCTAATATTGTGATTAATTTTTCCTTACTCTATTACATTATTCTTCAAATAACATTGATATCATATGGAAGATGTGATTTTGATTTTATTTCTTGATGATTAATTATATACCCATTTGAATCTTCTATACCTTTTTTATATTTATTAAATTCCACTTCAAATTGTGCATCTGCAACATTCAATGGAGTTAATGGTTGAAGAATTAGAGGGGGTCTATATTTCATTCCAATCTAATCAAATTTTTCTTTATTCATTATTAATGCAATCTCTTTGGCCTTACTCAAAGACCACATGCTATTACTATTACTAGGATATATTGGATCCCCTTTTTATAATTCCATAGTCAAAGCTTTATACCTCTCCTTACAGGCCCTAAAAATGCTAGCCTTGATAGTTGAGGAATAACATTTGATAAAGATTCATAACATAATTTTAATGTCTTGGTATATTTCTCTACCATAGCTAGGTATTTCAACATCAATTGAAAGTTTTCTATAAAATCTTGTCATCAGGAATTTACTAGTTGTCTCTAACCTTTAGTACTCTCTAGTTCTTTGTTGCCATGTAATTTGGTTTTACATAGTGGAAATAAATTCTATTATCTATAATTCTCCCATAAAAAAATAATGGAGAAGTTTGAATATTTTTCACACAATATATTATGTGTGAAAAACTCACACAAGAGATTTTTTTGTTTAGGTGGAGCAGTTTTGAAGGATTCAAGAAAAAAATTATCATCTAGATCATGTGGTAGATTGCAAGAGATACTCAAAATTTTATTTGTAATTTCTCATTTTGAAACATAGTATACATTTTGGAAGGTTGCCTAAAAGTGAGCAATGTATCCCCTATTTTACAAACCTCTTCTTTGGATTTTCTCAAATTTTCACAATTTTCTTTTAAATTTAGAAATTCCTCTTGAATTTTGACATTTGATATTTCCTAGGGTAGGTCTAGTTGATGTTTTAAATAGATAATTTATTGGTCTTTTTCTATCATCAATATATTTAATTTTTCATTCAATTTCATCTGTTGCATTTCCTTTTCCTCCATTAGCCTTTATAATCCATCCATGTGTTGTTTTTGACAAAAGAATATTTTCTCTAGTATGAATAACATTCTACAAATTGATTTTTCCTTGAAATAATCTCTTCTTCCACTGAAGTCATATTTGGGCTTCTTTACAGAGGGGGTATCTCTTCTTTATTTATTACGCTCTTAAAAATGGGGGAGTTTTCATGCATTGGAATCTCATATGTAGGAGGGGTTGAATCCTCCATAAATTTTATAGTAGGGATTTCTGTAAGGGATTCAAATTCTAGTATCTGTGGCTTGATTTATTGTCCACATCTTGATTTCTGGCACTTTCTCCTCTTGAGAGGAAGAGAAGAATCACTAGTTTTTCTCTTCTTATTTATTTTATCCCTAGAAATTTTATTTTTTATCTTCTTTTTTTAAGAAGGTAATTCAAATTTCTTTTGTAAGTTAAGGTCTTCCTAGGTTGATTGACCTTGAGCATATTTTTCAGTATCTAATGGTTCAGGGGTTTCATGGCTAGAATATTGAATTTTAGCACATTTTTGGTTAATGTTTTGAGGATTTTCCTAGGGAGATGCCTTAGAGGATTCCCTAATTTCCACTGTTTGATCCCTATTTTCTAAGGTTTTCACAATTTCAAGTCCTTTCTTTTTTGTCTTACAATGTTCCAAATGTTGATTCTTACATAGATTTTTATTAAACTATGGTGCTTCAGGAGACTTGTACCTCACTTATATATATTTATCATATTCCTTAAAGATTCATACAAATACAAAGGTAAAATAACTCTAAAAAATGATTTTAGAACTTATCTTAATTTTTTGTCTTGCTATAGTTATGGCTTCTTTGATGAAGTTTTGAATAAATAGCTCAACAAGCTCCAAATGTCAAATTTTTACAAGAAATTTAGCCAGCAAATTACTAGTCCTACAATAGTTTCATTGAGGTATTTTATTTAACTTTTTCTTTTGATGCCCATAATTTTTCTTGTGATGGAGAATTTTGGTAGAGTTTAATGCAACAACAAATTACATAGTTTTGAGGATTGTAGAGAGAATTCTTCAAGAAAACATTTTAAATAGGGAGTGATTTTGGTACTAAATATGGTGAATTTTATTATGCCACCATCATTGCATGAGACAAGGAAAATATGATGTAATTCATTTCAAATGACTATTTTATGTACCTGTTGATTTTTTTGAAAAATAAGATTTACCTATCAAAAATTTGGTGTATAACCAACTTCTCATGCACATTCATTATTATTGTGAATTGAGAAATTTATTATTTAAAAGTTTGAGCTTATGTTATGACACTTAATTATTTGCACATTGTTGATGATTTTTTTTTTTAACTTTGATTTGACACCTTTTTAATATTATTACTTGAAATGACTAAAATAAATACTCTAGAGTATTATTAAAAAGATAAAATGGTTTCCAAAGCATATTGAGTAAATATTTTTTTGAAAAACACATGCATGGTCTTGGAGAGATATGTCAAATTTTCGGAGCATCATTCAAAGGATATTTTTGGAGAAAAGGTGAACAAATTTATGAAGGATTGTTGAAATGATGCTTCCAAATATTTTTTTTTTTTTATGAAGCATCATTGAAAAGATTCTTTTAGAGAAACATTAATGAATAATTTTTTGGAGCATTGTTGAAAGTATGCTTCTAGAGAAACAATGAATAGATATATGGAGCATCATTGAAAGGATTTTTATGGAGAAACAATGAACTAAATTTTGGAGCATCGTTGAAAGGATGCTTCTATAAAAATTTAGTAAATAAATATCTAGAGTATCGTTGAAATATTCTTCTATAGAAATAGTAAATAAATTTCTAGAGCATCATTGAAAGGATTCTTCTAGAGAAACAATGAACAATTTTCTAGAGAATCGTTGAATGGATTTATCCAAAGAAACAACGAATAAATTTTGAGAGCATCATTGGAAGGATGTATTAAGATAAACATTGAATAGATTTCTAGCTCACATAATTGAAAGGGTACTTCCAAAGAATCAACAAATAAATTTTTGGAGCATTGTTAAAATGATGCTTTCGAAGAAACAACAAATAAATTTTTAAAGCATCGTTGAAGGGATGCTTCTAGAGAAACAACAAACAAATTTTTGGAGATCATTGAAAGGATGTGGTGGAGCTTTTATTTTCTTCCCCTCTGTGGTGTGTTTTTACGTTACCTCTAATTGGTATGGGTCTTGGGGTTTTCTTTTTCGAGTGTTGACTTTTTATTGACGGTGGTCAGTCACTTAAGTGGTGTTTTATCCCTCTTTGGCCGTGACTTTACCGACCCCTTTTACCCGTCCTTTCAGTTTTGGCGTCATGACCTTATTGTTCCTATGGTATTGGGTCGATGAATTGCTATAAATTAACCATTGAATAATATTTTTGACCTCGAGGGTCATTTCCCCGTTCACCTAGTCGGTCCCCTTCTTTAAGAATAACTTTTTTGCATGTGCAGTTTTCAACTGCCGTCAGATGAAATAATTCTAATCTTAACCGTTCCTCACATACCTCGCAAGGTTTTTCTTACGTCATGAGAAATAGTGCAAGGCTTGCGAGATGTTGCCACCTGTTGCATTTGATGGTGGGGACCGATTTTCATCGCTGATCGAGGATGGATGTTGATGTTGACAACTGTTTACATACTGATGCATCACGGTCGTTTCTCGTTGACCTCATGCAATTAAAACTTCAGTTCCAATAATGCTACGAGGTACGCGATTTGTTGACGCGTGGACGCTGATGTTATTGATGGAGGAATGTGGTGGGACCCGTTCCATGCTGATGTGGTGCCTGGTAGGTGGATTTCCTGTTCGCCTGATGACTGGAAGGTGGATGTGGCATTTTCAAATTGTTTTGACTTAATTTGGGCCGCTCTCCTGGCCAACACTGCTTTTGATCAATGACTTATTTTTAAATGAATTGGTGTTGTACTAAAGCTGTTTTATCTCGTGCGAGTGAATTGTAATGGTCGAGTTCGACTCGGCCTGCATAATTAAATGCCAAAAGGATCAGTAAATTACTATTTCAGTGCTGCATTTCTTGATTGAGGAAGAATTGTCTAGTGCCAAAGGAAAGCAAGCCATCATTACAATTCTCCAATCTCACAACATTTGACGCTCTGCAAGAGAAATCGTAAGTAGTACGTATTCCTTTTTCTTATGTTTTTGGAAGGTGTTAGGATTGCTTACTGAACAATTGATGACTATCTTTTTTTCTGTTCCTGAAGAACTGTTTGAGTAAATTCGCTTTTAGAGCTTGTCCAGGTAATTGCTGTAAATTTTGAATATTGAAGGATTTTCTGTGGTGGCAATAGAAAGAAAAGTGTAATTGTTTTCTATTTAAAAAATAAGAAAACCCTAGCTCGAATTATCATCTGTTTGGTATAAATGGCACCCAAGGCACGAATTGTTGGTTCTGAAGCTACATCTAGGGGTTTTTCCCAAGATGTTATTGATTTGCTGAAGCCCTCTACAAGAAAGAAGCAGGAGGGAAAAGTATTTTTCTACGGGCCCTTGCTTTTGGAAGGATTAGTGGATAAGTAGTTTGCAATTCGCGATGTCGAATTGCCATACACTGGGTGGTAGTTGTTTTCCAACTGGTTTAGGAATAGAAATTTAGCAGTTCCTCTGTGTAATCCATGGAGATTGGACCTGGGTAAGCTGGTGGTACCCAATGTCTACGAGGATTTAGACCTATTGAAGGATATTGCTGTGAGGTATGACCCTATGGCCCGAACGGTCAGAACATATGTTGGCAAGGAAATGATCAAGGTAACCAGGGAGGAAATCACCGAGATTTTTGGTTTGCACGAATGGAGCCAGGATATGATTCCTATCAACTTGGACGTTTTCAGGAAGGAATACAGAAACACCAAGGGTTTGTTTAGAACATCCCTTTTGATACCCCATTTGGTTGTGTCAGGAAGAGGCAAGAACCAGAGGAAAGTTGTTATTGGCAAGGATGAGCCTAAACCTTTCCCAGTGGACTATTTCGCCGTCCATTTCAAGAAGACTGTTTGTGCATTGTGTCAGGTCCTGGGGATAAATTTGAAGAAGACTTTGCCTATCGAAGTGATGTATATGGCCGTAAACCTCCAACACCTGGGCTATAATGTGGTATACGATTTTTCCACTTACCTTTAAGAAAAAATACATTTAGGTTTGGTAGCCTTGAAGTAGGGGAAGAATTGGGTAGGATTCAAATGGTTTTCTTTGCTAATCCACATGTTTTTTTATAGGGGTCAGAGTGTGTTCGAGAAAGATATGGAATTGAAGAAAAGAGAGGGAGACATTGAGATGCCTGTCTAGTATTGGACTAGTGTCCTATACATGCATGATCATAAGTTTGATTGTGTAACCTTTCACAATGTTTTCAGATCCAAGTTAAGAAGGGCCTTGGTTTTTGATTCCCCTAGGATTCCAAAGGAAATTCATGATTTCCTAAGACCTATGGAGAGGAGGCCTGAGTTGAATTTAACACATAACTAGGGGGATATTATCCCCAATCATAGCACAACAATTTTCAGGGTTTTTGGCACAAATGCCACCCCATTTTTTCTACCAAGGGAGGTCCCCCTTAGACTTGGTTTCATAGAAATCATGAGGCAGTTGGGAGAATCTCAGGATTTCCATTTGCCTGTTGAACAAAAGAAGGGATCTTTCTTCCCTGAATATACAACTTTCACTGATTTTTTCATGACAAAGGGAGGGTAGAGGGATTTGCACTTATTTTTCAAGCCATATAGGTTAAGGATTGTACGCCCTAGGAATCATGATCCTAAGGGTTTTATCTCCCAAATGAAGGCTAAGCATCGGACTGGAACCTTTGTCCATAAATTTTACTTTCCTGAAGATATCATCAGGGACATTTTTTATCTGAACTTACAAGATGAGAGAAAGGAAATGTTCATTGCATATTCAAAGATGGTGAGAAGTAAATGGGAAAAGATGCCTGGTTTTGATCCTATACCCGGTGCCAAAGATGAGCTTAGTAGGGCAATTTATGCTCTTGAAAACTTTGAGAGTCTGGCAGGGGTCTTAAAGGATGAAAGGATTGTGGAAGAAAGGGGAAAATCACAAATTACTGAGGAGTACCTTTAGTTAAGAGTAGAAGAGAGGCCTACCTATCAGCCTCAAAAGAAGATAAAGGTATTTTCTAGGAGAAATGGAAGCAAGACTGAGGAGGCTACGAAGAGTGGCGCACCATCTGCCCCAAAGCAATCAATGCCATATATTGTTGACCTAAATTCTCCTCCAAGGTTTTCAGAACATATTCACCCACCATCCCCAAAGAGGTAGAGGATTGAAAGTGTGGGGGATGTCGAACGGGAAGGTAATGATGAGGAGGACATCATTGTAACTCTAGATGAAATGAATCCGGAGGTGCCACTAAATCTAGCTAACACTCCAATGAGTTCAAGGGTAGTCACCCTAAGATTGGGAAAGGATGAGATCAAAGGGATTACAAATAATGACGATTTGAGGATGGAAGCTTGCAAAGAGTTCATGATGTATGACTCTTTTATTCATACTAATGATTTTAAAGATTTTGTATGGAGAGATCATATTTCATTATAGTTTGAGAAGGTTGCACATGAGAGAAATTTACATCCAGAGCTCTTAGAGCAGGTAATCCAGTCAAGGGTTAGATTGCAGATGAAGGAAAGGTTTAAGGAAATCACACCAGAACAGGGCAGGGCATTGGTTCAAAAGAGTGGAATATTGCTACTCCCTGAATGGGATATTGCTGATGCTGTGGCGTTTGGCACAATAAGAAGGGCCAATAGGCCGCTTCCTGCAACAAAGGAGGAGGCTACATTGGCACTTAAAGGATCAACCTTTAGTGAGGAATGGGATGCTTTGTCAATATGGTCACTATCCACTGGGTCTTGAAAACCTGCTGTTGCAAAAAAATTTGACTTCAGTGGTCATTTGGTTGTAAAAAAGAGTTGCTGACACTCTTGCGTTGGAGGCTGTTGACATGGTTGTGAATGTTGCCAAATTCACTAGGGCAACTATGGAGGAGTTAACTAAAAACCAAGATACTCTGAGGAGCCAGTATAATGAAATTATTATTGAGTATAATAAGAGTCAACAAAGGGTAAAAGAATTGGAAATTGAGATGGCCTTACTGAGACAATAGATGGAAACCTTGAGGTCTCAAAGGTAGGCTAGCTCTAGCCATACTGTTTCTGAACCACTAGTAGAGCAACCTCAACCTTCTGCATAGGAGCAATCTTGGGCTATTATCCCATATAATATGGGACAAGTGCCTATTGCAATTGAAAAGGCCAGTGGCTCAGGTGGAGATCTTTCTAGGGAAGAGTTAATCCAGCAGGTTAAAAAATATAAGGAGATGGTAAACCAAATCCAGGATGTAGCAGGAAGGAATAACTCATAAATTGTTGTAACTGTGCTAAGGCATTTACATAGATGGGTCTAGAGTTAGTTGAACAGTGTTCATGCAAATTATGCCTTGATGTTGCATGCACTCGAATTTTTTCCAAGGGACAGGGAATTGGCTATCCCCTTGCTAAGTAGATGGGGCCCTAGAATGGAGAAGTTAAAATTTATGGTAGTTGGGGCAAAACAACATGGAGAAAAATACCCTATAGTCATAGTAACATATCAATTTGTCAAGGGTATTGTGGAGCAAAAGTTCCAGGGTTCTGCTGCTCCTATGGAGTCCAACATCAAAACATTGAAGGATATTTATGATGGAAAGGACTTGACTCCACTACCTCATATTTTGCATAGTCAGGATAAGGTCAAGCCCTTGCAGGCGTGGAAGGAGTAGATGAATAATATAATGATTGCTCAAACACATGAGATATGCAAAAATGCTGATGTCTGCATGTTGGAAAACACGTAGGAAAAGTTTTCGTTTGTCATTATTTTCCTGGAGAACTTTGATAAAACGGCCACGTCATTGATGATAAAGTATGTACCTTACCGAAACATGGTGGAGCAGGTGGTGGCTTTCAATTGGCCGTCTTAAGAAGAGTTCGATTCATGGAAAAGGGTGTTCACCGATGAACTTGAATTGTGAGTGTCCTGGTGGAGAATTGCAATTTGGTCATGTAAACTATGGGTTTGGCCTTAGATACTATATTTTAAAGTGCATTCTCTCTTTGAATTCAAGTACAGGATCTTGAAATGGAATAAGTGCAAAAAATGGTTAAAGATGCTTTGGTGTAAGGTGAGCGACTCTTGGAGCAACGATTTTTTCCTCCACAAAAAGCTAATGATCATTCTTGTTTTGGCTTTTCCTCTCTTACGAAAAAATGATGTAAAGATAACTGATTAGGGATTAGCGGTCCAATGAAAAATGGACATGTGTACTCTCTGGCCTGAAGCTTGTTGGCTCCCTTG